>OX243788.1:9897500-10522500 GCA_945859555.1 Megachile ligniseca | reverse complement strand
CCCAGACGAAATATTTAATCCTTCGGGGACATTGAACTTTTACGTACGCGTTCGAGAGATGTCCGATATGCCCGAAAATCGCAGAATCTCCTCGGCCAAACGTGCCTCAGTTTTCGAAAATCTTGCCGCAGTTGAGCGATACTCCCCTTGGATTAACTTTGCCGGGTTTGCAAATCTTTTCAGCCTTTCGATAAAGCGTGCTTGAAAGATCCACGAAATAACTCGTAACGAACCATCAACCAGGAACCATAAAGAAGCGTTAATGGCTCCTAAAAGCTACTCGAAACGGAGGCTCGGCGAGCCGTGACCGAGGTCGATCAGGCTATATGCACGCGAAATCTCGCGGTTCGCTATCCATTTCCCATTTCCATCCAGTGAAATTTCATCGATGCTTACTCGAGTTCTAGCCAAACGTAACGCGGTATAAAAGAGCTCGAAGGAAAACCGCAGGAAAATATAGCAGACTCGAGTCGTAGCGCTCTCCGAGTGGATCAGCGATCGTATTCTACGACGACGACGACGACTACGATCGGAGCATCGAACCGATTTTCCATCGAGCGAGTCTCGCTGAACCGTTACCTCGTAACGCAGTCGGCGAAACGCGTTTCGTGTAACGTCCTAAACGTTTGCCGGACTAACTTGTAAAGCAATTACCGCGGTCGTCGTCGACGTAGCCGTCGAGAGGGCGGCCAACGTCCAAAACTTGAAGCGAAAATTCGACCTGGTCGATCGGAGGAGATGGGTCGTGTACGTGCAGCGATTATTAATCTCTGGCTTAAGGCGATTACCAAACGGGATCTCTATTGTTACGTTGAACTACGCCGAAAAGGGGAATTAAATTCCGCGGAGTTTCGAGGGATTATTAATTTCCAGGCCGTCAGTGATTAGCGTCGTTAAATCGATCCGCTAAATTAAACTATAGGATCGACGTTACTCTTGGATAGTGATTGTACCGTAATAGTAATCGTTTAATTAACGAAGTAAATTGTTACGTTCTATCGGACAATATCGGTTGAACGTTAAGTTGATTCGATTAGGCGGCTAGGTATTATACGAGATCAGGTAAATTACGCGCTTAACTTTTTCGTCCGACAACTTTGCCGAGTATTAACGGTTTCTTTCGTACGGGTCCGAGGAGAATTTGCTTAGCAACCATCGAGCGTCGAACAATAATAATTTCGAACCGCCAACCGACTCCCTGAGCTATTTTTTGATATAACTTTCACGCAGATAAGCATCCTTATGCAACGCTCGTTACATGCGCCAACCCGATATCCGGTAGTCGCGCTTAACGCTCGCTTTTGCCATTAAACGACGATTAAAGTCTCGCTGAAACTTTTGCAATTTACCGCACAGCTAATCCTTTGACTCCCATCCTTTCTCTCTATAGATACTTATTTATCTCGTTTCTGAAGCTTTCCGACGGTGCATCGATACGAAAGATCCTCCTTCTCGACTTATAATCGCGCCCTTCGATCCGCGCGCGTTCCCTCGAAATGTCAGCATCCGAAGAAACCGCTTCCGTCGGTGGTGTTCCGGTGACGTCGCGAACGCGTTCAACGCGACATTTAAATCCCCCGCAAGTGGTGGTGGTGGTGGTGGTGATGCGCGTGCAATCCGACGTAAACAAACTGCTGCACGAAAGCAGAAAAATCGCGCGATTCGTCGGAGATCCGGACAAATTTCGCGGTGATCGAAGGAGCGTATCTAAGGCTAAGGTGACTCGATCGCGAGAGAGAAATCTGGCATCGTTCTCAGGCGACTTACGTTCCCTTCGACGGCTTCGCGTATACACGGGAGAAGGTACAAGGAGAGAAAGAGAAACGGCAGGAGTAGACGTACAGAAGGAAAAAAAATGACGGTGCTTGGTCGCGCGAGAAGCAACGAGGAGAAAGAGACAGGGAGAGACCGCGAAAGAAAAGGAGAGACTGGCACGTAGAATATTGCGCGTGCTCGCTGCTCTCGCATCCTATCTGACACCTACCTATGCACGGCGGCTCGAGAGTCCTGCCACGGGCGTCCTTTCCGCCAGGATCCTCGTCCTTCCGACCGGTTCTGGCAGGGTCGTCGATTATTCATTTACGGTCATTGTACCGCATCCTGTCGCACCACGCACCAACTATGCACAATGTACCACACGCGTGTCGTGCAGCAACGACCGCTTAACGCGCTCTCCCTCTCTCGTGGATGAACAAAGAAATTTCGTGAACGAAGACAGACACGGGGAGAGAGAGAGGAGCAGAAGAAGAAAAGCACACGCAACGCAACTTTCACCCTAACGAGGCAAACAGGAACGCGTTCCGCGTCGTACTGACGGGAATACTCGTGACTCGCGCGAACGAAGACTCCGACTCCGAGGACAACGACTTCCCCCGCCACGATCGCGTTCGACCCAGCTGTGCTGCGCCCTCTCTTCCTCTCACCCTTTCACCCTCTATCCGACCGACTCTCCACTATCCGTTCTTATTCACTCGATAGCGCGTTCTCTTTCCTTTCGAAGATCCCTTCCATGTCTGGACGCGGACCAACGCTTTCCAATAGTGGCACGCTGTACCACCAACACGACCATCCAGACACCCCACCTTGCTCGTCCTATTCCGACTCCTACCATCCTGTAACTTGACCTTAGACGTCGGTCAAAGGAAAAGTGCGTTTCTGAAACAGAAGGGCGATCGAAGGGTTTACAATCGCTCTTGACTTTTCGTCGTCGATGCATGCACGCTATGTTATCGATCGATTAGTTTTCTCCTTTCCTTTCTATCCAGTTTTCCATTTCAATAATCTCTCGTATACCCACGCAGCATTAGCTTGGAATAACGTTAGTTAGCACCTTCAACATTTGTTACCTTTGGTACAAAATCGAGATGTACGGGTACCGTTTGATCGCGTAACTTTGGAATCGTTCTTGTTCGCGTATTCGGAAGGTTCGTCCCCAACCGTAGATGGAGGCAAATGCAAGAAAAGTGACGACGCGATGTCGTCGAAGTGGGGACGTTCGGCGAACGAGGGGCCCCTTCGTGGAAAACCCCTGCTGGAGGCTTATTTAACCCCTCGATTTTGTTACCTCTTTTATTACTAAACGACGTTTAGTTTCCTTCCCTCTTTGTTTTCTCTTTACGTTCACGATAGTCATGGAACACAATTCCAGCCACGAAGTTGCTGGGTTTTTATTTTCCTGTATCCTCTTCCCTCATTTCCCCGATAAAAATGAGAAAATAACAGAAATACGAGAAAGGTACATGCACGTTACGTTTCCAAAAAGATAGTAGAAAGATTGACAAACAAATATTTAGCACGTTCAATCTGGAAATGTAAAAAAAGCATGAATTTTTATGTGAAATTCAAATGAAGATCGATCGATCGCAAGTGGTAAAGGATTATCTCGATTAGTGTTGGTTGCGTCCGAAGGCGTCGCCTCTGTACGATGAAAAGAAGTCAGGTGTAGTTACATGAAATGTCAGAGCGAAACGAACCTAGCCTTTCCTCGAATAACGTTACCTGACACGTAAACTAAAGGTGGAAAAATAAAAGTTTTCACACAACTTTCGTACAAGATCGTTAAATATGGTAACTATAGATATATTAATTTATTGATACATCGATTTCATTGTAATGTTTCGTATTGCAGGCTCGTTATTTTCGAGAAGAGGATATAGATGGTACGTGTGTTTGTTATCCTTTTACTTGCGATGCTATGAAATTGTTTTTTGAAGTACAAACATATATTATCTTTCCAGAATTTAGGGAATGCTTCTACTTGTTCGCGAGGAATGGTCACATACGTACTTTAGATGAACTTACGATCATTATGCGATCATTGGGGTTGAGTCCTACCATCGCAGAGCTAAATAAGTACCTAAAGGATAAAGGTATTAATAAATTTAAATGGTAGGTAATGGGCCAGAGTTCATAAAGCTATGAATTCTCTGCTTTTAGGTGGGAAAATGTCCTTTGCTGATTTTTTAGAAGCGATGCATCTACAAACTAGAGCAGAAGACCTTCCGAAAGAAGTAATAGAAGCTTTCCAAGCAGCAGATAAGTTTCGTACTGGTACTATACCTGCTCGACAATTGGCTCACATGTTGCTCCATTGGGGTGAACAATTGAGTACCAAAGAAGGTTCGTTTCATTCGTCAAACAATTGTTTCTAATAATTAACTTCTTCCTGTATATCTTACAGTGGAGCAGATTTTTAGGGAAGCTAACGTTTCTCCAAATGGACACGTTAAGTATGAAGATTTTGTGAAAATAGCTTGTGCACCTGTACCTGATTACTATTAAGAACAATTTTTATATTTTTCGAACGACATTTTTATAAAACATTTATATTTACACGCGCCCAGAGTCCCTAAATTCTTATCCTATTGTTAATAAAAGAATATCGTCGTAAAACAAACAGAGGCTTTATTTCCGTACCAGTTTATCCCTGGTAAACAAACGCTATACATCTTATTTTTAAAATACTTGTAGTGAATCGATTCGATATCGCTTGACACACGTATATTTACAGACCACTTAACGAATTATCTCCTTTACTGTATAAAAAAGGAAGAGAATTGTCAGGATCGTTCCTAAAAGCAAATGAAAGAAAGAGAAACAAAAAGCGATCGTAATACCTTACTGAACATCGGAGGAAAGACCATCGATTCTTATTCGAAACAAAGTTATTCCCGTGTTCTCGACATTCTATTCGCACGAATTTGTTCGACCTTAGCCCTCTTTGGCGATATTCGTAGTCGGTGGTGAGCCGCACAAGATGACGGTGGTACTGACGATCGTCGTCAGGAAAAAGACGCACAAAAGTGCCCGATCGCTGACCAAAGCGACCTGTTTCCAATCCAATTCCATCCTTTCGCGACGATCTTGCTCCGCCAGTCGCTTCTCGTTCCTCTCGATCGTCGCGTGTACTCTTCCCAGGACTCGCGACCATTGGGCTTCAAGGCCACCTTCTTTTCCTAGATCTGCACCAGTCGTTGGTTTTTTCCAATTCATTGTTCTACGAGGAGCTCGAAACTCACCCAAACTAGGACTGCTACTGTTGCTTTCCTCTCTTCTGCTCACGAACTTTGGCGATGACTGCGACTGTGCCACTTCAGGTTTACAATGCAACGGACAGTTGTTCTTTCTTCTGGGTGGCTCGACCGGTTCCTAAAGAAAAACGTCATTTTGTTACCACAATTTACTGAATTGTATCTAAAGGAAATTGATCTATATCGCGTATCTTAAGTTAAATAACAGGTTTCACCCGATAACTTATACTGGCTGATCAAAGTCTTCGCTATGAACCATAAAATTTCGCGTTAAGCATCTTGGCAAACTTTACCGATCTCTTCTCCTCTTGGAAATTCAGGAACACTATCCTGGCAAGTTTATCCAAGACCAAAGATCGAACGATTCCCGGTACTCTGGATCCTCGAACACCGCGATGGTGAAGATTCAAAGTAACCACGGCTAAACCCGAAGCGAAAGATACCAAGCAGATGCTGACTCCGTAATAAAGACCTGAAAATAGAACAATCGAATTAATTCATAATCGCGTGACTGCTGGAAATGAAGCATCGAACGAAGTTAATTGAAGGTTTGCGAAATACTCCATTGTTATCTGGATATGATAAATTAATCGTCTAGCACGCTTCCAATTACCGAGTTTCTCACGGAATACGCTCGGCTAGGATGTTATAGGATGCTTTTGCCAGGAGCTAAACGCGATTCCGTTGCGTTTCACGTTAGTACCCGAGGACTTTCGAACAGGGCACCTGGGAATTTTCAATCAACGCGGTTACACCGTTGTCTCCATTGAGGTTGCAAGCACCGTAAAATATGCCAGAGATCCGCACGGAATTCTGTATCAATTTCTTTTTTTACGTTACGCTTTGCCAACGATTCTCTAGAGGTGCAAATAAAGTCTTTTCCGCTGAAGGAAAAGCAAACCCTTTATTCCTTTAAGAAGCGACGGAGATAAAACAATGCCGAAGGATAGAATTTTACGTTTCAACGAAGATAGATAACGATCTTATTGTCAGATTTCTTAAAAGTTATGTTAACAATGCGGATTTACCGATTTCGGAATGATCATTCGAGTAATATAAATCTTTCTGTTCGAGTAGAAGATATTTTCAGCTAAGTAAGGTATCTTTCTCTCGGTCGTTTCACAAATTACCTCGAATAGAAGCGTATATTTGCCATAAGAGACAAGCGAATGGCATCGCACTGTGTTAATAAAGGTACTTACTTATCAGAGGGGTCTTCTCCGTAGGCGGCAGTGTCTCGCGAATAGTCATTAGGAAGACCGTCATAGAGAGAAGAGCCGATATCCCGAGGGTGACTTTCTCACCCGATTCCGAGGGCACGTAGAATACCAACAGGGCTGAATAAACGGAGAATGGGTCGATTCAGAAAAAAAGAACTTCCCATAGAATATCGAACAGAAGGTATTCTCGGGCCGGAGTACGAAAACTTTCGAGTCATGTCAACTAGGAGGACGAAGGAACTTTCGTATAAATCTTTTCCCATCGAACGCGTAAATCTCGAGTCTCTGTTTGTCAAGCAAATTTAATCGAGGACGTTTCCTTGAAGAAGAATATCGCGATATACAGGGTGGTCCTTGTCGAAATACCCTTTTTATAATTCCCAAGCGTTTTAATGAAATTCCCTCCTCCGGATACGATAAGGACACTTGACCCTCTTGCGAAAGGTGATCGTAATTCTTCGAGGATAACTCGCGCGATCCTTGCAGCGTGAGTCTGCAGGTTTAATTTCGCATACAATAGCAGCAGGATACTCACCTACACCGTTGATGAGTATACAAGGAAGTATCAAATTGAAGACGTAGAACATCGGCCTACGTCGCAGACGTATTTCGTAGGTGATATCTGGATACGGTTCCGGACAACAGGAATAATATTCGACGTTCCTTCTCGCGGAGAAATCGACCAAGTCAAATTCACCGTTCGCTTGGTAATTGCTCACGTCTCCTTGTTCGCTCTGCCTCTCCAATTCGAGCTGCGCAACATATTTCACACTTAGCATTCATCCTTCGACAATAACTTGGTTCAATTTAGAGAAATGTTTAGCGGAAACGCGAGTTTCGTACGCTTTTCGACTTTGAACAATTGCGCAACCTGAAGACAGATGTTACCGTTCCATTTCGTGATTGACATTTTTAAATGAACCGTTCCCGAGTTTCTTAACATAACTTCTATTATAGCGTTTGAAGTATTAATCACGCTTCACGCGTGGAAACGAAAGGAAACGTAAAATATACAAGGAGTTCAGGATGTTAAAACGTCGCCTCGAATTAAATCCGGTGGAACGAAACACGATTACGTGTCAACGTGTTTCGCTGAATCCTTGGACACGTTAGCGGACAGGAAAACGAAGCGATACGAAAACCGTATTCGACGCGACGGCAAACGGAAAATTCTCATTGGTCTAGACTTTGCTCGAGAAAATAACGTGTCATGACTATTTTTTATTTCAGTTGTTAAATAACCTTTTTCCAGCGTTTTAGACGATAACATCGTAGAAGCATATGAAACGTATTCAACGACATAGGATAGGGAAAATGGGAAAACTCCGTGAAAAGGTGGGCTCGATAGGGAACTAGCATCGAAGTCTTCGCCTATGCGGGATTTAGCTGTTCGATTTACTCGAGTCATTTCCGCGAGCTGCCACGTCGACATTTTCGATTTACCATAGTTAAACGTATCTACAAAAATCCTTCCGGTGTTTTCGTATCACGATTTCACGCCTCTCCGTAACGTTGTCATCCTTGTCTTCGTAATTACCCGACGCGTTCACCTAAAACCAACTTCTAAAGCATAGAATCTGATTTTTGATTGTGTAAGGAATAAGATTACAAGACGTCTTCCAATCTTCGTTCACACGTGGAAACACACAGTATACCGAGAGCAAGTTTTCGAATTAAACGTCGCCCACGTACTTGGTATCAACGTTATTCCGGAACTCGCGACATCCACGGCAAACTTTGCGAATTTCTTGGAACATAAGTTATGCGAATTCGGGCCGGGACAGAATCTGCTGAAGGTTTAAGTACATCGCCTCGGAAATCGAACACCTCGTTACGAACCGCTCGTGTCTCAAAATCAAGCATCGAATTATAATAGGATAAAAAGCTTTGACGATGATGGAACGATCATGGTACGCAACGTAACGTTTTGCGAGGACTTAAACTGATAATTTTCAGTTTCGGTTTTTCAGTCTTTTGGTCAGCGTACAACGGTTCGACAGAGTTTCGTGCACTGAAAGAACGAGCTCGTAATCCCGAAGAAGCCATAAAATGTCCAGATTTTCGCTAAGAGACCAGACACAATATAAGGATATCGGCTCGAACGACAAATTTAATTTTTGTGGAAATAAAAGGGAACTTGCTGTCTCCCTCGTACGATCGACAACTTTCAATGAAATCTATCGATTCGAACTTGATCGATAAATTTTCACGACAAATCAGAATTGTAGAGTATGCTCGTTCGAGAATTAATAACCGAAGGAATCAAAAATGTATGACGACAAAGTTACACGACAAGCTATAACGATCAATTATCGATTTTTACTACCGTAACGAAGGATCGAGTCAATAGATGTTATTGAGCGGTTACGCGATTCAGGTGGTTGGCAAAGTGTTAAGTTTCAAGGTTTCGGTCAAACCAATATTTTTTATCCTCCACCAGATGGTCCTTCAACCGATATACCGCTTTCTCGTTTGCATATCGTCCCGAGAGAGGAACTGCGTGAAATTGAGGGCAATATAGCAGAGACTCCTCCGACTGATGTGGATCGCAATACGGTGTTCCTATTAAATCGTGTAACCAGACTTGTTCGTTAAATAACACGAACTACCAACTCTCATACTTGAATTAGCATACGAGATTGTTTCGCGAAAGACGGGTCTCTGCATCTGCGTGGACCGATAACGAACTCGTACCTACGACTTGTAGTCACGGAGAAAGAAAAAAACGGCAGAGTAATTTTCCGATCGATCATAATTTAAATAAACTATCTATCCGACGAATATAGAGGATTGGAACGTATTGAACGATGTACCTGCTGAATGTCGCCGACGATTTCGATCGAGTTAATTGCACGGAAAATTGCATGCACCTTCTATAGCTCTGCCGAAATTCGCAGGGCTTCATGGAATCATTTTGGTACGAATATTTTTCAAGACTCTTTATGCCTTTGCGTTTTTCAAGGGAACAAAAATTCTCGTTTAACCTTGTCGAACATAATTATTTGCGGACTTTATAAGGCGATGTACGAAAATTTCAACGAGTATGCAAAAGGCAAATGACAAAGCGAGATTGAAGTTTACCTGATAGCCATCGTACGTCCAGGATGCCCATTTCAGGACACAGCGCTGTTCGTCGAAAGGAAAAAACTCTACATCTATATCGCAGCTGCTGCGAAATATTCCATGGCTTAGCCACACCACTTCTCCCGTGTGGCTGACGATCACGTTCGTGTTGATAACTGCCGAACTGTATTGCGGGTCCGCGCTGAAAGATAACATTGAATGGTAGATACCCCGATAGGAAAGAGAAGAAATCTCTGTTGCAGCTAATCGATACGGAACATCCTGCTTTGCGATATTTTGAATAACCGCGCGTGTGTGCGGAGAAGGAAGATACGATAACGCTGAGATTTTCGAATCGTAAGTACTATGTATTATGGAAAATATATATTTTAAGAGCGATATATCGTGGAGAGCCGGATGCTTTGTATGTATCTTCGACGCGAAAAACGGTAACTTACTTGTTGTAGAGAATCGTGTCCGGTCTCCAGACGCGATTGTATGGTACGCGAATCACTCGAATTCCAGCGAATTCCGAAGCGTTCCATTTCAGATGGTGGTCCGTCCAGACCTGCGTCACCCAGCAGTTCGTCGTAAGTATTTGGTTCTTCTCGTCCTGCGATGGAAATCAAAGTGGAACTTTTTTCCTTTGCTACCAAGAACCACCCTCCTCTTTGAGTGCATTCGAACGCAATCGTCCGTGAAATTCTCGTGCTTCGACGGTGCACGAATAAAGTTGTTATTAAACACAGAATTTTCGACGAATTTGAGCGATTCGAACGAGACGAGGGATTGTGTATTGCAGCTCTTAAAGACACAGTTCGATAAATATCGGGGCCGTTTCGTGATACAGCGAGATACGCCATAACGAACGCGATTGGTTCTGGAACCTCGTTCTTTTCAAACCCCATGCACGTAATGAGGGGTAATCTGTACCGAAGGAAATAATTTGTACGAGTTGTAAAAACTGCCATGAAACAGCGAATTGCTAGTGGTTCTACAAGAACCTCGTTACGCGTTCTTTTCACGAGTTAGAACATGAAATCCGGGTCAAGTCTACTTGGACGTGTATTAACTTGTACGGAAATATCGTAACTGCTTGATACGGTAACGTTTAGCCCGGGAAATATTGATTCGTATGTATTACGATGTATTTATTTCCATTTTCGCGAGAACCGCGAGCGCTGACAGGAAGTTAGCTCGAAGGGAAAACAAAGATCCCCTGGGACGACGCATCGTTTGGTAACTGAAAATACCTAAGACAAATGACTGCTGACTAGACGCGTATACACGAACTTTACGAGAAATTTCAAAGATTTATCTGCTACCTAACGACATCATTTTTCACGATTTCGATATAAAAATACAATAGAAACTTCTTTATCCTAATTCTTCATTTTAATAAACAGAGATTCTACCGTATATTTAATGCCAATAGATAGATGGACTAAATTGATTAAACTTATAATCGAAACTTTCAACGTACATACATCAAAAGCCTGCATAGCGTTAGAAGTTTATAGCCCCTTTGCAAGCTCTTGCTATCGAGTACTCACAACATCGATTATGTGATGAAGAGAAAGTCCAAAGACGACCGCCAAGGGTTGAGAAGAATTTTTAGCTGGTCGTACACCAGCGTCGTATCCATCGAGCAGATACTTTGTCAGTCTATATTCGTGTTCATCTCCGAAACCTGTAAACCCAGTGTATACAACATATAATTCTTTCAAGAAAATAAAGTTTAGATTCTCGACAGCAAGACAAATATTCTTTGTATCTCGAAGAGGAAGCTGTGCATCGCAAAACGGTAAAGGGCTTTTCGATTTCTTTCGTCACGAACGATCTACGCGGCAGGCGACCATAATCGTTAACATTATTAATCCAAAATCAAGTCGCGTTAAACCGTGTCAAACTAGGTTACGTTTCAATTCTATCATGTCTGCTCGTTTCCTCTAATCACAAATCTAATTCCTTTCGTTACATCAAGAGTATCCATTGTGGCGTTTCCGGACCGTAGGTAGAAGCGTTCCTCCCATTGAAGCGGGTATTCTATCTTGAAACGCGAGGAAGCCCTCCCGTCGACTAATCTTCCTTCGGTTCCGTCTTCTCAAAGCTTACCAGGCGTTGTCGTCAAACCTCAATTAGATAAAGCATCTCTTGGCTGAGACAACGAGTCGCATTGTTTAAGAAGATGGTGTAACGGCCGGATTAAAATTGTCGTTTGATCTGTTAATTAAACGCGCGTACGAGAATGTTGAGCAAAAGTTAAACTTTGAAGGTACGAGAAATTTTGTCAGGCTACTAAATTTAAATTGAAAGGTTTGGACGTTGATTGATTTTATAAACTACTTGCAAATAACTTACTTCGTTAATGGTTAATTGATTCGAGGTTGATCGGGATAACGAAGAAAACCCGAAGAACTCGAAGGTCGCAAGTGCGGCATGGACCTCCAAATTTTCCCTCCAACCCTTTTTAATTCCGATCGTTAAATCTACGTCACATAGTGATATACATATGTAGGTAGTCACCTCCATACGTGGAGGCGTTTCACTTTTCTGAATCGTTTAACGGGTAACCTTACAAGTGATTCCGATATCCCCCCGAAAAAGAGTTATCGGAAAATACTGCTGATCCACGAGCAGACAGATTCGACGGTTTACTCGAAAACATTGGTTTATCGCGTTTTAATGGCCACGTAGAAGAGGCAAATTTATTAGATGAGTTAATCAAGCGAAAACACAAGGGATCTATTTTTATCGTTCAAATTTCGTTATTAATCTTTAAGGACTTTACCTGTTTTGCGAATGCCGATAATTTATAACGAGATTGATCGCGTTGAGGGGAACGCATTTAGAATAACATTTCAGTGACATTTAACCGATCAACCGAGAAAATTATTATCCAGGAAAAATAAATGAATAAGAAGTTCATTCGCGAAGAAATACGATTACATAGTCGAGCAAACATCGTGCGTTTAAATTACGTACTATATTCTGAGTATCTCTTATCCGAATGACAAATTAATTCGTTCCTAACAGACTAAAATCGATTTCAGCGAACATTTATGGGAAAGAGAAGCTTTAAAGCTCCTCCTTTCTCGGTTGCAAAAAATTCTATTCAGCGCAACGTTGTTTGCCAACAGTGCGTAATAAATTCCAGCTTTCAAAACAATCGGCGTGTAAACTTTTTCCGCTCGCTAAAATTCGTGGGTTTTTCGTTTTTCCATCGTGTTTACGCGATCCAGTGTATTCTCCGCTTCCCATGCACCGTAGGTGGAAAAAAGATGACGGCTGCAAAATGTAGAAAAGCTTATTAACTTATTATCTCACCGCGTACCGTACATTTTTACGACACTGTCCCGTCGTCGAATCGGACTTTGTTTCGACGTGGACCATTTGATGTGCAACGACTCGATAAAAGTGGTTACCTTGTTTGAATTCTTAGCGAAGACGAGCGGCAAACTTCGTTATCGAACGTTTGCGTTAGCCTTTCGTGTAAACGTCGAGGCGAAGGGCCGTTTCACCCGTCTCGCCACTAATTCGCGATCGGAACATCGTCGAAATTTGCATACTCTCCCCCGTAGAAATTCACCAAGCGGTTGGTAGATCGATCTATTTGTTTACCTCGCCACAAATGTAATCAATGCCGAGGATCGGATTATGATTCGATAAAACTTCAAACTTGTTTCACTTCGCTTTCCGTCGAGGAAATGGAACACGAGCGACATGCTCGAAAGCTTCTCGACGCGATCGAACGGAAGCGTAAGGAAGAAATATCGGGAAGAAACGAGCATAAGGATATGGTTTCGAACGAACCACGGTCCCACGAAGGATTTTCGTTTCACGCGGTATCTCGTTACAAATTCGACTTCGATTTAGCGCAGCAACGAGAAAACCCGGGACTCTATTTCGCGGTTGAAGAGCTTTTTCGATAGCTCTCTCTCTCTCGCAGTCAGAACGGATAAAAGAGATGGCTGGTTGGTGCTTCGCAAGAATGAAGAGCTTGGCGTTGTACATTTTCCACGTTTTGTAGGATCGCATCGATGCAGAGCTTTCCAACATTGCATCCTGGATTTGCACGGTAATTCATGGACACTCCAGGCTCGCGTGGTATCAAACAGAATCGTCGAGTGTCCAAGCTTTATCGGGTTTCCGCTCTTCCCTCTACTCTCCCTTTCCTCTTTGTTGCCATGTTCCCTGGCTATTTCGAATTTATACGCAGGAAGATTCAATCTCTTTCGTTTCCACATTTTTTCGTTAACTAAACAAAAGTACAAACATTTTAATATATTTTATTTCAGCTACCGAATTTGCTTTGTCGTTATTTTGTTCGTTGGCTAACCTCGCTTTCCCTTAAAACGTTGCAGGAACGTAAATAGATTTGTAACAGTAGTGGTAAAAATTTATAGCTCGTCCCAGCAAGTATTTTCCACAATGCACCAAACGTAATCGTCGCCTCGATAATTCTTCGCGATGAACATCTTCGAGTCATTTGTTCTCGAGGAAAGAAATTAAAGTACTCCGTAAGTTGTATTCTCTTCTCCAACTTCTCCACTCGCTATTTGCATTCTAACGAGAATGTATTCCCTCTGTTTCGTCAACATCGCCGCGCACTCTAATCGAACATGGAAATCTCGTCCGAAGAATGCGTTTCAAAGTTTGTCACGAGAAAAAAACCACCCCGAAAATTGAACGTTTCGACTTTTCCACCTGTCGTGGACAGTGAAACTTTGCAATCTCGAAATCTTTCTCCCCTCTTCCGAAATGAATTTTCAACAACTTGCAACAGAATCGTGAAAAAAAGGTAGAATCCATCCAACTTGCGGTCAAGTTCTTCGAGTACTGGCGGGAAAATGTTGGAAGAAATTCATTTACAACTCGATCGAAGTTCATGAAATTCCAACTCGGGAAATCCTGTCGAACGAGTAATTCAGTTATCGAGGAGACAGAAGAAATTGCCCTTAATCACTAGGCAGTTCGTTCTTAATCAGCATTTTCCTTGCCGCTTACGTTCGATCTGGTATCGAGATTCAATCTTGTATGCAAAATAGAAATGATTATACCATCTTTTACGGCAAAAATGAAACGAGAAGCAGATAACGTTTCCTTATAACGAATTTTCATATTCCCTCGCTTCGAGAGATTTAATCGGAGGAGAGACCTGCAATCTTATTTAATCCTTCTTCGGATTATGGAGGCTGTTAATATAATGCATGTAAATGTAATTACTTAAAAACTCGCGTAATCCTCTGTTATCTTATCGAAGTTTTAAACGTTGCAACGTAAATACATTCGTAATTGCTTGAAACAAATAATGACGCCGAGAAACCATCCATCCGAATAAAGATTAATCAGATTTAACGTTCAGGAAGAAAATGAAAAAGAATTAACTGTAAACATCGTTTGATTTTCACTTGTTAACTAGCCGCCTTAATGAAAGAAAATCACGGATTAATTTATGCATTGCTCGTTAGCTAAGTAAGAGATGTTCGTAACTTTATCAAGCACAGGATATTGAAATGAGATAGACGCGTACGAAAATAATATAAAGTGTATTAATTTGGTTACCAAACAATACGCCTTTTAAATATTTAACGAAACATTTATATCGAGATAAAATTAAATTAATAAACAGATCTGTAATAATTCGCCTCGCAAAATCTTCAAATGAAATGAATACGTTTAAGGTATTCAACAATTCATCTAATTTGAAAAACAAATGGATGGTTGCATAGATATAACCCTCTGTGCGGTTTCTTTAATGCAACCATCAGCGCGGAAAACTCTTTTCATTAAAACTTTCAAATTTGGAAATTAACGTTAAAGATGAATTAACAACGCGACACCTAATTAAAGTAGCGCTTAAGGAGTGCGCTCAGGCAGCAACGGGTAAAATGCAAAATTGGTAAAAGCAACTTACCGTTTCCGAAAATAATGGCCAGAACTCCGTAACGAAGGAACAGGACCAAAGGCGACATGGAATTGATGGACCACTTAAACGCGAGACCGCCTGTCCTCGACTGATGTCCGTTGCTTTTCAACCACCGTGCAATTTCGACCCTGAATCCCGCGCTACCCCTACCAACGCGTCTCTTCTAAAGGAAATTCGCGCAGGCGTTTCAAACAATGCAGACACGAATGTTAAACAAACTGGCTGTTGTAGTTAGGTGATCTCTCTATACATCTTCGTACTCGACCCTCCTCCATACCACCACCGTCCCATTGTAAAAATATTAAATAGATGCTCCGATCGTTGTACTTCGATTAATCCTTTCTGTGTTAAATTCCTCGCAATTTGTATTTAAAATTCAAAAGGTCGATTAAAAATCGATGATCTGATTTTTCCGTTTGAATCATTGGAGTGGATTTGTAGCACTGCAAAAACTACTTGAAAACTGTGTAATCGAAATAAGGCTTTCGATACTCCAAAACGGTAATCGAGGAACATCGATCGCGCGTTATTCGATTAAAAAGTATTACCTCGGCGCGCAAAGCTATTTAGATCGTGCAATTTCGAACGAGCTCGTTACATTGTTTTTCATTGATTTTCGTTTGTCATTCTTCCTAGCACGTTTTCCAAATTGACAAGTAAACCTTTCGTGATCGCTGTTACCTACCCTTTGAAGGTAGAGCGCTCGATCACCGTAAGTTTCGCGATTTCCGTTTTCGATGATATCGTGTATAATTTGAATCGGCTGAAAAATGAACACCAAGAGAAGTAAGGATTCACATCGGGACGGGATCGCGATAATGGAATCTGCACATTGTCCGAAATGTTCGACTTCGTTTAAATTTGTCAAGAAACCAAATCCTCTGATGGTACACTCTGATAAACCAGAGTCCAAGAAAATTCCTGGGAAACCGCACGACTGCGGCTATGTAATGCAGATTGTTTCTATCGGAGTTCGATCGGACAACGTTTACGAGGTTGATCATTAATTGTAAATTAACCTCTTGCTTCACGGCCTTTAGAACAATCGAGTTTTCTCATAAAACCATCAATTTTACAAATATCATTTAGAATGCAAGTTCAAGCAACAGGTTACTAAACGATCATTGAAATTAGTGAGTTATGTATGATTAAATTGCAGGCACGAATGTTGCTGGCGCCGGAGGTGGATATGTCTTCCGTCAAAATAACGGTAAAAGGAAGTAATCTGCGAGTGAACGTGTGTAGACCACTGAATGACCTATTCATGAGTTATTTCCCAAAGATCATTGATAATTCGAGTGCTAGTGATATCATTAAAAGGACGATGAAGCACTGTGAGAACTTGCTCATACCGGATGGTATCGATAGCGCGAAAGTTCGTGCCGTGGTGGATAATAAGAATAGAATGCTCGTGCTTACGGCACCTACATTGAAACCTAGCAAAGTGAGAAAGAAATACATGGAGAAAAGTTGAAATGTTGTTCGTCGTTATCGTGTCTCTTACCCGAAGCCATTTTACGATCGAAATTTCAAACTCGATAGAACAAAGGATGATCGTACGAAGCTCGTTTCAAATAGTTCATCCTGTTGACTCGTGAAAAATGATTTGTGACAGACTCCAATATTTTCTATTCGCTTACACCTACCACTATGGATAAATTACCACCCCACTGTCAAGAAAACGCGATCACCATAAAGCAAAATGATTACATGAATTTTGAAACGATGACGAATGGATTTAAGACGAGTTTGAAGTTCGATAGGATTCCTAACTTCTACATCATCGACAACAAGGAACTTTACGCTGTACGTATCCGATGGTTTAGTAAAATTTTCTTACTTGGGTAACATCGATAATGACGAATTCAATATACGGTTACAGGCAGACATGAAGATAGAGGGATTGAAAATAGGAACCGCGACCCTAGCAAACGAAAATGTCTTGAATCTAAAATTGCATAGCGCAGAGGATTGGTCGCACATCAGGAACTTGAATTTTTTAATACCAGCTGAAGCAAACGCGAAGAAAGTGTCGATTGAAATGTTTAATAACACAATTTTTATGCGAGCACCGCTTAAAAAGAAACCTGCATAATGTTACGTATACTTATCATCGCATATTATTAACGTCGTATTGAAGGTAGGAAATGTAGCCAAAAGATCAATTACAAAACTATCATCATCCAATTGTCTTCCCATATTTATTCAAAACAAATAAAGTTCATGGGTCAACAACGAATTGTTGGTAAAAAGTTACTTTGCGGGTGTCGATTTTGCTGCTGCAGATTCTGCTTCTGCAGGTTTCGGTGTCGCAGATTTTGCTGCCGCAGATTTCGATGCCGCAGATTTCGTTGCCGCAGACTTCGCTGCAGCTTTTTTAGTTGTTTTAGTCACTTTTTCGGCTTTAGCCGCGGTAGATGATGCTGCCTTCTTCACAGTTTTCGGCTTCTTAGGTTTACCTGCCCTTGCAGCTAATATCTGCCGCTTGCGTCTCTCTAGCAGCACCTTGGTCAGTACAGCTGGTGCAGACTTGGGAAGCTCAATCTGCATAGAAATCGTGCTTGGTGAAATCTTTTTAAAATACATGTTATCAAATATTGGAAGAATAAACTTACTCCTCGCTTCTCGGCCAAAATAAGATCCTTCTCCTGTTGGCGTTTCCTTGCGGTCAGAATTGCTGCGCGTTTCAGAACAGCGGCGTATGGATTGAGACGCAACATCGCACGAGTATTGCTCAATGGATTCAACTTCTTCACTCTGCGAACCACCTTCTTCCTACAATTATAAAATTTATCTTCAACATGTATATATCGCAAAAAAATGATTGCAAAACATCTATAAAAGCAAGAGCTCAGTTATGGTTAAGGATATCTATCACTGTCAATCAGCAACACGGACCAAATATCATCACGTCTTGTGCGGCGTATGATCTACAATATACGACAGGTTTACATACCTTGGTGCTCTCAAAACTTTGCGGATTTCATCAGCTTTCAGAAGTCTTGCCAAGTCTGTGTTGGCCATTTTGGGGAAAGGTAAGTTGTAGTCAGCTTTCAGCTGGGATTCTTTGCGCCAGGTTCCGTACAGAGCATCCAATTTTTCAAAGGCAGATTTTGTCCAAATTACGAAACGTCCAACATGACCACCAGGTGCTAACTTTAGAAGATTCATCTTATTGATGTTCATAAGATCAATGCCGGGAATGTTACGGAACGCCTTACGAATACCCTGTAAACAGTTTAAAGAAAGAAAAATAAGCAAAAATGTTATAAAATTCGGGAAGTTAATTTCTTACGCATGTATATACCTGATCTTGACCATAAATGATCAAAGGACCTCGACGTTGGATACGTCTGCGGTTACGCATTTTACCCTTACCAGCACGGAAACGTTGAGATTTATATACCTACGATTAAAACGAAACAATTTCATTCCTTAGATCAATTTTTTAATGTATTAATAAAGTGTTTGGCTATTTTTGCCCTTGCCTAGCAACATTGCTAGTCAAGAACGCCTATTAACCATGTTTATTTAGCACCCATTTGGAGCATCTCAATTAAAATGATTATAATAAAGACGCGGACATTACAGGGTGCAAAATGAAGGCAGAAACATGCTTACTTTTTGGATATCATTCCATGCCTTGATGCGTCTTAAAAAGATAACAGCCTGCTTGGTTTTACTGTATTCTTGGATTTTGTCAGACACAACCAAAGGAAATTCTGGAACTTCTTGTACCATATGACCTGAATATAAGAAAAAGAAAAGGGTAACTATTAACTTGCCTACA
Source organism: Megachile ligniseca (assembly GCA_945859555.1). Taxonomy (NCBI): domain Eukaryota; kingdom Metazoa; phylum Arthropoda; class Insecta; order Hymenoptera; family Megachilidae; genus Megachile; species Megachile ligniseca. The sequence continues at coordinate 10,503,468 of OX243788.1, read as the reverse complement.
GCAAAATTGAAAAAAATGATAATTATACATCTCCTCAGTAGAATGGTATTATTAATATAATCACTGTTAAATCAGCAACACGGACCAAAAAAGTGTTCATCATGAAAATATTTTATCAATTACTTGCTGAACTTTGTGTCATGTGAATTACCTTTAGACTGTACCAGAGCTGGCACACCAGATGCAGCAATGGAAGAAACCAGAGCATATCTTTTCTGGTTAACATTGATCTTGCGATGCCAACGTCTCCATGGCTTGGTTGGGGCAAACATGCGTCCTCCTCTACACATGTTACCAAATGCACCCTGACCGGAACGATGAGTACCACCACCACGTACACGAGGAATACGTGCTACAGCACGTCCAGTTCCCCATGATTCGGCAGAAGTTTGATGACCTAGCAAAAGAAACCTATATTTAATAATTCTAACATTAGTTCTTCAAAAAATAAAGAAAAGAATATAAAGTCGCCCGGAATATTCGATTCTTGGGTTGAATAAGGTACAGATTTATATTTACCAGCCTCTTTAGACACACAATATGGTTGTCTACTATTCTTTGAAACTTGTTGATGAACAAAGTTCACGATATCTGGCCGAATTGGTGCTTTGAACACAGCCGGCAGGGAAATTGTTTCACCCGACGACTCATTTTTATCAGTATAGACCGTAACAAGCGGTCGCGCCGTTGATAACGACTGTAAAACAAAAAAAAAAACAAAATGTTAAAATATACGTCTTTGTAACATTTGGCAAAAGTAAGCTCAATTGTTGAAAATTGAAATAAATCTATTGTTCTGACACGATTGTAAATGATTTACATTCATACGGCACATGGCGGACAAGCGCATCGTAATCAAGATATTCGTACAAACATTATTATATATTTATTCGTGCATATGTGAATATGAACATAATTATACTTGATAATAAAAAAAAAAGTTATTTGGAGTAAGAAATCGTAAATAAACAGGCTCTAGGTTAAATTATACCGTATATTATAAATTATTCCACGTGGTCAACTATGCGATGAGTAGCATTCACTATTCAGCGTGAAATTTTTATAAACTACGAGGTATTTAAATGTTGTTAAAATTGTTATGTACAAAACTGCAGTGAATTTTTAACGAATTTCAATATTTCTTACCATCTTACGTTTAGTTTACAACTTTTTACGCATCAGACATAAACTGACCAGGCAGCTAACACGCCTTACCTGGTCGGAAAGGAAGAAGAACGCGAGCGGAAATTACACAGCAAACGTTGCGCATGCTCAGAGTTTACTACCTAAAGCACTGTTTACAATCATTATTATGTATATAAAAGTTTGAATAGCATAAAATAAGTACTCCTTTATAAAATGTTTATTGCTACTGCTTATAATCGGATTCATCGAATTTCGTGGTAACAAATGTTGGATCTTATAAATTGTGATTCGTTCTAAGTTCTATCTTACATCAACGATAGCGTAGTTCCATGGGAAATTTCATTTATGCATTGGTAGTTACAACAGAAATGTTCTTGATATTGAAAAGTAGGTTTTACCCGGAAATATATTAAGATTTGAACGTTATCGAATAATTATAGTTGTCAAATTTTAGGATAGGGAAAAGGAATTTTTTCCTAAATGGCAGGAGAAGTTATTGTTGATGCATTACCATATATTGATCAAGGATATGATGAACCTGGAGTTAGAGAAGCGGTAAGTAATTTTTGTGGAGTAATTCGTGAAAAAGCATTTCGAGGTTATATTATTTATGTTTTTATTCAATAGTGTATAATGTTTGTGTCGATTAATAAATGTTTTAGGCTCTGGCGATGGTCGAGGAGGAAACGCGGCGTTATAGACCAACCAAAAATTATTTAGAACATTTGCCACCATTGAATATAACAGCCTTTGAAACAGATGTAATGAAACATGAATTTGAAAGAATGCAAAATCGTTTACCAATGGAAGTACTTAGTATGAAACGGTATGAGCTACCTCCACCTCCACCAGGAAAAATGAATGATCTTGCTGCATGGAATGAAAGCGTAGAAAACAGCAGTGCTCAATTGGAACATCAAGCAACAAGGTATCTAATTTTAATGATATATTTTTTTTATATTCTTGCACAGTATTTACATATGTTTTTTTTTTTACTATGTATCATATCAGAATTTGTAATCTTGAATTAATGATGGAATATGGTTGCGAAGCATGGAAATCATATTTAGAGATATTAGTGCAACTAGTAAGTCAAGCACAAAAGCAACTTCAAGCATTAAGGAAAAAGATTCAAGAAGTTAATTGGCAAAGAAAGTCAATGCAAACTCAAGGAGGAGAAAAATTGAGAGCATTAGAAGCACAATGGGTTGGATTAGTGTCAAAAAATTATGAAATTGAACAAGCATGTGTTCATTTGGAAGAGGAAATACAGAAGTCTATGGTAAACAAAGGAGAAGGAATGGAGATTAGTGATGTACCAGGCGAGGAAGAACCAGATGTTCCAGGGAAAAATGCTACAGAGGTTATGGCATCAGAAATGGATCAACAGGAACAGCAAGAAAATCAAGAAATCTGAAGTGTATACAATAACATTTAAATTATGTACATACAGTTATAAATAACAGTTTTTATATTATTATTTAAATATAAGTGTATATAAAATTGTTTCTGAAAAATTCCTGTCACCTATCCTAGTGAAAATATTCCTATTTGTTTCATGTACACCAAATGTGTGTACATGGATATAGTCCAAATACAATTCGAACATTGAAATACAAATGTGGTTTCTGTAACAAAAGTAGCAGCGAAGCGGAGTAGGTTGCCACCACCCGCAATAATACGCACACATTGGTAAGCGTTATAATACATTTATAACAGATACATTCCTAATTAATATTGCCTTTCGAAGTAATTTCATGCAAAATAGAGTTAATTAAATCAAGAAAATCAATATTAATTACATTCTTTCAGAAAACGGTACAAGTGGCGCCATCTCTCCGGCGAACAGGGTGAACTACACGTATCTGAAACAGCGGGTTCATTAGTTCCCACTTCTCGCCACTAGACGGCGCCACTTGTTCCATTTGCGTATCTGTACGCATATTTTATATGATTGGCATAACGACTAACCATACTATGCACCAAATTATTATATGAACAGCAATACTAATTTGCTATGAAATATTCTGAAAGTGTTAATGGCCCAAGTAACTTAATGCATACTATTGTCAAGTATGCTAACCTATTGCATACAAATGAATTGTTTCGAAAACGGTACAACTAGCGCCACCTAGCGGTAGAAAATGGGAACTAACGAACCCGCTGTTTCAGATGAGTGTAGTTCACCCTGTTCGCCGGAGAGATGGCGCCACTGGTACCGTTTCCGAACAGGTTTCATTTATATTGGTTTTCTTGATTTAATTAAATGTATTTTACACAAAATTAATTCGGAAAGCTATACTAATCATCCTTGCGATATTCTACAAGTGTTAATAACCAAACTAATTTGATTTATATTATGGTAAATAATGCCAAGCTTGCGGACTGTTTGTGAATGGTGTAAGTGGCGCTATCTAGCGGTAGAAAGTGGGAACTAGCGAACCCGCTGTTTTAGATGAGTGTAGTTCACCCTGTTCGCCGGAGAGATGGCGCCACTTGTACCGTTTTCTGAAAGAATGTAATTAATATTGATTTTCTTGATTTAATTAACTATATTTTGCATTAAATTACTTCGGAAAGCAATACTAATTAGCTTTAGAATGTGCAAAAAGCGTTAATAACTCAGGAAAATCAATATATGCAACAATTATTTAGTTCCTATTAGCCCTACTATTTACTGCTAGCTGGCTATGCATTCTGAAATCCTTAGAATACAATTTTTTCTATTTTCAAGTATAAGACTTCAAACTTTTTAATCTAATTACTTTACAATAAATAACGTGCGTCAATGCAACGATGTATGGTTTGGTTAGGTTTGTCCAGGGTGCATGATATAATCTCGTCATAGGCAGTGAGAAAGAATGTAGGTTGTGTTCAGTGAATTGTTGTTTCGAAATAGTTGTCACTGCTTGAAAGTCTAGAGAATTAATTAACAAATAAAGGTGCCGAAAAATAATTTATTAAGAATATAATCATTTAAAAATAATTCACTATTATATTTGAAATGGTACATCTGTTTATAGGTTAAAAAGTTTAACATCAAGAAACACCATAAAGAAACCTTATATAATCAAAGTGCTTGGACAATTAGTACAAAATTTATGTTGTACTTCTACTTGTGATCATAAACAAGAGTCACTATGCCATATGGTATGTCAATGACCCGATTTTTAGCTTTTGCGACAGCATCATTTTTATCCATGGGCGCAGGTTCGCAAGTTGTACATATGATATTTAAACCACTGGACGATTTAGATATTCTTATAGAAGCGGAATTAAAAGAAACATTATCCAAAATAAACAATATACAGAAGAACTAATATTAAATGGTGCAAATATGATGTACAATCCTGTAGCATGTTATTTAATAATTTTTGAATGATCATTTACTATTCTTTGTAGTGGTTGGATAATACGATGTTAATAAAACTACTAGATAATTTACACTGTATGTTTTATTAGTTGCAGATTTAATAAAGCACAATATATTTTATTACAGTTTACACATATTACGCTTTTCTTTAATGCTTGAAATATACATATTTACAGGATGAATATCACCTTCTATAAAGGACATATATCACGCAACAATTATTTATAATTCACAGTATATTTGGAGGACCTTCTTAAATAGTTTACTTGCATTGATGTATCGGCAGCACATTTTGCATAAGCCTAGCTTGAAATTTATTAGGATAGCTACACTAATTTGTATTTTTATTTGTGTAATTACAAAAGCGAATAATTAAGCATTATCCTTGGGCAACTATCCATGTAAAAAAATACGTAAATTTTATATTCATTCTCGATCATTCTATAATGACAGGAGGGATAGTAAAAATACTTGTCGAGCAGGTGTTAAATCGTGTTCATTAATCACTGAGTTGTCATAACGATGTCTCGCTGGCACCAGAACTTTGTGATTGAAGCGGTAGACTTGTCTTGTATCCTGTTGATTCCTCCTCTAACAAAGCTATTCGTTGTTTTAATGATTTCACCTATAAATTAACATGCACTTGAAAGAATAATTATTATCAGAAGTAATTTTGTTTTCCTAATGATTTGAAACTAAAGTAGACGACTGTGCAAGTGCGTGCGCAGTTTACTGCTGTAAAGCAAGATGGCGACCAGTAGTTAGCCGAATCGTGTCAGGAGAACCGCTATAACCATGTCCGATTCGGTACTTTTAAGCATAATCAAAAAATTAAAAAAATTGTATTTAAACATGCCTGGAAAGGCTCTTGGAGACTTTCGACTTTTACCGCTATTCTTTGCAATGGGTGGTCTTCTGGAGTTTACTATGATTCATTGGACAGTTGGAGAGGTTAACTTTTACAAGACATATAAGAAAAGGCGAGTAGAAGAAGCAGTAGAAGAAAAGTTACAACAAATGAGATTGGAAGCTAAAGAAAATGTAGATAACGAATTGTCATCTAATATTTAAATTTGTAAGTATGCGCAATTTCACTAGTGTAACAAATAGTTAATTTTTCTAATAAGAAAAGCATCAATGATGCAATTTATTCTTACAGGTTCTTTTAACCATTTAAATAAGTAGAAGAACACAATTAGAAATGTAATTTATATATGACAATGTAAAAAGCTTTAATAAATTAAGTTATACAAAGGTATACTAAATAATTTTAATAATTATTTTTAATACCCTTTATATCAGACATTGCATTTATACATGTTACTCATACCTGTGCAGCATGTCTCTCTACCATGCCCAGCATTTGCTGCTCCAACTTCTTTAGCCTGGATTGATATTTTTTCTTAGATTTCTCTAAAGTTTGCACCAGAGCTCTGGAAACAGGTAACAAAATGAAGCAAGAACTTAGCAATCGGTTCTATATTGTCCTCGATTAAATTACCCGTTCGCTCGTTTTAAATCGTTAACAAGTTCAGCCGACTGTTGATGCCTTAGTTCAGAATTTTTGTTAACTTTATCCAACGTTGACACCAGCTCCTGCAAACGTTCCTTTAGTCTAGCTTCCCGACCTAGAGCCTCTATCAATTCAGATTCCATGCCTTCGCTTTCGTTGTCGCTCAAACCTCGATCCTACATAGATAATTTATATTTACTACATAAAGTATACCCTTCATTTTAAATTTCCTACTCGTACTTTATTCGTAGCCATTGCCAGCATGGCTTCGGTATCACTGAGTTGACCCTGAAGATGTTCAATGGCAGCATGCTGAGCCGCGATTTGCGTGTCGCGCGCGTTTAATTTTAATTCTATGGTAGCTCGTTCCTTTTCCAACAAGAAAACTCGCGCCCGTAACTCTGCTTTATCTTCTCGCATAGCCATCAATTCCTACGCGATTACATGAAGTTAGTTACATTCATCCTTGGCGCGGCAATCATTAACTAAAATACCGCGGACGAACCTGCATAAGAACGGCAGTTTCTAAGTCTAATTTTCGAGCTTCAGCGAGGGAGATAGTATTCTTCGAGTTTAACGGTTCAGCGTGCACGCTTTCTAATTCTACCGCAGTGGATCTAACCATAGCCCGTTCTCCTTTCAATCTGCTGATGTGTCTTCTGAGTCTCTGGTCGTCTTCGACGCTCCAAGCTACTTCAGATCTGAAAACGAAGAATGATCAAAGAAACCATAAGACGCCCGAGTTTCCGTAAGTTATACATTGTACCCACTCGTCCGACAAGACTATACTATCATCCCATGGGGAGTTGAGGGTATTCATACGTTCGTTTTCCAACTTATTCAAAACGTGATAAGCTATATGTTCAGCTGCCCTTCTGTTATCAATCGCAGTATTATTTCTCTCTGTCGATAAAGCAATCTCACTTTCTAACAGCGCTACTAAAACATCGTAAGCTTCAATCGCGCGATCGCTATAGGAAAGCGCCAAGCGTAAGGCGGTCGCGTTCGACTCGTACTTTCCAACTAGAAGACTCAATCTAAAACGAAAGAAAATAAATGGTATCTCGTATGCTGGCGTTCCATAAATTATGAAACGTAGTAATACCTGTCGCATTGTGCTTTGCTTTCGTGCAGAGTCAATGCAAGTACCGCGTTATTCGCTCGTGCATGTTCCAGTCTACTATTTAATCTTTCCGTTTCGACTTCAAATTGTTTCTCAGATCCGTTCAGTTCTTGAATATTCGAGTGTTCGAGAAGATCGGACACTAGATGTTCGGCAACCATCGTGGAACACACCTAATGAACGATTATAAATAGTTGAAGCTTATTGCAAGCGTTTAAGTTGAAAAGATTGTTTCGACCTAGATTCTAGGTCCTAGTAGTACTTGGTGCATAGTCATGGAAGTAAAATTACATATAGACGATATGGACGATAACGTACTCCCAAGTTGGTAATATCGGGTCCTGTGATGTGTCTCTCGTCCGTTCTCCTGAGTCTCACCCTCTCGGCCATTTTAAGAACCGGAGCTTCCTCCCTCGTTACGTTCTTTGTCGGCGGTGTCTGCAAGGGTGGCAAGAGTGGCGAGCAAGGTGCACTCAAAGGTTCCGGCGAACTGGTGTTGCCTCTTGTCTGTGAAAATCAAAGGAGCACCAGGAAACATTATGTCGGAAGGGTTTTGATAAATATTTTTCGTGAAAGTGTCGGCTGATCAAAGGGTGGGCACAACCGTCAGGGTGAATGCGAAAAATTCGTTCAGCCACAGACATGCAGCAAGGAATGCATTTGAAATGCATCGAGATAAAAAGAGCAATTTCTTTTAACACAACGAAAACCTGTTCGTTTCGAAATAGGAAAGTGGTTTTCATGCTGAAAGATAATGACTTATAACCCCGCTACCTACCCTTGGTTCTCTGCGTGGCGAGTCGCTGTCAGCCTGGTGCCTGTGATGGCTATTCTGATTCTTACAATTAACCAGTTGACCTTGCAAGCTCGCGATTTCTGCACGAAGGGCTGTCACCTCTTCCTGCAACGCTGCCACAGCCACGCTTTGGCAGGAATTTGTCTGTTGCGCTGGTTCTGGTGTCGGTAATGCCGCTGGACTGTCCAGCTGTTCTCTGCCATTCTGTCGAGTACAGGATGTGGTTCGTGAATCGTGAAACGGATAGACGAACGATTTCTCGAACGGAAATTAGCCGGAGGTACCTCCGTAGTACGTGGTTCGATATCCTCGCAGCAACTGGAGTCGACATCGCCCAAAGTACGGTCTCCGTCGCCCTGAATGTCACCTCCTGCTTCGCTCTCTTCGACCGGATTTGTGATGGAACCCTCGGCGTCTCTGCTCGTCTCTATTTCTGTAAATGGCAAGACGAAGGGTTAAGGATCAAACGGAAAGGAAGCGGTAAATCTTACGGTGAAACAGATTTATGGAATCGGTATCTTTTCTCTTACCAGATTCATCCTCCTCGGCAATTACGGTAGCTCGATGCCTCTCGAGCTGTCTGCCCAGCTCCGCGATCACGGAATGCAACTCGGTCAGTCTCTCCTCGTGCCTTGCTGCTTGTTGCTCTGCCCTCTGCTCCGCTCTCGCTGCTTGCACTTCGGCTCGGACCAAAGCTGCTTCTGCTGCTTCCCTTGCCCGAGTCGCAGCCACCAGTCTCGAGTTCAGCTCGGCGACTTCTGATCGCAGCGAAGACAGCGCAGCCGCGTGAAGCTGAAAGAGAGAATCGGTTTCGATTATTGATCGATGATTTAACTCGGACTCTTTTACCCGATCGTTGCGTCGAGGATTAAAAAAGACGTCGGGCTACGATTTACTTTTGATATATCCTTTCGCGCGTGTTCTTTGTTCGAACGCTTTCATCTCTCGAGACTCGATACCAAGTTTGTCTGTCCTTTTATCGTTCTAAGTCCTTTGTGGCTCGACTCTTGGGTCTAAAATTGTCCGGGGCTTCCGGGTGTAAACTATATTTCACCCTTTGAGGATATCCCGACAATATTGTAGACTTCCGCAAACAAGAAGTCTAGAATCCGCAAAAGTTGCTCGAGAGATGAAGTTTACTCCCGCGGGCAAGGTGATACGAACGTCGGTATTACTCCGATTCAGAGAGTCTTCTACGCTTCGGATTTGTTTCGTGACGTAAGCTGTCTTGGCCAAGGCTGGATACGTCAGATGAACAGATAAGGATCGTCCTGTGATTACAGTTTCGGAGAACACCGAACAAAAATCGTAATAAATACCGACGATTTCTGATTATTCTTGACTGTTCGGCTTTCAGCGATCTCTAATACATCACGAACGTAGAATTCTAATTAAAGGAAGAACGGTCTACTAATCGTAAGTTGCATCAAGGGCAAACATAAACAAGCTTACGTAGTTATTTTGAAGATAAAATTAGAAGGGAAAAATCCTTGTAACTCTTTAAGGAAGTACCGCGGTACAAGCATTATAATTTTGTCACTGGAACTTCCTCAGAACCAATGTAGGGCGAATAAAGAAATATCGAGACGCAATGGACATTTTTTGTACTCATTTTATTCAACAGAAGCACACCTAACATCGCATTTATTATATTTACGGAACGAGACAACAACGAACGTATATTTTGGAGTGGGAGTTCAAATCGACGAGATAGAATATCTCGAAAACATATTGGCTCCGTGTTCGATCGAAGCTCTAATTAAGTATACAATTAGCATGCAATTATCTCCCGAATGCGATAAACATATTTACTCAGTCGAGCAACTTTGCCCCCGTTTATTCGATTGTGCCGAGCAAATGCCGTCTCGACGTTCCCGTAAATGGAAGTCCCAGACGATCATGTTCCTTATTACCGACGGGTCCTCATTAATTTTGTCGCATTCGTGAGATAAAAAAATTGCGTAGGACACGTACGCGTTTACGGGGTATCACTGCGGAGTGTCCTTCGCGGAGGCAACCGTGCGTGTCGGACATTACGAGACGACGGGTCGCTAATGATTCCTGGCCACGTGATAGCTCGCGAATAAAGAGAGAAAGGGAAAAAACGCTGGGATCTGTGTATAAGAAGCACGCGACGTAATTACGAAGCGTCATTCGAGAGCCACCTATCGAGAGGATCGTGTGCGTGTCCGATCAAAAGTGTATACCCGACGACAGGTAAACTGTAGTTTGTCATACACGGTCCACGGGGCAGCTGTTTCCGGGTTTTCGTTTCATCTTCGTTATACGGATAGCTTCGTTGCATAGTCTATTCGGTTGCTGGCTCGTCCGTTTGATCATTGGCCGATAAACATTCGTAAAGTCCATGTGTGGTCGATTTAATCGTCAGGTCGAACACATTGGCCTAGCTCGACGATTCGGTCGTTCGCTTCGAAGTGAAAACATCCACGTGTTATGCTTTCAGAGCGAGAAGATGAAGCAATTGCTGATCGTGGCGCTTGTCCTGGCGGTGCTTTGCTCGACGACGATGGCTCAAGCCGGCGACGATTACATTCATCTGCCAGGTAAAAGCTGCAAGGACGCTCCACCGTGTCCCGATAGCAGACCCTGCGTGATGGCACCGCCTCGTTGCAACGCTGGCACTTGCGGCACGAAACCGGTGCCAACGTGTGGCCGGAAATCCTGAATGTCGCAGTGTCGTCCGAAAAGCAAGTGGCCCACGCCTACGCCGCTGGTCATCCTCCTTGTCCGTCAAATGGCGCGAGTAATGGTAGACACCCGAATAAACGTTTGATGTAATCTTTCTTTTATCGTCAATAAAACAATTTCACGCTCTAGATTGTCCGTTTTGTTTGGGCATTGTAACAAACGACCATTGTACGGAGTGCGATCGTTTTATTTTCCGATCGTTACGCGGAACCGTAAGATCGTTGTCTTAGTCGGACCAAATTTCTCTTCTGCGAAGTGTTCACGGTTCCCAGACGGTGTGTGCACCTCGTAAAGCGATACCGGAAACTGCGGCGAAGTGGCGTAAAGCCGACGACAAGGGTGATCGAGAGGGGCATCGACTTTCTCGACTGCCGAGGTATATATACCCGATATCCCGACTGGATAGGATGGGGAGAGCACGCTCTTGTCTTTGATACCCGAAATTACTTGGTCAACGTTGTAAATGAAGCAATCGAATGTGACATTGAACGTACAGTCGGGGGCTAATCCGGTATGTGTGTAATTTTGCAACATTTCATAGGTAACTGTATGAAAAATCGTGTCCACTCTATCCGATTTCTGGCTCCTTTTTGTCTTTTCGTTCGAAATTTCGAAAGTTTCACTCGAAACCGACCGCCTTTCTCTCCGCGTATTTGCCTTTTAATCTACCATTCGTTTGCTTTCGAAACACCGATCTCATCCTATCGACGGTCCAAAGTGTCTCGTTTTATCTTTTAAAATAAGAGGAAGAAAAGCAAACGAGTACGAAACGAATCTGTGCAATACGCTGAGAACGCCGCAGACCTAATCGACTTAACCAAAGCACAAAAGAACTTTTATGAAAGACAATTCGCGCGTATCCGCGTGTTCGTTACCACGATAAGTTCGTCATCGACGTAGCTTTGTGCTCGAATTTGTTTGTTCTATCGATGAGAGTTTAGTCGAGCGAGTTGGTAACAAGATCAGGGAGAAACCGATAGTTGGTAACAAGATTTTCTGCAGGGAAATGGAGTGGACCGGTAATCCGTTAAAGGGGTCAAGTAGGTGTCCCTTTCGAGTCGGTAAATTCCTTGACCAGACTGTCGTGACCCTTTTTCTTCTCTTTGTACCACGGTCAAAAGGGACAAGCAGGGCACAGCCTTTGCTCGTTTTGATCCGGGGGATCGTTGAACGAAGATGAACCTGTCGAGGGGTGAGCACACCCGTTTCAAACGGTCCTTTTGTGACCTCGCTCTGGGACAAAAGAGGTAACCCACAGACACGCGTTCCATTCGACCTCGGCGACGAGGACGTTGCCTGTAAAATGGCATCTCTTCTTCTTTCATCGCGCGTCCAAAGAGAATCTTCTTAACGATGCTTTCTTCGAGTAACCGACACAATGAGATTTTCGAAAATAGATTGGAGCGATCGCCAAACTGTGCTGTTAACTTCTCGGATCTAATTTATCCGTATTGTCACTACCTTTTTATGTTATCCGTATAACCTTGGCTCAAAGGTAAGCGTTGGTAAAGCAGAACGATCTAGTTTGCGGAAATAACGATGGGTTCGTTGATAAATCGAATCATTAGATGGACCGCGAAATGGTTAACCGAAGCGAAGGATCCTAGACGGTAAATTAACCGCGAAATCGATCAGTCTATTCGACAGCGCGCGTTCAAAGGTGTCCGAAACGTTTCACGAAAACTCGTTTCGTAGATTCGACGGAGAGCACGTAACGGGACAGAGTCTATGGAAGCAGGCTGGACGAACGAAATTACGCGGATAGAAAGTTTACTCGAAATTTCTCCGGTGAAATCGATCGGTCCGGTTGGATAGCTCGTCCGCTGCTCTATTCCTGCCGGATTAAAGTTTAAAGGGTAGCAGTCGATTTCTGCATAAGCTTACGCGGAGACACAGACAGACAGAGGGAGGCAGCAGAACGAAGGGGATGATGGAAAGAGTCGCGAACGAGGGAAAGAAAGAAGGGCGCGCGATGCGAAGGGCGGTAGACGAGAGGAAGACAATCTAAACGCGACGCGTGGAGGAGGCCAGAGAGGGATAAAAAATGAACGAGATGTTTCACGGATGAATATGGAGACGAAACAGAGGGAGAGAAAGCGAACCGGAAGGACAGAAACATCGTCCTGTTCCTGATAGACGGAATCACCCCGTGAATCCACGCTTTTGAATCGAATACGACAGCGGCAAAAATTACGGAACTCCATTATCGGGTGTCGGAATGCTCTCCGCCTCTGGCGAAGGCTTGTTCCGCGTTTCGTTAGCTCGCTCGATGACGCGCCATCGAATCTCGACCCTCCTCGCATCGAGGGTGAACATCCTCCTCCTCGCGCCACTCTGCTTTTCTCGCCAATCGATGTTGGAATAAACGCGAAAATTATCTGATGGCTTACAAGAGGTCTGTACCGCGTACCGTTGCCACAGCCTCGAATTTCGATCTCGTTGAAACGAACGATTCAACGGCTACGGGAATACGGTAAAAGGACACGATCACGCCAGACATGCATCCATCGTAGAGACTACCGAATTGTTTCGAGCGATGGAGTGTCCTTCGATTACGTAACTATGCGTGACCGTTAAGCTTACCGACCTTCTACCGTATACCGTTAACAGTCAAAATGACTACTACCGCTTAGAATGTTAAAACGAAAGATCGGTCCAGACTTACTGACTCCTGTTTATCCCTGTAACCAGTTTCGATCTGTATGGGGACGGTTCTGTCGGCGCTGCGATCACTGGGGCAACAGAGCCACGATCTGGACCTGGTTAATCCTTTCGGTTCCTCTTCCTCCTCCTCGTCCTCGGTGGTGGCACAATGCACGTATACCAAATCGTCTCTTCGAGGTGCCTCGAGGATCTCTTTGCCCGAGGTTGCCACGTGACTCGGCTGCACCGTGAACCTAAGCGCCTGTTGACACTGTTGCTGTTGCTGTTGTTGTTGCTGTTGCAGTCGCATTCTTTGCCTGTGCAACCGGTCCACATAATAAGCTGGCTCCGCGGAGCCATTGTTCACGGCCACGGTGAAGCCCGCCACGTTGTCTCCGTATTGTTTCTTAATCCTTGCTCTCTACAGCATCCTTCATCGTTGACGTTGTTTCTAATAGACGTAAGTTGCCGGATATCGCGCGCTGTTTCGAACTTTACTTGGCAACTCCGAGCTCGTAGTCGCCTTGAATATGCACCGAATGGTTTTTGAACCGAGATCAGTTCAGGTAACAGGTTCTTCGTCACGCTCGGTTACCGAAGAGATATTGCGACATCGTAGCGATCGGCAGTACAGTTCTTTTTCGCAAGGATCTAATTGCTACAAGAATTAATTAATTTTACAGCGTGTCAAACGATTCGGGTTGATAGTCCAAAGATGGAAGGTTACACGATCCTCCGATTAACCTTTGAGGCTAAATCGAACGTGACTACATCTATAAAACGTACACGGCGGTATCTCGATTAAAGTTGAACGCGTAAAAGTTTGAATAAAAGGATTCCGTGAGTCGGAGAGTACCGTTCAAAGAACTGAGCAGTAACAAGGAGGATAAAATGATATTTCTAGCTCGGAATTCGAAAAATTTCAGTCACTAATTACGATAGCGGCGGAATGGTTGAAAGTTTTTTCGCTTTGGCACGGACTTCGCGAGGCACGACGCAGTGATTTCGACGTCGAAAACCCCGCGAAAAAAAGCTCGAGTGTCGAACGTTTAATGGCGTCAGATTTGCCAGCTGCAGTTTTAACATTTTCAACGCGTTTAACGAGCGCGTGCACGTCATTCCGACTGCTCGTTAACTTGTCATTAGTGGCCCGGTCAACGGTTGGTCTTCGATGCTCTTTCCACGGCTGTTCGTTAGCTTTTCAACGATATGTTACGACGTGCCCATCTACGATCGTCGATTTTACGAACCGAACCATGGAAAACCGTACGAGATAATCGCAGCCACTTCCCTTCCATTCTTTTTTACTTTTGCTATCGCTTATACGAAACTTCGTGGGAAGAGATAATCCTAATTTATCTCATAACGATCTATTGCTAACGATATATGCTATTTCTTTTGTCACGAAATCGTGTCAGATTTGACGCGTTCAAAAATCGACTGATATGGAAGAACTGTGGTGACAAGTGTCGGCATAGAACCGTTCCCGTGGCATACGCGGTCGCTTTGATCCCATTGGCCCTACATAAAAACTAATTGCTGGCGGCAATAAGGGTCTCGTTAGGTCCGCGACAGGAGTCCCTATGCTCTTTCTCGAGTTCGTAATTGCCGGTCGAGCAATTAATTTATTTTGCAAACACTCCACGGGTTACGATCTCGTCGAGAATCGATAGACACCAGTGTGGGAGCAATTAACCAGCTTTCTAAATCGACCAATTTATTATGTTAACTGCGGGTCCGCGTAAACTCGATTACAACCGGCTATCGTCTTCGTTTAACCGAACGAAATTTCTGTCTCGTCGAAAACTCGTGTGGTCTCTTCGGGCGAATTTCAGGGTTAATGGTACCAGAGTTCGTAACTCTGAAACGTTGAATCTTCTTGTAATTGTTAAACCGAATTAGTAACGATCTTTTTGGTTTCAAGTATTATA
This sequence comes from Megachile ligniseca, assembly GCA_945859555.1. Taxonomy (NCBI): domain Eukaryota; kingdom Metazoa; phylum Arthropoda; class Insecta; order Hymenoptera; family Megachilidae; genus Megachile; species Megachile ligniseca. The sequence continues at coordinate 10,488,234 of OX243788.1, read as the reverse complement.
TCTGAAGGGGTGTTTCGTGCAAACAAGATAATTCTAAAAGCGAATATGCGCGAGTAACTGGATCTTTTACTATACATTGTCTACATCGAACGTAAATAGTTCCACGATCCATTAACGTTGTCCAAACACGGTCAGGGAACGTTTTAACGAGTAAAAACCGAGGTAAAGGGCAAAGTGTTTTAGGACCAGCAAGAGTTTTAGCAGCTGTCGCGCCACCTTCAATGGATTAGCTTATCGTCTATCGTCGCAGCATATCTGAAGGGAGATTTGCATTATGCTGACGTCAAAAGTTCACCCTTCTCGATTCTACCAACCCTTTTCCTCTTTCTATTTCGTCGAGCATGGACATTGGATATTTGTGGCGTTGACTCACGCTCTCCCACCGTAAGATGCAATCGAAATCTTATCTGGATTATTAATTAAGTCGAGCTTTTAAAACGGGAAAGGGAATTTCACTCGCAACTAGTACGTGGCTTGGTTCGTTATTTATTGCTTTGTCGGGAATCGCAGTAAAGCTATCTAACGTTTCTACGAGAATTAATGGTTGAAAGATATTACGCTTCGGATTTTCGGAATAATCGGGTTCGAATTTCTGTAAATAAAAGAATCCCCCGTTGGCAGAGCCTCGAGCGGATATTTGTTCGCGACTTCCCTACAATGTTTCTATCGGCGACAAATTTAGCAGCGGTTTCAACGGCACGAAACGGGTATAATTGGCAAAGCGCGTGATTCACGGGGAAGGGAGCGTAGGTCAGGGTGTCGGTGAACCGAGCGTGGAACAAGGGAAGCATGTGGGAGGATATTATATGAGTAATTAGCACGTGCACGCGCGCGGACCCAGCCTGACGTTGAATTCACTGGCAGCAGTTGTTGCACGGATGATCCACGAACAATTCAGCGCCGGTCTAAACGTCGCGCAGACACTCGAAAGCCTGCTGTTTATTGACTCTTTTGAGAACGATCAGGGGGGCGAAGCTTCGCAGCTGGCATTGATATTCTTACGATAACACCGTAAAGCTCTGTTTACACGAGCTCCAATCGCTCAGAAAAGATCCTCTTTGAATAATCGCGCGCGTATTTGTGTCTACGAATACGTGCTACTCGTCCCTCGACAATTGTAATCCTCGTATATTCCACGTCCCGAGTATGGTTACCGAAATACACGATTTTTCATAGGAAACACGCCGAAGGCAGTTCGCGCGAGTCTTTTTCTGCGCGGTGATTTTCCCGAAGCGGGCACAGCATGCGACGTAGGAACAAACACGAATCGATTCGAAGCTTGCAATTTGTTATATTTGGTTCATTAATCTTTTTCTCGTGGAACGCAACAGCGAGACAATATCTATTTCGAATCTACGATGCAAACGTCGATCATCTCGCGGTTAGAAACTTCTCTTATCTCCGCACGAACATCTCGAAAGCGTCATTAGGGAGCTCGATGAATTGCTCGAAGAAGCAACGGTTCAAGAAACGTCCCGCGGCACAAAGCTCGCTCATCAGCCGCGTAAAAAGGTGTCGTTTCAGCGGATCGCTCAATTCTCCGGGCAAGGAGCGTGTTTTTCTTCGGGAATGAGACGCGAAGGGGTGCATTGGTGGCAGAGAATCGCTAGGAACAGCAGGAACGCGGAAGGGATACTGCTCGGCGAGGAAGCCAGTTCGTTAAACTCGTTACCGATCCCTGAAATCGTTGCCCTGGAATGCAACGGGCGATTTTTCTTCTTTCGCCTCTTCTTCTTCTTCTCGCGGAGAAACAAAAGCGTGAACGAGGCGTACGCGTCGAAGAAAAGAAACGAAAACGTCCAAGACGTACACGTTCGCGCTTCACGAGAACAACGATGAATAGACCGAGATGGTGATTACGCTAATACCATGAATGAATACGTAAGCCGGGCAAACAAAGAGACGAATATTTGAACGTCTCTAAACAGGTGCAAAAGAAACGTCGAAGACAGCGCGGGAGCGTTCTAACGATAGAATGCGACACGGGAAGTGACGATAATAAGCGAGAAAACGTTTCGCGGTTACGGCTATTTCGAGAATAAACAAACTACTGCACTTCGGAAGGCGGGAAAACGTACGAAAGTTTCGACAAGTTATGGCTCGGTAAAATATCGAGTCGAACAGTTTCGTGGCTCGTTCGAGAAACGATCGAGAAGCAAGGAAAAAGTGGCTCGAACGAAAAACAAATATTGCCGTTGTAGCGGGAGGAAGCGACCCAGTTTTCGCTGAGAAAATTCGCAACGAAAATACGACGTTACGGGACCAATAAAATCGGGATTCTCGTAACATGTATCTCGGCCACGGTTCGCTCTTTCAGCGATTAGATAAACGCGAGCGTTGCTCGTTTCGACCGTATGCAAATATTAATAAACTAGCACACGTTATTCGTCGACGCGTTCTAAACGTTGATAGGCGAGAAAAGAAAATGGAACTTTGTAGCGACATGGCATGCAAAAGTTGAACGTTGCTTCCTTCTAATTATCAGCATACATTGCGACAGACAATTATCTCAGAATTTTTTACCGTTTTCTGAAGCCTTGAAACGTTTGAAATCGGAACATGAAATAGAGAATTTTGATATTATAATAAGCAAGGTATTTCCAGTATAGCAAATTATACCAATGCCATTGTATTAATTAATTACTGTATTGTTTCATATGCACCGGGCTCGTAAAGGACCAAAGCAACGATCACGCGTTAGCTAATTATACCGCTGTATGAACCAGCACATTCGACGAAAAATCAAAAGAGAAACGAAAGGATCGTTTAGCGATCGATACTCCACTCGTATCGGTCAGTTTGCGATACAAAATGGAGCGCTACCAGTTTCGCTCGATTCCTGAAGCTTGGAAATTAATGAAGCAGTTCAGTGACGAAAAGGAAAGCGACAAGCGAAACAGGATGCCTTGGCAGTTACGCCAAGCCTTAATTGATAAGAAAATTGCACGTAGCGAAAACCAATGAATAGATAGACATTTAGTATCGAGCATCATAATGGTGCATTAACGATTACCGTTAATCTTGGCAAGGCTCTGTATCCGAGTGAATAGTCGGAAATTTTGCGGAACGGAAATAGAGCAGAGGGTTATAATAACGATATCGCGTTTTTCCCGTGGAATATGGCTAGAGCGTGATAAATCAAAAGGATAATCGGTCACTTTACCCGGTACAACGAATCGGGGGCAGACAAATCAGGGTTAACAGCCATGCCAGCTGGTCAAAGACACGGTTCTGCAGGCTTTTGGGCCAACGAGCTCTCAGTGGCTGTAATAGTAGTAGAGGCAATGCTCTAGCCAGACGTTGGCTTGGCCGGCGCCACGACGCCGACAAAACGCGAGACGCGGCTCTAATGGAAATTAAATGAATCGTATTGTTTTCCAAAGTACCAATGCCCTCCCCCATGGCGGGCCAGCTTTTTTGGAACACGGCCAACAAAGTTTCAACACCACCGTGCAAGACCAACTGCACGGTCGAGGGAGCAGCGTGCGACACGCGTTTAGGATGCGTCACTTTCGAGCCGGTGATTTTTAAAACGGAAGTCGCATCTCGCGTTACTCGCGTCGTTTCACCAGATACCTGGAACGATCAACAAATTGCGGATATTTCGAGAGTATAGGAGGTCTCCTTCGTTAATTTTAAAAACTTGCGATCGACCGATGTACAAGGCCCGATTGGAAGCAGCTTATTGAAAGTTTACGGGGTATATTGGAAAAAGTGAAACGGAAGCCGGTGAAACCATGTACTGTTTTACGACGGAAATATCATAAATCCTGAACTTTTCATTTGTCTGTACCTCGAAGAATGTCGAGGAAAATTTGGTCGATCGCAGAAGTTTTTTCGTCCCGATTGGATCTCGTTAGCGAGTGATTTACCATCTGGAACGTCGTTCCTCGGCCAATCGATACCATCCATGACACGTCCTCGAAATTTACGCAATTGATTCCGATTTTGCCAATTTGAATCGCGTGCGTCACGGTACGGCCGTAAATCGGCCCATTAGCTAATGTAAATTGTCACCCGTTAAGGCGAACCGACGATCGGTGAATAATGACCCGGTTTTATAGTAGCCGGTGCACCGTTAATGGTCTCGTCTAATTAAATCGATGAACTTGCCACGTGACGAGTCTTCGCGACGCAGAACGTTATGAAAAATACATTCCTGACTCATCGAATCAGCGATCATAAATAATCCTTTACCGGATCGTAATATCGCGTAAGAAGTTTGAAATATTCCACGAACCGTTCGTCTTTTTACGCGGAATGTTCTACATAGTTAACCGACGATAAAAGAAATACGATACCGGTACGCTTAATAATTGTAACGTTATTCCATGGGCATTTAGCCATTCGTTTAATATGTAATTGAATTTCTCGTTATGATAAAGACGATGCCGCTATTATTTTCAATTTGCAAATTCGCAGTCGTTCGCGTGTAATTAACACGGCGACTGTACAGCCGGTAGAACGTCGAGTCGCTCTATTACTCGTACCATTTTTCACGCTCGTAAACCGTGAACATACAACGGCTTAACACGATGCAACAAACCGACGATATCTAGTACCGATCGCTTGTTCGAACCGACGATATTAAATTGCGACACGAGTTAAGATCCCAGGAGGATCAATGATATCCATAAATTGCGTTCGCGTGGAGGAAGAGGACAGGAAGCGAAGGACGAGCGAAATGAAATGCCGTGTATCGATAAGGGGCAATCAGTAAGAATTTTTCCATTCCTATTAGGCGGCGTATCGGAGGAAGAATTAGGCTGAAATACTGGGCTGGCTGAGACGCGATACATGCAGGCGCAGGTAAGATAATACGGACTATACCGCAGTGCGATTCGCGTTACCGGCGTAATTGCTTTTGCATCGATTGTCCCTCACGAGGTCGGCCCGTGTTCTCTGCGCCCTACATAAGCGAGACCTAGGCTGCGCCAATCTTACCGATCGCCCAGGAAAATAGCGGCACGCGACGCTGTTACCCGATCATCTACCGCTGCGATCGTTGCAACGTTAACGCGATTAGACGTCTTTGAACACCTACGCGACGCGTTCGCTCGCTCCAGAAACGATCGCTGCGGGCCTTCCTCGTGTCCGTGTTAATTCTCGTCGCGTACTTTTTACGCGAGTAAGGGTATAATAAGACGATTTCAACGTAGACATCTTTGACAGCCTATGAAAGAGACACGGTTAACTTGGACCATGACACAACGGGTATTGTCATTTACAAAGATAGGTAGATAGGGGGCAGTGGTACAGGTCCTGGAATAGGCCGCTGTTATTCCTAATTCAATGGGCCCAACTGTTGAGTATGGGGGTCCTTATGTCACGGTCATCCTCGAATGTCCGTCTGTCGCTTTATACCATAATCCTCTTTAATTTTCGTCACTGTCGTCTTTGAATGCCGGGTGGTCTATCTGGGATACCCTAATTCAAACGATCCGCCAGATTGTAGAACCTGCGGAACATAGGGGTACCGGATACACATAGGATCAATGCGTAACGTTCATAATCTATCAAAGTTATTCCCTACATCTCCAGTCCACTGTCATAGGGGAATTCGATGACAGTGGGCCATCCTACTATCGCGTTCGTCCTTAAACGTTCGTCCGTCTTCGTCTTTGCGAGTACCTCGAACCAACAGAGTACGGGGGTTGGGATGTCAAGCCAGACATGCTCCAAATCGTGGAATCCATAAAACGTTACGATCTAGACTCTCAACGTTTCGAGCTAACCACGGTACCACTGTCATCCCCTAGTCCAAGGATCCTATCGGACACAAGGACTTTGATTTTACGACATGTCACTCTTATAATACTGTTGTATCCTTCACGAATCCTACCGATCGCTACGATCAGAGACGTCCTCTCGAGTTGCGAACGAAAACAGAAAGCAAAGAAAGCATTTCGCACCAGAGTGTCCACACGCGACGCGGAGTTGGACGTATCACGCGAGACCAAGCGACATAGTCCTGGAGGATCGATGACACGCGCGATCAAGACACGATCGGTGGCTGCTCGGCACGAGACCGGGTAGCTACGCGGTCTGAGACGTTCGGTGACGGACTGAGCCACCGATTCTCCCACACCCTTGTCGCATTTGCCGAAGCGGCAGCCGAGGGCGTCCGAATGGCGCCGAGCGTCGCCGATCTTACAGCTCGTTGCACCGAAAGCTCTGATTGCAGCGTCTCTCTTGCTCCAATTGTCGCGATATAGAGAGCGACGCTGTTCGACGCCGCGCGTCCATTGCGGCTGATAAAAGTAATACGTTCGTGGTACCCGCGAAAAAACCGGATATCGGCCAATTCCATCTTCGCCGTCGCTCTTCCTCCTTATCCACGACACTGACAGCAGGGTGTCTTCTCTCCTTTTTTTTTCAACGGGGAGATTCCTTTCGGTGTTTTTCCTCTTGGCGCGATCGATCCGAGATAATCGATCGAGTTATGCTAATTGCAAAGATCGTTGCGTGCCAAACGACCGATTTTAAAATATAGAAACTCCGCTGCAATTTCGCGTTATGAAAGTAAGTACTGCGAAATACTGCTTGCACGCTAATTTGAAACGGTAACATAGTCATTTTCGTGCAACCTTCGGCATCAAATTGATACCGCGCCAGTGTTATTTCGCGATGCTTTATACGGTCGATATGCAACAACCCGATGTTTTAAGACGACAAAGTAACAAAGGTTGCACGGACCCGGCAATGGGAAGGGTTATTTATTGCCAGGAAGTGTGAAAATCACCGGCATACCTGACGACTAATGACTCTGTTCGATTACAGAAACAGGGATCGAGATTGCTCACGAGATTCCATTAACGGCAGACGACCGAACGCCGTTTACAGTCAAACCACTTGGAACTTGTACCTGACATAATTACGTAGGAACGCGATGCGATTGCGGCGACTCGACGGAGAAAAGGCAGCAAGAATTTCGCGGCGCTCTCTGAAGCTGTGTCGAACTTACGCTGAAAGTTCTGAGAATCGTCACGTTCTAAGCTTTGGATGCAAACTAGGAATATATGTACAGAGCTTACAAATCCCCTGAACTATCGAGAAAACTACGAGTGACATTTGTCCCAAGATCTCGATTCAGAGATGATAATCTATCGGGCTAAAGGTGTCCAATTTTCGAACTGTCGAAACCTTGAGCCTCGTGCAAAGAAAGTTCAGGTCGGAAAATAAAATTGCTCGATCGTCGGTGCGTTATCGCGAGCTCGCAAAGACTCTCCTTTAATGGCGTGCCACACCTGTTTGTCGACTCGTAATATTTGTCCACCTACCGCGTTCGCCGAGCAACCGGTGTAACGGTGCGTTTGGTTACGCCGCGAAACGACGCGCACAAAACACGGAGTCGATGTTACGCGAGAAACCAAAGAATCTCGATTCGATCGAAAGCGGAATGAACGAGGAGAATAAGCGAGCGCCGATCCAGATTTCTCGAAAGATATGCAAATCGGGGGCAGAACTTCGGGCAAAGTTGGAATTGCGCGAATTCAAACGGGGGAAGAATCATTAAAATTAGGGGAAAAGAAAGGGAACGTCGCGCAGGATAGGATGGTGTTAGTGCAATTAAGAAGACAGCCCGTGTGGCTTCTTAATTAACTCGGCTAATTTGTCAATTAACACGAGGCAGACTTTTGAGAGGCAGAGAAGGAAGGAACAAAAGACTGTCGGGGTAACTCCTGACGTTGAAAGCTTTCCCGAGTGGCGAATTCAAAATTCCCTTGTACCGTTGCAATTTTACTCTTCGTATTGAACGAGATTTTGGACTTTAAATGGAATCGTTGAAAGAAGGAAAATATAGAGATGGAGTAGAGAACTAAAGTAACCGTATCGTCGACCAAGCGCGGCGTATCGGGTCTATTTTCACCGTGGTAATCGTTGAGGAGGAGTACGTATCTCCGTGAAATTTATGGTGCCGGTCACCGGTGACCCCCGTACAAGTTAACGCGTTAAATAACTCGAGAAACGAAGAACGCAGGCGTCCTTGACAAATTCCTCGGAAAAATACTTGACGATTTACAGGCTGGCGGCGCGAGTAGCTTATAAAAGCGAATAACAGGGACGGTGAGGGCCCAATAAAGAGCCGACGCGTTAATAAAGAAATAAGATTCTCCGTTAATTGCGAGCACGTACGAAGGAGGTTTCGCGTCGATATATATCGTCTGCGCGTAAAGACGCCCCGAGGCTTTATTGCGACGCGCTGCTCTGCTTCGAAGAATTCGTCTGGAAGCTGGTGCACGCCTCGCAGGATGGAATTCTCGAGACACGGGCCGGAAGTAAATATCCGGGCAAGAACGAAGGTGGGTATCCGACGCGATGGAAAGTAACGATTTTTTTGGCCTAGAAAAACATCGGTCCATGTAAAAGTCTCTCCACCTACGAACAGGAGAAAGCTCGCACACGATATTGGATATCCGTTCGATGAAACGAGAGAGATTTTTATTGGCAATCGGTGGGTCGGATGGTGGGTTACGTCGCAGACGGGAGAACGTGTACTTTGGTCTGTCGCTGTACCGTCTGACCCGATCGATGATACGTTTAGGCCGTGCAAACGTTGCAAATTGATTTGCACGCCGTGAATTTATTTTGTCCCGGATCCGAAAACGTTAGCGGCCGTAACGCGAACGATTCATTTGCTACAGCCCAGGGCTTAGGGAAACTCCTATTAAGAGGTTCACTATACTGTGGGGATTAATGGAAACTGCCCCACGAATTTCCTACAATCGAATAATTAACACGTTCCGTGTTACGATGGAAGTCCAGCTTCTTTATCGTACATATATTTTTTATTACCTATTCACGGTGGAAGTAATCTAATCAGACATTAAATATTCTCTCCGTTCGATTAACGAGGCATATTACCTAATTGACCCTTTCAACGCGGACATTTGCCAATCTTTAGCAACTCCCATGTCCAAGCTAGCTCCTGCACATGGCTCGAACACAAATTTTTCCTTATCTATCTTAACTACGAACATGCTGCTATTCAAATAGCCTCGTTCCGCGCATAAGTTCGAGGTAACGTTGACCGGTAAGAAGAGCAAAGAAGTTTCGATACCGAGCACGATATCCTAAACAGGCATTCGATAAAACAATCTTTCGCAATAAGAGGCAAGGACGATGTCGTGGTTTGGTCAGGCCACGCTGAAACATTTAGTCGGGAAGAGTTATCGATCGATGACCTCAATAACGTTTCACGAAAGTTATCAGTTCGGTCGGGACGATACCCGTACGATATAAGATTACACGTTCGATAAGCTATTGTTCCGTGGTCAAATCGTATCCGTGTACCCTGTATCGTGGCCCAACGATAACGACTACAAAGCATACCATAATCGTGCTGCTTAATTCAATCTGTCGTATCTGTAATAAACCATATACGGTTTATCTGGAATCACGCGAGCGCATAGTTCACGTAACCGCAGAGGCAACCGTGCTCCAGAAAGAATTTCTCCAGCCATATTTTCGAATCTTGCAGAAATGTTGAAAAATTGATTTAATAATCGAATGAAATTTCAATAAGCTCGCAGGTATCAGCCTTCTCGGATACAGACTCCTCTGAAAGGTTAACCCAGAAACGCGATTTCGATGCTAGGAACACACTCGGAAGCTGGCTCTGAAAAACCTATCTCAAGGAAAAAGCTGAGGAAAGTCGTTGAAATGCAGCACGGAAGTAGGTCAGTCATAGGTGCTTTCGGTACATGGAAGGATAGGAAGTATGAACCGGAAGTAAGTAATAGGGAGGAAGCGAGTTAGTGGATAGGGTTTTTGCAGGGACGGTGATCGATAGGAGCGATGCGGTTTGCTGGTAACGGGAACTTTCTGGCACATTGTACCTGCTGCGAGGAAAAGAGGAGCCTGAGATTTAGTCGGGAACTAAAGCTCGCTGGAAACTACGAACCTTCGAAGTCGTTTGTTAACGCCGCGACGGCGAAGTGCGTTTCGTAGTTGGCCACAAGTTTCCAGCTCGCTCGCGGGCGATGTCTGTCTGGCTAAGGCCCGGTATATTTGCTCAATGAGCAGGTTTTTATTCGCGGAAAGAGGGACGCCGGGTTAAACGTAAGAGTATTCATTCATGATTCAATTGACTCCGGTAAAACGAATGTTTCAACGCGTTTCGAAACGGAAAGTGACCGTCGAGCGCTCGAGTTGCTTCGTACCATAAATTAGGATACAGAATTTTATCGAGATAAGTACGTACCCTCGCGAAGCAGTTTTCAGATGCTTCAGACCTTCTTACACTCGGCTATTCACTTTTTCCCTTCTATAAACCGTCTTCCTTTTTGCGAACACTTCATCGTCGGATTTTGAAAGCAGTTACCCTTGAATCCATTTTCTTCCCGATAATAATGTCACCCATAACGAAGAGCGTCGAGTCGTTTTCTTTTAATCCGATCGCTAATTAAACTAAAAATGGATAACCAAGATGCGCTATTTTTAAATCCGACACCGGTGTTTATTCCTACACGAACGAAATGGCCGTGTCTCGTGAATTCGAAGCACCGGGGTATCGTTCAACTCTGTCGTAATCATTTACATACTCGGATTTACGATCTGACTGATTCATTCCGAATCGATACACTTACAAGGAGCGTTCCCCGAGCATTTCAATCGTATTCGAATAACATTCTGTATACCGATGTCGCGTTACCGGCTGGACTTGCTTTTACCGATCGAAAAGCAATTAAAATACACGAATGTTCTTCAGCGTGAACACGTCGGCAAATTTATTCTCGAAGCGGTTAAACGGTTGGCGCATAATCCCGCGCGTACTCGCTGTTATCTAGATACGGATACATCGTCGAATTAGATCGTCCGCGACGAAATCGGCCGAACGAGGCGTACGAGAATTAATTTCCGGCGCAGTTTCGATCCAACCTCTGTTACGCGTTTCCGCGATCTTCGGTAGATAAGCGGCGGTATAACGAACGATATCGTTGCGTTTATTACTCGGCTCCTCTCGACACCTCTGACCGTGTGCCACGCTCCATTTCCATGGAAATTCGGTTGGCTCGGCAACGGGTTAACGTCCGCGAGATCATCTCCGACAGACTGGCGTTTCAGACGCGCGAATAGTCGACGGAAATTCTTGTTCCTCGGCGTCGTTCTCTTCCGCTCGTCGTCTTTGGGCTACGACGAAACGGGGCGGATGATCGTACGATTCGCAGCAGCCGGCTTCTCGCGCGTGTAATCATGCAAATTCGCCGGGAAAGAAGATAACGGCAAGTATGAAAGGTAATTCGAGGTGGTCGTTTGATGGTCCACTTCTACCGAGCAAATCGCGCGCGGTCTACGCTTCCGGTTACGGAGCTGAAGATGTTTCGTCGCGGTTAACTCGGGCGAATTCGTTTCTCGAAACGGACGATGTCCAAAGCGGCGAGTTAATCGCGACCGGCAAAGAGATTCCTCGAGCTCGCGGAATCGTGGCAAAGAGGTAGCAACTGACCAACCAAGGAGAACAAGAGAGGAAGAAAACTGAAAGCAGCGGCGTTTTTCCGGCGAAAGAAGTCAGTCGTCGGTGACTGTACGAGGGGTAATTTACGCTTGGCAGTTTCACGCCGCTACACAGGCAAAGACCCTCTTTGAGACCCGTTTTCTTTCCTTTTTTCGCGTTTTTCTTGCCCTCTCGACGTAGAAGCCTCGCCGAGAGGTACCGGCGTTCGCGAAAATCGACCGAGTAACTGCTCCAGTTTCGCGGCGTCCAAACTTTTCGGATCGAATCCTGAACGGTCCTTGATAAGCGTTTTCAGCGGGTAAGAGACGGATTCGATCGCTCCAACTTACCTTGTTTGCCAAGTCGAGCATGTTCCCTGTTCCACCTGCGGCCGCTTCCACTAGCTTCTGAAGGGTGTGAGGTTCTGGCGAGAGATCGCGTGCACCGCTGTCGAATTCCCAACTTTCATGTCTGCCAGATACGGTGCCTGCATACGGATGAAATATTACGTCAATGTAGCATCCTGGATAGTCGCGACGAGTACCGTTCGAAATTCTTTAGGAATCATAGCGATATAACGTGGATCGATCCGTAATAAGACACACGCGAGCTTACCTAGACTATTATCGCTGCTGGTGGGCAAATATTCCGGCGTGTGCGTGTGGTGAGGACTAGACCGGTGTTTGCCTGACCTGAGCGCCTCGATTTCCGGTCGTAATGCCAAACGTCGTCTGAGGAACTCTTGATAGGAAATGCGACCGTGCTCGTCCGCCCCTAATTCTCTCATCAACTCCTCCACCGAATTCTCCAGGTTCAGTTCTCTGCATACCGTCAGCAGGTCCTGACTGAAGTGGAAAACGAAAAAATCGTGAAATTACGTAATCGAACGATTCTAGTTTTGGAACATCTCGAATAGCCGAGCTGCTCGACTAACGTTTCGTGGGTAACGAAGAAACAGCGATGGTATTTGAGAGAAAATACATGGGAGGGTCTCGAATTTTTTCTGCTACACAGGAATGCTTGTTTCCTATGACGGTAACCACGGTGTTAAGAACGTGTTCGTCATTCGAAGTTCAACGCGAGCGGACGAAAGCCGCGTGTTTTTCCACGCGATCGCGTATCCAACGGAAAAGCAGGGTAACAACGATCCCTGTGCCATGAATAATTTATTCGGTGAATAATTCATAGATCGAAGATAGCTCGATATTCTCGGTCGCGAGATTAAAGAAGCGTCGCGAGGAACACTCGAGGTCGTCTCTGGTCCGACGTTAAGACGACTTAATTAAAATTGCCGGGGTCATAAACCGTGGACGGTGTCCCTGTTAATTTTCGTTGACGGCGATGACGCGATATCGGTCGAAGGCCGATTGAAAAATATCGCCGTACGACGAACGCTCGTGAATTACGTGGAAGACGAACACGCACAGACGAGAGCACTGGTCGATAACGGTGAATTAAAGATTCACTGGCTCCGTGGAGCCGACACGGACATTCGGAGAAAATCGTTAAAAGGGACTCTCTCTCTTCCTCTCTTTCTCTGCAGGACGTCGTCTTTTGTTGCGATGCGAGAACGAAAAAGGCGTGGTTCAAGTGTGTTGGAACTCTTCTAACCCCTTTCCTTATGATTTTATCGATATCCGACTCTATCAAAGCCAATTAGTCCACGTTGCTACGTCGGGAGAGGCAGAGGAAATTGAAATATTACGGGTCCCGATTACGATCCAACTTTTTCCTCTTACCGATTTCGCCGCGAGAAATGAAAACGATACCGTTTGAATGTTTTCGAATACTCTTCTTAAACGAACACTCGTAATAGCAAACATTCATCTTATAGAATCTACGTTTCTCCAACGATCTCAAGATCGAACGTTTCACGTTTTATAATTCGTACTAACGATCGTATGGAGATTAGAAGCAGGATATTTCTTGACTCCTTTTTCCGTCGTGTGCTTTCCAAGGATGAAAAGAAGGGAAGCTGGTCGAAGAAAACGCAGAAGGGAAACGCCTCGAAGTTGCTCGTGAAACTTTCCTCACGTTCTACCGTAAAACTTTTCGCTATTTCCCCTAAGGTTCGCGAGGAACGCGAGGAAGTATGACGCCGATCAGATAACGCGGGCTCATCTAATTCCGGAGTGTCTCCTATGTTTGCTCGAGCAAGTGTGAAACGCGAGGCAATGGAATTTCAACGAAATTCACCTAAACATTTGTTATTTTAATAGGACGATCCGTGTTTTATTTTCTAACGCGATGTAACGATCGAGGCGAGACGTCGACGATACGGTTTTCGCCCGTTTCGATCAAATTTCGCAAGAGTTCAAACAAAGCGACCCGAATCATTCTCTCGATATTAAAAGCGAAAGCGTGTACGGTAGAACCGACTGGACGAATCTCGAGAGGCTGTTGATTCGAGGATAATTAACAGGACGCGATCGATGCGTAACAATTACGCAATTCGCGCGAAACAATCGAGCCCGTGTTTAAAGCGTCACGCCTCTCGCAACCATTGAACCGATTTCCTCGTGGTCTTTTTCAGCCTCGGAGACACCGTGGAAAGGAAGCAAGAACGCGTTAACGCGAATAACACGCTCGAGATCTCGCGAACCAACGAGCATTCGAGCGGTGAGTGGGTTGCTTTAAGACGCCTCGCGCGAGTTTCGCAAAAGAGGATTTGGGTTAACAGCGAGTGTCTGTTACTCGATGCGACGCTTAATTCCTCCTCTGCGAGGGGCAATGCGAAGGGAAACGAAAAATCTGCTCGATCGATTCTCGTTTTCTATTCGACGAACCGATGCTTCGACCGAGTATCGGGGACTGTTCGTTGATTGAATTAGTCGCGGTCCGTGAGAACTAAGATCCATCTGGATCGGTGTCCATCGTTCGAAATGGGAATCAATCATGGGGTTAATTATAGGAGGCGTATCTCGAGCAGACGTTATCTGGTATTCCGTAGACGTTATTGATCGTGCGACTAATTGGACCGATGAGTCGGATCGTGGCTCGTACGATCAAGCAATTATCAGCATCGATAATTTCTTGTACATTGGATGCGACCGACAATGTACGCTGATTATTATACGAACGGTCGGATAATCTTTGACTCCGTGTTCTTATCTAGAGAAGAGGATAAAGGGACTTTTGAGCTTGCAGCTTTTGAGAGCAAAAAAACTAGATCCGATAGGAGAAAGAAAAGTTCGAAGTTACGAATATTCGAGACGATACTTGGACAGAATCGTAGACGCGGCAATAGCATTTTTCCGTGTACGTTCACTTTCCAATCCGTTTCTACGCGATGTCCTCGAAGGAAAACCTCTCGCAAGAGGCGATCCGTTTTGAAAGAACCGCGTCGTAAATTATAGCAAGTTAGGCGCACGGATCTTGTTCGCTACTTTCTCCGAATGCCTACGATTTTCCATAAGAAACCGAATAAAAATCAACCGACGAAGCTAACTCTGCTTCCGAGTAAGAATTTCCCGTAGAAGCAAAGTTTACGTCGGAAGGAGATAAATTAGACGATCGATCCGAAACGAAAGTCGTTTCGGTTTAGTTAGTCAGCAGTGTATGGGGCTACGTACCACCGTGAAATCTTGCGTTTCAATTTCCGAAGGCAAAGTCTCTTGAGAGTTCTGACCTCCCACGACTTGGACGACTCCATCCCCCGCGGGAAGTGTCGATTTGGCCGATGAGGCGCGATTTAAGGTCCGATCGAGACGATGCGACGAGTGCCACTGCGACTGTCGGGTGCAACGCGCTGCACGACGATTCCACGGGCAGCAGAGGAGGGACGAAAATAAAGGGAGGAAGAGAGACGATTCTTGGCAGCGTGAAATGAACGCGACTTAATCCACCGCGATGCGTGTCACTCGACGTCCAGCGTGCGGTTTTACGGCTGACACACGGCTTTTATTTTAAATACGTTCGCGAGATCGTTCTACCTGTCCAGACGCCCTACCTGAGCTCTCCCGCGGTCGGCTCCTCTGTCTGGCGAAACTGATGCATCATTACGGGATATCACGCTGAAATTCCGACATTTGCTTTCCTTCTCGCGTACAATTTAATCGCTTCGATCGCGTTTCGTCTCCAAATTCTCGAGTCGATCGAATCCGAAAGACGATTTTACCGAACGACGCGACGAGTCAACGTCACAATAGCTGACTCTAATACGAGAAGACAAAGGGTCAAGGGAAGTTCGCTTAGAAAAGCAAACAGTGTTCGATGCAGCGTGGAGTGCAACGAACGACGCGGCTCAAGAGGAGTGCCGCGTGTCATTGACATCGCCTCGTTTTCTCGCTGCATTGTTCGAAACGGGAAACGAATCCACCGAAACTATTCGCGGTAATTCCTGTTCGCATCATTATACCGACGTCCAACGCCTCGTCTGCCGACGAAGAAAGTGGCTCGATGCGTAATCAGGAAACACGGTTGTTGCGAAACAATTGGAAGCGCCGTCGCTGATTGTCGTTCTATTCCGCTAAGAAAAAGCGAACCCGCTCTTCGAACCGGACGTCGTCGAGCGGTAACGTTTCGATTATTATCAGCGAAAGCTATCTCACCGTCCGCCTGCATTTTCATTTACGCGATTCCAAGGAATCGAGGTCATCGTGGTCGAAGAGAAAAAATAAAGACGACCAGAAACAAGTATAGCGATGAGACCGAGCGTAAAAAAAAAATAGAAAAAAAAACAGCGAAAAAGAGTAGAATGTTTTGCCTTTCCACAGCATTTCCACGGGTGAAATGATTTTCACAATGGGCCGCACTCACGACGAACAACGAACCCCTTTCGAGCGAGCGAAAGTGGACGTCTCGGGCTGACGTTACCTACCACCGCTCGCCAGAACGACGAGCACGACTCGTTACAAGCTCGCTGTTTCGCGCGTGCAAGCCCCTTTTGTATCGGAAAGCTCTCTTCCAGCCCGTGAATGTCACCGCGGGCTTCGCTTACAAAAGCAACGCACAATGCGGCAACCGACCCAATAAGTGTCGCAGCATTGTTGAATCGCGCCAAACCGATGCTGTCGCCTGCCCTCCGATGCCAGATATTTGTCCTCTCGGTGAAAGAGCTTTCAGCATGATCCGTTTAACGACGCGTATCTTGTTGCATGGACTTCGAAACGGGCGCTTCCGTCTTAATCTGCTTTCGCTGGTTTACACGTTCGACGATTCGACGTGGAAGGATAGATTTGAAATAAAATGCGATTCGGATTTCGAAGATCTACGGAGACGTTGGGAGGGCTAAGAGACTGCTGGTAACCATTCCGCAGTCGGCTTTTAACAATTTTTCGCGATTATACACCGACCGAAAGGCCGCGTAGTAACGAACGCGTTAGAGAAGATACTCGAGGTGGAGGATCAGACGATTGGATACGCTTCCCTCGGCTACGAAGCGCGGAGAGCCCTTCGAGGTCGAGGTTGCGGCAAAGCGGAAGAAGGAGAAAGAGGAGCACGCGCGGAGTAGTCCCGGAAATACCGAAAAACTGAACAAACGATAGCAAAGAAGAGGGTCGTTGCAGGGTCGGTGAAAAGCGACACGGGTATTTCGCGTTAACCGCGTTCCGCTCTATTTCGCTGAGCGTGCCGAACCGGGCACACCGTCGGATAAAAAGGACTCCTTCGGGCAATCCTCTTCCCTTTGCAGACGTTTCTCGATGTTCCCGCTGGATACGCGCAGAATAGGTCCACCGTTAAAAACAAAAAGGCGAGAGGTGGCGAAGCTTCCGGCGTCGTGAAAAGGGAGAAATACCGAGCGGGAGAAACGCAACATTACCTAATGCCGTGTTTTCACTGCGAGAACAGCCGCGTTTCGTGCACCCTTTAACGCATCCATCGTCTGTCCTTTGTCGTCCCGAAGCCCATCCCGTTATCTCCTTCCCTTTTCAGCCTATCTTTTTGTTCGTGCCGCTTTTCAAGGGGCTTCGATTTCCGCGTAATCAACGAAGAACCTGGCCTCGATGAAGCTTCAGTCGCGTCGGTTCGCTCGAACCGGGGGTTAATTGTCGGCTCGTCGACGAACCGATCGATCTCTCGATCTTTAACCACGCGAAACGATACTCGTTCTACGCTCTGACGATTTCACGATTGTCCTAAGAGATTTTTCAGCGACCGACGTACCGTGCCAGTTTTCAAGTCGAGCTGGAAAACGCTTCGAGAACTTCGAAACGTTTATCGGAGACATCGAGAACCTGTTGACACGACTACTTTGGAATTTTTTCAGATACGCGCGCGCGTTATCGTGTCTCTTTTAACAAATTGCCTAGCTAACTATCGCGAAACGCCTAAGCAGGATCGTATCGAATTCGAACGAAATCGGAGGTAAGAAAATTTCTCGACTACGTGCGTTTGCATGGCACGTTGCGTGCACAGGTTCGGGCAGGTCAAGAATAACCCTGCAGGTGAGGTAACGGACAAACAGCCTGTACAGGCCACAAGAATCCGTGCAGGTACCTCGCGGTTAATCGAGTGTCAAGGGTCGAGGAGATCTTTAAATTATAGTAACGAAAAGGCCATGATTTTTCAAGGTCCAGGTTCACGTTGGACGTTGAACGCCGGACTGGCTCGAAAAACGTTAGATAACGGAAGGTATCGTTCGCATAGAATATCTATCATTGATCTTAGACTTCGTAAATCATCTTCAGCGATACCATCTGGTGCTTAATTATCTCTTCGATAGCGGCGTTCTAAGCCTCGACAGAGCCGCGTTCGAATCGTAGAAAGTCATATTTTTCTGTTGTTCGACGTTAACAAATTTTACCGACGAGTCGTTCGTTGGCCGTTTTCGCGTTCTCGGAAAATATTTGTACTCTAGTCGACGCGAATTCGCGAAATCAGCCGCGTGATTTTATTAAGATGATGGCGAAGGGATTTGCGAACGTAGCCGACTCCGTGGAGGACGCCGGAATAATCGTGACGGCAAAACGAAAGAGAGGGATCGATGGAGGAGTGACTCACTTGCCATAAAACGCGATCACCCTTCGCGCAACCCTAGGGTATCGTAGACACTTCGGGCATTCTAGGGCCACGTTTGCCAATCCCGACTCGTAAACCTTCTACTCGACGACCCTTTCAAAATTCTTCGTTCGCGAATTTTTATATATTTGCGACTCGTTATTAATTTGTCGTAGTATCACGAACATTAATGAATCTTAAACGATTAAAAACATCGGTGACTCTATCCAAACGAGACAACTTGATTTTTCGGTAATGAGATTTACCCCTTCTAGAGCAGACGCCACTGATCGTTTGATCTTAGTTTCGACTACGTGCGCTGGCAAAGCGAACAGGAGGGTATTTACGCGAAACTGCCTTCGTAACCATCGCACGCGGTCCAAAGGGAACCGGAGAGAAGGTAGACGAGCGAAACAGAGCCAAGGTAAGGGTAAATTGGTGGAGGTAAGAGACGGGAAGAGAGCAAGTAATCGCGAGAGGGAAAACAAGGGAGGAAGTGAAAAAGTGAACAGATAGAGAGAATTATTGGCGAGGTACAAAGAGCCCTAAGGACGTAAAATAATGACGAACGTAAAGGACGATTAGTGGAACGACGATGAGCCACTCGAGGACAGCGGACGAACAGAAACAAAAAGATGAAAATAAAGGGAACACGTCGACGAGATGAACAGAGAGTGATACGATCGAGGAACAAAGAACAAAGGGAATTAATGGCGAAAGATGAAAAACTACAGAAAGGACAGGAAAAGTAAAACGAAGGTACAGAACAAGAAACGAAAGTCGAGCGAGGAATAGCGAAAGAGAAACGAGGTAATAGAAGCGGAGATTGCGAAAGAAAGGGATAATTGATAGAACAAGGGGAACGAAGTTGGGAGACAAAGGGTAAGATACAAAGAAAGAACTAGGTAAAAAAAAAAGAAGTAGAAGGAGTGGCAAGACGCAGAGGGAAGTTGCGTAAGTATGCACTCGAGGGTTCGGTTTCGTTCGCAATCTCGCGAGCTTGCATCCGGTTGGATGCACGCGAAGTAATGCACGAGTTTCGAAAAGGGTGGCAAGGACCGTGTGCTCGAAGATACGGAAGCTTACGAAGCCAACGAGACGTACGACGGGGTTCGGGACACGCGAATCTCGACCAGGCTAAGGTTAACGAGGCTGCCGAGAACGGACAATAATGAACCTTGAAAAGCAAAAGGAAATTTTGCTCTTCTGAATTTCGACTAATGGCAGTCGTTACCCGGCTCCTCCCCCGTTTATACCCGTTTATTTTCCCGCGTTTAACTATCGCGGAAGATGGTCTAGTCATTTTTCATCCCAACGAGGTTCAACCGCGTCTATATTCTACTTATACGATTTCGCAAGCCCGGGACGCGTGCAATTTTTTTGCTAACCAGATGCCGAATATAATTTTGCGAGTTATCGATTCACGAAACCGATCCACCGACAAGAGACAAGGAATTCGTATTCCTGTTGCCTATTTCTACGATATATTAGGACGAAAAGGGGATGCGGTAATCGCGAGGTAAGACAAGGGGAGAGAAACGTTACGGGGTGAGCATTTAGAAGTAGTACAAGTCGAAGGGTGAGAAGCTGTTCGAGAAGGAGAACGATCTTTCCAGAGGGTAGTTCTGGAATGGCGAGTTTTACAACACAGGGAAACGCGAAAACGTTCCACGTTTTCTTTCTTCTTCTCCCCTTTCCGTTCTTCTTTTATTTTCATCTGGAGTCCCTCGAATCACAGAAAGCCTTTATTATCGACGTACAGAAACGACGCTGCCTGTGCACACAACGGAAATTGCCCTAGAACGTTCAAATATCATCTTTGAGGCGAACAATTTAATTGGCCAAGAGTTGTTTGCATTACGGACTGTTTACGCGATAACGATCGAAATGAATCGTATCTCGTGTTTCGCGCCATTTACCGCATTCAATCGTGGCCTTTCAAATTACCGAGTTCGAGACGTAGACAGTCTGTTCCGACTACTTCGCATAAAAGTTTTGCAAATTAACGCTTGCGACGTAAAAACCAAAGCTCAAAGTTTCGTTCGATATTCTTGATGCAAACTGGTTGGTTCTTCGTTCGATTCAACTTGCTACTTATGTCCATTAGCGAGTATCCAATTTTCGATCGTGGAGAGTACTATGAAACCTGTAAACTGTACATTATTTAAAACATAATCGATGAAAAACGGTAAGGTTGCAGTAATAAATTGTTAGGGTGGATTTTAACTTGGAAAGAGTTCTCTTCTGTCGATTCGAAATGTACAGTGCACGTGTACTACGTCCGTATAACTTTGTATAACTAATAACGGATTCTTGTTTCATAGTAGGGAGATGCAATTACATATCAGAAAGAAACTCGTCTAACGCGAGAACATAGGTTGTTCTTGTGTCGCGAAACGCGCACGAATCTGCGCTTTGACGCGCGACAAACTCGCTCGCTTCCGGCGCAAAAGAATGCTAAACGCGGGGTGGCAGCAGCTTCGGGATCCGAGCGAGGAATTGACGGGCTAATTTTCGTTAAAAAGCACTGAATACGCTGGTAGGTCGCAGCGGGAGCAACGACACCCAGCCACTGGTTCGAAGAATAGAAGCACGGAGAACCAGAGAGAAACAGGAAAACGGTTGAATATATCGGGGAAACGGTTATGCGTTTAATGACAAAGAAAGAAAAAACACCGTAGCTGCGTCGCGTGCGCGTCCCGTAGTCGCATTATCTTTCCGAGTTTATTCATCCGAAGGTAGTGGAAAAACAGAACACGTTCCTGGTTTAATTCGTCGCGCGACTCGCATTCAAACTGGCTAATTAATCGAGCTAATAATTGAAACGCGTGCGTGCCGCGATTCCGTTACCGGTTAACTTTTCCTCTTCGTTTTGCGCGCCACCGAATCCCTTCGTTTGTACCAATTTTTTAACTGTGTCAAAGTTTATGATTATGTTACTGTAAGCATTTTGTCATCACGCGATACAAGAATTCTTTAAACGACGAAAGGTTATTAATCAACGAGGGGGCGACCAAAATTTTTCGAGAAGCAGATTGAGACATTAACGTAATACGATAAGAGACGGTCCCAGTTGATCGGATTAAGAGCTAAGGGGTAAAGAGCGTAATTAATATGCAAATTGATCGGTCTCACCTGTCGATAAAACCATCTCCGTCGCCGTCGCATGCTTGGAACAGCTTCCTGACGCGTTCCTCGTCGCAGATGGAGCCTGCTTCACTTTCAGCATCCGCGGTTTGTGACATCTTCACTTTATTTCTCTGTTAATCCATTGTAACGAACTCTCGGCGCACTATCCGGCTGCTTCGTGTCCATCTTTCTTTCGCGTTCGGTTCCCTCGAAGATACGACCCTCCTCTTTTACGCTGTCACGCTCGCATCTCGGATTTCTTCGACTGCCCCGGCCACGCTTTTCCAGGAAACGATTCTGGTTCTCGAATCACCGACAAAGTCGTTCCTGAGAGATAATAGTCTGTCCACTGGTGTGAAACGCGTACGGCGTACGATGTACTGACACGGGTCGATCGTTAAGTCACGTGTTGCATCGCGATCTCCCATTAATCGATCTCGAGGGACATGCACTCGGCACTCGAACCGTCCTCGACCGCTCGCGCGATCTCGTCTCGAAGAACTCGGAGGTCTACGAACTTCGGTGGAAGTGACGGCTATTTATAGACGGCCCAAAGTACGTGGATTCCCTTGTTCCACGAGACTTGACTGATGCATACAGCGTAAACAAATCGTTCGCGAGGGGCTAATACCGTTTTCCCGTAAACGTATTATCGCCGCACGAAATTCCTCGCGATCTCGTAGCTAACGCGATGTCCGTGGACCGCACAGGCGTTCGTCTCGACCGAAAGGGTGAGACGATCCTGTCTTTTCCGCTATCGCGGCGCACGCACGAGAACCCGCAACCGCCGTTTCCAGTGTCACCGAGTCACTAACCCTAACCTCAAAACCGGACTCGAGACTCACCCACCCTCACGAGCCGTACAGCGGCAATAAAAACTATCGATTGAGCGTGCCGCGGTCAAAAAACTTTGACAGCTCGCGCCATCTTGAAATACCCGAACACGACGAAAACAAAGATGGCGATCGCGCCGCGGTCCGTCTCACGGTTCCCGCTTGGCGGCTAGATGTCGCCACGTACACGATAAATTCGCTCGATTTATGGAAATTATATTACGTAAACGTTGGAAAATAATTTATGTTTATTAAAGATAATCAAATTCTTTTGTACATACAATGGTAACAAACTTAAATATACAGGTTGTGTAACGTACACGGTAGAATAGTTTGCATCGTAGGTGAAATTATGGCTTCAATTTCTCCTCCAATGTAGGTAAAAGTTTCTTCAGTTTGGCGACGTCGTGACTGAAAGC
This sequence comes from Megachile ligniseca, assembly GCA_945859555.1. Taxonomy (NCBI): domain Eukaryota; kingdom Metazoa; phylum Arthropoda; class Insecta; order Hymenoptera; family Megachilidae; genus Megachile; species Megachile ligniseca. The sequence goes on along the minus strand of OX243788.1, from coordinate 10,465,477 downwards.
CCACATTATGCATTGGGTATGTTCCTTACTGGGCAAACCGCGAAGTTCTTCGTCCGTCTCGAACCACTGAATATTTTCCTCCATGATGCGGTTCACCAAATTTTTCAGGGTCTTATTTCTTTCTATGTCCCATGTGACGTTCGAGTTCGGAACCTGAACGCCTCTGAGCTGTTTGTAGTCTCCGTCCACCTCTTCGTATGCTCTGCGAAACGGAACGAACAGATGATTTTGATTAATCGTTTACAGAGATCGTAACGCGCTCAAACCGCGATAGACTTACTTGAGAAATCCATTATCCTCGATCTTATACCTCTCCGCCAGCGGTTTGAAAGATCGGACCAGGTCGATGGGCAGGTAATTGAAGTTTTCTTTGGCCCGGCCATTCACGTTGTAATTCGTGATCCAATTCTCGAACACTTCGATGGCCTCTCTCATGTTCTTGATCTTTTGCTCGTCCTTTGTGCACGATATCACTCTCTCGGCCCTTTTCACCAGCCCATTGATCGCGTGATACTGATAACTCACGTCCCTGCCTTCCAGCGACTTGATGCTTTGCAGAGCTTTCTCCTTGTCTTTGAAACCGAGACTATTTTCTTCTTTTTCGCGTTTGTCCTCGTCAGCTGATCGTTTCAAAACTTTCGTTTCCGGTTCGTCGTCTTCGCTGTCGCTGCTGGACGAGCTGTCGTGCCTTCTCTTGGTACCTTTCAAATCTTGATCCACCTCCATGTCCTCGCTATTTTCGGTCCCAAATTTTTCTTCCACTTGAGACGCGAGCTTCTTCAGCTTGGTGGGATCAGGACTGTAGCCCAACATGATACATTGGGTGTGTTCCTTGGTTGGGAATCCTCGAAAGTCACCCACGTCCGTCTCGAACCACTGCACGTGGTCCTGTTTAATCTTATCGATTATCTCCTTCAATCTTCGATTCCTTTCGATGTCCCACGTAGTGTCCCCCTTCGGGGTTTTGACGGTTCGTAGACCTTTGTAGTCTCCCTTTTCTTTCTTGTACGCACTGAAAAATAGGGTAAACGATAAATCAAAGAGGACATATGGTTACAGCGTTGATTAATAGTTACTTGTAGAAATCTTCCTCCAGGACATCGTATTTCTTTGCAAGGATTTGGAAGCTTTTCACGGTCTCGAGCGGCAGGTAGGCAAGATTCTCTTTACCCCGATTGTTCTGCTTGTAATCGATCAGCCAATCCTCAAAAACTTTCGAAGCCTCCCGAAGATTGGCCAGCTTCTCCTCGTCCTTCGTGATTTGTAGCGTCCGTTTCGCGCGGGTCACGAAACTCGTAATCACGTGGTACTGGTAACTCACGTCCCGACCATCCAGAGCTTTCAACGTGTCCAGAGCCTTCTGCTTGTCCTTAAATCCCATCGCTGATTCTTCCGGTTCCGTGGATTTACTTTTCCCCATGGCTAAAAGAAGAACTCGAGAAAAGTTCGAGCATAGAAGCAAGTTGCGGGGAGAATTTGAAGGATCGATTACAGGGAATAGGCCAATCACCAGGAGGTAAAACATAGGCGGATGAGAACGTCACGTTGGCGTGTCAGTTTTACCGTTTTCGTCGTCTCTGGATTATGGAAGTTATGCGAAAGGATCGATACGGCCAGACGATATAACATGCGAAATATTTGACAGCCACTAAGTGTTGGAGATCAAAATGAAACATGCTTTGAAACACGAAATAACATAGATCAAAGTGTTAGACAATGTTGCAAAGTCATTTAACAAGTACTTACCAAAACTTTATGCGCAACAGTCGGCTTTTTATCGTATGTTCGATGGTAGAAACGTCAGAATACTCGATCTTGCCAATCGAATACTTTCGATTTTTCTGTTCTGATCGCTCGACTGACAGTGGCGGATTCACCGGAACCCGGCTCGAGTCTGCGATTCTCGGCAAACTACGACGCTCAATGTGCGTAAAAGAAGGACGGGTAGGTGAGTTGGAAATCGATGGAAAAGAGAGGGGTCGATATAAACATATCTTCTATGTGTCACAGCCCGAAATACGCAGCCGACCTCAGTCCGTGGTCTTCTCGGTCTTACGTCACCGACGAGTTCGCGAAACAAGGATCTATGACACGCGGAAAGCCGCACGCTTCGCAGGCCGCATTATGTGTCTAGGTCAAGCTCGCATAATCGCTGATTTAATTCGTGTTCATAGTTCGCGCGGCGCACACGACTCACGTTTTTGTTTTCTCTATAACAAGATATTGCAAGAATTCAATTTCGTCGAGCATCTAATCGGTGACATAACGAGATATATCTGGTAGTGACGCGACGACAGTTGGGCATCAAATATGACATTTTGTATACACTGTTCATTGCCGAAGTTGTTTCAATAGAGTGATTTATTCGATATTTACAGAAGTTACAGCGTTTCAATGAACTATTCGGATCACGAGCGATTAGATCTCACGGACTACGAGACTTTTTTTAGTCGACACGGTAGATCATACGCATTTTCTTTTCGCTTATTTACAGGGTTTTAAGGAACGCGCGAATTCGCATCTTGCCCATTGCATTCGTCGATCATCGCTGGAAGAGATGGGCAGAACATAGAACTGTTTCTCCTTTATCTTATTAGAGTATATTACCGTCATGATACTCTAGCACGTTATTCTTTACTTTGGGATCGAAGGAAATTGCTAATGATAAAGTTACTTTATCATGGTGCTATCCCACTCTACCAACCGCTATCTTTGATAATCGATCGCTCGTTCGTTCAATTATTTACACAAGTAGAATAAACAGATTTATCCTACTCGTATAGTATAATCTACCATTTACTCTACCAATGTAAACTTAGGCTGAGGTACGCTTTCAAGCGATCATCGACGAACGCGTGTCTCGACATTGAAACCACACGCTCCAATACTTGTACGCGTTTCATTCCAGTCGGTACGCGTTCAACGTGTACGCGCGGAAAGTTCAATCTACGACTAGAGAAATTCTTTAACCTTCAAACGGCAGCGCCAGTATAATCGTGACTGGATAAACGCGACCACCCATTCGAGTATCAGTTAAGAAGCGACGTCTGACTGTTCCCATCTTCCGGTAACAGAAATTCAGCAGACGCAGCTCCCTACACCGAGGCAAGCATACGAACTTTGCTCTATCTTCGAGCTGGTGGTGGTAGCGTCCAACAAGGTTGGCTGAGATAGACCAGGGGCAGTCGGTAATTGCGTTCTCTGCGCGCCGTCGTATAAAATCGATGACGCCTCTCGTTCTCTGCCGGTACCATCCGTCGTTTCCTGAGAGTACGGTATTCTCGGCAATTCTTGGTTTCTGGATTCGCTGGAAGCATCGTGAGACGATAAGCGACCGTAGTTCAAAAAGGTTTCTGCGTAGCTGGTTGGTGGATGATGGTGGCTGCTGTTGTACTCGTGCGAGTAATGGGGATGATATCTGTTCGACGGTGTCTTGAAACCTTCGTTGCCGCCGAGGTACTGGTGCAGGTGGTGCAAACTGGACGACCCGTACACTGCAATTTTAGATATCGTTGTATGGTCCGCGAACATTAATAGCTTGTACGATTGTTTGTAACGTTAAAACGAACATCCACAGACCTGCCGCGGTATTCGAATACATGGCAAGAACAGCGTCTCCGTATCCGGTCGTAGGATGTTTCCCCAAATCTGACACGTCATTCGTCGTCGATATTTTGCTGGATATCGACTGTCCTCGAACGCCGTTCTGTATTTCTCCAGGAAGATTCGACGACGCTCCGGAACCGTACGCCATATTGAACAATGCATCTGGGTCGCAGACGAACTTGTAAACGTATCTTTCGCCAGCCACCTTCTGCATTATTCCCTTCTCGTAGTAATATCTCAGCGATCTGCTGAGTTTGTCGTAATTCATCGCCGGTCGATTCTTTTGTACGCCCCATCTACGTGCCACCTATAACGAACGATTAAAAGTTACTTTATCCAGATTCGTTTAACACGATGCTTTACCTCTTCAGGTTCGATGAGCTTGAACTCCATTCCACGACCAGTCCACGCGATGCACGGTGCGTTCGTAGGATCGTCCAACAAGGTTACTAAAAACTGCCATAGCTGAAGAGATCCGCGTCGTTGTTGCTGATAACCGACGGTCATCTCGCTCCAAGGCGACACTCCGTTCGTCGAGGAAGGCCTCTTGCCGGCATAGTCCGCGTTCCAAGAGCTGGGAGAGCCTTTTTTCTGGTAGCAATTGCCCTGTCTCTCCCACGAAGAATTCCTCGCGTCCAATTGAACCCCTAGCTCTGTCCACGTGGGGGTCACGCTTCTTTTCCCGTACACGTCCGAGTTCCAGTTTTCTTGTCGCGGGAAGAAAGCGTCGGTGGAAGCAGAGACCGTCGACTGCCACTGAGATGCTGCGGGCGAGGTGCTGGCCGGTCGACTGGGCGGCGGTGAACCCCTGCTGTTTCTCGTCCCGTTTCCGTATGGCTGTTGTTGCTGATATATCAGACTATTATCTGCACAAATACAAGAATTTTAGGGATCGCCTCGAATGTCGCCGTACTAATCAACGTGGAACTTTAAGCCGTCCATCGACGAAATATCGTATTCTACTCTGACTAATAGACGTTCAGTGTTACGGACGGAGTAAGGAAGATACCAGAGAATCGCGGAAAAAGAAGAACCGTGAAAAAAGGACGAAAGGCAACGTATTAGCGATTGCACTCACGCACGGTTGCCGGTGAAGTGCTCGTCACACAAACATCGGCAGGAAATTGGTTGATATTCAAAGCCCACGGGGTTGCCGGCTCGGCGGAGCTCGCGGATAGCAGCACCGCCTGGAAATACCGCGTACAGCTCGCGCGATATGTATATTAATCGGGTGCTCTCCTCTCGGGGAGCAGCAGCACCGTCAACATCCCAACGATGCCGTGCTCCCTCGAGCCGAAAAAGCTATTCTCGAACCGTAATCCGGTTACGTTCCAAGTCGTGTACGGGGAATATTGAAAAATTGAGAAGCCTGCGTGGATACCGAGCCGGAACGAGTCTCCGGTTGCGTCCGTTCTCGCGTTGTCTCGATTAAAACGAGTCAACTTTGTAAAAGAGGAAAGAAATATCGTTACAACGGTGTAACAGGTCCCCCAGGACCTTGGATTGGAAATTTCAGTTATCGAGGACGACTAAAAAAGCCTAGGTTATCGATGAAAGTTAAGAAGAGGAGGGTTGCGTATAGTTAATCGTGGCGGCAAGTTAGCTTTAGCGGGTTGGTTGGCAATCGTTGGTCGGAACCCGATCTCTCGCGTAGACGAGACAGGCAGGAATTAGGTAGGGTGGGACGAAAGCTACGGGCCAATCTGGCACTCTCTCCTGCGGCGGGGTGAACGGGAGTCGACCTCAACGTGCAAGCGGGGCCAGGAGGCTTTGCGGGTAGTTTTAGATTAAAATTAATCGCGAGCTGATGAAACCGGGTGGCGATGTAGCGACCAGGAAAAGGGTTGAAGCAGGGACTGGTCAGGGGCGGTACGCAGAAGGGTTGCACGGAAAAGAGGACAGCCTTCGCTCTCGCCCACTCTCAGACGAGAAGCTACGTTCTTTCGTCTTTCTCGCTCTTCCTACGGTTCACGAGTCTACCTTGTCCCTCGTACACTTCTCTTTCTCGTTTTCTCCTCTGTGCGCCTCTCTTTATCCCGCTATCTCTGTCTCTCTGATCCCCCGAATTCCGGAGTAGAGGCTGTTTAATAATGCAAGCTCCATTTTCCATCCACCTGATGCCGGTGAAACGCTCTTCTTCTGTTTCTGGGAATTCATGGTAAAATACGTACGTTTTGCATCGAACATCGAATCGAATTACGATAAATAGTATCGTTCGTTCGGTTCTTAAAATCTCATAATCCTTTGAAAACTTATTGATCGGATTGTGTATTTAGAATTGGAATTAACGCTCCGCATGCTCGTGTTCTTATACAAATAACGTATGAGAAAGAGATACAAATATCTTCGAAGATCCTTCAAAGATTGTTTGCACAAACGCGTTAACAAACTTTACTTCGATGCAAGTGTATAATACGGAGGAACCAGCACCGTAGTTAATCGGCGAATGGAACTTGACCGCCTCTAATCCTCGTTGATCCTCGTGTTCGTATTAATTAGGGGGATGGTGACCAATCTATGCCCGTTAACAAGTTATTACTATTCTACTCGATACACAGTGATCGACAGTTCACCGATTTAAACTGGCTGGACGGACGCGTTACACACTTCGGTTAGTGGAAGATATATTTTAAAAGGTAAAGTATAATCGCCTCGTGAAAATGAAAATATCGTATCGACAAAGAGAGGAAGAACTTGGTAAAACAGAAAGTTCTATCACATCAGGCCATATGCGTTGAAAGGTATCGATAGGTATGATCCTATTATTAATCTAAACTGCGTGTAAATAATTGAAACGGCTTAATGGTAGGGAGAATTACCCGAAGAGAAGTAGAAGCATAATTCCCGGGTGACTTGGAAGTAAATGGGTATACGAGGTTGGTGTCGGGCAACAAATATACCAACATAGTTCCTAAAGGATTCGTTTTGGTGTATGTGCGTGAATAAAGGAAGGCTAATCGGTCTGATTACAAAGCATGAGCTTGCAAACTCTTCGTCGGCTCTACCTTTTTAAAACTAGATCGAACTCTATTAGGTAATGACTGTAATCTTTCGAAATAATGGCTCAATCTTTTCCATTTACGACACCGAAAACTTGAAGCGTTCGTCGATAGTAATATCATCGTGATTATTGAGAATATATTATCCCTACGAAGCGAACTATTAGGAAATGATGTTTGCTCGATAAGGTGGAATTTTGAGCAATGTTCTTCGTTCGCGAAAGAGCTCGTCGACTCGCAAGCTCCCCGGGGAGAGAATTCTATGCTGTTTCCTTCGTTCAGCAGCTTTCGTTGGATCCTATGAAACGCTTTCGAGTTGAAAGCATTCTTCAATTATTCACTTACGTGTACTTAGTCATGCGTGAGCGAATGCTCGGTAACGACAACGAACGTTATCTGAAATGTTTCGTTAAAACTTCGTCCAAGAATTTATTTAACGACTCATTGTTTAGAACATGATTCATTGAAGGAACAAGAGAATCGATATTTAAGTACGCTGAATTTTAGGACAGCAACGTTTCTAAGAAACGAAACCGGAAGGAGAATTCGCGCTAGAGCTCGATTAATGGATGAAGCATAGAGTACCACCCTCGTGCTCCAGTTATTTATGGGATCTATGGGGTAGCAGCGAGCCACGTGTATCCATTGTCGAGAGATTTGTCACGCTGTAAGTCGAAGAAGAGGGAATCATCGGATTTGTCGTTACAAATCGAACGAGACTGGTCTATAAAAGCATTATCCGCCGAACAGTATATTGGACGCTATCGCTAATTATCCTTTGAGAATGATCGATTTACTTACCGTTTCGAGTATCCTGGCCAGTCGAAGTGGGTATACTCGTCACGGAAATTGGCTCTCCGTATCCTCTGTCCACAGGTTCTTCTTTTACAGCAATATTCTTCGTACCTTCGCTCGTTCGCGAACTCAATTTGCTTCTGCGTTGAATAAGTTGAAATACATGTAAGTAATCGTGTTACGCTTTCTTTGCAAATCGTTCACTTACCCAAAACAGTTTGTGCGAGTGTCTGGTTCAAGATCGAGGAAGGTATTGTTCTGAGAATATTGAGAGTAATTGACGTCGTTGATTCTTTTACAGTTTGTAGACTCTTGCTTGACATCTGCGGAAAGAGAAACGTACTGCTTTTCTTCAAAAAAGCACAAATTCGGGATTCAAATGTCCGAGAGCTCACAAAAACGGAACTAGGTCAGAAAAACATCCGTTCCTAAACTTGATACAAAACATTGACCGATAAACACGACTCTCTCTTTCCCTCGCGATCAAAAAGCAAAAGTTTCGAAAAGAATGCAAATGACTCGGTACATGGCGTAGAAAGCATCGAGGATGTACGGTTGAACGGTGAACGATCGGAACGATCGAGTAACCCTCGAGGATCGAACGATCCTCGTTTCTTGGAGGAAAAACGACGAGGGCGAGGGGGTACATAAGGGCGCGTGTCGTGGCGGAAGCGAAGGCGCATCGTTGCAACGGCACGTGGGGGTGGACTCGGGTTCTAATGGGGCCGTAGACGATTTTGCGCGGCCGAGGGTGCGCCCTCGATAAATCAAACAGACTCTGGCCGTGGGAAGCATAAGTCAGAGGCCTCCGGCAATCATTGTATTTGCAAACATCGGAAGTTTACTTGCTACGGGAGAACCACCGACTCGACGACGGTCGAAAGAATCCTGCGGATTTCACGTAGTTCGCTAAACTCGCTGGAAACTTCCAAAAATTATATTCTCTGCACTTTCGTTTGCATTTGCGAACAAATTTTTGTTTGCTTTTGGGTCGATACCCTTTGAGTAACGAGTACACGATCTCGGCTATTTAAACAAGTGTCTTGAAAAGTGTATAACACGTAAAATTGATCGAAAAATTAATATTGGCGAGAAATTGTACTATTTCGAAACGTACAAAAGTTCGTAGCAAACGAATCGTTTCGATCGACTTCATAAACTCTGTTTTCTATTTGCTCGATATAACGAAAAAAGTTACACGATTTTTTTTATAAGGTTACATTAATATTTCGAGCGTAACAACATCCGGTAAACAATGTCTCGAATAAAAGTTTATTGGCAAATCTGGCTACACCGTTGAGCGTGTTTACCTTGAAGCAGGGTTCGCTCTAAATGTTTGCGTACGTATTACGTGTACAAACCAGCCCATCGTTCCTCGTATCCATCCAACAACGAATAAAATTAACAGGTGAAGAGTAAATTTGATTTCCCGTCGCGAACCCGTATGTTACAATACGTGTAAATATTGGATGAATCGAGCCGCGAGTTAATTCGTACATTTCGATGTACAAAATGTAGTACGAAAAGTATTATTACTCCGAACAGTATTCGTTCCTCGATGAACGGTGTACGAGTCGAGAGGTTAATCAATGAAGGTTCGAAAAAGAGGGGCGAAAAAAGTCTTTAGACTTAATATAAAGTGCTTCCTCGTGTAACGCGATATCGATAATCGGTGGGAGTCTTCTGTTGATTCTTTCTTGTCGTTTTAAAAACACTAGCCTTGGGCGATAGCGCTGTATTTTTTCTTCGATATTGCTTGGCTTGTTGTTCGAAAAGAATTTCATTTTTCTCGATGAACGAGGAAAAGCCGATTTTTAATATGTTTTTCAAATAAATCAAACAGAGAAAGAGGGAAAGAGAGAGAGAATTATATCAGTGTTTCCTTAATATCGCACTGTAGAAATTTTATGGCGCACCGTTATGGCGGTTCATGTAATAATAAGGAAGGGTTATTCTAATTGACCATCATCCGTATTAATGTCCTATTCGTTTCGCGATTGAATGACAAGTTTAAATTGAGAATTTAATCGACCACGTTGATCCACGAAGATCCCTCAAAATTGCTCGTATGACGTTGCGTCGCGAGAAGCAATCTCGTAGTTTCCTATTCGCTTAGACTGTATCTAAGTTCTTTCCGAATTGGGATTAACTTAAATTGGGTGTAACTTCCGCCTATAAGGAGATTGACTTCCTTCGTGAGCGTCTGCTTGACACGATTGGAAACATAGCAATTAGGTGCACCTGGCGCGAGAAGCTCTCGAATCTACACGCGAAGAAGAAATACGTATTCGAATTTGTACACTAACTTGACATACGATGAAATTCCGGCACATATTGTTCGCTGTCCTCCGTTTCGCAGCTGCTACCTAGAATAACATTCGTAAAAAGAACGATTTAAACTTTGAAAGGTATTCACTACGTTAAATGCGTCGATAGATCGTACTTTTAAGCATTTGAAGAAGCATTAAGTAAAATATTCATTGATGGGAAGAAAGGAAATATCGTAAGTAATCTTAATTAATGGTTTACTACGATCGTTCACTGGGTAGCTACACGCTTTCTATGAGCCATGTCTGGAAATCCCCTCGTTATCGTTATTATTACATTGCATCTACCGTGCATTATATTACAGTTCGTCAAAATAATCAAAATTAATGTTCCGAATAATTGTAACGCCGTAACTAATCGTCTTCCAGGAAGATTTACGAACCGCTCATCGGAGCGAATAAATGAATTTTATATCACTTTTCAAGCAACACTATCCACGCGAATGTTACGACAAACTTTTAGTTTTTGTTCTACCGAGAAGAAGTTAGAACGGAAGTCAAGTATTTTTAAAGCATCAGACTTTATTCTTATAATTCGAGTCCTTGCACGCTACGTTGCTGATAATATAAAAAGAATTGTAATTCTGATACTTTCTCGTTTGTTACATGCGATCAAATGGGAATAAGAAATGAAGAAAAAAAATTCAAAAAAGTTATCCGCCCGAACAGGGACTCGAACCCTGGACCCTCAGATTAAAAGTCTGATGCTCTACCGACTGAGCTATCCGGGCAGCTGAGAGCACTCTTCCTAAATTATTAGAAAATCTACTCGTCCCTGGTTTATCAATTTTCTCATTGTTATTAATAACAACATAAATTGTTCGTAATAAAATCTTCTTACCATCTTGAAGCCATGGCTCTTGCCTGTATTCTTGAGCAGTGTATATTTCATTCTCTGAAAATAATTTCACGTTATTTCAGAACATCGTCTTAAAAAGCGTTATTCTGTTAAATAACAAATTATATTTGTTTATTCACATGTCTTCAACTTAACTAAACGGATTAAATGTATACCATGATAGATTATGTAATTAAAATTCACATGGTTCTTTATCTTATCAGTATTAAGAGTCAAAACAAAGTTACATAATTGAATTGATAAAATGTAGTTTAGTTTTAAACTTCAAGAATAATTTGAGTAAAGAACTAGTTATCAGACTACGAATCTACGTTTACGGCAAAATGATTAATGGTTACTCGGAGATAATTATCCCCAGGCGAAATTAGTATAGCCCCATGTCGTGGCACATGACCTCACTAAATATCCATTGTTCGAATCGCGATCATTAGAAATAACACGAAGCCTGGATTAATATATCGTCAGAGTTACACTTTCTAACGAGTTTCGTTTTCACTAATTTTAAGAAATTACAGTAGTACCCGCTTGTTAAATCAGATCATGTTAACATAGAGAAATAAGGAGACTTTTAAATTAAGTTATAAGCATATACACGTGCATGCAGAGTAAAGAAATATCTTAATTTAATAATCCATCGATGGAAACGAACGCGTTAATGCGCAAAGATGATGAATAGTGATAAAATCATCCTTGGGTAATTATGACACGAGGCGACACGATATCTGGACCGTAATAGAATTCCAGAGGGCAGGGATGCAAGAAAGGAACAAAGCCACGAGTACAGGGGATGAATCAGTGGCAAAAACAACCCCTTCGACGTGAACATGTACATAAGAATGCGAGAGAAATCTATGTTACCATGGGGTCCGTTTAATGGGCCTCTAAGATTCGCTACGGGCAGCCACTTGTCAGTAACCTCGTTTTGTTCGCAGTCACAATCCCGTCTGACGAATCGAATTTAGTCAACCTCATAGCTCGTGGATAATAAACGGAGTGTTCGTCGTTGAAGACGTCAATAACGAGACAAAATTCTGATACTAGAAACGTGATACAATAACGTAGTCGAAGACGTTTATTTTCTGCGAACCACAAGAATCTTATTGTTCTCTAGCCCTCATTTTCTGCGTCGTGGATTAAGTTCCATGAAAAGAGCGGAAAATCTTTTCATCGAAGCTGAACGACTCTGTGCAGTATGCGATAGTCACGAGTTTTATTTTTATTTAGTATTAATAAAGAAAAGAGACTTATGTCTCGACACGTACTTGATAACCAACTCGGAATTCTTTCACGAGAGGAAACATTTGAATTTCAACAAGAAGAGAAAGTTGAGAAGTTTCGTTCAGTGACGACATTTCAATATTTCTTCACAGTGAATCGTCGCCGAAAAGGTAGACGGAGAAGGGTGGCAGGGCGTAACGTGATTACGATAGAGAAATTGCAGCATTATAGGTTGTGATTGAGTTAGGTGGAGGCAGTCCATCCTGACTGGCGGTTCACACCACGGCATGCCAATGTTAGATATAAAGTGTCAATCACTGTGCCCAGACGTTGGTATAGGGTGGTTACGAATCCTATGGGGGTACGACCGGCTTCGACTACCCCATGGGGCTCTTTGCGGCGATAATACGTTGCTTATTGAATTCGTCCTGAGGCTTCTGGTCGGCCCGTTCGATTACTAGGTCAAGGACAAGGAAAAGCTGCCGATACCATAAGAACAAATTGACCAATGGCTCGATTTCGATTCCGTTACACCATCAGACTAATTACCAACTCTAATTACTTAATATCGTTTCTGAACGTTTACGAGATACTTTCTTACTCACATTTCTTAAACATTTTTGCAATCTATGCATACACCGTGACAACAAACACGTTGAAAGTATCACTTCGTGTTAATTTTGAACTTTGTAATATTTCACAAACGCATAAACATCCACGGTCTACTCGTTAATTTTCGGAGAGCCTTTAGATCAAGTTTTGTGCGATCTTAAAACGTAATTGCGCCGAAAGCCACAGAAAATAATATCATCCTTGATGCGACTATATAAAGATATCGACTCGACTGCCTGCCGGTGACAGGCTCTCTTCGGGGGGTGGTTCCCTCTTTGCCCCGTTTGTACATGGTACGCGTATATACTGCACGTGCTGTACCTTCAACCTCTCTGTGTATTTTCTTCGTGTTCGTGTGTACGTCTGCACGAAGACGTAGCCAAGACTTCGTGTCACTCGATGTTCCCGGGCAAAACATCGTATCAAAGAGCTTCAAAATCGTCGACTCGAGGGGATGGATGGTGACCCGAACGGACCGCCTTTCTCTCCTTCGATTTCGTTCGCGGAAAGTCATCGAGACACGAATAACTTTGAGATTCGATGAACATATCGAACAGCTGGTTCGAATATTCGAAACTTTTACGTTCTGCGAGTCGTCGATATTTTACTTACCAGAGTGCAGCTTCTCCTCGTTGCTGGTCGGCGCCACCGAATAATTAGTCGGACAGTATCCCGTAGCGACCGTCTGTAGTGGCTCGTTCAACCTGGTGAATTCCTCGTTGGGCTGAAAAGACAAACGTCCGAATTACATATCACTAGTATTTTATAACAAGAGGAATGTTTGCATTATTTGTTTTCGATTTTGGGAAAACTTAGATTGTACGCGACTCTACAAGGAACAGAAAAACAGATAATACCGATACGATCACTCTACTCTCATGATCCTTCTATTTCAAGCATCTCTTAGAAAAGTAATCCTTCGCCCGCACAGCAGACGAATAGGAAAGGAAAAGGTGAAAGAAAGATGAAGACAATCGGGACGAAATTGACGTAAAATCGCAGGAAGAGGGGGGAAGAAGCACAGTGATTCGAAGCAGAAAGGAATAGCGAGGAACAGGATTTTAAGTAAAGCAACGTAGTTGGCACAATGAGAAAGAAGAAGAGGGAGAACGAGCGAGAGGAGGCAAGGAGGACATCCGGTGAACGATTGGATGGTTTCCTCCTTGCGGAGCAATCTAGTGGTAAAACCGGTTACCGGTTTTGGAAATTCCAATAACGCCGTGTCGCCGTCTGCTTTTCCTTTATGAAGCTTCATCGTGGTCTTAGCCGATCACTTACACTTTAAATGCCAAAAAAAGTCATTCTACTTTCTCTAACATGCGACATCATCCTGCTGTGTAGTCGTTCGAAAAATATTTTCAATATTGTTAATTTACGTTCAAGCGTAAAATCCATGTAACGAAAATGTAACTTCTATTTATACGAGTTACGTTATCCATCGTTTTTCTTTTATATTTAATTAGACAGGATATCACCGTTTATAGAGACGTAATCAACTTCCTTTTTCACAGCTTCACGGTACGGTCTTACGTTCATTGCTTCGACCCTGGATTTTCCTCTGATCGCAATTAATAGTCATTTATAATTAGTCGCCGCGATGGCTCGGCACTCGTAATCCGCAAGCTGTGCCCTCTAATATAAATTTTAATTGCATTCGCCGGGATTACGAATCAATCTTTAATCCCAGCCAACCCGATATGAGACCCGACTTAAATTAGAGATAAAAAATGTATCGTGCTCGAAATCACGATTAACGCGTTAATCGACAATGTGTTACAAATTTTAATAGCATATTTATCCGAATATAGCGTAATATATAATAGACGCATAAATAAAGAAACACATTTCGAATCTCAACGATCACGAGTTAATCGAGCGCATTTACGAAGCAATGACTCGTAAAGAGAACGCGCAAACATGGTCGCGTGCCGTTTAACTTTTCCGCACTTTTTCCCCTTTTCTTTCCCCTTGACCTTTCCCATCGCGAACGCGTTTCCGTGCAAAAGACGAGCTGGTAAGTGGATCGTTTGGCGGTACGCGTGTCGTGTATGTATGCACGAACAAACGTACGTTTGTACCTAGTGAAAACGAGATACCCATGAATCGGATGGGGAAGGGAGAGAAGAACGCCCCATCGTTCCTGATGATGTTGCGAGGGGTCGTCACCCCAAAATTCCCTTCGTACACCACCCTCGTAATTGCGCACTTCGGTTCAGTTTATAATAAAGTCATCGAGCAGACAACACGTACCAAACAGATTCCCCTTCTCCATCGATACATCTCTGTTGAATTACCAAAAGAGCAAAATCTTTTAAACGGATCACACATTTGATCGTATACATACGGTGTCCTAGAGATTTCGATACAAATTTCGCCACATTAGTTCTATGTTACATCAATTCCTTACAAGGGACGTCACTCGCTTGATTTTAATATCATTTTCATATACGTTGTGACACGTATTTTTTATTGGAAATTAGGCGTAGGAAAACAGATGTGTACAGACAAGCTAGAAGAATATCCCCTTTTTCATTAACGATCATCCAATTTCAGCAGAGAGTCTTTCTCCAATTTTATCAATTAGGAAAGGCAGAAGGCGTTGCCACTTGGGCGAGAAGACCTTTTCGCTTTTTATCTTCTGTCCCGTCGTTGACTGAGGCGAAGGGTGCGAAGACAATGTTCGTTTCGAAGGTAAGATTTCGAACAATACGGGGTTGCGCAGGTCACTGCGATCGTCACCGTGTCACCAACGGACTCTATCTGCTAATTGCTTTCGCTGCTGTCCTAGTATTTCTTTTCTCGCTGCAGAATAAAAGTTTATTTCTTCGAAGAAATTTTTGCCGAATGCTCGATAACTTGTTGGATACAAACTTATTATTCGAACAATATCTTGTCTTCGGACACGTTTAGACATTGATACTCACAAGATATAGACATATATACTGAACCGTCTTTGAACATTCCCATAAATAAACAACTTCCGGAAAGTCACATATCGACGAAACTAAAAAAATCACATAGATCGAGTAAGATATTCCAGGTGAAGCTACACGGTGTTACGCTGGTCCTATGAATCGGGTAGGGGCCGTTGGTCATGGGAACCACGAGTGGTAGCATATGCTCCCGGTACACGAGAGTCAATTAACCACCGGCCCGACTGAACAGGGCGGGTGTGTGGGAATCGGATGATTTTTAGAATCAACAAACATAAATCAAGTGTTTCCGCGGCCGAGTCGCATCGTCTCCCTGCATCCTTGCCAAGGGTGTCCCCGTCGACCACCCACGGTTCGCTCGTATCCGTGGGTCACGGTGGTGGTACCGCGTACAGTAACGTGTCCCGAACCTGAAAGGGGACCAGGAGGGTTGAATGGT
Source organism: Megachile ligniseca (assembly GCA_945859555.1). Taxonomy (NCBI): domain Eukaryota; kingdom Metazoa; phylum Arthropoda; class Insecta; order Hymenoptera; family Megachilidae; genus Megachile; species Megachile ligniseca. The sequence continues at coordinate 10,449,689 of OX243788.1, read as the reverse complement.
GGCGACAATTACGTGTTTAGAGGGCACAAAAGGGGTGGCACCCGTGGGACGATCCATCGGAGCGTGGTGGCGCGTGCCACGGCAATTCGACGCTCTCGAGGATGATCGTGCGAGCAGTGCCGCGTTACGTGTTCGTTGTCTTCGACCTACGCTCGATGTCCACGCTTATGATTCTATTGTGTCGTACGAAGGGAAACCGGAAGCGGGAATCCCGTTACTCATGGTACTTCCATCCGGAATACTTTAACCGTGAAGGCAAAGATAAACGGATCGCGGCTTTCTTTTGACTCTGCTTTTTTGTGCTATCACGGTGTCAACAGGTTGATGGGTGGGTTGAAAACGAAGTAATTGCTGCTGTGTTGATAACTAATGACATGTTTCTGCGTAAAATTATGATCATTAAGTATAGCGATCGCGTTGGGTAACTTCTAACGAAGCTGGATACCGTAAAACCGGTTTGAGCTTCGAAACAGTGCATGAACTTCTCTCTGTAACTACCATATTTATGTAAAAAAATGCTCAACTTCTTACTTAATCATTCTAATGACCGGGTCAGGAGTTCCTTAGGGACTAATTGCTACAACTTGGGAGGTTCGCTCTTAGAACTTCAAAGATTCGGATGTAGCAGTCTATTAAAGAAAAAGTTGATGTCAGTAATTAGAATCGTGACTGAGGGTACTTCGATACGCGGAAAAATGGATACCATCCTAGACCCCTGACGAAACCAGCTGAATTACCGCAGATATAGAATCTATGTTCTTGGATTACGAACCATAATTTGGAGTACAAGTGACAAAAGACCTGATTCAAGGATATTGGACTTACCAATCTCGCTAGATCCGTAGCAGTGGCGGGTACTTCTTGGTCCTGATTCATCCTTGTCACCTGATGTCCTTCTCGTTCCTCTTCTTCTAGATATACCGTGGCACGTCCCGCGAAACGACACGGTTTAACCAAACGATCCGCACCAGCTACCGCGTATTTTCGTCGTATCGCCACCTTGTTGCACCGTCAAGATCAAAGATAGAACTGAGACGAGTGATTTGATCTGGTTGAACGGTGAAAAGACACGGTATATGCATCGGGGGTTGTGTCTACGCTATGTCTACGCCCACAACGCGATAGAGAAATCAGCCCTGCGCGAGCTACCCTGACTAGGGGTTGCTTCCAACCCCAGTTTGGTAGGCGGAGCCTGGAAATCATTGGTGACCTTCTCTCTTCCTACGAGATTTCGTACCCCGAGAACACCTCTCCTTGTCAGGCTCTGGTTAATCTTGCGAATTGCTCTTTAAACTACATACAGACATGAGAGTAAACGGTACCCTGAATCGTGTGTGTTACCCATTTTTTTCATAGAGATTAGAATTTCTTTTCGATCGACGAATTATTGCCTGAAACTTACCCACTGATTTATATCTGTTCATTCGTCCATTCCATTTGTTGCAACATTTACTTGTATGTGTATTAGTTCATTTACAAGTGAATCCTTCTTTCGCATTTTCACTCCTTTCGCTTTTTTGGTTAGATTCTTAATAAAAATTCCATAAACATTTATTTTGTACTATAGCAAGAGAAAACATAAGAGAAAATAATATAATTAATTTAAAAATGAAGAACATGTTGCAAATATTGTTATTACCTGTTTTCTATTTTCATATCATCTTGCATTTTGAAAATTGTATCGCCATCGCCATCTAACGGTAAGCGGGAACCGTATAAAACAAAAAGTGTATTTTTCTGAAAAATAAGACATATACGCACTTTTGGTGTAAATTAAAGATTCGAAGATCACAAACAAATTCGAATAATAGCATTATATTTCGATTAATTGTTTAAATTGTTAATTTTTTAAAATTTCATTGCACGTAGACATATGACTTCGGTAACACATAACCACCTAGCGGTAGACTACTTGAACCAGACAAATTTTGAACCACTAAATTTTTCTTTCGTTTTTGTATTATTGGAACTTATAAGACATTAGAAATCTATAATATACGATTATACTTATTTTTATTAATGTTTTCGAGAAATTACTAATATTACTTGCATAAGGCAAAGAAGGATGACTAGCATAAGCAAGACACTACAGGCGGCATCTTTTGGACTATCTTTATTTGAATGCAATTATACTTCTCGTATTCACTCACGGATTCCGCTAGTATCTAAATATTATCACGAAAATGCATGCGCACGAATCCAGAAGAAATTTAGATCACATTTTCTGCGACTCTAAAACCTCGTGTATGCTTTATCACGTAAATGTAATGCGTTCTACATTGTTGAATGAAACCAAGGTTCTTGAATGTTTTGTGTAACATCAGAATGAATTTCTTGATGAGAAACGTATGATATTGTAAAATATCATTACAATTGTTATAATGTGAATGCCAGTGAATATTGAAATTACATATTTACTATCGTGACAGTGAATTACGTCATCGTAAGTTTCAATAATATAACATTAATGATTATTTCATATTCATCGACCACTAAACTTTTTATCCATCGTCTTTGGCTGTGTCCTTCATAAAGTGGCAATAAAGTTCGTAAAAATATAGTGCGAAACTGTTATTACACCTCTTGCATCATGCTGACAGTTCTGAACAATTAATAGAAGGTGCTCGATAAAAAATCATTTATTTAGTCTTTGTTATTTTCGATGTATTATTAGAGATCGAGCATAACATATATATATATACATATATGTATGTACACATGAATATGTATACTGCAATTGTGACAAATTTAAACTGTGCTCTATTACCGCAATGTTTGATAAATTACGCCTTTGCGAATTAATTATTATTTTCATATAGTAATTTTGAACACATGAAATACAATAAGATATTAATACAAGTGTCTTTCTTTTATCAGCTGTAAAGGATTTGGGTATTACTTCTCAAGAGATATCAATGAGATATGCAGCATCTAGCTAAACACAGACATCCGTTAACTTTATTATATGAATATTTTGGTAACATTGAGCTGAACAGTGACATAAATGCCAAAAATGACTACGATAGAGTCACCCTTCATTCGCACCATAGAGTGGGATATGATGGACAAGACAAAGTTTTTTCCACTTAGTATGCTTTCGTCATTCTCTGTGCGTTGTTGTTTGTATCCTTTAACAGTGATCAAAACACGTTTGCAAGTTCAAAGACAAAATCATGTATACAATGGTATGTTTGTTTTTATCGAAACATTTTATGTTGATCAGAATTATTTAATGTTTATAATTCTTATAGGAATGGTGGATGCTTGCAGAAAAATTTATGAAGCTGAAGGTGTAGCAGGTCTGTACAGAGGGTTTTGGATAAGCTCTATACAAATTGTATCTGGTGTATTTTATGTATCTACGTATGAAGGTGTGCGTCATGTACTTGGACAGAATGGTATTATAAGTAATTTAGATTCACGAGTTAAAGCATTAATTGCTGGTGGTGCTGCTAGTTTGGTAGGACAGACAATAGTAGTTCCTTTTGATGTTTTAAGTCAACATCTAATGGTTCTTGGGCTCAGTAATAAAAAGACTAATGGATACCAGGTGAGTGAGTTAACCGCATGAAAGCAGCTAATCATTGATGTATGTAATTTTTTCATTTACATATTGTATACAGATGATCATGAATCCATTGGGTTTAACTCTTGAACCTGGGAAAACTCGTGCTCAGATTTCTGCCGATATTATTAGGTGTATATATCAAAGAGATGGGTACAGAGGTTTTTATCGAGGGTATGTTGCATCCCTGTGTGCTTATGTTCCCAATAGTGCACTTTGGTGGGGACTCTACACATCTTATCAAGGTAAATATCTTATAACAAAATCAGATGCAGTTAATTGATTTTAAATAATAATTCTTTCTCTTTGCTATTAATAGATGAATTGATTCGACTATTTCCTGAATGGGTTTCTCACTTGTTCATTCAAGCTGTTGCTGGAACATTAGGAGGGTTCACCACCACTATCATAACAAATCCTCTAGATGTCGTGCGGGCAAGGTTACAAGTACAAAGATTAGATAGTATGTTTAGCGCAATCAAAGTTCTTTGGATGGAAGAAAGGTTACAGATGTTTACGAAAGGGCTTTCCGCGCGACTTGTACAATCTGCTTGTTTTAGTTTTTCAATAATTTTAGGATATGAAACTATAAAAAGATTCAGTATAACTGAAGAGTACAAAGGTTACATTAGATGGTAAATTTATTTGTCAAACATTGAAACGATTATTTCTATATGAGTGCATTTTATTTTACAATTTCTGTTCTATGCAGAAACAATAAATACGCACCAAAGAATAAAGAACGTGATCGTAACGATTGGTTCTCTAAACAAAACTTGTAATTATGAATTTCATTAACAGACACAACAATAACTGAAATATTTGCTTTAGGCACTGTAAATTATAAATTTTAGTGTAAGGAACCCGTCACGACAAAAAAGGGAAATATATTTAACGTAAGAATGCATTTTATATTAGTTTTTCATGCACAGTACAGAGTCTGAACTTTGTAGCACACATTAGAAGTATCGCTGTGATAAGATACAGAAAACAGAAGCGTCTCTACTGAATCATGTAAATTTTCTATAAAATAAAATTGTATAACCCGATTACATTTTATGACAAATGTATGTATAGAACAAATAAACTTGTTACCTATATTGAATGAAAACACATCTTGTTCTGGACTATTCATTTCTTCGATTCAGGATAGGTTGTAGATTAAAGGTGAGTAACAATTCTTTTCAGTTATTTTTTTATTATAAAGGACAGCATATTGATAGACACATTGTTTCGAAGGTACTTAAGTGGTCTCGATAACGTAGCTTTCGTACATGAATCGATAGTTTTTAATGTACGCGTGCTATCTACTTAAAAATTACGTAGTATATGGTCTCCGTTTTCTTCGCATTATTTATATCGTATATACAGGCCAGGGGAATTTATTCGACCCCTTGTGCATGCGAATTTCATACATTATCACGTTCTCACTGCTACACACGTACAACAAATTGGTAACTCATTACGCTATTTTACGTGACGCAAGTTTTACGTGGATTATTATATGGAGAATCAAACTTTTGGATAGCAAGAGTTTGTATGTACATACAGAAATAGTTTCTGAAAACAGTGTTTCTCGATCAAGATATTACACGAATCGGTTATTTCATGCAGTTTGACACAACAAGAATATAGATTCGGGATAAGTAGAAAGTTATGAACGCAGTTTAAATTTGGCGCGCTAATTTACAGCGCAAATAATTCTCCCGCCAAATTGACTGCCATGGTCAAAACACTGTTTCAAATGTAATTGCGATGTTTTTCTTTTCAATATTTTTGCGTTGCGTATGGTTGAGGTAAAAGAAACAACAAAGTTTTTAATTTTTTATTAATGTATCATTTTTTACGAACAAATTTTGATACCGTTATACTCTCAAATATTTACCTTACAGTATCTAGCTTGACTAGAGTAGTTACGGTGACGACCAATCGCGCACGGCACATTTCGCGTCAACGAATTGTTTCGAAAACCACGATTACTTTGGCAATCCGTTGTTTTTTGTGTATAACGAGCGATTAAAAATTGAAATAAGTGTGTACAGTGTGAAAAGTGGTTGAAACAACAAGAACTCATTGGATTTGTACGAAAATTCAGCAATTTTGTGATACTACGAACGGAGCAGTCTTTGTTTAGCTGTCAGCTGAGGGTAAGTGAATCATTCATTTCGATAGTGTACAATTTTCCATTCTTTTTTCCGTGATACCGCCGATGAACATTCAAATGTTGTCTTACGCGAAAAGAATTAATGCATCGCTGTTAAAAGTAAGCAAATTTAGACTCGAACGTGAATTATCGATAAAATATTTTTTCGCAACTTTTAGTACGATTTCGTAATACGACAGGATAGAATCAGTACGCAATAATACTGAATTTATTTTTACTCGAGCAAGCATGTGCGTATATTTCCATTGAGCACGCGCTTTCTTACAGTGTTTCATACATTTATACGTTTTAAATAGCTAACTTCACGGTTTTCTAATATTTACAATTACATGGCAATGTTTTATATACATCGATGGATACTCGTCTCAACTTTCGTAAAAAAAAACAATTACGTCGCAAAAATAGTCAGTGTTATCTATAAAGTAGACGAGAAAATGTTACTTCTTTTTATCGAATAAAGATTGTCTATCACGATAATCGAACGGAATCGATTGGAAAACAAGCAACAGATTTGACGTTTAACGACTTTCGAGTAGTCGAAAGAACACGTTTAAAATTGAATTTGCGACAGCAAATGATCAACCATCGTCAATTACTGTGAAATAAAATTCGCTTTAATATTATCTAGTCTATGACCTTGTTATTGCATCCGTTGATTAAGTTACATCGGCCTTGGTACTCGTTTTACGCTACGTTAGTCTTGTCGTAAATACGTTCGGGGAACGACTACGGCGATCAGTTTCGTTCGACGGTTTCCGATTGTCAGTCTTTTCGCTACGCTCGACTCGATTAGGAACAGGATGTTTGTCGTTTAATAAGGGGCAAAGACGAAGCGAGTAACGTGCAATTCATGCAAAAAGTCGCCGCAGTCTTCTCGCTACACCGATGTCTCATCCGTCGATGCACGATTCACAGAGATTCGCTAAGAGGCTACCAAGTGTCAAAGATATCCGAACGTAAAAACAAAAACGACCGATTCGACTCGATTTATGGCGCTGTCGGTTCGCGATTCGATTCGCTAGATCCTTCTTCCGTCGGAGGTACAAAATGCGTAACTACGTTGCTTCTATGTACACATACAGTAAATTCCCGCTGTATGCCCTTATCGAGTGGCGCACTCTCGCTATCGTAGCGCATGGAGATCAGTGTTGCGAGACGGGATGCGTTTCCGTGCGCATGCGCGAAGAATGTAGCATCGGTGAAGTAAATATACACATAAAAAGAAAGTCCTTAATCACTTATGCATCATTTAATGCGTGATTCCAAATCACAACAACTTTTGCGAAGTTATGGGTGGACAATCAAGATAGACTAGTTTTTGTCCATACATTTACTTCACCGACGTTATATGTATTTGTCACGTATGTGCAAGTATACGGGGAGAGCCATCGGCAGTGGAAAGAGTTCCGTTTATATGGTCTATTCCACGAGTTTATTCGCTCCGACAACCTCGTACAGGACCATATAGCGAGATTACACTGTACAACGAGCGAAACAAGGGTACAGCGCGTTGTTCGTCACGCTTCCTCGTGGTCCACTTTTCGTCACGTAAAACTCGACGATAGGATATTAATACGCAAGGGTACGTCGCGATGTCTTCGCACGACTTTTCGAAAGGGGGCCGGTGAGCCGTCGTCGTTCGTTTCGAGATCCCGTTAAATTCCTTGCCGTTTCCTCGTTCCGGATCTTTCGAAGAAGCATATCCAGATGAAATCCGGGTACGATCGTTCGTAAACGAGCCTACAATCACGTGTCCCGGAAACGGATCGCACGTTCCCGACGAGGCCCTGGCCGGGCCCCCGTGTGACGTCATATCCCTCCACTGGGAAGTGCAGTCGCAGTGCCACCCTCGCTACTTTGACTGACGCTACTGTAGCTGACGCTGCTCGCCTGGCCGCCGGTATTCGCTCCGGAAACGTACTGTAATCAGAATTATATTTTCAAAAAATATTTGTCGTGGTTGTAGATCGTAGTCGTCTCGTGCTTTCGGTGCGAACAAATGTATCAACGTTATCGTATAATGTCATGTATCAAGGACGATAGCGATAGCATCGAATTGTTTGTAATATCGGAAGATATAGTTGGCAAGACACGAACTCTGCGAATTAATTAGGTACATAGCTCGAATTCGGGTCAATTGTTTCGAAGGTACGCGTTCTTGTAGAAACGTTTCCTAGTTTGTTGATTCGGCGAACTTTACCTTTGGCATTTTCGGTTGGGCGAAGTAGGGGTGGTAGCATTGCGTAGTGGATGCACCCTCTCGCAACGTTCGAATAATTAGATCGACAAAGAAAATGCAAACTGTTGTTAGCGTAGAGTCTCAAAGTTTCTGAATGCAACCATCTGTTAACCACGCGATCAGCTGTTCGTTCGGATGCGTACGTCCGAATGTTACGCTCCGGAAGTCGGTCAATTAATTATAGAAAGCATGGATCGCGAAAGGATACTTTTCTTTTGTCGGTATCGTCGCGGACCACCCAGTACATGTTCGAGGTAATCACTAGCTCATCGGTGGAAGAAGGATTTCTGTGGCAAAGGAATGAAAAATGGTAGCGAACAGGTAGTAGATACATATACGGGCGTGTCAGGTTATGCTTTTCGTGCATCAGGATAAATTATCTTACATCGGTCAGGTGGTGTAACGAGCGATATCGATGCACGTATGCCCGCATCGTCTACTTTTCCATAATCCTGCTTGTTTCATCATCGTCGCGATGCTTTATCTTTTCATCGTGTTTTCGCGCCTTATCATAGATGACCTTACTATCTTTACCACTGAAACTCGAGTAACATTCACTTCCTATTTTCGAATGGAGATAGGAGTTGGCCTTTGTCTCCCAATCAGATTCGACTGGAAACACATTTTCGAAATAGGTGACTTTGAACGACAAGTTTATCGATACTCGAACTTCCGTCGTTTTCAGCATTCGCGTATCGAAAATGCTTTTAAGCGAATATACTGATTCGATAGTCCTGGTCGATGAAATGGACGAACGCTGTCGCTTTGGTAGCAACTAAAAAATGGAAGGATCAATCGTTAACGAAGAGTTAGCAGACTCATGATCGATAGGCTGTCAGCGCGATTCGGTTTAATGTATTCCGTTCTAGAAATAACAAGAACAGATACAAGATTCGCCTCGATGGCGCTGTTTCGTCGCGTCGTGACGCGTCGGTTCGATCTCAAGGGGTGGCTAGCGTGTCAACGCAGAAACTTTCTTTTTCCAACTCATCGAGCACGAAATTCTCGAGAGATTCGAATAGATCGGATTTCCTCTTTCTTTCTTTTAGACTCTGAACGCGAGTCCCTTACTTTTACGATACTTAGCTCTCCGGTGGATCAACCAGACTAAACGTATCCGGGTCGACTCGGGAACAAGATTAGATAGGACAAGCGTTTATACGATTCTTTTTCGATTATTTATCGGCTGAAAACTGTACTTCTCTATTTTCCAATCCAATTTATAGTACACGCGCGACGCATTTAAATTTGAAGCAATTTAGAACGATGAACGAGTCGTGTCAAGCATGCAGCGGTCACTTTGTCGCGTTTCTTCCATTAGGGAGATTGAAACGGTTGGAACAAGCGAGAAGCGGTCGGAGATGAAAAATCCCTAATTGAGATACCTCCTGATCGAACTTGGAAGCGTAGGGAAGTCGATTTCTGATGCTACTCGAAGCTACTCGAGTCGTCTAATTAGCGCGTCACGAAATGTTCGAGGGGATGCATCGAAGAGTCCCTCTCTCTATCCGGGGAACTCGATCGAATTTCTAAAGGATGAAATTTTTAGACGAAAATATATAAGAAAAGAGTCACGAGCATCGCGTTTCCAAGCGCATTACTCCTACTGACTAATTAAAATAGAACTTCCTGCGTTTTAATTACGGTTCCTTCATTATTCACGACGAATATTTTTCCTCTTCGTCTCGAGCCGGTCCGCGACGAATCCTCGTGAAGGGCAAAATTATCGAGCCCGGTGATGTTCAACTTTAATTAAATTCCTTTACGCGACCGAACCTCTCCTTGCCCTTCTGAAAATTCCATCGAAACGAAACGTTCGTTCTATCCATCGATCCGTTAATTAGCTAATTTTGAAGGCAAGTTTCGCTCGCGCAGCCACGAAATCGAACTGCAGCATGGTCTTGGCGAGCCACGGACACCGATGTCCTTTTAATCGAATTAAATCATATATTTTTCGATTCGTGGGGTGGTCTTCTATGTACGACTGCGCGATAAGTCGAACCCGATATGACGGAGATCGAGCATTCGACTCTTGAGTTGTATCTCGAAAACCGACGATTCGCGAAACGACCAAGAACTTCTCGAAACTGAAGAATCATTCGTCCTACGGAGTCTTCAATTTCGAACTACCTTTTTTTCAGCGGGTCACTAATAAAAGTCAGCGATAAAAGGGACATCGATGCGGTAAAACCGAGGCCGTGATAAAGTCGACGTTCGACGAGGTGTCCGTGGTAATCGCGTGGCACGCGATTGATGAGGATCCGCGAGAGATTTATATCGTTTTTCTAAATTGTTATTCCGAAAACGAAGAGAGGGACTGAAAAAAAGGCCGAGGTCGTAGAATGGCCAGCTCCGCCCCCGTTTCCGACATTTATATCTCTTCCGGAGACAGACGTGTCTCGTAATTCATGTCCCCTTGTTTTTCGGGACTTTCATGGAGACGTTTGCAGCACGTTCCATTGCACGCCCTTCAACCCCCTGCTTCGTTGGTCACCGTCCACGAGAAATGGCACAGCTACCGATCGTTCGACGAGTCGTTAAATTTGTCGGAAATCGCGTGAAGCCGTCGATTCGCGATACAATGATCTCGCGGTTGTTCGCTCCTTTACTATTTCTCATTTGTCGAAAGTAATGTGTTCCGTACGAAACAAGTTATTCGATCCGTTCGTTCATTTCTTGTTTATTCGATAAAAGACTCGAAACGATTTCGAGGAGATCGCAGAGTTTTTTCGCTTCGACGAACATTCGCGATCGACTCGAACTGGAATAATTTATTTATTAACGTTGCGCGCTTTTTCATCGCTTTTTAACCAGAATGCTCGTTTCGGTTATCTAACCAGCCACAGTACCGACCATAAGTTGATTTAAAGCTGGGAATGGAAGCGGCGAAACAGGCGGTGCCACGTACCAGTAGGGTTTTATGGAGTCGGATAAGCTGTTGCTTAAGAAACGAGCCTTATGCAAGACGTCGTTCCTTCCAACGAAATAAGATAAGGACGAAAGTTAGCGGGATAACAGACAAATGGTAGAAGAGATGGTTCGTTGGCTAAATAAAACTGGAAATGAAGCGTAAAAGGGATTATGATTTTAGCAGGTCAGCGAGCGAATAAACGAGCGAACTCGAGCTTCGAAACAACCCCGGATATACCGGTGATGTATCGTTCCATTTTGAAGGTGTAATTTAATCGCTGCACCGAGTTGATCCTGATGAAAAAAATATCAAAACAAATTGGTTTTCGGAAACAGAAAGCTATGTTTTGTTCGCGTACCCATTGACAAACTTTCGAAAGGAACTAACCGTGATTCCTGTTAACGCTTTATTGACCAAAAGCCTATTAACCCGGTGTAGGCAAACTGGGTCGCTCGAGTCGTTAGTTATCGGTAAAGCGATTGTTATTTCATTGAAACGATCAAGTTTATACGGATCGCGATAAAAAGGAGACGGCATAATAGCTACATATTTCGCAGGTTTCGCGTACTAGCAGGTCGCGGAACGACGGTGGAGATTGATTCGGTCAATGAGCAGCGCGTAATCCGTTAATTTTATTTACTTTCCAGCAACACTCGGAAAGCTCTCCAATCAATCTGATTTTACCAAGTCGCGATTACGCGTTAATCGAGCACCTGCGTCGTCGAATCACGTTTTCCGATTCGTTGCCGTAGGAAAAAAAGCTTCCCTTATCGTGCTCGTTCTCGCGTGGGTGGTCCTTACACGCTCGAATTCGGACGGATCGATTACATTATTCCGTGTCGTAATTTAATTTACCAGTCAGTGATAAATGGATGAACGACAAGCTCGAAACACGAACGAATTAGGTGATTGATTTTGAATCGTTGCCCGTTCTCTCTGTTGGTCAAAGCGTGCTCGATGATAAATTCAATTGAACGAATCGATCGAAGGAATTTAGACTAGACTACATTAATTATCATCGAATGGTCGAACCGGTATGCGGACAGACTCGATGCTCGAAAACCAGGAAAATTGTTACTCGACAAAATTTTGACTCGATAACCATCGAACACGAAGAATAACGGTTCAACGTTGTGTACCGATCGGATGTTATTCCCCCGCGAGCTATACTGTATTTTGATTATTCTCGGTGCATTTTTTCCCTCGTTCCAAGAACCAACACCCGCAGGAAAATATCTGTTCTTTATCGACCCTCGGTTGATTTCGATGGTCCCACGATATAGAAGAATCGTTAACCCTAGAGAACACTTCGGATTTCTTTCTCGTACAGATGGATTTCTTTTTAACGACTTTCTCGATATATCGTACGATCGTCAACGCGATTGTCCATCAAGAATTTACTGCGAGCGCGACTCGAAACGCTCGTAATCCGCTTCTCGTCCACTCGCGATCCGTTTAATTGCATGCCCTTGAGCCTGTCCTAATTATCCAGCAATCCGCTCCTGCAAAGTCACCGGTTCACGTAACGCGTTCGCTGTCATGTATACGTCGATACAACGATACGGAAGAAAGTGAACGATGATCTTAGTTTCCAAACAAAAACACAACACCGAGATGGTTGAGACAAGAGGTGCACAAAGAGAATGTTGCAACGTGGATAGATTGAAAGAGGTGCGTGTACCTAAGCATACCAAGACACGTGCTCGTGCAGGTGCGAGTACGTACAAGTTGTACTTGCGTGTCGGAAATCCGCTAAATTCTTCTAATCAACATACCGAGACTATGTATCGTTACGGGGTGGTGATAGAGTCCTTTCGTCGATAATCTCTGTACTAAACGTGTCTCCGGGCGATTACTACGGATAGGATTGTCTTGGGAGAGACGATGCTTCGATGTCGACGAACGGAGGGACAAGAAGGAGATACAAGGTAGACGGTTTCGAGTAGGTATCCAACGAATCCAACGATATCCCATCGTTAAATGTAGGTTTGCTCGCACGAGCTCTCTCGGCTGCTTCGAACGTGGTGCAACGAGTACGCGGAGTAGTATCTTCCGGATGCGAATCTCTGAAAAAATATTATTACACTGCATACTCCTCGTGCTAGCATTTCGTGCTGCTCTGCGCTCTTCCAGCTGTGACTCGGCTTAAAGATCTAGTACCCGATTTGCTAATAGATCCGAGTATCAAGATGCAACTAAATTTTACCAGTAACAGGATTCAGTTTCCTTTCTTCGGCATGGATCATAGGGAGAATTTCTTACTTGAAAATGAACTTTCGAATATACGATACAATCTACTGGAATCTAGTTACACGTATCTAGTTAATCGTACAACTACGTTTTACGGGGGTTTCTAACAGGATTGCGTCGTTTCCAGTTTGGGATTCTCTTAAACGAGATATGCATGGCAACAGATAATCTGTAGCGGAACGAACAATTCTCGATTCTCGTATTAGATTCGATAAGGAGTACTTTTCACCGTGATTAATCGTGATATATACGTGATAGTATACGTAGTCCCAAGGCTGTTGTTTTAACGAGAATATATGTATCGTTTCGATGTCTCATTTTCGATAATTCGGCATGGTTAATGTTCGGGAAGAGACAGCGTAGAAGCAAAAGGCGAACCGTTTGATATAGTGGGCCTGGAAACGTATTGGTTTCTTGCACTCCGTAGAACTTGGTTCATTCGGATGACGCATCGCGAAGGAAAGTTTTCTTATTTGTTAAAAGCGAAAAGCTGCAGGTTCGACGAGACAAAACGGACAAACAAGAAAGAACGAAACACGTAGTCTGCGCGAGTTACACGCGAATCCAATTTCCAAGAATTAGATTCACCGTTTGCCTTCCATTTGCATATAATTTCAGTACTCGAGGTATCCTGCTTTCACAGACACGATGAAATATCTCGTCTAAGCTCGAGTCGCAGAATTTCGATCGTGCGGGGACAATGTCGTCCCGCAGTCGCCATATTTCCTCGTTATTTACCTGTATCTTAATAATCTCGTTCTCGACCCGCTCCTCCGAAGCATAAGTATAAAACTACTTGTTTAAGGGGATAGCAGGGAAGAATTTTCATTTTCCCTTCGAAATTCCATACGCTACGAGAAAGAAATTCCTAAAAATTTGTGGACGTATCAACGGCATAGGTTTAACAATCCCGCTTGCGTGGAGAAGCTAAAAGTTTCGAAGCGAATGCGGTTTTATCTAACCGACAGAAATGAAAGGAACGAAGAGATCGGACCGGCACGTGAAGCGGAACGCAGATATGCTCCAAGTTATTCAGGGTTTATTCGAGTAGCGTTATCCAGCGGAATCTCCTTTTCAAAAACGGTCAACTTGAAAACTTTAGTAATCGGAATAATAAATTCCTTCTTCTTGGCGAATTTTCAAGCTCGTTTTATGCGATCGCGACTCGACTAGCGGCCTTTAACGCGTTCCCTTGACCGTTTTATACTTGGCTCGAAAACTTTCTTCGCTAATTCCAGCTAACAGCTATTTCAACCCCTTTGCGCTCAGATTTTTCTAAGCATCGATTAATACAGAATTAGCGTTCGAGCGCCAAAGTAGACGTTCATCGATTAAGCTCGAAATTGATTCGGTGTCGCGAGTTAAGTGGTTGACACGATTAGCCGTTCAAACATTTTGACGATAGCTCTTGATTTTGCACGGACACGTCGCCCTGTTTTCAAAATAATTTCAGACTCGCGCTTCGCTTAACGGATACAAATATTTTATAGCTCGCTATCGCGATACAGCCGAGTGCTTCTAAAATAAAACCGTCCGTCAGAAATTCATCGATATCGACTGGTCGCAAACACGTTCGTAGACGGCTGTTCGTAGCGTCCATTTGTCCACTCTAATCGTTCTCTCTGGAAGCAACGTCGAATCCAAGATCCAAGTTTATTCGTTGAATCGTGTTTACGCACAAGTTGGCTCGATGGAGACTACCCTATCCTGGAGAGAAAGCTAAGCGTTTCCGTGTATCGTATAAATTCGAGTCGGGACCGTTAGGGTCGGATCGAATTTAGGTTGAACGTCGGGAAAACACCGGCATAAATAGCGGAACTTCCTTGTACGCGTACTCTTTGGTGGAAAGGAGTAATCGGTATCCGAAGCTCGATCGAAAATAAGCGCGCTTCGACCTTTCGCCGAGTCGAATACAAATACGAGTAACTAGCTACCGTATTCGCTGAGATAACACTTTGGAACGTGAGTAGCTGGTAATTTATCGTGTCTAGAGACAAGCTCGTTGGTTTTACCGTAGAAAGTTGCACGAAACGGGAACAATAGGAAACTTGCACTCTGACGCGACTGTTTTTCACGCGAAACGTACACGCGTGCAATTTTTCACGAATAACATGAATATTTCATACTCACTTGACTCGGTTTACATCTGAATGCCGGTTGATATCGCCGTCTCATCCGTCTGGGACAGCAGGCGCATAGAATTCTCACGAAAGCTCTGCAAAACAAAAGAAAAACTCTGAATTCGGTTTTCGCCACGACGACGTTCGCGATTTCTTCTCGTTTCCGTTTCGCGAGAGCTGCATAACCGCGTCTTCGGATAATCTTAATTAACGATAAACGTAGAGAATTCTATAATAGCTGACTCGACGTTCCGTTTTACACAGGAATAAAAGTCGAAAGAAAGTTAAACTCTAACGTTCCACGCTGTTTGCCGAAAGCTAATTACCAAAACGATCCGAAGTAACTTTCCGGCTAGAAGTTTCGACCGGAATCAACTTTCTCGCGATTTCGAAAATTTTCGAATCTCTCGAGCCACAAAATGCTGAGCCAATAATGCGACCTTCGTCGAGGAAAATGCAAAATCGTGCTCGAAACTTGGTCACGTCGTAGCTCGTGCTTTTAACGTCACGATCGCATGACTGGAAACCTTGTTTCGAATATCGCGCGCAAGTATTTGCATAAGCTTACATCGCAGTGCATAAGCGCGATACACGCTCTCTTATGCAAACATCGGGCTTTCATTTTTCACTCCGTGAACGGTCTTCTTCGGACTATAGGTCAGATTAATTCCATTTCGACCGTATCCTCGACGATGTCCAAGCAAAATTGTCCGCTGGATGCGCGCTGCAGCATCCGCGGAAACGGCAGCGTTGGAGAAAGCCGATTTATGCGAAAAATGTCGCACGTAACGCGATAACGTGTTTCTAAACGATAGCGTAACAACTGTACGGTCATTTTAAAGATACGCATCTTTTGCATAGTACACGGACTGTTTGATTATCTTGCTTGTTTAACGTTAATAAGTTCTCGAAGTTGTCCGCGTGTCGGTTATACCTTTGTCCAGTCTGATCGCGAACAGTCTCGCAGAAATGTCTGTACTGTTAATTCTGTTCATCCTCGTCCTCGCCGAGTTCTCCGACGCTGAACCTCCAAACGATCTAAAAGCGTATAGTAAAGAAACTCGGTCGCATGGTCGAAGATTCATCGTGGAAGACCTGGCGAGACACTGGCACAAACAACAAGAATTGTTAGACTCGATCCCGTGTATCAAGAGTTTCTTGACAAAGTACATAAAGGTACCAGCGTCGACTTTGGTCCTAGTCCTAGACGCGGATGACGACCTCCAGGTGTTTGCTCGCTCGTTATTGACGAGTCTCGACGTGAAATTCGCGTTCTTCCAACATTCCGACTCGCATTTCGGGTCACTCGACCGAGCATTCGACGCAATCGTCCTGATGCCGAATGTTAGTAGCATCGTAGGCGATTTTAAAGCTCCGAAACCTTGCAAACGAGACTGCTTTTTCGTTTGCATTCTAACGGCCATTTTCCAAGACACGGAGACTTTCCTGGACCAAGTTGACACTTTGATACAATCGATGTGGACACAAAGGATCGCGAAGGTGGTCGTTTTGGCGAAGGTTGGCGACTCGGTGTTGGCCGCTGGTAGCCGAACCTTTCGACCCCAGCAACTCTGCGTTCCTTCGGCCGCCTTGGTCTTCGACGAATGCGAAAACAACTCCTGGAACAAGTTGCAGGAACTCCATACACCGGAGTTGAATGACTGCATTCTGAAAGTGGCTTACTTTGAGGGATCGCCGCATGTGATCACGAGGAATGACAGCGAAGAGCTGCACGGATTCGAGGGACGTTTGATCGAAGAGGTATTGAAAGAGCTGCCGATCGATCGGGAGAAAGTGCAATGGAATGGCAACAGCACTTACACGGAGCAAGCCAACATACTTCTCTATGAAGGCGCTATGGCCGATGTGGTGATAGGCGGCCTTCTGCAGCGGCCCAACAACGACATCGGTTACTCGTGCCCGTACGACATACTGAAGGTGGTCTGGTTGATCCCAAGGTCACCCAGCATATCCTTGAAAGGGCTGATTACTCCCTTTGACCCGTACGTTTGGGCGGCCATAGGAGGCTCTTTGTTGCTAGGCGGCGTTATCAAGACGTTTCTGAGTCGCGATCTATCTTGGCTAGACATATTTGCCCTGATAATTGGCACTTCTCTCCCGAGACAACCTACCAAACTCTCCAGCAGGATCCTGTTTCTCTCGTGGAGCATTTACGGTCTGTTTCTTACCCAGCTATACGTGGACTCGTTGGCCGATCAGCTGATCAACCAATCGGATTTCAAGATAGAAACCATGGAAGAATTGATAAATTCGTCGTTCAAAATCGGTGGCGTAGCCGCGTACGCGGACTTCTTCTCTTACGACGAGACCGACGAAACTGCCAGGCAGATACGCGAAAAGTTCGTGATGTTCGATAAGGGTGCGTACATAAAACTGTTCGAAGATGTGATATCAGGGGAGAACGACACGTACGCGTTGATTACCGTGATGAACTCTTCGCGCAGCAAACCCGTCGAAAGCTTTTACGCGTACTCGTTGACGGCCGATCCGGTATGCAGCTTTCCGCTGGTTTTTGCCGCGTGGCAGGGATTTCCGTGTCTGGAGATCATCGATACAACTCTCAAACGATTAAACGATGTGGGTATCACGAATTTTGTGACCGAAATGGCCATCCGGCACGACGTTCACGACACGCTGTCAGTCCCCGGCGACGAACGGAACGATACATCGCTGCACTTTCCACAATTTATGCCAGCTTTCCTCGTACTGTTCTGCGGATTCGTCGGCGGTTTTATATTGCTTCTTATCGAAATTATCCTTTATCCGTCAAAGTATCTCGAATGAATCGACTCGAAATTGGTGCGTTCTTATCGATTTATGTGTGTGGTTTTCTCGATGTTGTCATGCTCGCCGATGACCCTCGCGGCGTCGTCGGTAAGTCCAGTTCCGTTAACGTGTAATATTTACGATGGGAAGTTCCGGCGAGATCGTCTTCGCTAAATAATTAAATCGGACACGCGGGACAAATTACCGTGGTTCTTAAAGGAAGGACGAATGACTGGATATCGTTTAACCGTAGATTATCGACTTTCGCTTCTATGAATTATAGACGGATATTGGATTGCGGCTGAACGGGCACTCGCGCGAGTTAGGCACGTTGTAACCTTTCCGTCGAACCCGTCAAAGTAGCCAATCCGTGTCAAGGACATACACGATACTCGAGTAATTTGTGCGGTGACATCGTTTGTTAGCCGTTGTACACCGTTCCTCGTGATTTCGTGCATGCTGTGAACGTGGCGCACAATGAAAATCCAATAAACGTCTTTAACCGCTTGCGTTGACGTATAACCGACTAGCACGAGAGATGTATGCACTTATTTCGTGTTTAAAATTCTGTATCCACAATAAAGCACATAATATTCACTAAGAATTTCAACGTGTGTTTAACATATTCGTTGATGATACCCCGGAAGGCGAATCACTGAGCGAACAATTTCGAAGTCTTTCCGATATGAACGCCTCTTCGCGACGTTCTTACGCAATTTTCTCGGAAACGCAGTTATCACCTACCGATTTTTTACGAGCGTATCGGAATACGAAAGAGGAGCGTCGATGAAAGAAAGGCGAGGAAATCCGTTCTTCCCGATACTTAATTTCGCCCTATGGTATATCCAACTGGCAAAATAATCCCCGTCCGGTCGTTCACTGGCTTATTCGCGATCGGATCGAGTCTCGTTCGACCTCGGCGTTCTTGACCGGAGATGATCTATTACGCGTCGTAAAAAGGAACGTCATTTCGGTGAATCCGTACGGAAGAAGGGAAACGGAATCGTAAAGACGTCCGTCCCGAACGAGGCGATCTAACGAGTTACGCTGGCCGCTTTTTACCCTTAGAATCTACCAACGGATTACACGCGACCGTAATTATCTTTTTGCTTTCGATAATCGACGGGGGCGTCGAGTTTCCGTTTCGTCGCCGCTCTAAATCTGTTCGTTTCGTCGGAAGGCAACCGCGGAAAATGACCGCAAACGATCGCTCCGTATCCGGTTTTTGTTGTCGCTCGAATTTTCCCGGTCGATCGTTTTGCGACGATTTTTAGTCGGATCGACCACCTCGGAGGGGTGAGCGTTTAATACTTTATCCCGCGGTGGACCGCTGTGTCGATTAAATTTGCATAAATGCAGTTGCGGAGTTAATACTTTCGCTATTCGGGTGATCGTTCGTGTCGCGATGTAAAGATAGAATATAAGAGAAGGTCGCAGATTGCTTCGTAATATGGAAGGAAAGAAAATACTCCGCTCCTCTCGTAACGTGGTAGATAAATTTCGAAGTACAAGAAAGAACAGAAACTCTTCTCCCTTTTTTGTTTCCTTAACTCTGGAAAGATGGCAGAGTCGTTAGCGGCTCTGTACACTGTTCTCTGTTAACTTTTTTCGTTTAAAAGATGTAAATGTATTTCCATGTGTTTTCCCAAGTTTTTCGACGACGCACACCGCGGAATGTGGAAGTACGGTTAAAATTAAATAAAGATGCACCGTGTACTTGTAAGGAATATAAAGTAAAGAACATATTTGTTCGAGTTTTGCACGAGGATTATCCGATAACGTTAAAATTAATTTAGGTCGTAGCAACGGAGAGGTAGTCAGATTTTGTAGTCTGTTACTCGCGTATCGCGTAATCGAGTCTGTTCGCCGAGTCCTGGCTTCTTTCTCTTTGAAATCGAAAGAAGTTGTCGTGCCTTTGAGCGGGAAAAGCGAGTGAATCGCACGGAAAACCAGGTCGAAACGAAAATCGCGTTTCCGGTAATTGACCAACGGTTTTCGTCGACGGATATTAATATCGGTATGTTTCTCGCCTTACACCGGTAATTGGTGACCCTTATTACCTCGAACCGCTCGAATTACGAGCTCCTGAACTGCAACGCCGCTGAACCAGGCCGTTTTCAGGCCGCCGCAATTTCGTTCAGCTTAACAAACCTCGTTACCTTGCTATAATATCATCGACGCTCCTCTGTTTTCCGACTCCACCACTCTGTTATCGACACTTTCCGTCGTGAAATTTTCATAAAATCCACACTCGTTTTTAAACCGATTCCCTACGAAGGATTTTGTAAAAAAAAATCAAACCGTTTGTGGTTCCTTCTAGACTCTAGTAGTAAGATTGAAACGATAGCTCCGAAGATTAGAACTAGGAATTTTAAGGCTTCGTTATGATTTTATTTAACAAAGGGACTACACGCGATCGAGAGATAATCGAATTTTCACGAGCAGAATTCTGTTTTACCTGAATTTTCTACTCGCAGCGGTTTTAGAGATGGATTATGTATTCGCACGATCCTATCGCGGCGACCGACCATAACGGAAAAGGAAAACTGTTTCCGTGCTCGAAGGGAAATGTAACGTAACTTCGTTTTCGTCGTTGGTTTATCGCGTTATCGTCGTTTGCTAAACTTGTAAAAAAAGAGGAAGTTAGCGTGCAGTCGGTTCGAGGGGAAATCGATCGTCTCGTTCGCGCTAAATATCCTACTAATGGTTACAGCAAATGGTATCGTTAATAAGTATCAGTTTCGTTAATGATAAATATCGTTGGCATAGTTACGTGACCGTAGTCCACGGTCTAATGGAAGAAGAGAAAAACGAACGAAATAATCGAGAGAGTTGGACAATGTTCCGGAAATTTATTTATTCGTTAATCGAATTACCGTAACTGGAGGAAAACGTAATTCGCAACCGCAGTTCCTTCGTGATCAGCATCGCAAAATTTCAGAGTCGACCATGAAAATTCATCTCCAGAAATGTTTGTCAAATCCGAACACGAATTTGGACCGCGTTGGTAGATAACTTTATATTCTAGCTGGCAAGTTCCTCTTGGAATCCTTGCTTCGCCCCTCTTTCACCCTTCCTTTTTGATTCCTCTTCTCCGTCGGTGTGCATTGGAATGCCAGCGATACGACGAATCGACTGCCGACCGGAAATGCGTCGAATCACGATGGATCGTTTCTCGAAGGGATATTTTATATTGTTCCTTGCATTCTTTCGCTCGGAATCGTTTACGTAGTTGAAGAAAAAAAGCAAATACTAAATAATTATTATCCTTGCAAAAGGCAAGTACAAGAAAATAAGAGCGAAGAGCGCACGCTGAAGGATCTTGTTTACGTTCGTTATTTTTAACGCTCGAAAAAGAGAAATTTTATTAGACCTGTGGAGATTTGAGGGTAAAATACCTACCCGTTGGAAGAGTCAGCTATCCAAGAGATAAGAAGGAAGAAAATGAAAAAATGGCAAGAAGCGAATATGGAATCGGAGACACTCGGATCAGAGTACATAGATTTCTTCTCGTTTTCGGGAAGCCACGAAGCACCGACATCGAAATAAAGGGAAAGATGGAAAAAATAGTAGAAGGCATATTAGCCTCGACGGCGGAGAAGATGCTCGCGGAATTTCGTACGACGCCGTTCTGTCGCGACGATAGGTTCCTGAGCTTCGAGCACGCGCTCGAACTTTCGCTTCTTTTTCGCGTGCTTTCGTGTTTTCAATGTTATCGCGAACCGTCATCGATCGCCTAACCACTTTACCGCGTACCACCACCGAACGTATCTCGAATCTCGCATTTTCTTTTTCCTTATTCCCCTATTGCCGTTCTTAGCCGCGTTTGCACGAATGCGTTCGTGCATCGTAACCTCGGACAAATATAAATCGTCTAATAGAGCGTTTAGCGTATCGCCGAATCGTCTGGTGCGCCAGAGGAAACCGTTAATCAACGTTTCTCGGAAAGAGCGTTAATCGATATGCGAAACTTCCCTTAATTAACTCTTCAAGGCTCTTTTTACGATTGCCCGGGTCAAAAGATGAGCTTCGAATACCGATAGGCCCATTACCAATCGTTAACGACTCACGGATAAGGTACAACGCCGAGTTTCTTTCTTACGGCATCGAATGAAAAATATTTATAAAACGGCTCGATGCTTCGTATTATTCATTCCTGGAGTCTTGTTCGATCAATCGATAAACACTTTAGAAAGAATGTGCACCGAATAGCCGTGGTGTAGATAGACCGGCATTAATTCAGACAGCTTTTTAATCGTTTATTCTTGAATTTTTATGAAAACGGAAAGATTTGTTTGAAATTCACGGCAAACGAGCTCCTCTGAACTGTCTGTACCGATTTAACTGGATCATCGATCGTACAATAATCTGATCGTTGTTTCGTCTTCGAATTTGTACCGTGTTTTGTTCGATGTCGTTGCTTTTACCGTGACGGCCAGAAAGAATGCAGCTTTTTATTCCGAATTCGGTCGCATCAGAAACAATGTACCGCTTCTTCCTCGGCTTCTTTTTCCTTAGCGCAAAAACTATCTTGACTCGGTAGCGAACCATGAACGTGTTAATAACGTATACAGGGTTGAACAATATCCATTAGCTGAAAAAGCTTGCGCTTTTTCACGGTGAAAAGCTCGAGGTAATGAAAGTGTTCCACGAGAAAGTAGCTTTTATTCGTCTGACCAATCACTTAAATCAAGATAATGCAGCCTCTACGATATTTTCTAGATTAGCCTCGGTTATTCTTCCGAAATGTTGCCTCGTAATCGTGATCAGAAAAACGTACGCTAACGACCTCCGCTATTAAACATTATTCCGCGCGAACGCCTACGTAGAATCGAAGCCTGCTAAATAAAAGTTTGCTTACGTGGAACGATACGTGTTTCGATTACGTTTCCGATCTCGCAAAACGAGAAAGAATTCGTTTTATCTCGAGGCACGCGTAACTTTGACGACGCGGCTCCCGTTTGATCCACCGTGATGAAAAAATTTCGTTTACGCGAGATCGCACGAGTCGACCTTTGATACGAAGCTCGTATAGGTTGATCGAAATTCGACGGGACAGAAGTTATAGGCTAGAAGTCGAGGCCCGTTAACGAAACCGGAACCGTCGGTGATTTCCGGTCCCTGTTGTCGTTCGTTCGGCGAATAAACGAGGGAGGGGTTCGAAGCGAACAACAGCGGAAGATTCTCGTCCGATTGGGGCGACGGCCGTAAATGAGCTATCGGAGTTTACGTTCTAATGACAACGAAACGTGCGCCGAATGCATTTCTGTTCGGCAATCGGGTCCAGCGTGCGCCACATACCAAACCGGAAATCGATGATGGCCGTGCGACAACGGCGTCGCCAATGAGTTTGCACGACGAAACACGCGACACCAATTCCATCGGTAGATCCGCGTTAAAAAGTTTATCACGGCCCGTTGCCGCTGCCTCTCTCGATACGCGCCGCCGGAAATTCACTGGTGACGTCGCGTGCTCGTTCGAACAGCATTAAACGATCAATCGCGTTGTTCGACGCGAAAGAACGCGGAAAACGAGTCTGATTATGCGCCACCGATTATGGCTAATTAACGCGCTGTGTCGACGTCTCGCCGATAAACTTTCGATAAACAATAGTATATTTTCGTTCGCTCCGAACGTATCGGTGTATTTTCATGTAAATGAAACGTATCGACTACGCTTTAGCGCGAAACGTCCCGATTGAAATTCGTGAAATACGATACATTGTAACCCATTACTTACCCTGTAATTCCCCATTGTGCGATACACCGAACAATCAGCCATGTTCTATCGAAGACATCGATAAAACATTTACGTGGCCATTTCTACAAAAGTTTTTGCTTCGAATTGATACGGAAGCTATTCCGCGATACTGTCACGACGCGAAGTCGCGTCAGACTTTTTACGTCGTCGTCTAAAAAACTCGTAATGTCGATCCGTTGCTCTTTTTTATGGCCGTTAGGTAAATCCGACAAACGTCGTCCGAGCGAGACGTAGATTCGCGTTAGGGGTCTCGATCCCCGACGCAGGTCTTTTCCAGACCGCGGAAACGATCGAGTATCGACGGTCGTTTCCGATTTACGCACGTGTCTCGGGTTAAATGTCCCGTGCAGCCCACGTGGCTCATTGAAATCTACGTTCGAACGACTCTCGATCACTCGCTCTGTTCGTGGCCCGATGCATTATGTACGAGAGTTCGCAACAGATTTGGAAGGAGACTTGGCTCGTGGAGCGAGTAGTCGGTCGATTTCGTTGGACGTTATCGTGATCCTGGTCCAAAAACTGTCCCGCGAGTAGACACTCGGTTAATTGAAATTTCTGCAAGGCCAGTGGAAAAAGTGTACGTAGAAGATGGTCGTAGAAGAGAGCGCGACTGAACGTCTCGACTCGCGTCTGTAGAAGGTTCTTGCGAAACGAATAAAAATAAACTTTCTTTCTTTCTCGTTAACGTTGCACCGATAACACGGAAGAACAGAATTAAAGGTTAAATTGAAAAAGTAAACGATCGTTATCGTAACGTGGCATACCGCGCACGACCATTTTTCAGTTTGCCGCACGAAGCGTTAATAAAATTGATCGTCAGTTGTTCAACCGAAAAATGATTTTCGCTCGTTTAATGATTTACCCAGTCGAAATTAGAGCACGACGTAAATTCGGACGAGAGAAGCACGCACGGTCACCGATCGCCAAGGTCTCGACTCGACGTCGAGACGTTCGGCGCCGAAACGTCTGTAGATTTGGAAGCGAAGGACCAAGGGAGAACGGCGTTAGTATCATTGGATCGACGTGCGCCTCCCTCCAGAAGAACACGAGCCATAAATTGAACGACCCACGCAAACCGTTCCTCTATCCAGGATCGTTTCGAGGACTCTCTGCATTCGCGTACCCCTGCTGCTTCTGCCACCACGTGTTGCCGCTCCTGACGTCATTTTCTGACGTAGTCGACCAACGATGCAGCTAGTCGAGCAGCTGCGGTTTTATTTGGCGAACGAAATTTCTGCGATGCTCGAGCGGTTCGATTTAAGCACCGCCTCTCGGATCGTACCAGATTCTCCCAATATTCGTCGTAGCAACGTTCGACGAACCGATCTTTCGTTCGAGGCACCGGACAATCGAGTTTCGTTGCTACGTTAAAATCGATTGCACGGTCGAATCGCTTCGAACATCCCAACTCGCTTGTTGCCTCCTTCTGCATCGAAATTTACAACTACCAGCTGGCGAATAACTCTCGTTGCACGAAGGACATTATGTAAATCCAGTCTCACGCGTGGCCGTATACCTAATCTACGGGTCTACTTATTACACCCTCCACGACAGACAAAACGACCAGGTAGACTCCTCCCTCTCTGCGCCGTGCATACATCACCGGAGCGAGTACGCTTTACGAACTCCTGGTAGCCGGGAAACCGGTGTAAATTGAATAGCCCTTCGGGTTAACGACTTTCAAACAACGTTATTGCAATGAGCAGCGTGTTAACGGGAATTCGGGAGTCGAGCGGAAACTGCCTCGAAGAAACTGGCCGGCGTTTCGTTGGACCTCGCCGGGGAAAACGACGGTACCAGGAAAAAAGATGAGACAAACGGTGTGCAACGCCGGTGTTGCGTGCTCGTTTCGAAAAACAATTTTTTCCTCTGGAAAATTCTGCCCGTTACGAGCGCAACGTTAATTCGATACGCGTTATTTGTTCTCTTCCGTTGCGAGTAAACTACCGTGCGTTTGATAAAAATCGGTATTTCTCCGAGTGAAAGTTGCAATCTCGCGTATTCCGTTACGGCGCGTATCGGGCTACGCAACAACGGGACGATATTTTGAAGCGCGGATCGCGTGCGTCGGTGGAGCAACGGGGACGGGAGAAAGTAACGGTGACGAGGGTAACAAACAGGGAACATAGGCCAATCCTACGTGTAGCAATCGCACGTGTGACTATCACGCTTCACGGCTGTTTGCCGGTGGGTAAATGCAAAATCGATAGTCTCGGACATTCTGTACACGGTGTGCAGGGCAAAGGAGGATCGGATCGGATCGGCTTCTCGAGGTCGAAAACTGAAACAGCCTCGCTGCGATCAGTTTATTAATAACGAATCGATCGTGTTCGAAAGTAGTCGCGGTGCTACGCGAACGGCCGGGTCCTGTTTTAAAAAAACTGACGATCCATCATGGTAGTAGACTCCGTTAATCGATCTCGAATCGCGACATTTATTCGCTTCGTTATACGTGTACAGCATATACCGTTGCTCGAATCGTAAAAGATATAACGGTCGTATTGGAAAAATACCAATCGATTTTCTGTCTCGGTCGAAATTTTGTCGATTCCCTTTTCTGTGTCGCTGAACATAAATGACTGATTATACCGAACAACGATGTTGGATCCGGTAAAATCGCGAACAATTCATTTTCAGCGTGTCGCAAGGATTCACGGATCGAGAACCCGCGATTAACGCTAATTACAGCAAACTGTTACTTCGAATCCATTAGTCGGCATGCGTGGACGGGAATTACACGTCGGATTTACCGCGAATGTCGCGTGTACCGTTGATCTCTACCACTGTCGCGAACAGTCCCCGTGTCGCTTAATGGTGGCATCGTATCCAATAAGCATTAGCCTGTTACCAATTAATTCGATAGCCACTCGTCACTTTGTGCCGATCGAAGCGTTACACGATATGTTCGTTTCGAACGTCCGTATTTAGTTAACGGGTCTACATTAGCAATTACGAAACGCCTTTGATCGTTCGGTTAAAAGTTAACACGCCTGGCGTGCTGGTAGCAGGATACAAGTTGGTAGGTTGTAGCAATAACCAATTACCATTAAGCGGTTACCGCGTTAGGTTAGGTTTTGGGTTAGGTTAACCCTTCTGCGGAAATTTAACCCCTAAATTCCGGTATTTGACCCGTCCTCTGCTAAAAGTGACCGTCGTCACCCATCGTTTGACGCAGCTTAATGCACCTTGCGCTTCGGTCACTTGCAATTTCTATATAAAATTCACTTTTTCTCCGTTAATCGAATCGATTCCATTTTCTTCGGACACGACCTGTACAATAGCACTAGCGACAGTTAACGTATTGACATTTCCATTGGTAGATACTTGACAATAAATTTCCATAGCCACAGAATGAGGTAGCAGGGCTATACGTAAAGGTAAGAAACCACCGTCGCAACAGTTAAGGGTTGCTTGCACAAAGGGGGCATTACGAGGCGACCAGAGATTAATTCTGCAGTAGTTCGTAGGAAGCCACCGAAAACTCGGTGCAGCAGAGATCTGAAATCTGACATTTTTCATCCGACGTTCCATTTTGCCACTCTCCCCGACCGAAAGGCGAGATGAAAATGTAGCTTTCGCGATGAATAATTCACTGCTGACGCAGCCTACACTCGTCATACAGCGACATCTCGATTTTGCGAATATACACGTTTTTTCTCTAAAGAATCTTGTCTGGGCGGAACGTTGAAAAAGCGTCGACAAACGTAATCGACTCGGTCGCGTAAACTGTCTGTTCGGACGTACATCACTGTTCAGATTCTGCAGAGAACGAAGTTCTCCGCAAGGAATTATTTGTGCAAAGAAAATTCTTTCTCTAGACTTCGAGATTCGAGAGTGTAATCCTGCTTTCTCACCGTTTTCGTGTTGGGGATTAAATTTGGGTTATGAACAGTTAAATACGACTGTACGGAGTCGTTCGACACTCCGATATATGTGCTGAGGGATTCTTTCGGTTCTCGCGGGAAAACGGAAACTTCCTTTCGCACGATTTTCTCCGAGCCCACGAAAGAATAGGTTTGCAATCCGTTGACCAGCTGAATTACGGTTGAAAACGGTGCATAAAGGATAAATTACAACTCGTGGCAGGGCAAGTGACCCGAGAGATGGCAAAGAAAGAATAAAGGAGCGGCCGAAACGAGGGCAGGTCGGTTCTGTCCGTTAACGACCTCTTTGTTAGTCCGTGAAAAGTCGAATTTGCATTCGTTCAGACCGTCTCTGATACCTTCTCCCCCGACTGCTGCAGTTATCTCGAAGAAATTTTTCTAGGTCAGAGAATCCTCGGACCATTCCGCGCCTTCGTTCGCGATGATAAAGCGACGAGATCTACCCTTCCCTCCGATCACGATTAACCTTTGTCGACCAACAACGGTGTTAAATCTTTGTCCCTTTTAGTTCCGCATTGCACACTTGCAAAGTTCATCTCGGGGAAAGAATACGCGGATCGAATTCATCATAGTTCGCACCCGATTGCACGGCTCAGTTCGTCGAATATTGTTACTTATGCGCGCGAAGATGCTGTGGTATCTGTCAGAAACGCAGACGCTGCGGAAAATTCGAGATAAAGTCCCGGCGTTAAAGCAGGAACGTATTTAAAACCGACGAATTTTTCTTAGCTGCTGGAGTGTCTTGGCGGTAAACGAGAAAAGAAGCTCCGCCGGAACAGCTTCTTCGTTGGTTTCTTCGAACTACGGCCGCTCGAGCTCATTTCATGAGAATGAATAAAAGTAATTTACTAAAGAGCTTCGTTTCTATCCGTCCGCAACCTCACGGTTACGATTCTCTTTTCTCTATCTCCGCAACCATTTATATGCCAGTATACCTATAGAGGCGTACAGGCACACGTATTGGGTCGTAGTTATCTTCGTATCTGCTTTCTGGAACAAGGGTTGCCTGTGAATCCCCGTTTAAAGTCGATCCAACAATCCCCCGGGTATTTTTCTCTGTTTCCCTTCCGCTTCAGAATTATACACACCCCTCTTGCTGGTTTTTTGTCGCGTCTCGACCATCTTTTATTTTTGCCGATTTCTCACCGTCAATTGAAACTTTTCGACCGAATCTAGGCGCGCAAACGCATAGCCTTCTATAAATTACGTTTCGCTTTATTCCGTTTCGTACTTTCAGCGCAAGACAGTTATTCATTTTCGATCCTGATTCGAAACGTTTTGCACGAAACGTCTGGTTGTTCGTCGAAGAAATACGGTTATAGTCGACGTCGAATACTCGCGTATTTCACGAAAGATGGATAGATCAAATTTCCGACATAATACTCAACGAAGGAACGATTCTTTCGAAGCGGAACGCTTCGGCACGATGCAGTTCGTGCTCGAAACGCGCATCTTTAAATCGCGCCCGTTCGGAGGAAAGTAATTTAACGTTCGTTATTTCGTCGTTTGTTTCGCGCAGCGATTCACCTTTTCCCGGTGTTTTCGCGTGCGAGATGATTTACGCGATCTAGCACGGTACATAACGCGCACAGACATGCAAAACGAATGGAAATGCGAGCGTTCTTGCTCACGAACGGTCGTTTCTTCGAACGCTTGTTTCAGGCGAGATGCGAATTTTCTTTCGTCGAATTTTAACCGTTCCTCGCGCTTTTATATTTTTCAAACTACTTGCTCCTATACCCGCTACACAATATTTCTAAATTTTCATTTTGCTCCCGTTACATTTTAAAAATGAGGTAACGTCACGTGGAAAATTAACTTCGCGAAGACCTTTAAAGTCCTGAAATATTCCCGATTGCGCCGTGATTCGAAGGCGATTGCTAGCCCTTCGCTAAAACAACGACGAGAGAAGCAATTTCGAAACGCTGTACCCGGTTTGATCAACCGTTTCGCGTCGAAACCTTGACTTAATGCAGAATTCTTCGCGTGACTGGCTGAGTCTTGAATTTATTATCGTTCGCCTGCAATTATAGCCGGTGTTCCTCGCGCAAGAATTCCGTCGCGACGAGAGCGTGGAAAAAAAACTAGTAAGTAACTCGATTTATTCGGTCAGAATTACGAAACGAGGCACGGAATCGATATCTAGCCACGTTCGAACTTTGCAATTCGGGATACACCTGCTGCGATATCAATTGCAACAACCAATCTAACCTATTTATGGCATCGATTTAACCTTCCGCACTCGCCAGCTATTTTTGTTAATAGGTTAATGAAATTTTCCCCAATGCATTTATAAGTGTCTGTTACGACCATTTGATTAATTTCAATCCGATACGCTTCGATACCTTGTTTGTATCGACAAACAAACCGAACGTTCAGAAAATTGAATACAGAGGATGCAAACTTTTTACTTTGCAATTATCCTTCCTAACCGGAAATAAGAATGTTGCTGTTGGAGAGGAAAATCGAAAACGAAAAGACGTCCAATCCGTGGACAAGTGTGAATTGTACGTAGAGGCTAAAGTCTCCTTTGGTCGAAAGTGTATGGTTTTTCAGTCGGTTTTAAAAGAACTCTTGTTATCCCTGTAAAGAATGCTCGCGGGAAACAAGGGATGCAGCGCGTTTTATAAAAAAAGAAAGAAGGAAAAAGGGACCCCGGCCGAGCCACACAAAAGAGACCGGTAGAGAATAGACTTTGTACTGTTTGAAATCTAATTAGACCATCTTCTCGTTTCAGCAGTATTCGCTGAAAAAACTTTCAACCCTCGTGACTGTCCGTTTCATTATTCGATTGTACTTTTACCGAATTTACGACGGTTCGAAAGCGAGTCGTTTAATTGTCACGAAAATTTCTCCTCCTGAAGTCGCATTAACGTCACAGCGATCCGCGAAATTTCATTTGGAATTAAATAAAGGATCTTTACGGGTTTCCATGGCGGAGGCCGCGCAGTTTACGGAGATTCCATTCGCGGAGAAACATAATTTTCGAACGTTGGTTTCGCGCAAGGGACACTAACTCATTCCTGGCGTTTCGAGGGCTCTTAATTGCCTTGTTCCCGTTAATCAACATCCTCCATCCTATCGAGTATCGACTGCCGGCGACTCGTTCGTTAACGTATTACAAGATCGAACGAATAAATCGACTCCTTGTGTCATTGAACAGAACTACCCTCGGAATTTACTCTCCGTCTATAGGCCCTAAACTGTTCTCTTTGATAGTCTTTTCAAATTATTCGCAATTTGCAAGCCCCTTACGCGAAAAACTGTTTCCCGGAAAAGAAATCAACGTTTCGCGTAAATTGTACCGAAGATTTTATGTCTGTGAAACTTATCCCAACAGCCATAACATCCGGGACGCGGTTAAATCGTAAACCTCGTCTCGATCCCGTATAAACATTTTTGCGCGTTTATCGAAGATATGTTCTTTTGTTTTTTATCGAACGCCATCCGATCTTCCGCCTTCTTCGCCATTCTCGTTCGCCTTTCCTCTACCCTCACCGTGCACCCTTCACCGCCACAAATTTTATTTACTGCCTATTCTTCGCATAGATATCTACGGAACTTTTCACGGAATACGCTTCAATTTGTTGGTAAGAAAATTCGATTCCGGAAGATACTTCGGCGATGCAATTACGCGAACACAACATCCGGACGCCAATGACAGGGAAAATTATCGAAGCGTTTTACTTTTTCTCTACAAATAAAGGTATGTAGGATCCATCGAGTTAACGTTTTTGCCAGGGAATTCCGCGTCCCTCTTTGCCTAGCCCCTTTCTCTCTTCGTTTCGCTTTAACCCGTTTTTCCTCCGTGTTTCTTTTACACCCTGGCCGTTTTTCTCGTCGCAGGTATCGTCGTTATTTATCGCTGAGCGTTGTCGTCATTTTTCACCGACCATAATTACGCGAAGCACGGTCCCGAGCAGAGTGTCTAGGGCTGCCGTTGGCCAGTCGCTTTCGGACGAAACGACTTTTTGAAAAATCAGTTCTCGAGGGTGTCCCGTTGCCGCGGGGAGCTGGAAAAGAGATTGATGAAACGAGAGAGATCGATCTAGCGATATGCACGTATGGCGGTCGTTCCGTGAAAAAGGAGAGCAGAAAAAAGCCGTTTGGTTTTCGAAGCTACCGGTTGGTTGCGTTACCTAACAAACCCGTATCCTACGAAAGTGGGTTTTGAATGACTCGACTCCGATTCCGACCGTGTAAAATGTGTGTCCAACGATCTGATCCTACAACAGGGACCTGTCTCGACGAACGAGAGCGTTATTCCATCGCGGAAATCGTAAATCGAAGATGTAGTCATTTAGTCGTTTCGTGACACATGGCGAAGAGTTTGAAACACACGCGATACCGTGTGGTCCCTGAGTTCGCTAATCTTCCGTATACATCCTGTACATTATTTTATTAACTGCGCGTCAAAATCAGGATTACGAGTGTGCTTTATGAACGTAACTTCTAACTCGCGTCGCGTACCGCCACTCAAGCTCGTCATCTCGACGGGACAAGGTTTAAAAAGGTAGACGGAAACTCGTTAGAACATCATAGATTCTTTCAAAGTTTTCGCGTTCCATTTTCCGGCTGCTCTCGGCGAACGTGTGCAGCGACGCGTAATTAAATCGCGTTATTTGCATACCTTCCGCTTTCCCGTGCAACTTTGTCACCAATTATTCAGTGCATCCGTTCGCGAAACACGAACGACCAACATACCGGAAGTTACGCCGGTGATTTGTCGTTGCAGCTTGAACGCGTCCAAACCGAAACGGAGGCCTCTCTCGGCCATCCAAGATGAAACGGAAAAATGTCGGTCGTTAAATCACGCGGACAGCGGCGGTTTGTAAATTGCCCGAATGAAGCTTTTGAATAATTTTAGCAGGGATAATCGAGGTGGTCGCCGGCTTGTTTCGGAGAATTAATCCTTCGTTGCCAGAACCTCGTTTGTCCAAGATTACTCCGTTTCACCTGAGAACGATTTAATGGCACCCCAGAGACCGTACAGTTATACCGTGTTCCGACAATTACTATCCACGATTCTATTGGTGTATCCTTGCGTGTTTCAAATCGGAGCTATTCAGCTATAGAATACACGTGTTTCCGAGTTAACTCGAAATTTCGAAATCGAAGACAGAGCAAACAGAGGGAGAAACTCACCTTCGAAAGTCTCTGCTCCAACAAGCGTATATGACCGGGTTCATTCCGCTGTTGATCCAGCCGAGCCACGTAACGGCGGCGAACACGATCTCCTCTTGCCATATGCACTGCGAGCAGAATCCCGACCACAGGTTCACCACGAAGAACGGTAGCCAACATATGATAAATACGCCCATCACGATGCCCAGCGTCTTCGCGGCCTTCTTCTCCTTGGCGAATTTCGCGAGTTTTCGCGACAACGAGAAGTTCTTCCCTAGGTGTTGTTTATTGATCCTGGTGGACGGCACCCTGGTCAGACAATTGTTGTGCATGGCCGTCAGAGGTTCTTCGAGATCTTGCAGATCCTCCGGTGTACTCGAGGCGGTACGGAACAGATGCCTGGCGTCTGTGTTCGTCCCGCCTCCTCGATGTATCCTCAGAGTCAGCTCCAATTCACCAGACGCCATTATCACCTGTTTGGTGCCCAGTTTCAGGCTCTTGGTCTGGATCACGGCGGCTCTGTAGATCTTGTAGTAGGTGAACACCATCACGAACAGCGGCAAATAGAAGCTGATGGTCGACGAGAAGATCAAGTAGCCGAGGTGTTCGGTGAACGGACACTTGTCCTCGGGCACCTCCTCGGTCCTCACCGCTCTCCACCAGGCGATCGCCGGAAACGAGATGGCGCTCGAACAGATCCAGACGATCGCGATCAATATCGCCGCTCTTCTTCGACTCATTCTGCTCGGGTAGGTGAACGGATCGGTGATCGCCCAGTAACGATCCAGGCTGATTACGCAGAGATTCAGGATCGAGGCGGTCGAGAAGAGGACGTCCAACGACCGCCAAACGTCGCACCAGTCGGTCGTGAATAGCCAACGATTTTCAAGCACCTCGTAGATGGCGCTGAACGGCATCACCACCAATCCGACGAGACAATCGGCGAACGCCAAGGACGTGACGAAATAATTGGTCGCCGTGTGAAGATATCTCTCTCTGACCACGGCCAGGATCACCAGCATGTTACCGAACACGGTGGCCACCGAGAACAGGAACAAGAGTATCGCTAGACCGGCCCTGTCCGTCGCCAAGTGCCATAGATCCTCGTAAGTGCGATTCTGCGGCGGATAACCGGCGTTGTAGAAGCTTCTGTTCAAATGATTGCTCGGTACGATTGCCTCTTCTTCCGATCCGAGCAGATAGACCGCGCTTTCGTTCATTTTTTCCACCTACGAAGCTCCGTTCGCCTTCGATCGTTGCCAGCTTCTCGTCAGGTCGCCGATCCGTCGACGCCGCGTTTCTTCCGGCCGATTCCCTTCCGGACTCTCATCTTCCTGGACGAACGACCACGCGCTCGTAGACACGATCCTACGACATCTATCGGCCAGACTAACCCGACTTCGAGCTCGTCGACGTTAGCCCTTCGAAGAGATTCCGTTGGTCGGCTCTAGACGAACATCGTGTTCGCGGTGATCTGAAACACACGAGAGATATTCGCGTAAGAAGAGAATTCGCTACGAGAATCGTCGAGTAATCGTCGCTCGTTGTCTGCCAGAACGGATAAAAATTTCGATGGTTGCCTCTGGTCACCGAGTATTTTATCCCTTCCGGCGCGTCAGAGCTTACGTAAGCTAGGACTTTTCATCAATGGGATATCTTATATGTATACTCTCTGAGAAGGAACATTTTCCGTGTTCTTTGTTATCCCCCGCTGTCAATTTCTCGACGGCGTATCGACACTCGAGCGTGGAAAATTCAACGATAAGCCAGAGGAAACGCGTTACAGGAGCAGAATATTGAAAGTCAAGAACAAACATCGGTCGGGATCTCGTTTTCGATGTAAAAGAGCGGTTCGTTCGGTGGTGTAGGTTCGATACGCGACGACGGTGCAAGGTTTATCGGCCCTGACATGTGTTACGACGACGACGAACGCCGACGGCCACGATGACGTCGGAAGGGTGTGAACGAGACAAAAACCGAGAACAACCGGAGGCCAGGCTACATCTACAACGTCGATGGCTCGAGGATCGAAACCCCTTTGATCAAGTAGCGGTAAACATTCTCCCAGGTCACGGATGAAAGCTCGCCCCTGTTTCCAGTCCCTGGTCTGGCCACGAAATCACAAACCCCTCTGTACGAACAACCGCTCTCTCTCTCTCTCTACCGAACTAGACTTTGCTCTTTATGACACTTTTCTGCTGATAAATATAGGCACGGCGGATTGCACGTCGACGAAAAAATTGGTAAATCGTTTAAACGTTCGAGCGAGCAACGCTGCGAAATGATTGACAATGACCAGAATCGACGACATAATTTTGGTCTTTTAATTCTTTAATCGTGTCGTGTTTCGAACGAAAATCGTTTAACGCGCGTGACACGATAATTACGATCAAGAAATTAGCGTTGAAAACGCGAACACGCTTTTAAAGTAAGTCCGTGACGTTTGACGATATAGGAATTACGTACTGTAGAGAGCTTTCAAGTTCTTTAGCCGACAGCGATCTAAATTATCGCTAAACACGCTGATCCCACCGTTGAACACGTCGAACTCGAATTCCGACGTATCGTGTCCAAACTTATGACTTCTAAAGCGCGTTCGAATCAGCCTCCTCGAAACTTGCCGATATCTACTCAATTAGGATATTAAAGCGTGTGTGCTTTGCTGGCTCCTCCATGGAATCGATCAGAAGTTTGGACAATACACGGGAACTGAATTAAAGTCCTCGAAGAGTTCTCGTCGGTCCAAACCACTCGTCGGCCGCAAGAAAAGCAACGTCGAAATTTCGTGCTGGCCTACATTTCAAATTTCTCGTCGAATCGAAACGTATTTTGCAGAGAACGTTTCGATGATATCCCATTAGCTCGGACTCGTGTAGAACACCGTGCATGGTTCGCGACGATATCGCAACCTCGTTGTTACCGCAAACCTATTACTGTTCCAATCGTCCGGCGTGTTTGGTCGGACCACCGAATTCCGTTTCGAAACGCCAGTCTTTGTCGACTCGGTGGTCGCCACTTTTTTCAACGCCGTTTTTCCAAGAAAAAAGATAGCTGCAATTTAACCGGGATAAATTACACCACGGTATCCGTTGCTCTTCTTTTTGTTGAATTTAGAATCGTAACAACTCTAACGATCGCAATTTATCAAGCGCCGGGGATAAATTAAACGGTTCGTCGGTAAACGCGATCCTTTATAGCGTTTATAGATTCCACGGATAACCGTGATCGATTACCCTTGTACGGGGCGAGTAGAAAGTGCTTTCGATAAGAGCGAGTTCCTCTTTCCAATTCCATGTCGCTTCGGATCATTGCCGACGTTTCGTACATGCTCCACAACTCGTATAATCCTGCAAGATCTCCTCCACGATTTTTGAGAGGATCGCGAGATGAAATTTGTCCGTGCTCTTGTTGACGATAGACGGATTCGCTCGACTCGAATCGTATATCGTTTCGAGCTATATCATGGACGATCAAACGTGTAGGAAGAAAAACTTGATTAATTCGAAGCCGCTACGTGTCGGTGGCGTTTACCTAAATCAACGGAAACGGAAGCTGTGTCGCGAGCTGAAAAAGCACTCGACGACAAACCGATGACTGGCCATTGACACTGAACGACTTCCGTTTAGCGCGGGACAACCGGCCAATCAGCCGCAATCTTTCAATTGGCACTCGGTGTAATCGAGGCTCGTAGATATCTCCCCCGTTGCCCGTAACGGTTCCCTTAACAGCCGTTAATCGCCGGTTCTTGGCCAGCTGTTACGACAACACGGACTTCGGTTGGCCGTGATGAATGTGCAGTCTCTGTACCGAACTTCTCCAACGTGTGCGCTATCGTGAAATTTCATATCCCACCGGTTCCTCTTATCCTCAACCCGCTACCCTTATCTCGACGACGAATACACTTACTTGACCTATACGCTCGTCCGTCACCAGACAGCTCTCGGAGTTGCGCTCTTCAAAGCTGTGCGAACGTTGCGAGATTCAAACGAGTTGTTAAATACGTTTCAAAGGGAAACCGTTAATTAAATTCTGAGTGGACAGCGGGAAAACGTTATCTGAATTTCAACCGCTTCTTACTTTGATAGTGGTCAAATATATTTTTAATCGCGTAGCCACGCGATACATAGTCGAACATCTTATTGTTAGATCCCTGATATTCCGATACCTAAGTCGATTACGCTATCCGCTGCTCCCTCGTCCATCCTTATTTAGCTTTTTCTTTTTTATTATCGGATCCGAGGCTCTCGATGTACGACGGAAAGCGAAACAGCAAAGTTACCTCGAGCGAATTAACTCGACGCTTTCGTTACGGCGTATCGTCTGGCGAGACAGAATCTCGCGGCAAGCAAAAAGTTTTCTTGTAGGACAATCCATTCGGATAAGTTGGCCGATTATTCGATTGCCCGAAGTAATATCGCGTTTCCTCTCGACGAAAGAGGAGAAAGCGAGGGAGCGTCGTCGACGTTCGGATCGACGAGATCGGGGTTCAAAGGGGACACGTTCGCTTAATTGAATCCGTTCTTGATCCACGTCGAGCTACCCGAACACGTAAATCGAAAGATCAACGCGGGACGAAAGGAAAACACGCGACGCTACCGAAACGAGGTTTTTTTACCCCCCACTCCCCGACACCCTCGGAGAAACTATCTTGTCCGGGGATGATCCTCGTCCCGTCGTCTCGAAACGTTGCTAAGCTAGGCTTAGAAACGACAAACGTCATTCTCGAGGGCTCGTTCAGACGCGAACAAAGAAAGCGACGAATTTTTGTCCCTATCTGCGATAGGTAGGATAGGTAACTTATAAAATATTACTTTCGAAACGGAAACGTGTCTCTCTTTTTGAGAAAATTTGTTAAATCACCTTTCGAGCGTAGTTACCTGATAGATTAAGTCACTCGTTCGAGGAATTAAACACGATATAACGTTTCGAGCGAACAAACCTATCGAGACCCAGATCTAGCCCAGGTAAATAGCCCAGGGGTGAAGTTCTTTGCTCTTTCTGCTGAATTTCGAAGTGGTTGCACGAAGGGTCTCTCCCATCCGAGTCGTGTCGCGTAATACTTGTCGAGAAATGATAGCACGGCCGTATCGGGCGCACGTATTCGCTATTTAGAAGAGAGCAAAGAAGACAGAAAAGAAGGGAAGGATGACAGGTCCGTATGGTTGTACCCAAATCTAATTCCGATTCTGTTCGCGCGACTCGTGACAAAATTCTATCGATAAAAAGTAAAAGTAAAAAAGAGAGAAAGCTAGAGATAGCGTGGCAAGGGGACAACGAATTCCAGTGCATTTGCATGTACAAGTTTTCGAGCGCTTCATACGCGACATTATATCTCTTGTCCTTCTGTTTCTCTTTTACCTGATAAATTAAGCTATGTACTGCTTCCGCTGAAAATTATCCAATGCGTAGACGGTGGATACAATTTACGGAATACCGTTAATCTACCTCGTACTCGGCGTGAAACGGAAATTGTGATAAGTCAGGAGCGTAGGAAAACCGCTGCAGCGTTCTAAAGGAGCCACAATTTGGCCACCGTGGTTCGTACGCGATAGCAAAGTGGCAGCTCAGACGCGAAAGGTGCGAGAAAATCGAGGAAAATTTCACCCTTCGTTAGTTGGCGTATAAGGGAACGGTCGGTTTACTAGAGATATAAGGCAGGTAAAGTCCTGGCACGAGCAAAATCTTCTAATGAACCAACGTTTCATACGGCAACCCGTGCAGCGGCACGCGACTCGCGTGACGAATGTACACCCGCTTCGTTTCTCGGCGAATATTTTCTCCAACGGTGGCCACGACTATGCCTGCCACGACCTTCGTGTACCGTATAGCTAGGGGGAAAAAGGTCGTTTATAAAAAGCGTCGCTTCTAACGTGTAAGTGATTCGCGTACACGGTTCACGGTGACTGCGGGAGATTCGTGCAAGTCCTGTACCTTACGCGTGTAACGAACGGATACGAGTTTACTCTCTGTTCGAGAAACGACACGAGAATTCGAACGTATTGCCATGAGCCGAGGGGCGCGTTGCATAAATTTTCATCCTGAAAACGTGAATCGACGCGAAAGATACATTGGCAAAAAGCTAGAAGGTTGTCGAAGGGAAATGCAGAAATGATAGGCGATTGGACACGCGGAAGTTAAGGAGTCGAAGCAACGATTTATGGGGAGGTTAGGAATCAGGGATGAAAAATTGCTCGGCAAACACGGAGAAGCTTTCGTTAGACAATGTGTACGTGTCACGTAGCAGCAAACAAGCGGTAATTGGCATGCTATTGACAGCGGTGGCAAATGAGCCGTTCGATTTACCTTCAATTAGGCTAGCACGTTGCGTGGATAACGAAACGCTCCCAGAAACTTTGTTTCGAAGTTGAAATCGTTAGCCGATAGTTTAGTGAAGAAATATGCGAGATGTTCGGAAACTTCGGAGCATCACGCTTCATTTAGATTCCTTTGAGCTTCATTAACGCTACACTGTTTTTATGCGAAAGTATTCGGGATCAAAGGCCTATCGAATTGATCGTAACGTATCTCTGTGCTCGTTAGCTAAAGGGCAACTTCGTTCCGACAGTAGTAAAACAGTGCATTAGTCGGACCATCGAGAGTTTCTCAATTTTCGCAATGTTCATTTCGTACTACTTGATTTTGTGTCTTCGGAAAAATGTCGACCACCGAGAACGTTTTATCAAAATGACGTACGTGTACCGGTCTCGATCGTGCAAATCCATTAAGCGAACGCACTCGTTGGAGCCATTAAATCGTTCCTCCGTCATGCGGTTGTGATTCAATTGCCCTAGAAGATAATACAGATGTCCCAATTGCACTCGGCTGTACGACCCAGGGTTAATTAAACGGCAACTTTGTTCGAACAGTAGTAACGCAGCGCATTAGTCGGACCAAACGAAGATCTTCCAATTTCCCAGCAGCGATACGATCGAAAACTGATAAACAACTATTCCGAAAAATGGATGGGTCCCAGTATTATCCCATTAGTCAGGATAAATGTTGTTTTAACCTATTTTTGGCTGTCACCCTTGTTTCAACTACACAGATTACACGATTTCCGGCGAACAATCACCCTCCCATGGCGCGACACCGATAAAAACCCGAGCCCAACCCCCTCCCTATTCAGTCCAATAAGCGGATTATCAATCTCGAGGGTGTCTTCGATGCTTGTAGAGGGTTTTTTGTCGCGTACCCACAGGCCATCCGCAGTCACGCACAGATGATGCCCTCTGTCTTGCGTCAATCCCGCGATGCGATCGATAAATCGCGAAGATACGCCTCGAAGCACGTGATTTACCGTATTCTTATTGATACTCGACTATCGAATTCCTAAACGACTCCCTCGGGAAACTTCTGTCCGCAAAACAAATCGTTCAATTCGTACCCTTTTCAAACTTTCTATCGGGTGTTGTTCAAAAGCTTCTGGAATTGTTCGACAGATTTCGAAAACTTACGCGTACGTCGTGTTACGTAGTAAAGTTAGCTCGCGGCGATAGATTAATTATTCGCTGCAAGAATGTTCGCGGTGGCGAGCAAGGTGTTAAGGAGAAAGTACATCTACCGCGTAAAGAAATGAAAAAGGAACGCTGAAAGTTTGACGTTGACTCGGTGCAGCCGGTGCTCGTAAACACTCGGGTTTTAGCTAACTCTTGGGACTTTGTCCATGTTTACTGCTCGATCGTAAATAGATGGAGGACAGAGTCAGGCCACGCTATCGTAAACCGTAATTAAGGCTAGATAGGAAGCTCTACCGGAGACATCGCGAACACCTGATATCTAAGCGTTGTTAAATTTAACAGCCTGGAAGTCCGGGGAACCTTCGTCTGGAAAAATCATTGTCCGACGCGATTCTCGCGTCCCGTCCATGAAAGCGGTTTCAAAAGAGAGAAAGAATACGAGTCGAACAGATTTCCGTGGATTCCTTTCGTGGGCCGATAATAGCCCGTGCGCAGGATAGAAGAGATTTATCGAAAGCCATATTTCGTTTTCGCATACGCTCGTGGAGTTTCTTGTTTGGCCTGCGCAAGGATTTATGGAGCCTAGCGACAACAGCAGAAGAGGAATTACAACGGGATAAAGCCAAAACGAGAAGATCAGAAACGAGATTGACTTTCGACACGGGTAATTTCCCGAGAATCTTTCAATTATCCGCGGGTTAGCTCGTTCGCTCGTAATTTTCCGGGATCGTTAATGGAATTAGGCAATCTCGCGAATACGTACAGTCGTGACTGCCTCTTCGATGCAATATCGAAGTCATTGGACCGCGTTGTTCAAAGCGGAAGAGCACCGTGTATCCGACCTACGGATAGAAACGTTTCAAATTAGCTAATTGCTAGATGTTTATTCCTTCTCGACCCGAATACCGTGTTGTTCTTTGCAATCCTCTTATCAAAACTTTTGATCCTTCGAGCACGATGTTTTAAAGCAGCGCAAATTCGGTAAAAGCTCGCGTTTCTTCCTAGTTTTAAGTACCCTCGATATTACGTTACTTCGTCGAGGCATCTCTTCGACTTGTTTCTCGTGCAACCGATCGATCCGGCGATACAGGAATCAACAAATTGACTGTGTAAAACGTATTTTTTTTTTTTAAAGTACCTTTGTAGCGTGTAAGAAAAGATCACACGGAAAAGAGCGCGTATCGCGTATCGCGTATCGATCAGGATGAGTCTCGTTCACCCGTAACGATCAAGTTCAACGATGGCCTTCTCGGTCTCTCGAATAAGATATCGAGCGTCGTTGAACGTCGATGTATGGGGGTAGATGCCGACGATAATAACTAATAAACGATGGAAGCCCGTAAATAGCTGGCGTGCTTCGCTCTGAAGAACAGACCGTAAATAAAATTGTAGCCAATACTATGTACGTACATTACATACACCATTCACGAAAGAAGAAACGGACTTTGTTATTGGGTACGCGCGTGCGTACGGAAGCGATCCGGTTGTTAACCCGATTCTTTTCAATTCACTCTCGCGGGATTTCGTTCGCCACGAACCACCAAACTAACGAGATCGCGTATTTGGGTCACCAAACGCTTCTTCCGAAGTTTACATCCTACCCGCCACTTACTCGGATCGGAATCGAACGAAAGAAAGAAGAATTCGAGGATTTTCTTAGCTCTCTGTCGAAATCGACGAGATTTCTAGATTTCTAAATGGAAAATTTGCGAAATAAGCTGGTATCTCGTAAATTATTCTTGATCCGACTATTAACGCGTTAATCGGTTCAAGGAAAGGAATTTCGCCGCGATTACGTTTCTCGCGAAATCACGCGGCAAAGTTTGCCATAACGCGGCAGAGGAGGATTTGAAGCCAGGATAGTGCGCGGTCGATGTTTCTGCAGGAACTCGGACACATTTTCACAAATGGAAATAGTTGGGCATATAACCACTGTTCTGTACGGAGCTCGTTCGGTCGAAGCTGGCACGGGCAATTCCGTTTTAATTATAATTATCTCGAGATCTCTGACTACGTTATGTTTTGGTTAGGCGTGAAAATTGCCGTTGACGGCTAAAGCGCAGTCGAGGAATTATCTCGGAGGCAACGGGCGAGAAAAAGGGGTGAGAGATTTATAATCGAGAGAAATATCGGTGAGCGTGGTTGGCCTGGGTCGTATTGGTTTTCGCCAAGCAAAAGGTTAAAGGGACAACGTTTTCGAACGACCGCTATACCTGACCTATTCTACCACCTACGTTGACTTTCAAGTCATCTTTATGTTCCACAACATTTAGATTTTCATTCGCAAACGTTTATTTTCGAAGCAACGGCAAATCGTTCGTGCAGAGCGTCGCCAATTATCGAGTTTGACATACTTGCCCACTCGCTGTTTATTTTAAAAGCGTTAAATCCGTTCGAATTAAAGTTGATAAAGCTGTCGCGTATTATCTTTACAGAAATCTAAAAAAGACCGTCTTTATCCGCTATCGCTTAAACCTTGGAAACGTTATCGCGGACGTTCTCAAAGTTTTCGTAAGATTCAATTTCGTCTAAAACGTCTTCGCAGTCTCGCCATGCAAAGGTTCGTCGAGATTTTTTCCGAAAAGCGTTACGACGCATTGGCGAGATGAGATTCTGAAATAGAATTCGACGAAGCTCACCAAACCAATTCAATTAAACTGCCGGAAATAAAAATAGACGACACCGATGTTTCGTCCTTTCTACTCTCTTCCGATCGATCCGATGTTATCGATTATCGGCAAATGGATTCGCGGCGTTTTGGTTATGCTCGATCCGATCGCGAGTCCGTCGCAGAATCCGCGAAGCGTATTTTCTTCGCTTCGAGGACGGAGCCACGCGTCTTCGGACAATCGCGAAACGCAACAGGTGAAACTTTCAGTAACTCGTTAACGATGCTACATAATTGTCCGACTGGAACACGGAGAGCCGATCGATCTATCGCGTAGCTTTGCGCGACAACCGTTAACGATTGTCTTCTCGCGTTAACAGTTAGAGCGAAATATCGGCGAAATTATGTCCAACCGAGTAAACCGCTCATTGTTCCGATTAATGAATCGAGAGCGAAAGTCTGATAAGTAGTTCGGTAAACTCGTACTGACCTGACTCGCGTGAACTTGATACGTTTCGGCGATATTAACAATTTCGCACATTATGCTGCGATTACGTCGTAAAGTACCTATTGCCGTAGAGTGTCGATAAAATCGACGATCAGTGAAATATATTAACCGGTGCGAATCGATAAGTCATTAAAATCACGTACGAAATTTTCCAACCGGTTTATTTAATTTTCGACTATCAGCGGTAAACGACGGGATGAAAATACGGCGTGCAAAGGAAGGAGACAGGGGGTGTACGGTTCATGCTTGAAAACGACTACCTTGGAACACTGGCTGCTTTCCAAAATCAGGTCGCTTCCACAGAGAATCGGAGGCGGAACGATGCGTTTGTATTCATAGTTGTCGCAGTAATTGTTACAAATTATTCGTGGCGTTATGCGCAAAAGGACGCCACCTTGGCCCTACGATTCGCCTTCGTTCCCCGTCGCTTTTGTTTATGGATGAGTTCTAATTGACGATTCGAATCTTTGCATTTTCGATTCGAACACTCCATTTAACTCACAATTAAGAATATTATATGTTTTACGCGCGTATTCGTTTATCGACGCGAAATCAAAACGCTGTTCTCAGCGATCTTTAATAAAATTAGGTTCGAGAAACGCTGATCCACCGTATTTTCCGATTACACTTTGCGAACGTGTGTGTTGTATAACTGAAAAATGCGAGCCTGCAAAACGTACGTTCACGAGTAAGCACTCGTTTCAATTTTTTCATCTTTACCTCATCGAGCTCTCGAAAACCGACGTTGACGGATATAAAGTTTGGAAGGTTTCGATCCGTTTCGACGAGGAGAGGGTTCACCTTTGAACGATAACGTCGCGGAAAGAACGCAACGGGTCCTCGTTCAAAGGAATTCGTTCAATCGTCGAAACTTCTGATCCAATGATTTCCAATTATAATCTACCTCGTTGCCGAATCGAACACCGGTTTTAATTAAACTTGCGCGATTCCGCGAACTCCATTTTCCATAAAATTGCTCCTATCCGACAATCGTAAATGCTTTTGACGCTCGATATTTAATACCCGTTTCGATGGAAGAAAATTTGAGAAAATTTCGAACAACGTGCTACCTTTTGAACCAAGGGGAAACCGGTTAAAATTAATACTCGCGGAGCATCGAAGATATATTCGATGTCTGAAGTTCTTAGCGAGAAAAGATCGTTTTGCAAAACGAATCAGCAGTTGCATCTCAATATCCGTAACGGAAGTAATTCTTCTTGCAAAGCGAAACAAAAAGTTCATTCGGAACTTTGCTCTGCAACTTCGTGAAAGTCCAAGTCGAAGAGGAAGAAATTGAAGCGTAAAATTGAACCTCTGTCTCTGGAGCGTCTCCCTCCACCGGAAAATGCTTACATCAATTTCCTAGTCTTTCGCGTTACAATATACTTGCATACGGGAACTGGATACGATCTTCTTTCGATCCATGTTCACGCAAACGCGACGGTATTCGATCTATCGAGCAGGTTAAATCAGTGACGCGAGAAAAAGCTTCGC
Source organism: Megachile ligniseca (assembly GCA_945859555.1). Classification (NCBI taxonomy): domain Eukaryota; kingdom Metazoa; phylum Arthropoda; class Insecta; order Hymenoptera; family Megachilidae; genus Megachile; species Megachile ligniseca. The sequence goes on along the minus strand of OX243788.1, from coordinate 10,404,818 downwards.
GTAGCGGTGGCGGAAACGACGCGTAAAAGGTTCCTCGACTAGTGTCTCGTTCAGGCGTGTAACGCGATCAAATAATGAACATGTAGCGTGCTCATCGACCACTATGCTGCGTGGAAGGGGTCACGTGTATACACGCGTAATTTAACATAAGAGTAACGAAAAATTACATAGCACGGTTCGAAGGACAAACGTGGGCGAGCAGAAACGTTACAACCGAAGGAAAATTCGATCGCTTCTTCTTTCGAGTCATTTATTCCGTCGTAACGACTGTAGGTCGTATCCGAGTACCGTGATATCGCGCCTACCGCGAACCATAAGTTCCTAAACAACAAGGCGATAAAGGGAACAGCTAAATGTTAATCGAGTTTTAATTTACGCTTATATTAACTTGTAAACATGTACAAGGATGAGAAATGCAAAAGAATCGTTATACCGAATTAGTTAATGGACGTAGCGTTAAATGGGATCGTACAATGCATTAGTAGATGCTTCGAAGAGTACACGGCAAACAATTTCCAGGTTCTTACGTCGAACAGAGAGCGAAAGTCTAGGTAGATTTGCCGTCGAGTGCGAGTAATTCGACGTGGGCGATTTCATTTAGTTTTCCAGCAATATTTCAAAACATTCTTCATAAATATCTCGACGAAGCAGCTGTGTCGGAAAATGACAGAAGAAGCTAACGCTGGAATACGCCCTTAAGTCCCAGCCATAAATCTATCGACGTAAGACATCGTTCGGGTCATCCCAGCTAGCAGCCCACTTAACGATGCATTACCGCAACACGCGGGTAGCCGTAGTAATGGGTTCTCGTAGAAAAAGGGTCAAAGAGAACGAAGGTAGGAAAAACCGTGGGACGCAAATCACCAATACATCACTGTCCCACCAGAAAATCGTCCGAACCGTCGAAGCTTTTTAGACCGTGACGTCAATCAGTCTGTCTACGTGCTCGATAAATTCGTTTCGTTGCAACTGGTAATTGAATTTGTCTTGCAACAACGACATTGTCCATTCGCTTCCCTCGCCCCGCAATTTTTTTTAACCAGACATGACCGATGAAATTACCTTTCATTAGGAGAAGCACCACCTCTCTGCCCTAGAACGAATCAGTTTTTCTTGTCAAATTGAAAAGTCTGTTCGCAGCAAGAAGCACGATAACCAACGGCGTATTGTTGTCGGTGTAGGCGAACCAACGGTGGTAAGCTCGTCAAATTATGGTGGTCGTCGGTGGAGGAAAAAGGGTCGCGCGCTTTCAACGCGCTTTAACCGGGAAATTAGGTTTACGTTCGGACGCAAAACGTTTCGAGGACGACCACGGGAGGCATCGTCGCAATTATGCGACGAATTAAAGTCGTTAATTGTCCTGCTGCAGAAATTCGACCGATTGTTCCTTCTCGTTCTGCTCGAAACTTCCATCGCCGAATCGGTCGGCCTGTCGATTAACGTTTAATCGTTTTTACGTCGATGCGCGTTATCGAAATAAACGTTCGCAGCTCGAACAGCCAGGTAGACGATTACCTATGCGAAGGTTAAACGGATATAAACGCACGGATAGCGACGAGGCGGAATGAAAAACACGACGTCGTAAACCGAGAATTCTGAACCGTCACTTCGCTAATGGCTCGAACAAGGGCTTGTGACGAGAATCTTGAAGCTTTTATAACCTCGGACGTTGCGTTGATACTCACCGGTAGTTTTCTGTGCCGCAGCAGAATTTTGTTCGAACGTTTCGGACTGTTATAAACGGCGAAACGCGGCGAGCAACGATTGTAATTCAATTAAATTCCCAGCCTGTTCGATCGTATTGACTTTTCTTTGATCGCGTAACAATCGTTCGCGATCGTGCGAGCATTCGTGCGGTACAGTACGACGAAATATCGACGCGGTTCAATCAGTTTTCCCTATTCGCGTAATTTATTTATTTGTTCTCTGTCGAGTTTCGAACGGGATCGGAACGTATCCGTCCCGACGAGCATCGTGCAGGCTTTTAATGCCCGAAAATCGATGCGGCGCGGTAAACATTGTCGAAAAGTTACCGTCCACCTAAATCCAACGCGAGCACTCGCGTGAATATTAATGCGATAAACAATATTCCTGGGAGCCATTGAAACCGACAACGGCGTGCACGCGTGTCGCGGCATTGTTTTACCGCCGAAGGAGCTGCATTTTAAACGTTTTATATCCAACGCGGATCTTTTTTCTTTTCCTCTGCCTTTTTGTCCTTCGTACTTTTTTAACACGTATGCACCGACCGCGCGACGTGCCGTGCCAACGTTTCGTTATCTGTCCCGAAATTGAAAGCGACGCAACCGAGCTTTCTGGATTTCCACGGAGCATAAAAGACGAAGATTTTCATCGTATTCCAGACAGACAGTTCCACGAGATACTGTCGTTACGATCCCCGCCGCACTCGATTTCACCTTTGACACCTGCTTTTCAGACACAATATCTTCGAGTAGTCGAGAATCTCGATTGCTTCCTTTCGCCCGACTGATTCGCTCGATCGCCTTTCAATCCATATTCTTTCTATCCCGATCTCCCGAAAGCGAATTCCAGATATTCACCTATGGTTGCCTGTTAAATTAAATTCCCATTCTTCCGAGTCTCATCCTCGCGAGTGTCTTACTCGTTATCTACCTCCGACGAATTTCTTCCTAGTGATCGAACCTTTTTTTGGTCGGACGGTTAACGCTGTATCTATCGTCAGCCTATTAATAGGTTATCGGAATTACAACGAAAGGCCGTGGACACTCGCCGAGCGAATAAAATAAATATTAACGTAACCGAACAAGATGCGAGAAATCGTGTTCAGGTTCGCGTTCGCTACGTACAAAAGTCCAAGTTTTAATATCAAGTTTTCATTAATCTCGTACGGTATACGTCGGTATTATGACTCTGTTTGGACAAGTTCTTCATGCTACCGAACTTTAATCGCAACTTTCCCTCCAGCTACGTTATAAGAAACGGACGGTAAATATGAACGGAAGGAAAAGGATGCTATGGTTTGCAAACAAAAATCATCGTGCTAGAAAATGGTTTGGGCGAAAGTTCGCTCGACAACTCCGCAACGTATCGAAACACGCTCTGAATTCCGGCTGCTGGAATAATGAAATACGAATTCCGATAAAAGGAAACGATGGAATAGATGGATACGTATTGTAACGATGTTGACTATGTTCCGCCGTTTGCCACGCGTGCATTTTATCGATACAACGCGAAAGAAGAGAAAAAAGGAGGATCGGAATCGAAACAAGTGGGTGTAGTTTCCGTTCTCGTCGATGCAGATGATACCGGAGCTTCGTATTCATAAATCCGAACACGGTCCCGTCCGATCCGCGAGTTTACAAGACGATTATCGAAGAGAATCGACCGGAAACGAAACTTTCGACTTTCCCTGTTCTTGATGTTTCGCGAAACAAAACCGTGGTCGTGCAATAAAAAAGTTACGAACGGAACTTTGAAACCGGCCGTTTCGCCAGTTTATGAAAGAAGAAGATTAAACAGAATATCGCTGGCAAATGTTGTGTTTCTTTCCGTAACTTTTATCGACTTTTTCCATTCTTGATAATTAATGCGTTTAATGGCGTCGTTATACAATTTTATTTATATAATTAGGTCGATACGATATAAAAATTGAAGAGACGGAAAAGTAGTAAAAGAATTAATATAGAATTATTATTGACGATATTCGTTAATATGCATAAGGTAGTGATGGTATCAAATTCACGGTGTTGGTCGAAAAGTTGGCTCGGAGTTCAATGGAGAGTTTGCGGGTCGACGCGTTGGCTGCATAAAACATACGCAACGTTTCGAGTGCAGCACATTCTTTGCAAAAGAAAGAGAAAAATGTTGTCGTGTCAGTAATGGCATCGCGACACAAAAAATTAAAGAAAAACATCGACGAATATTTACAGACCGTACTGTTTACGTTTAATTTTGGCGCAAGTAACTGTATCGCGTCGTCATTTTCCATTTGGTACGCATAATCAAGGATAATTGCTGTTAACAAACATTGCGGTGTAACTTAGCCATCCACGGTTCGTTGTTTCCCCTTTCGAGTGCTTTGTACGGGGAACAATGAAGCGTTTCGTATTCCCGTAATAGAACGTTACAGTAGATAAGAATTACGAGTTCTCGTTTGGCACTCGTAGCAGGGATTGACGGGGATGATGATCGTGGATGGAGGACAGAAATAACGATGTAATAATTCTTGGTTCTGGTGCCGTTTGTGCGACGGCAATTAACGAAATCACACGATTCGTTTCGTTGCACCGAAGACGTGGAAGTCGACGGGAACGTTTACTTCCGAAGGCGAAGGCTTGATTTATCGTTCTAATCTTCTGCCTGCTGCTTCGAAGGACCTCGTTTCGAAACTTTATTTCCCGCCGTATTAGCATAAGATAGCGACGGTATAATTCGTGCGTGCAGCTTGAAATTATTGCACCGCCGACCCCGATGCTTTGCAACCAAACGTTCGATAAACCTTCAAAATTGAAATTGATCGCATCGACCCGTCATGACTCGAAATACGCGTGTAGTTATCAAATTATTCTACGGGTTACGCTAAACGATTCGATGTTAACGATACCCTTCCTATAGAAAGATAAATATTTCTTCGCAATCAGGGTTTACCTTCTTCAAATCGGCACGAAGTTTCTGATTAAGATCGACGTACGAACTTTTCTGTGCGTGGCCTGAAATTCCGGCGGCGCAGCGGGCTACGCGAAGTGTGTCTGACTATGCACGATCCGTTTCCCCTTACGTTCTGACTCTTACTCCTTCGTGGTTTCCTCGCTTCGAGCTCTGCGTAAGTTTACGCTTAATTAACAGTAGTCAACTAACAGCGAGGTAGATTTTGAACACCGCCAAAGTTACGTCGTATGATTTATTACGTCGTGTAACATTATAAGTGATAAATTTAACGCGAGGATCGACGCTATGAATTTAAATAAGTATTTTAAATGGCAACACTGAACCGTTATATCGAACGGTCATCGAGGTTCAATATGTTCCATAATTCGTATTATCGCGTGTTTTACGAGACACGATTGTTGCTCCGACAATGAACGTTGTAACGACATTAAAGCCGCGCTAATACCTTGAATTCGAAATTTATCTGCCGACTCTATAACCAAAAGAGTACTAATAGCGCAAGAGACTATAAAACAATTCGGGAATACTCGAGCTATCAGACACACCCCTGCAAATTCTCTGGCGATAAATCTTCGTGAAAAATAGAAGAAAACAAGAATGCCTAAACGCGCGGCGGTGCGGATTATTAACAGTTCAAAAAGCCACCTCGCTCGCATAAATCTTCCATCACGACCCAAATTTCTATTCTCCCTTCGCTAGCGTTCCTCGTTGTTGGCCCGCATTACGTTTTATCCGTCGAACGAACCTCGGGAAATCCTGTAAACTTGAAATCTCCGAAACAACCTGCAAGTCGAATAAAACTTGCGATTCTTGCCACTAAGTGGATCCCGGCTACCAACTTTCTCGCTAGTCTTTACTCGATGAGCCGTGTAAATGTACCGAGCCATTTAAACATTCAAAAGCTTCGGAGGTTGCTTTTACAAAGCGCTATTCAACGAAGCTTTGTCTATTGTTTCGTAAACACAAACAAGTTCGTGATTATACTTTTATAAGTCCAATTATAATTAAGAATCCAACTCCGTGGCAAGGAAACACAGTTCGGTGATAAAGAAAAAACTTTCGTTATCTTACCTAATTAATTGTTATTCCGTGAATTCTCAGATTCGATATTCCTTTTCCGACGCGTTTACTCGTTTATTTGATAATAATACAGCGGAGGCTGTTTTCATTAAAGTTTCAAACGATCGACTCGACATCGTTGCTGAATTGCCTGCGTTTTCTGTAAACTTAACGAGCTCTCCGTTCCAGCAGGGAAGGGGGCCGTGGTTGCACGATAATCGACAGAGAATTACGCTTTTTAACGGTTTAATGCAAACTGAACGAAAAAGAAAAATCTCGTTAGGAGGGACGGATATCGTGCAATCAACCCTCTCCCTTCCGGGACTCCACGTATTGTCCCCGAGCTAAATTATTCTAGGATGAAAAATTTGTTTGCATAATTCGATTTTCTCGGCTCGGTTGCTGCATTATGCAGAGAAGCCTGCTTTCCATCGACGTTCAAGTACCGAAACGAACCGCGAGCCTACAACTACCGCAAATTTTTCCCTGTCTTTTGCATTTTCCGCGTAGCGAAACATTCTCGAGGCTGACTCTTCAAATTTTTCCCTGACGATAGCATCGATAACGAAGCTCGCAGAGGCGAAACGTTTTTCGTGGTTCCATTAGAGAGGATCAGGACCGACCAATATCCTCGGAGCAATACCCGATCGAGTTAAGAGCGTCTTTTAACTGACGTCGAGTCGGGAATTGCGTCGAAATTTTCCAAATTTTCCGCGGCGAAGATTCGTCGCTAATGCAACCCTTCAACTCCTGGCATCGATTCGATTTCAGTTCGAGGGCTATCTGCCCTGGGCTGATTAAAATGTTTAACGTAAGAAAAAATGTCTGCATGAATCCCGAACAAAGATCGTATAAGAAAAGTCTGCTGTACGAACGAAATTGCTAGTACTTAACAGTAAATGTCCTTATAAGGAACTGTAATCCAGGCTTTTTAAGAATAAAGCTTTTCGTCTTTTTTAAATCACGGTAAGAAAGTTTCCAGAGCTCCTTGAGCTCTTTAAATCGAACTCTCCTTAGGTTTTACCTGAAAGTCAGTTTAAAGAAAGAAGAAATGAACGAGCAACGACTAACCGGTGTACTACATTTACCGAATATTTCACCTACTTCGAAGAATGAACTTTCTCGTTCTCTTTAGTATAGCCTAGAAATTCTTGGAACGGCCCACGCATCGAAGGGAATTCCACGAATCTTTTTCATTGAGAACGAGGGAAAACGAGTTTATCGCGCTATATTGCCACACCTGAGAGGGTTAACGACACAGAAAGTTCCCCTTTCGACTAATTCTGCTGCAGCGGTGGTGTAATCACGCGACGAAAACGCCCCTAACTGCACGGAAACGTGGCAAGAATAAAAACCTGCTTCAGAACCTTAACAACCAACGATACTGGCATTAATAATGCCGGTGACGTTTTCTTTTAATACGACCGAGCAACAGAAGTTTATGCAGAAAAGGCTAATAAGAAATTCACGATGTTGCGATTACAGTTGTAAATTTTTGCGTAAAAGCAGTGCTGCATTTCCCCGAAAATCACCGCTGTTACATCGTCCAAGAAATAGTCCATGTCTCAAGACGTCTCTATCGAGGATCTTAACGTTCGAAAGCTTGTTAATCTCCGCGTACAATCTAACTGTTTTGCATTTTACTCGGAACGATTACCGCCATTGTACCGTCCAACAAATCTTTCGCGGGACACTAATGTTCGTTATAGAGAAACATTTGATCGTAGCAAGCTACGTTATCTTCACTTTTCACTTATTTTCACTTTGTTTAAATCTAAACCTGCTCGCGGAGGCAATCGTTAAGCAGCCAACTGGAAGAACAATTTTCCGATTATCAGTCTCGGGCAAAAATTCGGTTAAAATAGAGCGAAACACGAGAAAAAAATGAAAAGGAGGGTCGATGAAATCTTACCTGACATCCGAATCCCGCAGACTCCGTTCGCCGTGAAGCTAACCCCCGGGAGGTAGTTCCAGCGTTGCAGATTTATCGTTTCGCTCGAGGTTCGAATTAGGGACGCACAATTAAACCCGGAAAATAATTCAGTCCGGGCTAATCGTGTCCGTGGATACCGTTCAATTCGAATGGGTATTTACTTAGCACAGAGAACGCTAACACTGCAGTCACCACCGACAATGGATGATCCTTAATTAACACGTTGATCCTACCGCTAACGTTACGTACATCCATGTGATCGTATTTAACACCCTGAGGTCAATAATTCACGAACGTGAAACGTAACCCGATACAAAACTGAACTTCCGAAACGAGTACACAGGAAGCACCTCTGCAGAAGAAAGTTTCTTCGGGATCGATATTCTTGATTCTTCGGAATTCGTCCTCGAGTTCTGGTCCTTCCTTGAACAACGTCGAGCCGATTACGACACACGCGGACAAAGGAACAGAGACTCCGACGAAGGAGTCTCGAGTTATCCGTCGACGAGATTCAGCTGGAAACGTATTCGCGAAGAATCTCCCGTAGAATAGAACGAATAATCTAGGCGATAAGCAATTTTAGTCGGAACTTTGGATCCCTCGAAACGACGACGTTCACCGTTAACCGGGAAAAACGGATGAATCCCCGAGAAGGAAAGCAGAGTTTACAGTTAACGAAGTTTACCAATCAAATTTCGAAACGATACCCGAGGATATCGATGGTCTACCCTCGATCGACCTTTTTGTACCAATGCTCGAACAGTTAATTGGACTTGGCCTAAGGAGGTTTTCGAAAGCATCGAATCCGCGTAGCTCGATTCGTTTGCCAAGATTAACGCTGAAACGTTTGGTTTCCGAAGGAGGAAGAGCACCACTCCGGAGGCAGAAGGTTCGATCCGTTCATCGGTTTCTCCTTCCGGGACAAAGCGCGGCCTCCAACTATGGAAGATTTTGCAAACGAACGACCAAAAGTTTTTAATTAAGGTTTCGCTGTTACGATCAACCAGGAATTTGCAAAGTATCGCTGGTCCGTTCGTCGTAAAACAAGCTCGAATATCCTTCGGAAACTTTAATTCCTTTCTCGAACTGTCGAGCAACTATCTCGTTCGCAATTAATGTTTAACGAACGCGGGGATCGTTAGAGTCGGCTATCTCCGCTGACGGACAACAAACTTATGTCTCGAACTGAGAAACGAGTCCTCGACGACGTACGATGATCCGAATCTTAATAGATCGATGCTAAGTAGCGTGATCTTGATCAATTCGCTGGTAATTAACGGCTGAACGATAACGATCGCGGTGCTTCGATAACGAAAGCCCGATTCGAGCTTAATTGAATCGAAGGTCAGAGCAAATTCCTAAGGAGAAAACGCGGTACCTGCCAGCTATCTTGGAGGAGCGTAAAGAGATCCTCCTATGCTACGAGTTACTTCCCTTGGTACAAAGGAGAATCCCGCATTCCATAGGAATTTTCCGTGAATCGAACGAGTGTTTTTGTGCATTTGGAGATAAATTAGTTATCCTTCGAGAAATCTTCTTCGCCGAGAGGAACGTTAGCTATCGAGGACCTCGACGCTCGCAAGCTTGATAATTTGATTCAGCCTTCGAACAGAAGATGCATCGTCGAGAAAAATCAGTTATCTACGGAAAACTCGATGACTCGTTACATATAGCCCAATAACTCTTTCGCGTTTCACCGGAAGCTACATCACGGCGTCTCGCAATCATCTCGGTGTTCGAACAGAAGAACGAGCATTCTTTGCGAAAAAGGATCGATCAACCGCTCGGAACGCCTAGTAACTTATCGCCCAATAACTCTTTCGTATTCCATCGGAAACTACCATCGTGACAGTCACAAAGTTTCTCCACGTCTCACGTTCGAACGAGAAGGACCGTTCGAAAAGTGCAAATTCTTCGAAAATAGTCAATTAACCATACGACGTATCAACACTCGCGGGCCCGTTAATTTCCGCATAATTTCTGCTTCCGATCGCATAGACAAGGTCATCATCGGTGGCTTCAGGAGCCGCTAACCCGAGGACGTCGCTAGCTGAATCTCGCCGAATGGAGGTTGGGAGTCGTTGTCGTCCCCCGGTGTTCTTTACGCGGGTTCTTGCCACTGCTTCCGGCAACTCGTCGGGACGAAGAGGACAAGAATATGTTCACCTGACACACGTGCACGGGCCGATCATCCGATGACTCGCGGAGAACGCGGAGAAAACGAAAGAGAGGAGAGACAGCGAGAAACAGGGAGAGAAGGAGAACTGGAGAACTGGAGCCCTCGTCCTCGAGGACGCCGGGACGTGTTTCGCGGTTTGAGAGGAGCGACTGGTGCCGCCGCGTGGCCCCAAACCTCTGTTCCCTGTGGCGCGTGCGCTTCGCACACAACGGCACCCTCCGTCGCGACGCTACGCGACGCTTAGCGACGTTACGAAACGCGACGCGACGCCTGTCCTTCCTTTCGACGCTCACGCACCGTTCTTGCCTTCGTCCGATTGTCGTGCGCGATCTGCGCCGAACTTGCACCTTGCCGAATCTGTTTTACCTTTTTTCACGAACGTAGACATCCGTGAAAAATAGGGAGACTGCTCCCAATGGGAATCGAAACTTGCGTGGGAGTCTGCTATCTTATCCACTTCGCCACTGCCTGCCCACCGATGTCCTATGATTCCTTTTATTATTGGATTTGGATAACTCGATGTCGGATAGATATTGGAACGTTAAACAGAATTTATGGATGTCTCTACAAATATAGATGTAAGGAATAGAGAAAATACCGGTGACTAACGTTTACGCGAGTGTACGTTAATAACGAGCTGATTTTTTCGTCGGTATATATATTCTATCGTTGCAACCCGGATTATAGGAGAGTCTTAAATTGTATCGTTATCCTCAACGGTGATAAACTTCGCCATTTATCCTACCGACCTTAATATCTTACCGAAACCTCTCCCGATCGCTAAGCAAAGTAAAGGCTTTTTTCCTGCTCGTATCAATGTTTTACCTTACTTTACAAACATGAACAAGACCGTACGGCTGAGTTTACCGGACAGTGCAGATCCCTTTTGCCAGGGTTCTTTCATGCAACTTAACAGTCATAAATTCTATTCGAAGCGACAGAATGCAGCGAAAGTAAATAAGGAAACGTAAAAGAGACGAGCGTTCCTTGGAATTGGAATTTTGAGTCACCTCGGCTCTCGACGTCGAACCAACGTCTCGAGTCAGCAGTGAATCTAAAGAGCGAATTAGAAAATCAAATGTAACGATTCCGAGATCCTAGCCCGGGAAGAAGAAACTGCATCAGGATATACGTCGAGCACGAAATTCTCGGAGAATTCGATTTGTGTACGGCTCGTTTTTAGCGAGTATGTCTCGAGCGTCCAGCATGTAAGGTCTTTGGCGCACAGTTCGGCCCAGTTTCAGCTTATTTTGAAGTCGATAGGAGGGTCTTTTGGATTGATGAATGGACTGCAGCATGAATCGAGGCACGGTTAGGAGAATCTGGCTGAATAGCGAAGATGACGTTGAATCATGATTAATCCTAGCTTAGTCAATCGTTTAAGAACAATGAACTCGTGCGGTGGTCGAACAAAAATCATCCTACCCATAATTCGACTACATCTTCGTTTGCCTATGTTTGTTTCTCCTTCGATCGTACAATTACCTCCCTTCAATGCTTTAGTTTGCTGTTTCGAATTAATGGTGCAAGTTCGATATAACTCGATTATTCGAACAAATTCGATTCGTAACATCGATCACCGCGGTAATCAACACATTGTACATTCGTTATCGAAGACTGTAAGATCGGTCACCATCGCGATCTTTTGAATGCTTCTAAACTTTAATGAATATTATTTTAATCGTTAGATCGTTGTCTCTTGAAAAAAGTTTCCTGTTTGAGCATAAGACGCGAAGAGTCGCACACTTTTGTCCAGAAGTTCCGAAAGTTTGTCGTTACTCTTTCCATTCCTTGGAGATTCGTTCGTGTCGAAGTGAAACGTAGCTAATGCATTCTCCGTTTTTCCATCACCGATTCCATCTACCCGGCTTCGCTCCCTTTATCAGGCCGATTGCTTCGGTGTCTCGGTTACATCGTTCTCGCATTTCTCGGAATCTTTGCAATCACCGCCGAAGCACATCGGCAACTTTTTCTCCTGACGCCTACACGGCACCCTTTCCGCCGTAGTATCTGATAAGAAGAACATTCGGAAGTCGTTGGTAGAACGCGAGAAAAAATTCGCGAGTTGGCAGACTAGTCCGATCCACAGATCTACGTACACCAGGCTCACGCTATATTGCCGTCGTTGATGAAGCGAGTCGAAGGCACTGAATTTTCCGTTCCTCTACGGCAATATAACGAGAACCCTTCGTACTTTCAGTCGCGTTTAAACGCGGACCAAAATTTCTTTAAAACTCAAAGCAACGCTCACCCGGCATTGGGAAGGGCATTCCCGTCATTGGCGGAGGTTGACCATAACCATAACCGTATCCGTAGCTAGTCGTGGGTTTGTCGCGAATTTGAGCAAAGGTATCGGATCCTGTCGAGCAGCAGTTTCCAATTCGATCGCAACAGCCACCGTTGCAACAACTTCGTCTCCAAGAACAACAACCGTTGTCGCTGGCGGTGCTTCTTTGCTCCTGAATCTTTCTGCGAATAGCGAACGAATTTTGTTACCCGACGACGAATTTCGCTGGAGAAACGTCTCGTAAATTCGAAGGTGTCTCACGGTGTTATATCGCGCATTATCGGGACACTTCTGTCGTAAAATGGATCCGCTCCATCGAGTAACGGCTTGTATGTTCTGAAAGCGTAGCAGTGATTTATGATTTGATCAAGCCTTTGATTAAAACGTGGACCAACGATAATACATACTTGCAATGATCGCACATGATACTTGAGAAATTTGGAGATTGCCGAGAACTGGATGACAAACGCGACGACTTTCAGAATTATCGACCGCGTATGAAACAAAATAGCATCAAGTAAGGTTAGGAGATTACTCGTCGATGGCTAATGGCATTTTTTACGGTTCGCGTTTCGATTGTTCAGAATGCGGAAAATTCTCAAGTAATTTGAACGTCGTGGTAGTCGATAAAGAACACGGGCTTAAATGTTACGAAAGGTTTTATTCGTGAAAGTTAAAAGATTACAAAAGTTTCATTGACAGAGAAGTACTTTAGTGTTCCAATGAATTTTATTTCCGTTCGGCGCAACATTTTGCAGGAGCTTCCTGTTGCTTCGCCTTTCCGTTCTTATCTTTGCAACAACCGGACATGCAGCAACCACCGCTTGCCTCTCTTGCCCTACAAAACAATTACAATTTGCGTGATACAGTGTCCGACTAGAAGAATTCAATTCCTTCGACCTGTTCAATTTTGAATCCTTTTGGAAGCCTGCATATACCTATATGGCCGCCGAGTTCGAAACTTAATATATCATGTTTACCCGTTGCTCGGTCCCCTGTTTGACGTTCTTTTACGGCATCCTTAGGTAAGAAACTCGATTAACTGTCGCAGCAACTTTTCGGTTCCTTGGATGCACCTCCGGTACAACATCCGCCGACTTCCTGCGTTCCAGAGCAGCATTTAGAGCCACAACATCCGCCAACTGTTTTTTTCTCTCTGCACAATTCAGTCGAGCAATTCGGTTAACCCTTGAATGCACCGTCTCTTTCATACGAATCTAAAGTAAACCATTGTTGTTTTTCCTCGAAATCCGATTAGGTTACGCTTGTTAAGGGCGAGAGCGAAGCGTATTTATTTTTTTTTTTTTTTTTTTTTTTGTCGAACGCTGGCGGCCATACAGGTGCTCGAAACAGAGGGAAATATTTGATAAATTAACGCGATGACTGACACGGTGGAAATAGCCGTGTGCGGCACAACACGCGACGATATCGATCATAAAAAGTATTAACGCGTTAAATACCAGTGAATCGAAACACGATGATACGCTAATTACCGAGGATACGATCGGATAATTCTCTAATTGAAATTTGCAAATTTTAGCGATACAGTATACTCTCATACTTTCTGGAGCAACATCCTCCGAAGTCCTTGGATTCAGCATCCTTCTTCTCGCCGCTGCGCATGAAATACGAAACATTATTATGCATATTCTCCCGGAAATGTAATAATCCGACGTTTAAAATAACATCAAATTATTCGCAATTTATACAACATGCACTCACTGTTCGCATTTGCAAGTCACTTGTCCCGCATATCCTTTCTGGCTGGTAACTTTTCTACGAAAGAAAAATCACAATTTCATAGTTTCGATTGCTGGTTAAGTATCAGTTTTTTTCGATCGAGATCGAAACTTACGAGCAATGATCACACATGTCGAGTGATCTTTGATACTTGAAGTCACGGGGAAAATTTGGAAATTTTGAAGGTTTACCGAATGATGTTCAGTCGATCGAATATTGACACGAACAAACGTATCGTCGTTTGCGAACGATCGTCGATTATTGTTTTCGCCGGCAGTTCTTTTACCAGCTAGAAACCGCTCGATTTCGAGCGTACAGTATCAACGACGATACGCGGCAGATATCTGTCATTCGATGAGTTTAACGTCAAACAGCGGCGAATTGTTATTACAATGTAAATACGGCGAAATTTTACTGATAGCATGTATTACTGTTTGATTACGAGATAATCGTGATAAACGTCGATGTTGCCGACAGATTTCGTTGCAAAATGTAAATGGATATTAACGATATACAGTCTTGACAAAATTCGCGCTCATTTAATAACGTCCACCTTTGGCTTCGTAAATAAAAGTAATGGATTCAGGTTCGAGTAAACGTTGAAAGAAGAGAAAAGAGTATCGCGTTGAATCAATTTTGACCAAGGACCATATTCTCGCGACTCCAGTACGCGAACCAGCTTCGGAATAGTTTTCGAAGGACCGTGTGCGACGAACACGTGTGTGCCGCGTCCTATATACGCCAATATGAACATTTTCGAACAGCTGACTGCCACGGCTCCGGCTGTGGTAACCAGGTCACGAGGTTGATCCTGTATTTTGTTACAAGTCGCCCGTCTTCGAGTCGATAGCGGCGATACTTTCTTTCCTCCGGTGAATTCGCGAAAGAAAATCGCTTTTTCCTAAGCTGACTAAATTCTCGGGGTTTATCGCTAATGCTTTCCACAGCACACGACACGGTATAAATTGTTCTCGGACACGTGGTAATTGCGCGAGTAACGAAATTGTCAAATATCAATCAATCGGCTGTCGAAGCGTTAATCGAGTCGGACATCGACTTTGATTTCGCGCAATTTGTTCGACGTTATCTCTTCATTTTCGACTGAAACACCTTCCATTGTAGCGTGACTAACGTTAGTCGATTTCAATGCGATAGGTATTAGCGTTACCATCTTACCTCGTGATTTATAAGGCAATAGAACACTCTGAAATTAGTTATCTACCGTTTCGGTACTACGACAAACGAGGAAAATTGAAATATTATGCACAGTTTTTAATTTGGGACATTCCGCTTCGCGAATAACAGTAGGAATTTTAATTAAAATTTAATTATTCCGCGAACATCATTTATTTTATTCCCATTGAGGCTATCATTTGTCACGCGAATATGGCCGGCCGTTATAATCGCGTATAATGGTGTTCTACATCCCTCGATTGTACCCCTTCTTGTCCTTAAACTCTCCCTTATCGTTATCCCAAATTGGTAACAGGTGGGTCCAGCCGTTCATGAAAACCCTAATTAAATAGATATCTAACTGGGACTTAATAGATTCGATCTATATGACTGTAAACCGAACCAAAGAAGTCGTTCCTCGAATCTTTGACCGTGAAATTAAACGATTTAACCTTTACTTGAACGAATAATCTGAACGGTCGGAATAAGAAATGCCATCGTGACATAGAACATCGTTGAATGGTGACCATCCTTACGGAACATGTCTTTTCTTGAATCGTCGAGAACGAGTAGATCGTAATATTGGATGGGTACGGCTCTATAGCATAAGCAAACTCGCGATTCTGGCGCAGTATAAATCTTCGTTCGACCTTTCCTGTCGTTTTCACGTGCACTGCGGCTGCTGCACTTTTACGGCGATCCATTGAAAACGAAGTACCTTTCTTCTTTCCATTTCTCTTGCTCCGCGTTATCAATGAATTAATACCTTCCACTGAACCACATTCTGATCTCGACGATTGTCTTGTACGTTTACGCGAATAATTTTTAGCAGGAATATCCGGATAATCGTCTGCTTGTTTTCGGTTCCGTCACGGAATCCGTACAACGATTACGATCATCAACGGTCAGAGTAGAAAGACAAATAGCGTCTTAGCGAAACGTAAGAGCATCTTGGTTGGAAATAAAAAATAAACACGGTAATCGCGGCGGGATTAGACGATAGCTGGTCGGTAGTTAAGGACGACGGCTTAATGAGACATGGTCCCTTCATTAATAAAGTTTAAATTGACCGTTGTAGCGGAGAAAAATCGTCAGCCAGTTAATTACCGGCCCGATAAAAGGGCACTCGAGTCCAGCGAGATTGAGAAAGTTCCCATACAACGAGGAGAATTTCATTTTCTCCCTTCGGTTTCCCTTGCCGATTTTCGACCCGGCCTAACGATCAATTATATCTTGGAACAAATGTGATTCATCTGACTGTAGATCGGGGTTAAACAATTAACTCGTTAAACGAGCAGTATTTTCTAAGTACCAAGTATTTTCCAGTGGACTACACAATTACAACAAAGTACCAGTCAGCAAGTACTTTTTCTTTTCAGCTCGTCAAATTTAATGAAATTCTTTCCTTTTCTTTTTCCCTTTGATTTCAAAAGGTTTGAAATACGCTCGAAAGTGCTCACACAGACGTATCGTCGCCGTACAATCGACCAAATACCAACTGGCTAAAAAGTGCGAACACATTGTTGGAAAGGCGCCAGGTAACGCCACTAGGCCAGATTACCTTCACCAATGTCCTAAATATTACGGTCCTTTCTGGTCGGTAATAAATATGTCTCGCTTATTCATTCTCTTTCGTTGTTCACGATCGGAACGCGACGCGTTCAATTATTTGTCGGTCGAATGCAATTTTTCCCGCATTTAGTCGTCGAAAATCATGACTTTTTGACCATCTGCTGGACACGTAGCGCTACGCTCCTACTGCCTTATCGATTACTGACCAACTATGAATTATTACCCAACCGTTTCGTATCTTTTTAACAAAGTGCAAACCACCGAACAATTACTTGTGTAAAGTCCATTGAAGCTACTAGAAAGGCCAATGTTGATTTAGGGAACATTTAACCGAAACAGAACGAACTGAATCTCTTTATTGGTTCGTTACGGTATACAAAGGTACACGGTATTAAAAATTCGACTTTTCCTAGCAAATATTCTCGACCGGTCGTGACGTTCATCGGCTACCAGCAACAGCAGCACCTTGAGCAGCTGTAGAGTTTCACGGTTCGAAATTCCCGGAGGACCTCGATACACGATCTTTCAAATATTGGATCACCGATTCCCTTTGAATCGGGGATTATTTCGCCACTCTGTAAACATTGATCCACCTTAATCGGTACGCTGCCCGACAAAATCTTCGTCAATGTTTGCTAACCACAATTCGCGAAGCTCCAGCGAAAAAGAACCTCGAAAATTATTCGCGAGTTCAGCTAGAAACTTAAATGTTTTTCAAAGATAGCCTGGTCAATGTAAAGAGCCGCTTTGCAGAGTCCAGCGAGACCGTTAAAAACATTAACGATTAATCTATGCAACCGTTTTCATGGAATTTTAAGTACCATCTTACCATACTATTATGCCACCGATCGATCGTACGATACATATCGTACGAGATATCGATCCTTTCAAATATATTCGTATTCCAACTTTTCTGCCGACCAACCGATTCGTGATTTACCCGAAACGAATCCCTGCATCGCTAATTCGTTTCGCGCGTTTTTAAAGACGGATGCAAAACAGCAGTCGGTGGTTGGAAGTTTCCGCACTCTCACGGCCAACGACAGAGACCAGCGAAACGACGAGGAAGCTACGTCATCGGCAACTACCGCTATACGTAAATCTAGACAGAGACGAGCGTGTCCGATGAATTTTTCTCGGACATTTTTCTCGTGAAGGAAGGAGTTGGGAAGGGGGAGAGATATTTATTTGCCGACTATCGAGACAGAAGGATAACGAAGCAGGTTACGAAACGAGGAATGACCAATCAGGAACGTTCCGTTCTCTCGATAGCTGTGTACCGAGCTGGAAAATTCGGTGGAACTCGGATTAAACGACGAACCGAGGATTAGCGGGCTAAATCCACCCCTTAGATCACAGAGTTACCTCGCCACCTAACTGTCCTCTTCGTTCTACTGGTTTAATAACGGGTGTTTTGTAAAGCGGACACAAGATACACCGTGCCTTCTGCTAGTCACCCAGATAAACTTTTCCGTGGAATCTTCGACTCTTCCCGTTCATCCCCTGATGTACACCTCGTTGTCCGTCCTTTTTGGACACCTTAATACTCCACGCTATGTATGCGAAAAAGACACGAATAATAGAATGAATTGATGGGTCTAGTTCTTAAACACTTTAAATGAAATTATCAAGAACGAGTAAAAGACACGTACAAAACAGTGGTAATAAGCTACTTGTATTTGCAATTCTATTTCAACACTTTTCTACGTACAAAAATGTTTCTGTAATGGAAAAGATTGTTGAAGCAAGTGATTTCCACAAAAATTTCGCGTGTTACTTCAGAGTTATGCCAGTGTATAGAAGGTTAACTGCCCTGAGGATAGCCGATGATCGATTGCAGGCGCTATCAAATAAATAAAAACAAGAAAGGAGCGTAGACTTTTGAAATACCGTTATAATCTATCATAGCGCATTGAATTTTTATGATAAAATTTATTTTGCTTTTAACTTTTATCGCCGTTTCACGCATACTCCTTGCGTGTGTTATCTCCTTTCATCGCGAACGTATAAGTTTACTCGACGAAAAGTAAAACGCTCTAAATGGTCTAAAGTAGAAAATTGCTTCCTAAACGGATCAGCGTTAAACATTGTCTTATGTCTCGGGAGATTGGCACGAATGCATCCGTTCAAAAGGGATTTAAAAAATACACCGCTGAAACACGGATACAAAAGCCTTCTCTTGAAATGAACAATCAAATTGACGCGTTGAAAGCTCAAACAGAGAAGAAACAAAAGGACCGGTCGAGTGGGATGCATCATTATATGGTTCGTCGTTCGTTCGCCACTTCCCTTATTTAGCCTTCTCGCTTTTCGCCATTTGCTACACCTCCTCGTCAACACCACTTTTTCTTCGTTTTTTCCCAACCTTCTCACCCTTGCTCTTTCTCCTACGCGTACTGTTCCTCTCCCTCGGCGTGTTATTTGCTCTCTCGCCACCACCACCGTCTCTTCCACCCTCGGCACAACTCCCCCCGCTCTCTTTTCCATCCGTGCGGGAGAGCTTAGAGATTGTTTTAATACCCCGATGGGCAGAACTGTGACCTAGTTCCACGACGTTGAATATAGACACGACCTAAGCTACGTTTTCAGAAGTCGACTAAAGGCACGCGCACCACCCTCGCCGAAGAAGCCAGAGACTTACTTCCTCGTCGAGCGCCGCTTGCACAGCCGATCTTTCCTCGAATTAATTCGAATTAATTAATTAGAATAGCTTTCGTTAAATTTTAGAGGGACCGACAAGGTACTCGCAAAGGAGGATGAAAAGATTGCACGTTGGTTGGCAAAGCCTTTGTTACGATGTCCGACAGTTAATGTACGATTACCTGTCGATCATCGAATCTTGCAACTCTCTCCTATAAATGTAAAACTTAATGAACTCGGAGTGATCCATGTTACTGATAGCCGAAATACAATGCATTATTTTACTACTACAAATGTAACAATAGAGTTATAAAGAAGAATCTGTCAAATACATCGTTAGACCCTGAACGTTGAGTCAAGTTTGAAACAGATTGAACGTCGACGAACAACAAGTTTCCCGCGCTGCACAGCTACGAACAAAAAGAAAGGAAAATTGCAAATTGACGGAAGCTAATTTCCGCAGGATGTCTGGTCCAAAATTCTGCCCGTCAGAAGTTTCTCTCGATCGATTACGGTTTAGTCGGTGCACCGAAGAATATTCCTCGTCGATGAGGTCGACAAAAGCGTCGTGCAACGAAACTTTGGTCGCCATTACGCGATACTCGAATTAAAGCGATGATTTACCCTTTTCAATCTTTCGGTTTATATCCGATTCCGTGATCATGCAAATGTTGCTTTTCTTTATTTTCTCGGTTGCAAAGCGGTACAGTATCGTCCAGGGTTCGTCTTATTCTTGAAACTCGAGTGGCTTTCCGGTGAAGAGCGCTCTAGATGAAAGGGACGCTCTGTAAAATCTGCAACACGAGACACGGAATTCATCCGACGAACCAGAAAGATCGTGGTCTCGTTCTTTCGCATTCAAATCCACCTACCTCTGGATGATGTTCAACGTAACACTTGGCGATCTGAAAGGCTTTGTCGCAAGAATCGGTCCCGGCTGAAAACGGAAAAGATGTTTTCCTGACGAAACGAGAAAAATATTAGGTCGCGACTTTCTACATTCACATTTTTCATGGGATATTCTTTTTTAACGAGTAATGTACTTGGCAGATAAATTTCCGACCTTTTCGCGTACTTTGCTTCGAAATAAGGTAAATAAGGTAACAATTCTTGGAGTTGAATACATTGAATCCCGTAAAGCGTCAATGTTCAACGTGACAAAAACTTTCAACGGCACGTCATAAAATCGTGACAAATACTTTGTACACTCACGGACTGACTTGCACGTGTTAAACAACTTTCTCGAAGAATCCTGCAAGCTTCGCGGCAGATGTCGAAGGGCCCTTTGCACATTTATTTCGCCGTTACCGTTCAGAATACCGTTCTTCTCCATAAAACACTTCAGGTAGCACTTCAATCTCGGGTCGTTTTGTTCGAAGTCCCCGGCCTTCATTCTTTTTAACGCGGCTGAAACAGATTGTACAAAGGAGAAAAAAAGATTTCCTCGTCATCGATCTCTTTCGAAGCTACGATTGCGAACGTTCGATTGAACGTACCCCATGAAACTTTCGACTCCCTGCGGCAATCCTTTCTGATATCTGCTTCACCGGGATCCTGAGACAAAGCGATCTTTGTGAGCGAAATTAACGATATTTATGCAAATACAAAATGCTCTCGCGATAAGACTGTCTGAACGACAAAGAGAAACGTTTTTTTCAAAATAGGTGGCTTCAAAGTACAAAGTGAATATTCTACGCGTCTATATTTTAAATTAACTTAGCAAACTATCAACTCTAACTCTGTGTACACCGAGGTATACGTATACAATAATGTTCGGTTAGTAGTCGCAGATTTGAGATCCGAGAAATTGCTCGATCTAGTCTCTATGAACTATTGGGATAGTTTATAAATTCAACTGAAATTACTTGGTGAGGACTGACACGTAACTCACCAATAAAATTAGAACAATCGTCAGGACAAGGATTAATTGACAACTCCGGAACATTCTTGATACCAAATTGCTCGTCTCGGAAGGAACCTGATTCTAACACAGAGGTATATACCAGCATTTCAACCGGTACTTTATCGATCTGTTGTTTAAACTTTCGCACTAAAAGTCAAGATTACAGTGGTTAATGTTTCAGTGATTAATCGGAACAGCGGACGCATAACACTGATAACGAATCACCCAGTAGACCAAGTTTTGTACGGGATATCCATACTCATACAATTGAATAAACAATGTTGAGTAATCCACTGAAACAAATGCTGTGTATATATTTATATTTTATACATAGTAAAAAGCTGGAACGCCGTTTCGAAAAATGAATGTTATACTATGTCGCGTAAAAATGAACTTCTACAGAACAAGAAAATTCGATTGTGGTTACCGACCGAACACGTGGCCTTCAGTAACAAAAACGAGTCCTTCTTCCCCTTAAATATGCGATACTTCTCTGAAATGTTAAATGAGAATAAAACGTATGCGTTTCTTTGATACCTGCCGACGAGGGGAACAGATCGTCTTTCAACTTAGCCGAACGGGGAAGGTCGGCTCGTCCTTCGAGTCAGTTTTCTTCGGTACGTCATCGAAGGTGGATCATCGTACGCATAAAATTTACATCGATACTACGTTTCACGATTCTTTAGCAATAATCTACAATCATATTTTTTGTAAACCCGTACTCGCCGTAATAAATTAACTCGGACTATTAATCACGCGATAAATGAACAGAAATCTCAGTCATAGCTGAACGTCGTCGACGAGTCAATATTGTTGCGTTAGTCTTCTATTGTTAGTAACGTTCACGAAACGAAAGAATCACCATGAAGACACAATGTAACGACGAGTTGTTCAAGTGTTGCAATCCGTATCACAAGAATGTTCGAAAATTTCGCAAACAAGTTCGATACAAGATGAAGAAAATAGTGGAAGGAAAGACGCAGTTACCAGATAATTTGTGCAAGCTTTGTCAGTGGATAATCGTGAAGAACGACGACATTTATTCTATCGATGACATATTAAATCACAACGCCGATACACATGGCTATTCGATGGAACACAAGCGTTCTATCGGTAAATCGCAAATATCTACCAAGACCAGTAGCATGGTATGCGTCGAGAAAACAACGAACACGTGTTTTGTAATGAATACGCGGAAACGCATTACGTCCTGTCAGGTAAATAATTATGTTCATTTATTTATTTATTCTTTTCTATTCTATTTGTGACGTATTGAAATTAATAAGTAATACAAAAATCGGAAATTTATTCATAGAAAGAGAACACGTTGTTGACATGGTCAAAGAAGTCCGCAGATATCTCGCCGTCATTGCGTTTCGCTGCGTTTGATAATAAGCCGACCCGGTTGAAAAGAATTAATAAAGGTAAACGCTGTATATTGTTTCTCTCTTATTCAACACATCGTTCGACCGGAAACGATTTAAAGCATCGTCCGTTGTGAGGAAAAATTTGATGGCGGGAGGTGCGAAGGAGAAATGGTGGGGAAAGCGAAACGGCGACAACGCTTAGAGCTTCCTTGATTATCGCGCAACACTATTTTTGGACATTCTTAGGAAGGATTAGAAGCATGAAAACGAGATGTATATGCATTCGAGTGCCTCTGTCTTTATTGCGCCTTCAACTTTTTGCGCATCGTTACCCTGATTCTAGCAGAAGAGGCTCCTCGCTTTTAAAATCGACTCCCCGCGCCAGTTTTATTCGCGATGCGCAGTATTCTGCGCAGTAAACAATCTGCGCCTGCTAGGTGCAAGGTGTATCACCGCGGTAGATTGATTGGAATGAACGACGGTCACACATATCTTTTTTTCGTTTTTCACCGACTCTCTTCTAATATATCGCGAACGAAAAGACCCCGTGGAAAATTTTAATGGAATCCGACGCGTTCAATTAAGGTTATGTTCGAGGCTGCGAAAAAACAGCAGTAGTGGCGCTGCGGACATCGAGATACGAGTATAATTAAAATCAATGTAACAGTGCGGTGTTTCGAGAGACAGACTTCCTGAGTGCATTTTTTCAGCGGGGTTTGCACGGGAAATGTCGAACGGAATAAAAATGTTGAACAATGATAAGAGCACCAACGAAACAAGTATAACATTCTTCGTACATCGATTTCTTTTATTGCAGCATCGTGCATAAGCGGCTTATACATATACATTTGTATTCCTTTTTTTTTTTGTTTTGCGTTTTTCTTAGACTGCAACTCATCCATGATCTGTACCACTACCACCACTGCATCTCCCACAGAGGGATTGCAGGAAACACACTTGACAGGGGTAAGATTCAGTTAATTAAGGTTATTTTTGGAATAGAAATCCTGTTTCAATATCACAGGTAGTAATTTCTTCTATTTTTCACAGATGGAGCAACGAAATGTCTTAAGGCCCATACTGAAAAGGTCTCTGGAATCGGATTCCGAAGGTCAGTGGCTGATTCTCTGTGTTTCTGTAATTCTATCGAGCAATGCTTAGTTGTTAAGCGTGCACATATTAAAACTGATTGTTTGATAGAAGCAGAACACGGATCACCTTATAAGTCTGAAAGGTTTAAGTTCTTTCGAGCTAAAGGGTAGCTTCTGCAAAACATCAAATGTATTAATCTATCGTTTCTCTTCTTTCATCAGGTGTTACCAGTGTAAAAAAACGTCACAAGAACCCGCAGCCAAAAAACGCGGTATGCGCGTTGAACGAATTGAAAACTGGTGCCGTGTATAAAGTTGTGGAACAGACAGGTCCTACTCATGCTCCAATATTTACGATAGCCGTACAGATCGATGGACAAACGTACGAGGGCAAGGGTCGTACTAAAAAAATGGCAAAACATGCTGCCGCTGAGCTCGCTTTGCGAAACATTATTCAATTCAGAAATACACCGGAAGTTCATCAGGCGATCAACACTTGCCAACCTTCGATACCCCTCGAACCAGATTTTACGAGCGACGTTACGGAACGTGATAATCATCTAGTCAACGCTTTTAAGACTCTAACACAAGAGCCAAAAAGTACAAACAAATTTTTAGAAAAAGGACCTGTAGCGCTCATTAATGAATTATATCCGGGTGTTGTGTACAAATGCGTATCGGATAACGGAGAAAGCTATGCAAAATTTACGATATCGGTAACCATCGACGGAGAAACGTTCGAAGGAACTGGACCAAGTAAAAAACTAGCTAAAGCTGCCGCCAGTAAAGCGGCATTAGCTAAATTGAGAAACGTTCACAGTTCTTCGTTCTGTATACCGCTTCCTGTACGCGTCTTACCAAATTTTTCAAACAGTGGTGGGCACTGGCAAGAACAGATGTCGTTACCTCAGATGTTAGCCGACAAGATTGGTAAGATGGTGAACCAAAAGTTCAGTGAACTTATTCAGTCTAAGCCGCAGCACGCTCGACGTAAGGTTTTGGCAGGTATTGTCCAGACAAAAGGTTCGGAAGCGGAATTGATATGCGTAACGACGGGTGAGGAATAATTTTTACGCATGTTTTATATTGCTTTCACACTCGAGACCCGTAAAAACTTGACGATAATTGTATGTTTTGAACAAAAGGTACAAAGTGCGTTTCCGGAGAACACTTGAGCGTCAGCGGTGGTGCTTTAAACGATTGCCACGCGGAAGTAGTAGCAAGAAGATGTTTATGCGAATATTTATATAAACAGCTAGAACTTCACGCGGAAGATCGCCCTACGGAGTCGATTTTAGAACGCATGAAAAAAGGATTCAAACTGAGGCAAGGCATTCAGTTTCATTTATACATAAATACCGCTCCATGCGGTGATGCCAGGATTTTTTCGCCTCACGAGGAAAACGAGTCCGTCGACAAACATCCGAATC
Organism: Megachile ligniseca; assembly: GCA_945859555.1. Lineage (NCBI taxonomy): Eukaryota > Metazoa > Arthropoda > Insecta > Hymenoptera > Megachilidae > Megachile > Megachile ligniseca. The sequence continues at coordinate 10,379,794 of OX243788.1, read as the reverse complement.
GAAGAGCCAGAGGTCAATTGAGAACCAAAATAGAATCTGGAGAAGGCACGATACCGGTGAAAAGCAGCGAAGGTATCCAAACGTGGGACGGCGTACTCATGGTACGCGATCAGTGTAACACGCGGTGGAAAAAGAATTTCCATCGGATCAAATTTTGTTATGCAAGTATTTAAACATACAAACGTTTAATTTACCTTGTAGGGCCAAAGACTGCTGACGATGTCGTGTTCGGACAAAATAGCTCGGTGGAACGTTCTTGGTGTGCAAGGTGCACTTCTAAGCCACTTCATCGAGCCAATTTACTTCCACAGCATCGTTCTTGGCAGTCTATTGAACCCAAGTCATATGTATAGAGCTGTGTGCGGGCGTATCGAAAATACGATTCAAGGTCTACCACCACCGTACAGACTTAACAAACCGCTAATGAGCCTTATCACATCTTCCGAAGTGAGACAACCCGGGAAAGCGCCTAATTACAGCGTTAATTGGACAATCGGTATGTGGCAATCGGAGAAACGTTTAAAAAACGTTTAATACAATTTGATCCGTTCTTTTAGGTCAAACCGAAGCCGAAGTGATAAATTGTACGACGGGAAAGGACGAATTGGGTAAGCCATCCAGAATATCGAAGCAAGGGCTCTTCAGAAGATTTTACAATTTACTCGGTAAACTGGAAACTATCGACGACGCTGACAAGAATCAGTGCCGTCATTATTTAGAGGCGAAATCATCCGTACAAAATTATTCGGTAAGTTCTCCTGGATATTCTCGTTCTCTGTTGTGTACAAATTGCGCCGATTATTATTTCTGTTCAATTTTTCTATGCAACAGCTTGCCAAGCATCAGTTGAAGGAAGCTTTTGTAAAGGCACATCTTGGGAGTTGGGTTAAAAAACCAATTGAACAAGATATGTTTGAGGTTGATATCTGACTAAGTCAGAGTAACGATAAGATCTCGCCAGACGAGACAGACTATCGGGTGGCAGATTACGTAGTTCCTACTGCAAACTAGATCGCTCGTTCAGCGTGTTATGATATGGCAGAATGCGGCATCAGTAAAGCATAAATCGTAGGATCTCACATGCAAGTCTGCTACTGCTGTTGTTTGACTTTGCATCCAGTGCGATCTTGTCGTATATACATCGTGTTCAGAGTGTATAAAAAGAAAAAAGACAAGTCCCTTCCTATTTTCAGGAGGATATTTTGTCTTCGAGCCGTCGAAGGTTTTACGATTCGATAGTTGCTCAGTTTTAAATATAGGACTTAAACGTAACACTTTCGATACTTCGAATTTTAATCTTAATCTATCATAGTACGACGTCAATTTCGACCATTTTTTTATAGAACTAGTCGCGACTGTGAATACGAAAGAAAGAACGGGATAGATCTTTTCGTTTCCTAAGCAACACGTAGCGAATACGTCAACTTACGTTTGCCTCTACCGTTATCGGAATCGACAAATTTTTACGACTAATTAATTCGATACATATCCATCGGTCGATCTTACTATCAACAAAAATTCTCGTAGTAATATTTTAACGTAAAATACCTTGATGCGTATCAAGTTGCTCGTACAAGAGAAGATTAAAATCGAAATAACACGTCGAGATTTGCCTCGTGCCTGCAGTATTTTTTCCTAAGCTAATTTAGATATAATAGCAACGATAACAACGCGCGTCAAGTTACATCCCTAAAGGCTGTGACACCGAGTAAATTAGAATTGGCGTGCAAAATTATGATACGCGTACTTCGCTGCGAAGCTCGACGAAAAGTAAGACAGGAATCGGTTGCTTGTCGGCGCGATACAACCTGTTCATAACTCAAGTTCATTTATGTTTTTTTTTTCTTCTTTTAAGATAACGTAGCGTTACATTAGTTTCTATGGTATTGTTGGTAAAGAATCAGCCCTCGACAGTTCGATGTTGTTATCACGTTATTTTGATTAAGGAGCAAATGAGATAGGGTATGCATGACTCGAAGAACAATTAGCGTGCAAGTATGAGTCCGATAGATGAATGTAGAAGTACGTTATTATTATTAATAGCTTAGAGAGTCCTAAGATCATTGCCTCACTGTGCCAGTATTATAACAATTAATGCAATTCTGCCGTAATGACACACTGCCCGGTGTCGGTCCAGTTTTGCGTGAGAAACAACAGCTGTACAAAACTGATTTCGTTTTAAGTATTATACACACGCACGCACGCGCGCGCGTATTATATATATATACACACACACACACAACATATATATATATACACACATATGTAATTACACACGATGTATAGTTAGATATCAATCGCTTCTTTAAAAGAAGCGTTAATCGAGTAGTGTCCAGCTGTTGAAGTTAAGTTTACCATTAACTTTTCAAGTGTTACTTAACGATAGGTATAAGTTTCTTGCCTTTCTCTTTTTTATTTATTTATTTTCCGCTAATTTGTACAACGATTGAAAGAATGCGTTATACGTATACCAGTGCCAATAAGGGGGAAAGAATACCAAATAGCATAATATCAATATGCATAATACCAATGAGATAGGATGCTAAATACGATCGATGTTCGCTTAGTTACTTAATAGAAAACCCCTCTGTTTATAAAACGCGTATTATGATCAAGTATCGAGATTTTTCTTGGCGCTTTCTTAACAAAAAATCTCTAAGTTTGAATGCAAGTTGCCACGAATCGCCTCTTGCCCGCTTACGCTTTTCATCCGTAATATCTACTGATACGGTGAATATTCAGACTCGAGTTAAATTACACGTACAGTATTTATCCAGTTTTCACCGGTAACAAACGAAGAACGGAACACACTTTATTGGTAAATATGGCACGACTGCGTTAATTGCGAAACAATGCAATTATTTTACGTGTACATATTTCTTGGTGTACACAGGAGAGTGATAAAAATAAAGGTGAACGCGTTGGTTGCCACGAAGATTGCCACCCATGGTACCACGAATTTAACATAGTCGAGCTAGCGAGCGAAATGTGTAAATCGAGAAATGAAATGATTTTTGTAAACGGTCGCGATTATAGTGTGCCGTACCACGACGGTGTTTCCTTTCGTGTTGGTCAACGCGTTAATCGATAGTGTTGCCAGAAACACGTGATACATATACAGGTAAATAAATTCGGGGACACGTGTTTATGAATTTTTGTCCACATCACGTTATTCGTAGTGGAGTCATAAGTCATAGTCAGTATTTTACATTCATAGGATAGCATTTTTATTAACGTAGATGATTAAGAGAGAGAATGCGTCGCATCGGTTTTTCTATTCGACTCTTCCGTAATCTTCTCGTATACCTTTATAAACCGTGCCCGCGTTGCAGGTAAAAAAAAGAAAAACACCTTCACGTATACACTTTATATACATGTAACGTACAAACACTTAACACTGATCGATTAACGATAGAGAACACCATTTTTAGTGATAAACAATTTTTCGAGTGAGCTATAAATAGCGACTGTTTAATTACTTATCAATTACTAGATCTAGTCTGCTACATCACACGATTCCCGATTTCTCATCTTTGAAACCGTGTATCGAGAAAAGAACATTTTAGTTATAGAACATCGAGCATAATTACGAATTTCTCGTAGTTCAGCTAGAGTTTAAGCTTGACTAGTGCCTCTAGTCGTAACTTTGTCCAAATAAGTAAATCGATAGGCGAAGAGAACGATAGAATAAAACCTTTATTTACCAAGCGTTGCTCGTGTTCATTTTGCGATCACGTCCCCACGCGAATCTTCTCGTATCCATAAGTAATTAGAAAAGTCATGTTCGGCTCGTTGCGTCGACACGAAATTAAACGTTTTATCGCGTTCGCTGAAATTCACGATCGATATTGCGTCATTTTGCATGAACCATGTAAATAAATGAAAAATTTCCGTTTCTTTCTCTTCTTTCTTTCATTTTTTTTGTCGCATAAAGTGCATGATCTGTGGTGTTGCTTGGTGTAAATAAACAAAGCTGTGAACGTTTTAATTTTTTTTCTCCTTGTCATTTGTTGTGGCTGGCATATAAGAGTAATTGATCAGTACCGTTGTAATTTTGTGTAATTATAAAAATAATTAATTTGGTAGTTGGAAACAGCCGTAGATCAAAAGTGTAATCCTTAATCATCATCGGTGAAGAAAAGGGAGGGAAATTCAACACGATCGAGACTCCTTTTTTTCAAACTGTATATTAATTACATTGTTACTGTATGTTATATTTCTCTGTTAATTGTCTATTCATATCGCTATACCTATAGTACAGCTATCGTTATCGCGTTTCGCACACGAATCCTCCGCCAAGCCACCCTAACGAATTCGTTGAACTCTTTGCTCATAAATAATTAACTCGAACGATCGAATCGATCTTGAAGCTACTTCAGTCTTGATCGAGCAAGAAAACTTCTACCAAACATCGTCCTATGCATCTCGTAAAGACTCGTTTCGAAGATTTTTCAGTTTTCTTTATCAAGGAGCCTCCTCTCCGAGAAAAACACTCGTCGATGCCACGAGGCAAGACGAAGAAGTCACGTGCGAAACGATGTTCTCTGAATAATTACATCGATTTTTAACTTAGTAGCTATATGATATGTATCAAGTTCGCCGGATGTGTTTCTCGCCAAATATCTTTTTCGCTAAGTTCCTCAATTCATTACGAGCGAAAAGTGTGTTCGAGGAATGGTCAAATCAATATTAGCCTCCAATGTATCGGCTCTGTAAAATGCCCTGAATTATTTCTTGCTTTTTAAAATATACGTATGTGTTCCAAGGTTCGGGGAAGACTCGAGTAATTGTAGTTGAAGCGTCGTTCGCGTGTAATTTCTCTCGTTAAGTTCAATCTCTTACACTTGTTAGTAGGGACTTTCAGTGTACATAGTAAGACACGACGATTCTGTATTTGATCGCGTTATTCGTTTCGATGTTATTTTCTTCCTGAATTTACACCTGGAAGTCTCTAGTAATAATGCATAGCAGAAACTAGATCGCGAAAGCTTCGTATGATCGGATCAATGACAACGTTACGGGATTTTTAATCGTCTAGATCGAAGAACGCGAAATATAAGTATCGATGTTAAACTCCGTTTGCGTTTATTTCGAGCACGTCTTTCACCAAATGGGATACAGAATATCCAAGGTTCGATGATCATTTTTGTGAACGCAAAATCAAACGAAGAGCCGCGAACACTAGAAGCTTTCAGAAGAATTTTGGAGTGTGTGCATGTTTGATCGTTTCGTCTCGCAATTTCCATCTGATTCCGATGAAAATTGTCTTTCGGTTCGTTTCGGGCTTACTATATCTCTCTAAGTTTATGATTTCGGTGGAAGGTGTCCTCGAAAAACTAGTCCAGAGTGGTTGTCGAAATGAAACGTGCAGTTGGACACGTGTTCATTCTGACCCTCACGCTTACGGTTAAATATATATGTATATATAGTCGTGCTTTATATAACAATACTGAGCTAAAGCACTCGGATGCATACGATGCCTATGTATTAGTTCTTCCTTCAGATCCAATGTCGATTAACACTTTATCGACGTGGTTATTAACGAACGTGTATATGCGTCGTTTCGGTTGTAACTGACGGTATTTTGTAATCTTGGTTCGATACTAAAGCACGTGGTTCGTCGATAAGGTATTAACGAATGCAAGTACGACATTATGTCTAGCTTGTGCCTCGAAAAACGAGATTCTGCTTCGTTTAGGCTTTATTTACGTACTTGACCGAATCGAATCGAAGTCTCGTAATTAACTCTTTCGTTACGAAACGTCCGCTATGATATGCTTGTTAAATTTATGTCAATCTAAATTTAGAAAGTTGGACGCTCGAAAACATAAAAATTACTGCGATACTTGATGAACCCCAATAAATAGCGGATAACAAATAAATGCAAACCGTATATTTTCTCTTGAACTTGCTCCAAACGAAAGTGTTACACCGGCAGAAGCTTCGATATCCCTTCGATCAGGTATGCAACTTGTTAATTAGGTATCCGTAGCGAGTACCCTTGCGTCTATCGCGAATCCGGTTTAATCGTCTCTCAGTTTCAACAATATTTATACACTTATCTCACGCAGAAACGTGATTGCTTACACGATAAGAGTACCTCGACGAGTTCTATACTCGATAGACTACACGGTTACAAGTGAAACATTGTACAGATATAACACGCAACGAGCAACGATCAGCCTAGAAACAGAAAATAACGATGAACGAGAACAAGGAACAGGGCTGTTTAATTCTAATATTCACACGCGAGTTAGAGAGATAGAGGATAAGTATTTACAATGATCACCGACGAATTTTATCGGCAGCCTAATTCGATTCATACGTCGAGAGGACATTGGATATAAACGTGACCCAGAATCACGATGAAACCAGAGAAGCAGAGCACGCGATCGCACGTAGATACACAATAATAACATCGAGCTGCTCGCGTTCGAGAATACGGTGCCGTTCGAGTTTCGTCGTTTCGTCAATTTCACCTGTAAGAGCATCTCTAGTTACTCGAATATCGCAGCATTCTTGGATCTCTGATCAAACATTAGTCTTCCGAGTAAATCATCGAACTTCTGATTGTCGGATGTTGCCAGGGACGTTGCCTGATTAGCTATCAGAGCGACTATCGTTTCGTTCGACTGTTCACGTTCTGCTCGTTGATCGAGAAAGAAATACTCGAACGATACCGTGGTATGCTCGTTAATTACGTAGGATAAATGTTTTCGTTGAAGCGACCCCGCAGATCGTGTTGTGCCGTACTACACGTGTCAGGTATACTATGTAGATAGATAGTCACGAAAGATACCGGCGCTCTCTCCGCTGTACATACATCCTATTCTCGCCTCTAATAAAATACATCGATCGGATGGTATTATTTCGTTTCGCGCGTATTCTCGTCGAGAGACTCGATACTCTACGCGATATAGACGTCAATCCCGTTTCGTCGAAACCGTTCGGTCTCCCGTCGATCAGCATCGATCTTGATCGATCGTCATTTGTAAACAAGAACATCTCAGTGATCAGGCACTTTAGAGTCGTCGTCTCGTCGATTTCTAAACGTGGATCGTTCGTTCGCGATACACCTATTCCGTGCAATCAGTCGATTCGATGGCGAACGATATTGATCGACGGAGCATTGTTCGCGCTACCATATATCGAGGTCGTAACTTGAATCGTCGTAAATATACGATTTTACGACTTCGTTGTATCATAGCAACGACTATATCGAATAGTTTCTAGGGTCTGCTTAGCAACCGAGTAAAAAATGTCCCATCTCTTGGAGCCTGGTACTCCTCGATTCTTGGTACTCCAGACCAGTTTCTCGTAATCTGATCAGCGTATCTCGCCATCCTGATTGCCTCAAGTAGGGTCGAACATCCCGGACTGTTACCACTCGTAATCGTGCTGATGGAAGGGGTTGGTGCATGGTTGTTGAGCGTGGAGATGGGTCACTATCGGCGGTGGTTTGATCAGGTCGAGTTCTCTGTCGATCACTTCATTGTAGAGCTGTGTACGGGCAAAAGAAACGTTCGATCAGAAGAACAGTATTTTTCGTAAACTCGTGCAAAGGTAGACACGATACGAAAAAAGTATAGAGAGGAAAAAGGTATATTCGTTCCAGAGAGAGTATTGCGTAGAAGTTTCAACAAACGTCGTCATCTCGTTGACGTTCTAGTTAGAGTGATTTTACTAAACCTGGAAGCTCCTACGGATATACTCGTCCTCGCCTTTGCCAGTCATACCGTAATTGTATCCACCTCCGCCGCCGCCTCCACCGTTCAGGAATGGATTCGTCGGGTTTACTACGCCTGGAACATCGATTCGAAATTGATCGTTTGATACGAAACGATCCAATACCTCTGTCGATGACGAGAACAGCACGACTCACCTCCATTTGTACCGATGTTACTGCCGTCAGTAGGTTGCAGCCTGTTCTGGTACCTCGTGTTCGATTGGTAGTCAGTATTGCCCAGCTCGTGCAGGCGTGTAGAGCTCAGGGCACGAGGAATAGCGTTGCTGGGCACACCGTGCGGTGCCAAATGCGTCGCTTCGGCCACCTGATGCGGATCCTCCGTTTGCGGCAGGTCCGACACGAAGCCCGTATCCTTCCTGTAGAAGTTGATGAATATGAAACCGCCCAGCACCACCAGGCAGATCAGACCGTATGCCCGAAACGTCGCGGTCGTTCCTGAAAGAAACGTGTCGATAACAATTGGGTCGCTGCGACTAACAATAGCCCAATTTCCCATGAATATTGTACATCGAATCAATGTCTAATTTCTCGTATTCTCTTTTGTCTTTAAGGATCGATAGAAGGACTCACCGTAGGCGTCAACGAACATGCCACCTATAACGGCACCGCATCCCCTGCCAAGACCATGGTGAATACCTTGAAGAACTCCTTGAGCACTGGTACGCAAATGCGAAGGAGTGTTGTGCGAAATGTAGCTGCAACACGCGGCCCACACAGCGGCATGGGTTATCCCTTGGATGAATTCGAAGGGTAAGACCCACCATGGCGTTGTCAGCCAAGATATATATAGGAAACGGAACACGTTACCGCCTAGCCCCAAGCACAACACCTGTAGATCAAGGTACGTATTATTCGTTAATGGAATCCACTCTTCTCGCGACACACGAAATTAGAATCTCACTGTAGAAACTTGAAACATAATTAACCCTTAATGCTCGACGTACTCGCGTAGTGTAAGCTTTCGTTTTTTACGATACGAGCGTGACACCCATAGCGAAGTCTATCGACTGTTAAGGATCTTCTATTCATCGGATACGCGGTACTACCTTCACGTGACCCATCTGTCGAATCAACTTGAAGCTGAAGAAGTAGGCGAATATCTCGGATATGTGATTGATCACGGAAGCGACGCCGAACAACGTGGGCGTACCACCGTAGTCCTGAAGGTGCCAGAACAGGAAGGTGAAGATCAATCCGATACCGAAACCCATGAACCAGGCTACGAAGAGGAAGGAGGCGCACTTCAAGTCTTTGAATTGTTTCAACACGGTCACCCATTCTGGAATCTCACGCATCGTTTGAGCGAACATTTTTGTCTGCAACGATAAAAGGGACGTTCCTGGAAAAGACAGTCAGAAGACAGGTATAAGAAGATCAATTTTTAGTACCTTGCCCTCCGGAGGCTGAGGCTTCAGATTTACCGCCGCTGACGAATCCTGAAGACTAGGAAGATTCAACTGCTGAGACAGTTGACTCTGCAGTTGCTCTTCTCTGGTTGGTTCGGCAGGTGGCTTGATTACTTCCTGAGCAACGAAACGGATCGCGATTGGAATATACCAATGCCTAATTGTGTTTCTAGGTAGTTCTGAAGCTCTACGCGATCACATACCGGTTCCGAGGCGACCACGTCGTACTTGAAATTGATTTGCGTGGCAGTGATCAATGCTGCGCCCATCAGGACGCTGAAGATCGCGAAACAGATCGTGTAATTCTTCTCCCTGAGGTCTGGACCGCATGGATGCTCGGAAAAGGCGGTGCTGTGATCTAAAGCGATGCCGACGAAGAACATGGCCAGACCCCAGCCCAAACTGCCGAACATTCGCTGGTGACCATACCTGTGATCAGATAGAATCCACACCATATCTATAATCTCTTACATTATGGCTGGCAAGACATTAAATAAACTTGTCTCGCTGTGCATCAGATTTTATACGCGAAACTCGTATTTACCTGTCCGCATCCTCGCCTAACAAAGTAATGACGGCCGAATCTGCCAACGTTATAGCTGGAGCCGAGAAAAACTCTCCGACTATCACCAACAGCAACAACAAGAAGAACGTTTTTTGAATGTCCTGAAACGATAATCCCAGGTTAATCCAGTCGTAAATCCATAGAGAGGTCACTACGAACGAAATAACGATCAGTACCGGTAATCTATAGACGATGGAGCTGAAGAGTGGTTTCACCCAGCCCTTGTTCTCCCGTTCGTCGTAATTCTTGGCGTAAGAAACCGTGTGAGGACTCTTCCCAGAATGTGGCACCCAAACGTAACGTTTACTCCTGATCAGTGGCATTTCAACGTCCTCCTCGTCCTTGTGTTCGTTCTCCTCTTCTTCGTCCAGTAACGTCAGCTTACGCAGAGTTGTCATGGTAGACCAAGGCTGCTTAGACTCTAACTGAGATTGATTATTTTCGACCTCTTCGTCGCTGACGTCTCGTTTCACCATGACTTTCGTTGGAGGAGGTTTTACCCTGGTTTTGGTATGAATATACGCCTTCTTTGGCGGCATTTTATCGTCCAAGGGTTGATTCTGCAATAAAAATGCTCGATCGATATTCCCGAGAGAAATTAACGAACATAAAACTTACATTAAGGAAACGTTTGTACTCGAGCACATCGGCTGGACGGTTTCTCCTTTGGAGGGTCTCGAAATCGATGGTTTTGGCTTCAGGATCGTCTGTATCCTCTTCGAACACTAGCTGCTTGTACTTGAGATCCTCTACAGGGCTCTCCTCGGTGGTCGTAGTATCTACCGAGACTTCTCTTCGTACTCTGTTGACAGTATCCTCGTTTTCCTTATGGATGGACTTTCGTTCGTTCTTCCCGACGTTATTCGTCGAGGAAGTTTTATTCCGTTGCAAAAGCAACCTGTTCAACGAGTCCGTCGCGCCGTCGTCTTTACGTAGCCTCTCGAAGACGACGTTCTCGGCGACTTCCAGACATTGACTGTCGTTTCGATGATAAAATTCATCGAGATTGGTCGATCGTTTCACTATCCTAGTTTTGGGGTTGGGAGATACCAGGTACGCGGTGCTGTTTACTACAACCACGCAAGACGTGGCCGGTGGTTGCATGAAGGCCAGAGGAAGAGTGAAGATGATCCAGCAAGATATCGAGGCTAGTAGAATCAGCTTACCTTTTTGCCATCTGCGGAAAAGTAATCGGTTAAATATTCCTTCAAGCTTTTATCAGAAATTTAGCGGCTGTGTTCACCTGTCGGCTAACGAGCCCCAAAAGGGTGCGCTGATAAACTCGACCAAAGGCCTAATTCCCATCAAGAGACCGCATTGACTGGCGTTCATGCCCATCTGTTTGAAGTAGACTCCCATAAGCGGAAATAGAGAGCCGAAGGCCGAGTAGAAGAAGAAGTAGAAGGTTTTCACGGTGAGAAGTTCTTGATCGACGGAACCAAACAGGTACTCGATCACGTCGCTCTTGCCACGGATCTTATGCGTTGCTTCCTTCGGCTGGGGATACAAAGTTGGATCGACCTCGCCTTCAGCCTGAGGGTCCACCATGGGCCGAGCGCCCGGTACCTGTGGTTATCAATGAATATTTTTTTAAATAAAAAAAGGACCGATCGAATTCAAGAAAAACATAGAAAGTAATGAATGTTCTTCGTTTTCGGTAAGCAACAACGTTACAACACTCTCGAGACCAGGTCGTCAAATTACTTGGAAAGAATGTCAAGAAGTTTGCTCTGCGAATAACTTTGAAAGTTCTCGAGTCGTTTAAAAAATTTGTTAAAGGAGATGTATCGAATGGCCGTCACTACCTGTGGTAACGCTCTACCCGCAGCCTGTTGCGAAGTTCCCTCGACAGACCCATAATCGTAATTTTCGTGTCCATAATTCTGCATGACGAGAGTCGAGGTCTATCTTCCTCAATCTCTTCCGTTTTCGCTCCTCGTCTTCCGAGGATAGACACGCACAACTATCGCCTGACGTACACGGATCTAATCTTTCGACCGATTCGTTGAATCGGTTCTCGCTCCGCGGATCTGCGAACAATTCCTTGGCCGAAGCGTCGTCTTGCCTTTTGGGAATCACCAGCTACAATCCTTTTAGACGAGCGTCGAATCGATGGCCAACCGTGTGGCACCTTTTGCTCGCGAAATCGATAGTCCTGACAGTGCGCCCGCGCAATCTACACCCCCTTGTTCACTCGATCGACTAGCGATGGGTGTTCGTTCGACTCTTTCTCGTTTAACTTTACCAACATTTTGCTTCCCGTGAATTCCGATAAATTTGCAGAGCTTTTAAAAACAATTGCCGTCTGTCTCAACGAACGAAAGCATTGTACGTTCTTAAATTTAGCAGAATCTTTTCTGAATGCACTGTACGCATCTTGTTCGCGTTGCTATATTTATCGTGGTCGTATCAAAATGTTGAAAGGAGCAGAATAAAACGATTACTTCTTTTTCTTTTTATAGTAGTAAAGTGTCGATCGATAGTAACTCTAATCTTTCGCTAGGACCGTTGTTCTTTCACTTTCTCCAACCCTTGTTCTCCCGTGATTCTTGCGCAGTTGATCGCACGCCGGATATCCGAATTCTGAGCACAGCGGGCAGATGCCACTGTTCACAACTTTACGCGCAACAATATATCTCCTTTTCATAGTATTAAACACGAATTATAAGAAATTGGTATTAAACACGAAAACAGTTCGAGTTGCCTCCGTTTAGAAAGCTGTTGCAAGTTCGATTCATGCGAGTTGAACGTAAAAAGTTTCACTTCGCGAGTAGAATGGCCTCCTGAAGCATGCTTAAAGAAACCTTGTACATGCTAACTAACATTCAATGTCGAAGACCTTGACCTGCGATTCTCCCTCCTCCTTTTGTATATAGTAAATAGGTTTGTCGACACGGACATGTCAAAATGCTTTACAGAGTCATTGACTCTTTAACGAAAAATAATTGGGACTTGGATCAACGAATGATCTAAAATTTACACGATCAAAATGAAAAAAATGTAACATCAGATTGGAGTAATGTACCACCTCGACCACGCTCTGGCGAGCAAGGGAGCCCTTTGGACCCTGACACAAGCGGACAAAAGCATCGACCTCGACGTCAATTTTCACGGTTCTAAAGTAATAAGCTACTGTTTCGAATAATTTACATATTCTGCTTCGTAATAATACACGGTTAGGGAATGACGTATCGAGTTTATCGATATCGATAATTCGCGTATATAACATCGCACGGTCACGATGCGTGTGCGTGATTGCATTTTCCTTTCTTGATAATCAGTAAAGCCACCGTATGAGAAGTTCGAACTTGAATTTTTTCACAAGGATCGCTATCTGCTCGTGTACAGCTTATTTTTTTATCGACGTTAAATTGAAATTTCGTACCACGGAAATTTTAATCGGTGTTCAGACCACTTAGGTCGAATTAGTCCCACGAATAAACTAAAGATTATGTTATTACCGGCATTTCATCGAGTACATCGTACGATAAAACGCGGAGAAAAGGAGCAATAATTGTTTGGCCAATTAATCGTTATTATCTCTAGCGACGATTTCGAATAAAAGCGTTCGATTCTCTAACGAGCTAGCAATGACGCAAATCCGTCTTGACCTTATTTCAAAGTTCATGCTATGAAAATTTACAGTTGTAACTGAAGGTGGGTCTTTCGATTTCACCTAGACCTCTTAATCTACTCTCCGTGTTTTTACTCTCGAACGATACACTGGTTGACACCAAGATAGCGGAAGAAGAAACTTTGTACCTTGTAGGAAAGGAGTAATTATCGGTAAGGAAAAAATGTTCGGTTCTACAGAAAATAAATAATTTTATTAAACAATCGCACACAATTATCGAACAGCATACGTACAAACATTCGTTTAAGCGACTCTACGTAATTCACACAATGAACTCATCGAATGAGTCGGATTAACTTAAGAGTTAACTATGTACAAATTACATAGTTAATGCATTAACTATGTATAAAAGCTATCTGGTAAATGCTCCAAGGATATATAGGATTTTCCCCGCCCTCTCCCCTCTTTTCATCCCATTATTCTTTGGTTCCAATGTCATGTTGAATAGTCTAATTTCGAGAATTAAAGATGTCTTTCGATATAGGCTCCATGTGAGAGTGACCTCTAAACGAAGAAGAAGCAGACGTCGAGGAGGGCGCAGGTTTTGGTGGCCCTTGGAACATACATGTCTTCGCCGTTTTCAACAAACGACCGTTGCTAGCTGTTCGCCAGTACACCGTGCGAACTGCCTGCTTTCCAGCGACGTAACTTACTGCTCCACCGATCAACATCTGGAAATAAAATAAAGAATTTTTTTAATGATCAGGTAAGAGGCAAATGTTTCGGATAAAGATCGATTCAGGGATGTATAGTATCTTTCAGGCAATTGTACTTTCAGATATTCCATCGAGGAAATTAACCCTTCATCGGTGTACTAACAGAAAGCAAGGGACACCAAGCTGAGGTACGCGATTTAATTAAATGTTAATGCTATGAAAAATAAATGTCTGTAGATTCTAGCGAATCTGTTTATATTTTTCAGGAACAATTGCGAACTACGAAAGATGTACCGAATAAAGACAATACCTCGAAACGAACTCAGAATCACAAAGGATTAACTTGGACATTGACGATAAAGCGTGCGTATCGGAATAAAAGCACTTACCTTTGTTTTATTGTTGAATTGATTATATCGACGATGAGTGTATAGTGTGAATAGAATTGTAGAATTCTATGTTGTTGGTTAAAATTGATGGTAAAACGAGGTTTCTGGTGGTTAGAAAATTGGTCTCTACCTCGTCTGGCAGTTCTGTTGAACTGGCGAATGGATCTCCTTCCGTGGATAATTTATACTATAATGTCGACGTCACGGGATTGGTGATAAGGGGACGATCACGTCATTCACGGATTCATCGAATTGACGAGCGGTACATGGGGCCGTTGGTGGTAGGGGTGGAAGATCTTTCAAAACGCGTCAAAAGCCAAGATTTAGATACGCTTTTTCCTGTCCCCTTCTTTTGCCTACGTTTCAACGAATCCTTATCTAATGTGGAAAGTTCTTTCGGGAGGAACCAGACACGATATTGCGAATACTAATTCGCAATATAGATATCCAAACCTGTTTATGTCCTTCTATCGTTAGTCTTAACGTGATATTATTTTTCCTGAAAATTGCGAAACCAGCGGTTAAGCTTTTCCTTGATCAGGTGATCTAAATTGATTTAACAAGCGTAATTGACCTCGAGAAATATCAGTCTTTTCGATTGTGGAATGTTTTCAATAACGTTCAAGCGGTTTTTTTAAGCTTCTCGTCGATGTAAATAAAAACAAATGTAAAATGACGAAGAGGCTACGCGATCAACAAAATCGAAATATATAAATAATGTTTGTATTACAGTGTGCGCGTGTACGTGGAAAATAATGCGTAAGTCGCACTGACATGTGTTATTAGCGTTGATATCGTCGAGAAAAAAAGTAACTCCACCGACCAGGGACGATAACGTTTCGCATCATTTAGATGTACTTTGTTTCTGACGGCAGCTCTGACATGCTATTTGTTTATGATTGTTTGCGATGTCAAACGTGTTACGAGGTACACGACCTTCGAAACACCGAGTTGACCTAAACTTTGCACGGTTTTTATTCGAATCTTAGATGCACAGCTTATCACGAATTACGTATACCGTTCTTAACTTTGACAGGTTGCAATTATTCGTCAAATATTGTTCGTCTTTCGAATAAAAATGAACAAAACACCGGCCTCTACCAGTTTCAGCAGAAAATTCCAAGAAGAACGCGTTGCCAGATTGTCTACCACCATATCTGCGTCTCTTGCATGCGTGCAAATGCGCTTCTTTAAAGCTCATATCAAATAAGGAAAGTTGATATTTGTAATATTAAGTCAACTATTAGGAACACGGGTACAATGAGAGTCTGGAATATGGGTAGAATTAGTTTCATGTTGTCCATGATGTCTGCTCGGCGACGAAAAGAAAGTTCCATCGACGGGAATTGTCGATGGAAAATTTGTTGGCAAACCACGCGAAACGGGTTCACCGAGGGCGTGTGACGCACATTGCGCGAAAGTCGCGTGAATTCACGTGAAACTTTCGTGGCATCGAAGAGAGGAACGGTATAGAAACGACGTGATCGTGATAGGCGATCTTCGATTCTGATACGAAACGCAGTTGTCTGTCTCTGCTCTTCCTTCTTCTCGCACCATCTCTTCTTTCGTTTACATTTACGCGCCTCGAGTACCGTAGCCATCGTTGATAGCGTTCACACATTCTGCGTCCAAATGTACTTGAAGTTTACGATAAATTATTAACGAGATGACTAGTCTTGTTTAGTAGTTGACTCAAGCGACGAAACCGTTAAACGGTTATAATACAGAATATGCGAATTTTTAAAATGTATAGAGGGATCGAGAGTATTAAGAGGGACAAAAGTCAATTTATTTCTGTATTTATATTTGGTACTTCAGATGGTATTTTCCAATGTAGCTAATCTTTTATCAGGGTAAGTACGATTTCTTGCAATTAATTCTATTTTAAACTTTGATCATTGCTCGATAACGGGTAATCAAGCTGTAATTATTCCTCAAGAACAAAGGTGGTAATGCGTCGCTATCATTAGGAATTACCGGGCACCGTTTCTTATCAAAAGCACGCAGTTACATGAATTGGACGAGGGTATCTTGATCTTTAATAATTTGAAGCATGCAGACTTTTATAAATTCCAAACAAAAGATACGTGACTCTTTATCAATGCTTCGTGTATTCGTGTCGAGTATGATTAACGAAGAACGGTGCCACGGAGTCTGCCGTTCGCTGCTATCATTTATTTGACTGACTCTCTTTTATCTCGTACAGTCGTCGGATTTCTTCTTTTCTTCCTGTAAGGTGAAAATGATACAACTCGTGAATATTTCTTTGTTCCGAATTTTCTAAACCACGAAGTAAAACCAACCAACAACGAAGAAAGTGATTAGAAAATTAGAAACTCTAAGGAAATCATAAGTCGCGTACCATTCATTTCTCCACCTCTTTGTAATCGTCTATCAAAGCTGCCACGTTCTCGAGAGCATCTTGGAACATGCTTTCCTCCATACCTTCCCCTATGTAATGGTGAATGAAAGCTTTCTTTCGGTACATTAAATCAAATTTACGAGCGAGCAATCCCCAACCCTGTCGGATAGCGGTGTTGTTGCTGACCATCGCCACTGTTCTTCTCGATTTTGCCAAGTCTCCACCGGGAACCGTGGTGGCAGGTTGATAATTAATTCCTACCTGAAAATTTTGATGTTTAATAATTCAATAGTTGTAACGTGATCGCTGGATTTTGGCAGTATCCCTATTCGCTATTCAGAAAGAAATTACATTCGAAGTAATTATCCGTGTAACTACGACTATGTCGTTTCGCATCATTTCGTTTACTCACGAATCACGCAACGATACGTATCTAGACAAACTCGTTACATCATCCATTGCCAAAGTTCAGTCCCTGTATTTACAGTTCATCGTTCTAGGCAAAATATGTATGGTCTCATTATCTAAC
This sequence comes from Megachile ligniseca, assembly GCA_945859555.1. Classification (NCBI taxonomy): domain Eukaryota; kingdom Metazoa; phylum Arthropoda; class Insecta; order Hymenoptera; family Megachilidae; genus Megachile; species Megachile ligniseca. Next base: position 10,362,506 of record OX243788.1, on the reverse strand, counting down.
AGATGAACGTCAATAGTCTAGGAAATCGGTGCATCACTCCGTGATGATCCACGAGTCGTGATCGTGATAATTCTTTGTGCGTCGATGCATACAAAGCGACAGAAACGTCATTGTTGTTACTTGAAAAAATGAGCAACAACGTTACCTTGAACCCGGTTGGACTCCAGCTGACAAAACGAATCGATCTCTTTCCTTTTAACGACGCAATCGCCCTATTTACGTCATTCGGATTTACGTCTCCTCGGTAGAGCAGGCAACAACTCATGTAAGCTCCTGTGCGTAGGTCCCATTTGACCATCTACAAATCGATCAGGAGAGTCACGAATAAATTCTACGAGTACGTGGAACACTAGTAAGCACCTGGTTAGCTGGGTCGAAACACTCGTACGTGATTTGATGCGTATTAATGTCGGAGTGCGCGGCTTTTGCAGGGGAAATCAACGGAGAATATGTTGCCAAGGCGAAGTGAATCCTCGCATAGGGTACCAGGTTTGTTTGAAGTTCTTGCAAGCTCAGATTCACGGCTCCCTCGAACCTCATCGAGGCTGTAATGCTCGAAACCAATTGAGCCTGCAGTCGATTCAGATTCGTGTACGTTGGATTGTCTACGTCCAAATTTCTGTGAAAAGAGAGGATGCGGGAGGAGGATCAAGAACTATTGGCACTTCCAGATTTCTCATTACGATTTAGGGAAAGATGTGTCGTTTTAACGTAGTCTTAATTAGTATTTTTTTAGACCTTGCGCAAATATCGTATAGGGCCTCGTTGTCTACGAGAAAGCAACAGTCCACGTGATCTAGACTACCGACTGTGGTGAAAACTGAGTTGTAAGGTTCGACGATAACGGTAGAGATGTTAGGAGATGGATAGATGACAAAATCTAAAGTTGTTTTCTTAGGGTAATCGCACGTTAGACGCTGTAGCAGCAACGTGGCAAAACCACTGCCGGTACCGCCGCTGAGCGCCCTGTAAAACAAGGTATGATCGTAGTACTCGATGATCTAAGATCCATCAGGGTATAATTTCAAACGAGAAAATCGAAATGTTCAGATTACCTGAACACGATGAATCCGCAAGGTCTAGAACATGACTCCCAAATTTTGCAAATGCGATGCAACACAAGATCGATTGCCTCTCTACCGATGGAATGATAGCCTCTCGCATAATTGTTTGACGCGTCCTCTTTTCCAGTGATCAACGAGTCCGGAGAAAACAAACGTCTGTAGGTACCAGTTCGAATCTCGTCGATCACCGTTGGTTCTAGATCGACGATCAATGTCCGTGGCGTCAACTTCCTCGCCTAAACGCCACAAAAAAACCCCCCAACATAAGAGCTATTCGCGTTAAAATATTGTAAAGCAAACGTAGCAAAGTTAGACGTAATAAAAAGACGCGTTTGTTTCTTACTCACTTGTGTTTCTCCAAAAAATGCACAAAACGAACTGTCTATGGGGTAATAACCTTGTTGAATGCAACCGTTTGGACCTACACCGTGTTCCAAGCAGAATAATTCCCAACAAGCATTCGCTAGTTGCGTACCAGCCTGTCCTATAAAAATCGTTATTATTTCACCTGATTTCTCCATGGTATAACCATGTTCCAGATTAAAAATTTCTTGTAAATTTCCATTTGCGATGAAGCAGTTTCATGATTCGAGTAATATAGTAAAAGATTACGCGTTAAATTTTCTTCCGTTTCTTTACATTTTTTTTTTCTTTACTTTTTACGAATCATTTTTATATAAATGTATCAAAACGACGGATCTAAACAATATTGAATGTGTTCATTTATCGATGAGAGCGTCAAATTTTTCATAATCTTCGATAACTTGAAAATCTTCTTGGGACTTGTTACAGTAATAAATCACAGTATTTGTTCAATAGATGTTTATTGTACAATAGAACACAATATATAATAAAATTTGTCAAACGCATTTTATATACCTAATAATAATCTTTAAACGAATTAACACACAATTGTACTGAAATTACAATTAACAACAGTTATGTACAAGTTTATATCGTCTCTATAATTCTCACGGTTGAGGTATTCTTATTGTATTCTTTTTACCTCTGTCTACTAACGCTCGAATGGCAGTATCTTCATCTACTATTCATTCGCTTCGTTAATATATTATTCACAAACGTAGATGCATAATCTTTCAAAGTCTCGCTTACGAACAAAACGAATATGCATTACGCTACATAAATTGATATGTATTTTGATCCCTTCGAATAAATCGGTAAAATTGCTAACACGTATCGAGGTTAAATATACTAGAGTCAGTTTTTTCTTTCTTTTGTACGATACAAAACGTTGATTGTAATATACTTGAACTTTAAAATCATGTTTAGCAAGAGACTAAATACTGTAACGATTCTTGTGTTAACTTTTGTACTGTTACGAACTTGGATCCTTGGATTTTATATACAATGTTCGGGTCCTGTATCGGAGAAGACTCGAACGCATCAAACGCCTTTTTGAGGATGTTCTACGACGACGTAAAGTCAAAAAGAGGCATCTCAAGTGGCGTTAAAGGTGGCAAAGGTGCCAATCGCAACGAATGCGCATTATCTAACCTGGTTTCGTCATTTGGGTTAACGGATGTTGCACGAAGCTGTTCGGTTAGCTGACGCACTTCCGCCTCTTTGGATTCTAACTGACTTAGTAAGCTACCAACGAGACAACGCAATTGACAATTAACGGTTTTCAGCTCTTCTATGACTGTACCCGTATCTTTTGGATGCTTGAAAGCTTTATTTTCATTATTTGGCAATAAAATTAAAGTCAATAAGCTATCTTGTTCTTCGATCGTTCTATATATAGCTTGACGCAACGATCCATCAAACTTATCCAATGTCAATTCGCCTGTATCTTTTTCTAGCTGTTTTGGTGCCTGCTTGCACAGAATTTCTTTTTGTTGATTTTCCAAAGTAGTCTTATATTCTTCGTATTGTGCCTGTTTCATTCTACAAAATATTTATTAAATCAATAACATATATTTTATAGTTAACTATAAGTTGTAGTTCTTACTTACCTAACTACAGCAGCTTGTCTTTTATGGTAATCACGTTGAAGTGCTAGAGATTCTAAAGTAATTAGCGAATTAAAAGAAGTAACGATGGATGGAGGAGTTTGACTAGATAAATTAGAAGTTTTTAAATGAACGAAACCAGATTCAAGTTGCGAGTGTGCTTCTGCCAACAAACTAGCAACTGTTTCGTGGCACTTGGCTGCTTCTTCGAAACGTCCTTCGTGTAATAATGCCTCTGCCCTCCTTTGTCTTTCGTGTGCCTTTGATTAAAAAAATATTATATCAGTATTGATTCAAAAATACAAATTAAAGAGTACTTGTATATAATAAAAAAAAACAGTAGCTTAAAAGTTAACGAATGACATTCGACGACTTCATAACAATACATATGACGTAGATCGCACAGTTGTATGTTTTTTGACAAAACTGAATCGTTTAATCCGTGTAGAGGAAAGCAGTTGATTATTAGTACTCGTATCATACATAAATTATCAACGAAAAAATGACTATTAGTTACTCATAACGATAAGGCATTAAAAAACACAAGGTAACACTTACCGCGTTCAGGATTGAAGTCTCCATAGTTGATCAGCTGATCGAGTGACAGAATAAAAACAGAGAGGCAACATGTGGGTTAGTTTCTGGTGGTTAACGACGCATGTACCGATCGAACTTGAAAATCTTTCTAGCACCGATACATAGATGCAGAAATAGAGAATGTAAATGGGAGTCTAAAATAGATCACCCACTAATACATCTTTGTATTAGCTGATGTGGAAAGTTCAGAAATGAACAAGTTTGTTTCGGACTTCCCTCTCTCGGTATCCATCCTAGATCTTACATTTCTTGAGAAATCGTATTTACCGACAATTACCGACAAATAGTAGGGTGTTCAACTACGTTTGGCATTGTTTGGGGACACACGTATATTAAGGGGTAAACAGGAAGGGGGGGAAGACCGGGAACAAACTTGGCTATTTTCGGTCTCCAATCTCCAGTCTCCAGCCTATACCGTTAAATTTGATTAACATTCCAGATATAAAGTGAGAATAATTGTTTGATATTTTTGCAATGTTTGATAAGATAAACTCGTCGCGATAAGACCAATCATAATTCGAAATATATAGAACAAGGTGGTTGAGTTTTAGGCGCGTGCAATTACATGTACATGGTAGGTGAGTGTATTAAATTTAACTTTAACTTTTATTGCATCAAATTGAAATAATTTAGTACATTTATGAAAGTAAACTAAATAGTATTGTATAATTTTAGCATATTGCAAGTTACCAAGAAATTTACCTTAAAGCCTTCAATATGGCACAAAGATCTGGAGCAATTAAATTAGCTAAACTTCGCGAATTAATGGAAGTTGTTCAAGTAGGTGGCATTAAGGGAAAGGGTATTCAAGCTTTAATTGTAAATTCAGACGATGCTCATCAGTCAGAATATTTAAGAGAACGAGATAAAAGAATCCGTTTCATAAGCGGTTTTACTGGTTCTTTTGGTACTGCCATTATTATGCAAAGCAAAGCTTTGTTATGGACAGATGGAAGATACTATGTACAAGCTTTAGCAGAATTTGATCCACCAGAAGAATGGACGCTTATGAGAGAAGGTTCATTGGATACTCCAACAAGAGCTGCATGGTTGGTTTCTAATTTACCTCCTAAATCTACCGTTGGTGCAGATTCTAACTTAATGAGTTATACAGAGTGGGCAGTTTTACATACCAGTTTAACCGCTGCTGGTCATTATTTGATGCCTCTTCAAGAGAATTTAATTGATAAGGTATGGGGTAACGAACAACCATCTGCTACAGGTAACATTATTCTACCTCAACCATTGCAATTTTCTGGATGCACTTCAGGAAAAAAGATTCAATTATGTAGAGAGGCAATGAATAAACACAATGCAAAAGTGCTTGTAATCACAGCTTTGGATGAAGTAGCATATATTTTAAATTTAAGAGGATCTGATATACCTTATAATCCTGTTTTCTTTGCATATGTCATTGTTACATTAGATGATTTGCATTTATTCATTGACAAAAGTAGACTAAGCGAGAAGGCTCAAGAACAACTGGCAAACGAAGAAGTAAATGTTGTTTATCATTCTTATGAAGATATACATACCTTTTTGAGAGAAACAGCGAGTTCCTGCACGAACGACGAAAAAATATGGATAAGCAATGGTTCTAGTTATGCTTTACATGCCAACTGTGGTGAAGTAAAGAAACACACTGCTATTACTCCCATAAATATTATGAAAGCTATAAAAAATAATGTTGAAATAGAGGGAATGAAGGCAGCTCATGTACGAGACGCGGTTGCGCTTGTAAAATATTTTGCTTGGCTGGAAGATCAAATAAAAAATAAGAAGCAAACCGTTACAGAAATATCTGGAGCAACTCAACTTGAACAGTTTAGGAAGTAAGAAAATTTGCATGCAAAATTATGAAATCGGAATATAATAAAGATTAGTTACACGTGTGGTATCTGAAAGGGAACAGGAACATTTTATGGGACTTAGCTTTCCTACAATATCTTCAGTTGGGCCTCATGGAGCAATAATCCATTATCTGCCAACACCAAAGACAGATGTACCAATTACAGACAAGGAAGTTTATCTGTGCGATTCTGGTGCACAATACAAAGATGGCACTACAGATGTTACGAGAACATTCCACTTTGGTGACCCTACGAATTTCGAACGCGAATGTTTTACGAGAGTATTCAAGGGTCAGTGCCGACTTTCATCCAGTATTTTCCCTTTAATGATACAAGGAAATTATCTGGACACGCTTGCACGTGAAAATTTATGGAGCGTTGGGTATATACATATAATTCTTTTTTGCATATAAAATGGAAAATATTTGATTTATTCGTATTCAAATGTATAATTACAGTCTTAATTATCTTCATGGTACGGGACATGGAGTAGGTTCATATTTAAATGTTCATGAAGACCCTATTGGTATTTCTTGGAGACCATATCCTGATGATCCAGGTTTACAACCCGGCATGTTTCTTTCAAACGGTATAAAGTACAAGAATTATCAACTTTTTAATTACATACGCTATCTATATTAATATAATCGGTAATGTTATTAGAGCCAGGATACTACGAGGATGAAAAGTTTGGCATTAGACTGGAAAATATAGAATTAGTAGTAAAGGCAAATACACCCTATAATCACAAAAATCGTGGCTTTCTTACTTTTGAAACCGTTACGTTGGTGCCTATACACACTAAGCTACTTGATCTATCCTTATTAACAGATAATGAGGTATGCATTCGATTTGTTTCTTATATTTTAATTATCTTAAAACAACTAATTATAACTTTTTTTCAGATCGAGTACTTAAACAATTATCATCTAAGATGTTTGAATACACTGAGGCCTCTATTACAAGGACCAGAAAACGTTCAAGCACTCGAATGGTTGGAAAGAGAAACTCGACCTATCTCGAAGTAACTATGAATTTAAGAGAACAAGTTCTAACAAATTGCATTTCTTGTTTTTTACAATTACAATACATAATAAACTGTTTATATAATTACTTTCGTTGCAACTAATTCTATATTTTTTAACAACTATTTCATCATTCTAACCACGCCGGTAACTCAATGTACTGGTTCTATTATGCGAAAGTTAATATAAAATTCTATTGAAAATCACCAAAACAACCATGGTGGTTGATGCAACTTATCTAAAGAAGCGTAAGTTAAATTCACTGGGATGTTGATTAAGGCAAAAGGTTGATTCAAACGTTGTAAAGTTTGCCGGATCATTTTACCGTTCTTACCGAGCAAAAATCCAGCAGGAATGTTTACTGTTTTTGACGTTGGGATAGTATCGTCGCGTATCATTTCTACATAATAATATTCTGCCCATAGTGGACTTGTGATTGATTCTTCTATGGCTGAAGAATGATAATCTGCTATAATTACAGCTTTTGCTCCAGCCTCTTCTGCCATTAAACTTTTAGCAAAAAAGCTACAGTCCCCTCTTTCCACCAATGCTATTCTACCTTTTAATTCCTTAGCATTTTTTGCTATCTGGCATCCATGAGGAGGATCAGTTGGAACCAAAGGAATTCTTTCTTCCAAGAAACTTGCATTCTAAACATATTACGTGTAATATACCAAATTAATATTTAAATCAATTTCACTTATATTCATTTTAAAGATACTTACAAAAGGAGCTCCAAAATCTCTAGCAGGTCTCAGTTTATACGTGTACTCCAATTCAGGGGGATGTATAATTTCAAAAAATACATCTGAACCAATACTTGTATCCATAAAGGATCCTCTTGTTTTAAAAGTAAATGAATGTCCTGACATATGTTTAGTTATAAATAAATTAGTCGCTATACATGTATGACGGTTTATCTATAACCTAAGTTCTTGGTTTTCCACTAACCTCCGCCAATTCCATTTGATACTTTAACATTGAGTGAAACAAGAACGAAGAAATAATTAACAAATTTCATTCCTTGCATTTGCATTGTAATATTTACATCGTTCTTAATAACATTACTGCATATGTCAAGAAACACAACTTTCTGACATAACAATCGAGCAATCGCTTCTTATACCACGGACCAGGTACAAAACAGACTGTCATTTTCACGGACCTCATAATGCCTATCCAGCTAGTGGTGAAAGGTAGGTACTAATGGAACTTTGCATTTATTGACTTTCCCGAGTTATTAGCACTTTTATGGCACGCCAAGCATAATTAATATTACTTTCTGAAGTAATTTGATGCAAAATACAGTTAATTAAATCACGAAAATGGATTTTATTTGCATTTATTCGAAAATGGTACAAGTGGCGCCATCTCTCCGGCGAACAGGGTGAACTACGGCCATCTGAAACACTAGCTTCGTTAGTTCCTACCTTCCACCGCTAGATGGCACCACTTCACGGTTTTGGAAACTTCATGTCAAAGATAATTAGTATCGCTGTCCGAAATAATTTTGCGTATTAGTTATGTAATATTAGATTTTGATAATTTTACACGATTGCAGACATGTATTGAAATTGATTGAGAAATAAAGAGAAAAAAATTAATTTGCAATTTCTATTTATTTTAAATCCTTACCAAAACCTATCCTTCACGGTCCAACTAAGGCAGTGACCATTCCTCGAAATTCATGCTTCGAAATTCCGAGAATTTTTGCGAAATCGGAAAGCTGCAGGTCAAGATTTGTATCGGGAGAACATAAGTTTCGGCGAGCGGGTTGCGGACGGCGAGCGGATTGCGTGCGGCGTGCCGATTGCGGACGAAGTGTGGATCGAATGCGGATGGAGTGCGGACGAAGCGTGGGTCGACCGCGGACGAAATGCGGATCGAATGCGGACGAAGAGTGGATCGGGTGCGGATGAAGTGTGGAGCGGGTGCGGATGAAGTATGGAGCGGATGTGGATGAAGTGTGGAGCGGGCACGGATGACCTGCGGAGTTTCTGGAGTGATACCTCTTACTCCGTATACCTCCTTTACCTTTCTACGATCTTGAGTTTTGGTATCAGGAGAACATAATATGCGAGGAGGTGGCACGGTGCCACCTCTTCGAAACTTATGTTCTCCTGATACTAAATTTCAAAAATCCAGATTGTCGATTCAAAAATCCGGATTTTGAGTTTTGGTATCAGGAGAACATGACATGCGAGGAGGTATTCGTGCCACCTCCTCGCAACTTATGTTCTCCTGATACCAAATTTCAAAAATCCAGTTTGTCGATTCAAAAATCCGGATTTTGAGTTTTGGTATCAGGAGAACATGACATGCGAGGAGGTATTCGTGCCACCTCCTCGCAACTTATGTTCTCCTGATACCAAATTTCAAAAATCCAGTTTGTCGATTCAAAAATCCGGATTTTGAGTTTTGGTATCAGGAGAACATGACATGCGAGGAGGTATTCGTGCCACCTCCTCGCAACTTATGTTCTCCTGATACCAAATTTCAAAAATCCAGATTGTCGATTCAAAAATCCGGATTTTGAGTTTTGGTATCAGGAGAACATGACATGCGAGGAGGTATTCGTGCCACCTCCTCGCAACTTATGTTCTCCTGATACCAAATTTCAAAAATCCAGATTGTCGATTCAAGAATCCGGATTTTGAGTTTTGGTATCAGGAGAACATGACATGCGAGGAGGTATTCGTGCCACCTCCTCGCAACTTATGTTCTCCTGATACCAAATTTCAAAAATCCCGATTTTCGATTCAAAAATCCGGATTTTGAGTTTTGGTATCAGGAGAACATGACATGCGAGGAGGTATTCGTGCCACCTCCTCGCAACTTATGTTCTCCTGATACCAAATTTCAAAAATCCAGATTGTCGATTCAAGAATCCGGATTTTGAGTTTTGGTATCAGGAGAACATGACATGCGAGGAGGTATTCGTGCCACCTCCTCGCAACTTATGTTCTCCTGATACCAAATTTCAAAAATCCAGTTTGTCGATTCAAAAATCCGGATTTTGAGTTTTGGTATCAGGAGAACATGACATGCGAGGAGGTATTCGTGCCACCTCCTCGCAACTTATGTTCTCCTGATTCCAAATTTCAAAAATCCAGATTGTCGATTCAAAAATCCGGATTTTGAGTTTTGGTATCAGGAGAATATAACATGCGAGGAGGTGGCACGAGTGCCACTTCTTGGAATTTTGATGACGTCATTTCCAAGAATTGTCGAGGATGATTTGGGAAATTTGTTGCCGATTTTGAGTTTTGGTATCAGGAGAACATAAGTTGCGAGGAGGTGGCACGAGTGCCACTTCTTGGAATTTTGATGACGTCATTTTAATGAATTCTGAGTAATTTATTTCGCGATGTAATCGAATTTCTTTGCCGTTTTATTTTTTTCGGCTATTCTACGTACTTATTTCGTACTGTTTTTTTACTTCTGCATTTCGATAGTTTTTTGTATTGTTTCTGAACGCTTAGGAAAGGTTTTTTAAATAAATACACGGTTTATTATTTTTATTTATCGTTTATTCAAATTTTATTTTGCATACAAGTTGTATGTACATTAAAAGAACATAGAGCTTTTAATTATATACATGCATACACGCATGCAGTTTATATGGGCAGATTCGAAAACGATACAGGTGGCGCCATCTAGCGGTAGAAGGTGCGAACTAACGAAGCTAGTGTTTCAGATGGCCGTAGTTCGCCCTGTTCGCCGGAGAGATGGCGCCACCTGTACTGTTTTCGAAAAATTGATTTTCTTCATTTATTAACTGTAATTTTGCTTCAAAGTGCAATGGAAAGCAATACTAATTAGCTTTGGGATGTTCTACAAGTGTTAGAAACTAAATAAATTTGATATTTATTATGGACTGTTATGCCAATGGTATGAACTGTTCGGAGAATGACCTATGTGGCGCCATCTAGCGGTAGAAGATGCGAACTAACGAAGCTAGTGTTTCAGATGGCCGTAGTTCACCCTGTTCGCCGGAGAGATGGCGCCACTTGTACCGTTTCCGAACTAGTGTCATTTATATTGATTTCCTTAAGTTAATTGTCGGTATTTTGAACCGAATTACTTCGGAAATCAATACTAATTATCTTTGGAATGTTCTGCAAGTGTTAATAACCAAAGTAATTTCTTATATATTATGGTAAATTATGCCGATGTTATGCACTGTTCTGCGAATGGTGTAAGTGGCGCCATCTAGCGGTAAAAAGTAGGAACTAACGAACCCGCTGTTTCAGATGAGTGTAGTTCACCCTGTTCGCCGGAGAGATGGCGCCACTAGTTATGTTTTCTGAAAGAATATAATTAATATTGATTTTCTTGATTTAATTAACTGTATTTTGCATCAAATTACTTCAGAAAGTAATATTAATTATATTTAGTATGTTCTAAAAGTGTTAACATCTCAGGAAAGTCCAATACTTTATTGCTAATTGAGTTTCAAAGTTCCTACCTTTCATCGCAAGCTGGCTAGGCATTTTGAGGTACAATTTTTATTTTTGAGTATAAAGATTGTAGCTTACTGCGAAGCTCATTTCCAGATTTTATTCTGTACATAGAACAGTTTGCGACTATCGACAATACTCAAAATTAGCTTCGTTTACGAACAAACGCAACTTTTTATTTCGACAATTTCACAAACGTCTTCTAGACGATACCCGTAGTACATTAGTCAGAGGACGCGCGCAAGAATATAAATTTAACAAGGTCGAAAATTCGCCACGATCGTATTGGATAGATCATAGGATTACGTATCTGGGAACGAAATGCTTCTGCTATCTATCGGTGCATACAGGAATCATTTATTAAAAATTAAAAAATAAGGGGACTTTTTATATATTAGCGTTGACGCGTCGTCTGGAATTTACAGTTAGAATCAGGAACAGAAGTCTAGTTTCAATAAACCGATACAATCATTTTTAACTACAGGTAATGAATCGAATTATAAAGGCAGGAGGAAACGAAACATGCGCATGCGCGTCGTCATACTATATTTTATGAATGGACGAGTACATTGAATGAACAGACGTCAGCTGGGTAGGTTCGATACACACAGATGCACGACTACAGATACCCAGAGGAACTTGTCACATTGAAATGTCAGCAAAAGAGATGAGAAGTGTCGAAATTATTTTGTAAAGATATATTTTTTAGAGAAACTGCTGTGTTGCGGAAACTGGTATAAGCGGGTCGGAAAAGAATATGAAAATTCTCAGAAAATTCTTATTGAATTTTTTTACGACGCGCACTTACGAAGTATATGATAGAAAGTTAGATAGCGGTAACTTTCTTCCGCTTCTCATCGAGAATTAAACAGTAAGTTAGGCGTATGCTGATCGCCCACGAATACGAACTGGGTTCCGCAGGAAGCGTTATGGTATCATAAATTCTGTAATGAAATGTAAAGGACTCGAGATTGACTCGTAACGTTGCCTGGTGCAACATTTTCTCGAAATTGCTAATCGTTGTTGAGCCGGTAAAACGAGCCATAACGTTTCAGCGTCGAGAGGCGGGTCGGTTCGTAGCAATTTTAATTGTTCCCTCTCGATCGCGATACAGAACAGATTTATTTTATCGTGCATAAATAATAGATAGAACAGCGATAAATTTTCCACTTTTCCTTTTTCCGTTGGTCCGTATTTCAGCGTGGCAGGTGTTATTTCATCGAGTCCGTTACAAAATCGACTCTAGGTACTACGAAAGAATCCCATCGACGCTAATGCGTTTAAAGCTCCGCAGGAAAGCAACGACATCGTCGGAACAATGTAATCTCTTCTATCAACGGAACGTCCATTCCGCGTTCGTACGCGGTTAATCTCATTACCATCTTTCGAACTGGCTCTCTTCGGTAACGAACGAAACGCGAGCTGTATAAAAGAGCAGCCGGTAAAAATAACGACGACCGATCAACGTAATTCCTAAAATATCTGCAACGAACGTACTATTTTTATAGCGCCTTTGCAACCCCTGTTACGAGTGGTGGAAAGAAGGAGAACCCGCGACGTACACGGTGCAGGTGTTTGCTCGTTTCCGCGGCTAAGTTCGCCCCTCCGGATCACAACGGCGTCAGAGGCACGGCGTCGGGGTGACCGGAAGGTGGTGGGGCGTTCTCGGGGGGGGGGGTGTAGAGCGAAGAGGGAGAAGAGGGTCGTCAGGACGCTCTCCCCGGACTCGAACGGTCAAGGGCAGTGGCGTCGCGTGACGTCATACGGCGCTGCAGTGACGCAATCAGTCGCCAGGGGCAACCTATCGGCTGATGGTCGCCTGGCAACCCTGTTGTTGCCCCTCTTGGCCCCGGCCTCTACCCCCTGCCGTGCTCGGTTCCTTCCACCTCGCGGTCGCTCTCTATCCTCTACACGTGCCGTTCCTCAATGAACCCCCCTCGCTCTTCACCTTTTTCGACCTTCCCCACCACCTGCACCGCATACACCGCTTCCACGGTCTACCTTGCTTTTACGCGACGTGACCCTAACCCCCAGCGAGGACTTCTCCGGATGCTGGCCGTATGCGCGACCCGCTCCAAGGATTCTTCCCGGATCGTTCACGTTTTCCGACGTTCGCGTTGTCGACGCTTTCGTCGACCCGACAGACGGAACCTCGATAAATGCATCGATTCGCGGACGGAAACGAGTTTTTCGAATCGAGCGCACGATATAATCCACCTTGCGAGGAATGTGCCGATAATCCGAGCGGCGTTACGCCTAACCTACCCCCTAATTTCTATCATTCGGCGCAGCCCACCTAGCAGCCACTTTACCACCGCGCGGCTTACCGAATTGCGTCATACCGTTACCAGAGACGCGAAATTCGAGACCTCGCTAGCTAGCTCGTTATATGCTGTTCTTGCATCGATCTTGCCGGTTAACGTAAGGGTAGCAGAAAGCGTAAGTCAAAGGTAAGCCGAGCGATCGTCAGAGGGGTGCTGGTGGTGGTGGTGGTGATGGTGGTGGAGATCAACTCGAGCGGTGCAGGGTGAAAAGGGGCTCCCTCCTCGAGCTTTTTATATCTTCGAGTCTTCTTAAAATATAACACGACATCGGTGTATTCGCGCATATGTATATCTCTTCCATTCATCGACACTCGATGATCAGCGATTTTCCGTTCTACGAGGCTCCGCTAAACAGTTTCAAAGGCACAGAATTAATAAACGTCGGTCTGTTCCAATATTATATACGTACTTATTACAATCGGCATAAAAAGTCGATACAGGAACTCGTTATACCGGATAGTAATCCTTTTACGCGTTCAAACGTAGTACGACGTCTCTCGTTTCTACGTTCGAAGTAACATTGTCCGTACATTATGAACGGTTTGTTCGTTTCGTTTAACGAAGCGTACACGACGATCAAATTCTATTTACCGTATTTCCGAATGACTCGAAAGTTCGATCCGGAGCCGTAGTCCAGTCCTCGGATTTAATTGAGCGATCCGTTGTCCGGAATCGGTCGGCTCGAGACGCGTGCAAGCTGGCGACTCGTCTCACGGCATCTCTCGCGTCTGAAAACTTTCGGAATGATCCCCGCATATACGAGCAGGCAAACACCTACGTGTACGTGTCTATGGAGTCGAGCCACGAGCGAAGCAGCAACAGGTTTAATCGCGTCGGGGTGTGGCTGGTTGGCCGGCTCGGCTCATTCGGCTGCTCTCCGCTTGATGCTGGTTTATAAGATCGATGCGACACACCGGGTATCGTTGCGCGGTACCAACGAAAGCGGAATGCTCGTTCTCGCAGCGTCCATGCGTCGCTCGTTCGCTAAAATCATCGACGACCATCGAACATCGGGCTGCGAATCGAAAATGAAAAGAAAAAGAAAATTGCGTGCCAGCTTTCACCGCGACCTCTCCCATCGGGAAAGGAGGAAAATCCAGATTTCCACGCGAGTCTCCCACGGAACGTTTCGCGGTCCGGAAATCGTCGCGATGCGCACGCGCGATCGGAAGTCGCCGCGGAGAATCAAATTTCAGCAACGCCTATGGAACTCGACTCATCCTATCGTCGGATCTCGAAGACCGGCCGGTCGCGCGACCCAACACGCATTTTTCTTCTTCGAGGACCTGGCTCGTTGCTTGCATATCCACGGAGGAACTATATTTTACGACATTTTTTTGCTCGATTGCACGCGCGCCAGCGTATACGCGATCCTTATGTGTCGTGCGAAGAACGCGACATCGTCGTCGTCGTCGTCGTCGTCGTCGTCGTCGTTGTCAGCCGTTAGTGGGAGGGATGCTTGAAAACGAGAAGGAGAAGAGGTTAGAAGCGCGGAGACAAGACGCGAAACGGAGAGAAACGGAGCCGGCAACGAGAGGGTGAAAGAGAGACGGGAGCAACGCGCGAGAGAAAGGAGGAAAGAGCGCTACCGACGAAGAAAGAACGATCGAGAAAGAGAGCAAAACAAAGAAGAGAAAAGGAGACGGCGAAGAACGAGAAAAGGACGGAGATCGAGGAGAAACGAGGGAGAGAGAAGGAGGAGATCGAAGTAAGAAAAGGAACGTCGAGGTGGAATAGGATAAAAGGAGGCGGTAAACGGCGGAGAGAAAGGGACAGAAGGTATCACGAAGTGCAGAGGAGGCCTCATCTCGATCTTGGTCCTATTTATAGACGTGCTCTCACAGCCTCACTCCTGCCCACTTCTTGCACTGTCTCTCGTATATAGGTGTGCATACACCTATGTAGTGGGCATTGCACGTTCTCCACACGCGAGAACCAGCGAGCCGGCCAAAACTGTTCGTCCGAGCGCGAAGAATCGATGACGTGGACCCTCGTCGAGCGGCGAGTCGTCGAGACGAGTCGCTGCTTCGGTAGCTCCGAGAAACCTACCGACTTCGCGAGCATCGTTTCTCCGTTAATTAATCGATTACGGAAACGATCGTTTCGTCGTAACCGGTAGCTCGATCCTCGCTTACCGTCCCTTACCTTTTCTCTTCCATTCTGAATCATACGCGGATAACCTTTTTTGGAAAGAGGCACCGTCGCTCGAACGCGGTAATTTTTTATTCCGATGATTCAGCCTTCGAAATCGTTGCGTCGAAATATCGAAAATCTGTTAGCCGGTCGATTCCGTGTCGCGTTCTCGCGAGATCGAGACGATTCTTAACACCTTTGGCGAGCGCGTTACTTTCTCGTTACGTGTCTCGATTAATTTCACTTTTAAACTCGTATCGTCGTTTCGGAAAAGCAACGTCCGGAGCGGTGAAATTGAACGAGGAACCGAGCGAGAATGAAATCGCGTTCGATCTGTGTCGAGCCAGCGAAAACTTATCGACGATAAAAGGGAATTTATCGGGACTCGAGGATGAAAAAAGAATCGCCACGCGCGATCGATACTAATTGTAGGTTGTTCGCGATTCGTATCTGGATATAGGAAAAATCGAGATAAATGCGGTCGGAACGAGCGATCGTGCCTATGTTTAGGCGCCAACCGCGTGTTTACGGTGAAAGGTTGCATAGAAAACGCGGCACGACGCGACGCACCGCGTTGCATCGAGAGTGGCGACTCTCGGTGCAGTGGACCGGTCCTTATTAATCTTCTCGGCTGCCTTTTAAAACGCGCGTCTCGAAGGAACAATAGTTTCGGTCGCGTAGGACGCGGTTCGTTCTATCGACGATCGGAAGATCCCCCCTGTGTTCGGTGACCGTCGATGATCGATAAAGATGTCCGCGATCGACGTTGAAGATCGAAAAAAGACACCCGAGAAATCTTTTAACGCAACGGACGACATTGTTGCGTCGCACGAACATTGTTGTAAATTCCTGTTCCGAAGGATTTATGGTTTATACCGGTCGGATCGCGTACGTAATAAAACGTCCATCGACGCGTACACTGTTTCGCGTTGTCTTTTATAGATTCATCCAAGTTCGGAATATGTTTTTCCGAACGGAGAAGGAATATGCTTTCGGCTTTAACTCGACGTCCAACTTTAAAGGTGATAAAACGATAAAGTGAAACGTTTTGCGGCGCGACGCGATCGACGATTACGAACGTCGATTTATCGTCGTGGATACGTAGAGTATTTTACGAGGAGGCAGGAAATAAACGAGTCGTGAGCGCGATGCTGTTCAATGTTAACTTTGTATTTTTGTTAATAATCGTCGTGGGGAACCGGCCAGATTAAACGGCAACGATGATTACAACACAAATATACAGGTAGTCGAGAGATTCTTTTTCCGTGCATAGCACTCGGAGCACCGTATGTAGAGTAGTTACACATAATTTATCCAACTATAGAGTAATATCGTTTGTAAAAAAACTGTCCTTTCTAAATCCTCTTTCTTCCATAATTCGTGTTTCTCACTCTATTCTTTTTGTCTCGCTCTCTCATGCACACGCATACATACACACGTAGTCTCTTTCTTTCTCTCTTTCTCTTGACGTTTTTATTCCACGGGAACGCGCATGCGCGTATATGCTCCTCTGCCTACATATTTTCCGACCTATCTAGAACAATAGAGGATAATATCGCACGCGCGTCTCTGCAACTATCGTCCGTAGGTACAGAGCGCATAAGAACGTCCGGATCGCAGCTACGCTTTGCGCCGTTCAATAATTATAATCGTTATTTAATATTAATTATAATATAATCATAATAAAAATAATCCTTTAATTTTAACAATATATATATCCTCTTTCATGTGTATATATATATGTGTGTGTATATATATATAGATTTTGTTAATAAATAGAGCAACATATACATAATATTAATCGTCGCTAAACTCATATTTATACACGTAAAACGATCGCGATGGTGAGAAGGGAAGGGAGGAGAGGAAAGAAGAGGGGAAAGTAGGGCGGCAAGATTAAAAGGAGGAAAGTGAAAGATTTTACGGGGTTCTCCTTCTTTCTCTCTCTCTCTTTCTCTCTCTCTCTCTCTCTCTCTCTCTCGATGCCTCTACTCGTTCGATTAGACGTAACCTATGTATATGTATGTATAACACTTTTATATACATATTTACAAAAGAAAGCTCCTCCTCGACAACGATGATCACGATTAATTACAATTTACTCGTTGGGCGACGAAAGAAATTGAGTTATCGAAATGCCGGAAAAAGTCTATGGCATTATACTGTTCGAGGGAATAGCGAAACATGGTAGACGGGGTGCAAAAAGGTGAGCGGTAGTTCGAAAGAAAACGCGGGAAAAGTTTGCAGGAACGAGTGATCGCGTTCGAGAAGTAAAGGACGATGATAAAGATTCGATTGTTTTTGTTCGTATGATTGAAAGACACGAGGTTCGAGGACGCAAAAGTGTGTTCGCCGGTCGTCCGGCTATCCTTAATCCTTGTACGACCGATCGAGTTACTCGTACAATATTTCGTATTCGAACTGTCGCGCATAAATTTTCGCTTTGAAAATAAACCGGAGTACCCGATCGATCGCGCAGGGGTTAACTGCTTCTTGTAACGAGATCAGGATGCGCGTTTCGTTCTCCGATCGACCCGCGACACTGGCCACTCGATATCGAACTTTTTTGAAAATACGCCCACCGATTTTGAGCATCTCTGCATATCGTTGTCCGATTACGACAGATTATCCGTCGAACAAGGTTCGTTCGTTAAAAAATGCTTATCCCGAGAATCTGTTAAATCGATTCGATCGAAATTCCTGGTTCTCACTAGCTGGAGAAATGTCGAGTACAAAATGTTGGAAATCATTGACCGGTTTTGATCACGGGAGAGCTCAACGCGAATCGTTACGCGATCTCTGATCGTTTCAAGAAGAGCACGCCATTCTTTCGTTTTTTCTCTTAAAGCGTTTATTTGCATACGATCGAAAATGAGCCGTCTCTTTTTCTCGTTCAACGAATTCCTCCCCTGATACCCGGAAGCTGCGGGCGGTATCGATTCTACGTCGTTCGGTTCTAGAACGCGCTTGCAGTATATTTTGCGACAGCGAGGAATATTTCGCGCACAAGTATCTACGCGCGGTTAACGCCGATTTTCGCGTCCGCGTCTTCGTTCTCGATCACGAAACAAGGGCATAAAACGCGACCGCCGTAAATAACGATCCCCGACACGATGCTCGCTTCGAATATTCTTTCCAACTGTCGTTGTCGCTCTCTCGCGCGCGTTCTCTTTCTTTCGTACGAAACAACGCGTTCGGGGACCGATACTGGCCGTCGCCTCGTCGAGATAAACAACCTAACAGTTCCCGGTAAAGCTAGAATTTTCGCTACGACTCATTTCTTCGAGCTAAATGCAACTACCGACACGTTTCGCCGCGGGCGAATGACGGAAACGAGAAGCGGAAGAAAAAAGAGAAAAATGCGTATCGGATATACTGCAATCTCGTGTTTTCTCGATCGTCCTCTCGGCAAAGAACAGAGATCAGGAGAGAAGGTACGATCGATTCGTTTCCACGCTTATAACCACAGCCTGTCGCGGTCGAAGCGACGCGGGGCCAGGGATACGGAATTCCATTGAAATTTTGAAAATAAAAATTATCCACGTATGTACAAGGATTATACGAAAATCCTTCGCGCGAGTCTTACGTACTACGGTCCGAAAAATCGGTATCACGCGTCGTTACACCGTCGAAAGTGTCGTCGATTCGTAGGGCTAATCTTTTCCTCTCGCTCGCTCTCTTTCTTTCTTTCTCTTTCTCTCTCTCTCTCTCTCTCTCTGTCACGCTCTCTTTTTCTTTCTCTCTCTTTCACGCTCTCTCTCTCTCTCTCTCTGTTTCTCGGCCACGCTCGTTGGACAGCTGGCGAGCCGACGACGATCGATGACGGATCAGTCGGTGACGGCAGTCTGTATGTTCCGCCTAAAGGTCTCCGTCGTTTCTTCGTCGCCCGGCAAGGAGAGGATTCTGGGAATGCTCGTGCAAATCGACGTCGATCGCCGAAGAAGAAGAAGAAGACCACGAATCGTTCTTCGACGACGTCGACTAGAGTACAGGCTCCTAGTTTCTCTTATTGGTTACAAGGCGACGAAGCGTGGCTCTGCGGATGATTCCTGGCGGAGGCATGGGTCGCCTCGCGCTTCAGCCTCTGTTTCAGGTGTACCTTGGCGTGCCGTTTCTTCTCGTCGCTCCTCGCGAACTTTCGGCCGCATTGATCACAGCAGAACGGCTTTTCGCCGGTGTGCGTTCTCACGTGAGTGGTCAGATGATCGCTCCTGGAGAAGGAACGCATGCAGATGCGACACTGGAACGGTTTTTGGCCGGTGTGAATGCGAATGTGCCGAGTGAGCTCGTCGCTGCGGGAAAACCTGCGATCGCAACCGTCCACGGGACAGGCGTACGGTCGCTCGTGCACCGGCGTTTTGCTGGGTCGATTCGGATACTTTCGCGGTTTCACCGGAACCAGCCTGAGCGGCAGAGGGCTGTGTTGATAAACCTGAGAGAGGATTTCGTGGCCCTTGGACGTACTGGGATTGTATTCGGCCAGTTGCACGCTGGTCGTGCCGGCCGATGGTGGGGGCGGTTGTTGTTGCTGTTGTTGATTCGGCTGAGGTTGTTGTTGCTGTTGTTGCTGCTGCTGCTGCTGCTGCTGCTGCTGTTGAACCGGTGGCCCGTATCCGCTGGCTCCGGTCGGTTCTTGTTTCAACGCGGTCTCTTGATGGTGATGATGGGGATGGTGGTGAGAGAGGAGATTCGGGTCGTAAGCCTCCTCGTGCGCCGTTAACCATGGTGCCGGGGTGGTGGTTGGCGTATCATGGTAACCCGGTGGCGGGGGTGGCTTCGAGTCGACCGGCAAAAGTTCGACCGTCTCGGTGCCGTAGGGGGCCGGGTGCAGAGTGGGGTGAAGGAACGATTGACCCGTCAAGGTCAAGGTCGGCGAGGGTAACGGACCCCAGAGCTCTTGACTGGTCGGCTGTTGCTGCTGCTGTTGCTGCTGCTGCTGTTGCTGATTTTGCAGAGTGTTGAGGGGCGAAGACTGCGTGCAGGTGGTGGTGAAGACGCCTCGATAAGTCAACGTGGACGCGTTGCAGATGTTGACGCTGGAGGCAGGCGCCGCGGACACCGAGGACGCGGAATGAGGGGAAGAGTAGAGGATCACGCCACCCTGCAACACGTTGCAACGATCCGCGTCCTCTTGGGCCTGGTGATGACGGGGTGGACTGGTCGAAGGAGGCGCGCCGGGCGTACCCGTGTCCTGAGACTCTTGATGATGGTGATGTCGATGATCCCTGCTGGCCGAGGTCGCCGTCTCGTCGTCCTCCGCTGTCGCCTCTTCCAGGGATAGGTCCTCGCCCGCCAGGCTGCCTACAAATCATCCATCAGGTTCTCGATCAGTCTCGAATCTGTCCGCGGAGGTACGACGCGACTGCACGCGCGCGGCCTGTGAACTCGCGCGAGTGCACGTGTGCATCGTCGCGATGTAAGCGAATCGACAGGAAGGACCGTGCGATACGAGGATGACTTTATCTGCTAGCCGAGGGCACACCGGCTGGCTCTATCTGTTGTCTGCATCCTGCCGTCTCGTTACTTCCTTCCTACACGATCGTTACTTCCTATCGAGAAACGAGCCGGCAGACTTCCAGAAACAAGAGAAACGCGAAGTCATCCGAGAGGATGTTCTCTACGAGCGAAACGAAGCTTCGGCTAGATCGAAGATAGAGCGAGACGCGGGATCATCGCGATTCTCGATGTTTCCCGAAGGAACGGACCAAAGGTGGTTCGCAGAATCATTATCCCGGGTGATCGAAGATGCCAAGAGTATACGAGGCGATGAGGGGACAAGGAAGCGCGAACAACGTTGTCGCGAGAAAGTCGCGGAAGCGAAGAGGATTATCGGCGCGGCGGAGGGTGGTTGTATCGCTTCGGACGACCGAAGTGGGAGCAGTTTGGAAGCATGAATGAACCGGCGAGGGGGCGGTGGGAGGCGGAGGTGGAGGAGGCGAAGGTGACGGCGATGCAGGGACGCGGAGGAGGGTTTCTGAATGTCGGGGTCGCGGAGTATTGATCCACGAGAGGCGGGCAGGTTCGATATTAGCCGTTTTCGCGAGCCAACCGATATACGTCACCGGCACCTCGTGCACTTTCGTCGCGGCTACTTGTCCGCGACGAGTTTCGACGGTTCTGGCTGCGGGAAAGTGGCATTTTCGGAGGGGTGCACGGCGCAGCCACGAGGGTAGCAGCAGCGGCAAGAGTTGGCAGATACGCGGAAAGCGAAAGTTTCGGGCGTTCGTGAAACGCTGCAAGTGCAAGGTCGCTCAAGTACGAATCAGCTGATGCTACTACTCCGCGCATCGTTCGGGAAGCGTTGGTTTGGACGCGACACGGTACTGGAAACCGATCGCGCTGGGCGCGCAAAAACGAACGATCGGCGATCGAAGAACGATTTAAAGGACTGTGTTGAGATTGTAGGTACCTGAAATAGGAGGTGGCTCGACGAGCGCGGAGGGGCCGAAGAAGGACGGTAAATCGCTGCTGGTGGTAACCGGCGTGTTTAGGTCACCTGGTTTATCCTTCTCGCTAGGCTCCTGAAGATCGTCCCTGCACTCCCTGGGCAGATCCTTCTCCTCGTTGACGGACTGCAATCGGTGTTTGCCATCGGCGGAGTCGCTCGACGGCGAAGACGCGTCGACGCGTCCATGATGCTGATGATCGTCGAGTCGTTGATGATGATGATGGTGATGCTGTTGTCGGACATGGTGGTCCGTGGAATCGGTATTGTTTTGCTGTTGCGGTTGCAGTGGTACGCAAGGTGCCAACGACAAGGTGGGTATCGTTTTGTTGCAATTGGTGGACGGGGTACAGGTGGTGACGACCGGCGTCGAAGTGCCGCCGATCCCGCAGACGATCGAATTCGAGGACGTGGCCGTGTTGTACGGTAAACACGCGTCGAAGCTCAATTGCACCGTCTGCAGATTGAAGGTAGCGTGATGATGGTGATGATGATGATGTCCGAGGGGCGGCGGCGACAGCATAAACGGGCTTGCCGCGTGGGGCTGCGTGCCCACCACTTCCATGCCGTCCATCGTCATCCTCTGGAGCGGGTCGCCTCCCTGGCTAGCGGCGGCAACCTCCTCGGTACCGCACTGCGTGTCCTCGCCTGCGGTCGTATCGTTCAACGCTATTATTATGGTTAAAATGTTGTCCTTCCTCGGTCGCCTCGACACAATTAAGCCTCTTTCTCTCTCCCACACCGGTAAAACGATACAAGCTCTACGCGCTAGTTAGCTTTCCTCCGTTTTTCCGTCTTTCGTTCGCGTGCAGCCGCACCGAATCGCGTCGACCAGAGTGCCGGTTAAACCGTGTAAACTCCGCGACAGTACAGACCGCGCGAGCACGAGATCGAAACGTCCAGTCCGTAGAGATCGGTCGTATCGGTCTCTCCTTCCCTCTAGCTCCGAGTCACTGGGTTAGTAGTCAAGCGGACGTAGCACGCGCTCCCCCTTTTTTATCCGTCGCGCGGCACGCGCCGAGTCTCTCTTTCAGCGAGGTACACACGAGGGAGCGGACGCCGGGCGGCAAAAACCGTGTCTCGATCGCTCGCCTCGCTGTCCTTCCTTTTCTTTCCCTCCCTCTCTATCTATCTCTCTCTCTCTCTTCTCTCTCCGATATCCCACTCTCTCCCTCTCTCTCTTCCTCGCACTTTCTCCCTCTCTCTTTTTCTCTCGCGACCGCGCGCGCCTGCGATCTGTTACGGCTGGATATACACCACCGCGCGCACAACCACCACCAACCACGAACCACTACTACCACCACCACCACCACCACCACCACCGCCACCACCACCTCCACCAACCAAGCGAACGCGGAAAATCCGATCTCGCTGGATCGCGAGCGATCGACGTCCCGATCCGAAACGGTCGGCCGGTCTGACCGCGAGGAACTGGCGTTCGTTCGCCTCGTGCGCGCGCTTAAGGACGAGCGAGAACGCGCGGCCGAGCAGAGGGATGAAAACACCGAATGCTCTTATCTCGGAGGTTCGAGTCGGTGGTCGCGTGCACGAGCTCGAAACGTTTCAGATATCGAGACGTTCGGTTCGCTCGCGATGATCTCTCGCGCGTGTGCCGTCGCGTAGGTGCAGGCGCGCGCGACCGCGCGCCTATTCCTCGTTCTCTCGTTCTCCGCTTCACCGTCCTTTGCTATCCTCCTCCTTCCGTCTCCTCCCTCTCCGTCTATCGTGCCTCGTTCGGGTTTATCGCGCGGCGAAGGTACGTACCTCTTGGTGGTTAAGCGTGCGTGTTCGGAGGCAGCGGATCGCGCGTTCGGAATCGTCGGAGGACGCGCGATGCGTGGGGGTCGCGCACGAACTGAGCCGAGCGGCGGCGCGCCCCGTAGTTTTATGAATGGACCGCGGAGACTGTCCCATATTTGGAAGCGGCGAGTCGACCGCCAGCCAATCCCCGCTCTGCGGTCCCCTATCAACGCGAGCATGTATGCGTCACGCGTATATAGTTGGACGCGTGTGTGTATACGTACACACGCGCCACTAGCCCCCACTCGACTCGGCCAACGCGTCGTCGCTGCCCGCCACTGCTCGCAGGCATCTCCGACTGCCCCACCAGTGGCCCTTCGCGCGCTCCTACCTTCCCCTATCGCCCCTCCATGCCATTCCGCTTCCTACCGTGTCGATAGACTTCTCCCTCCTTTTATCGCGAGACGCGCCGCGGTTCTCCAGTGACGTAGACCGCCGTGACGTAGACGAGTCGCGCGCTCCGACAAGCCTCTTCTCCCTTGCGACCGAACGCGCTACGAATCGCGTTGTAGCCTTTTTCTTTCGCGGATCGGAGGGTTCGAACTTTCGATCCGAGACGAGTTTCACCGTTACTCGCGACGTTCGGAGAGTCTACGGTATCGAGAGGGTCGGTAATCGCAGAAGGAGAAAAGTTTGATCTCTGTCGGATAATCCGTCGTACGACGGAGATACGTTATCGCCACCCTCTCGTTCTCCTGTTTGCGTAAGCTCGCTGACGCGAACGGCGCCGGCGTACGGACGCCGCTCTCCGTTGACAGGCGTCGGTTTAACGTTCGAGAGCTTGCGGCTACCGCCAGTGTCCCTTCTTCGCGAAGCGTTTATCGATTGAACCGCGTGCGCTCGGGGATGATGCCTCTCCTCGCTTCTTTCTCGTTCGAGGGTTAATTCGACGCCGCGATATCGCTATCGATCGCCTTTCCAACCACGCGTTACGA
This sequence comes from Megachile ligniseca, assembly GCA_945859555.1. Taxonomy (NCBI): domain Eukaryota; kingdom Metazoa; phylum Arthropoda; class Insecta; order Hymenoptera; family Megachilidae; genus Megachile; species Megachile ligniseca. Next base: position 10,337,903 of record OX243788.1, on the reverse strand, counting down.
GTATTCGTCGCCACCGATTTCTGATCCAAGTAACGACGTATTCGAACGACGTAACTGTTGAAACTGTCCGAGTACAGAAAACGATTCGGAAACGGAAGCAACAGGTGAAAGATTGTTCTCGATGCGCGTGTCCGAATGTATCGGAAAGCGTTTCGACGAATAATTCGGCCGAAGGACGGTGGGGTACGAGTTCCGGGCCGAAAGTTAGCGAGGAAAAGGAGCAATTTCCTGTGCAGCCGTTGCCACCACCTGTAAGAACGCGCGCGTGCCGTTCTGGTACGCGCGTACACGCGTTCGAACGCCCGGTTCCGAGATACACGCGCTCCTGCGCACGCGCAAACGATCTTTTTCTCGCGGGCGTCGCGCAACCACCTGATGCCCTATTTGGGGCCACGCACGGCCACGCGACCGTTCTCCGTCTCTTTTCCTGTCGCGCTCTCCGACCATGTCCGTCTCCTTCGCCGCTCCTTCGCCGCTCCAATCGCTTCTCTTTCATTCTCCGCTTCTGTTTTTCTTCTTTCTTTTCGAACCGTTCGTTTTCTGCCTGTTTTCTTCTGGTTTTCCCGCTTCTCTTCGCTCCTTCTAATCGTTACGATGGCTCGGTAAATAGAATCTCGATGGCATCGGTATCGAATAAACTCGACCGACGTCGTACGATCGACCGTCGTTTTTCTCTCTTTGGCTTTTATCGCGTTACGATTGCAATGATTTAGAAAGATCTGGCAAACACGGACGGTACGTCTAAGCCGAATTTGCGTAATTCGAGAATTTTTTAGGAAGAACGTCTCGAAACGAATTCGCGATGGAACGGACGGGGAATCGAATAAAATGCAGTGACTAAAAAAGGCTATTGAATTTACCACTGTAAATCCCCGACACTAAAAGACACGCACCGTAGGAGGCAAGAGATCGGTGTAAAACGAGCGTGTCCGTGTTTCTCGATTTGGCTATCACTCCGGTGTTTCAACTTCATTCCCTGCTCCTTCCCTCGCGATTCGTTCCGTTTCGTTTTCTCCTCCCCTTTACGATTTCTCTTCGACACGAATTCGCCTTCCCTTCCGTCCCTGGTACCCCGTCTTTCCTTCCTCGCCGTTTCTCTTTCTCTTCGGGACCCGAGCATTTTACGAGGCGAGTTCGCGGAACACGCGCGGATGAAATGCGCCGCGTAAACGGAAGCGATTCGACACGACGGAAGAGCGTTTTATCGGTCAAACGAGCGTTCGCGAGCGTGCGATGCGTCAAAAGTCTCGACGATTCAATTTACTTTTGGTTAATTTATTCGACGAACTTGGAACGATGTTTCTTTCTCTCTGAAAGAAATTTTTTAGAAATTCCTCAGGAGAAGTAACTCGGAAATCGAACGATGGTTCGTTGGAACACGACTTTTGCGAAAGTTCAACGTTTTCGGTGACATTAACGCGAGATAATTTTCCTTCAACACTCCCCGTTCTAAATCGATGGCTGAATAGCCGAGCGGACAGGTTGCGCGATATTATAATGAGTCAGTGCCATATATAACTTTATCAGAAGCCGCTCGCGCGACTGCGAGCGCGTTCGAAATATTACGTTAACGGCGCGCGGCCGATTCGCGATCGCTTCGACGCTCCAACGCGTTTCCCTTTGAATTTCCGAGCGTTCCGAAAGCCAAGTCGTTTTATTCGAGCCGATATTTCGAGCCAAGTACAACGATGCGAGTCGCGTATTTTGGACGAACTGTAGCTCGTTGTTTTCGAAATTTTGCAAGAATGCACGACGGAGAAAACAAGCTTCAAGGTTCGACTTGTTCTCCGTTCGACGGAATCGAAGATGGACGTGCCGTATGTTCCGAACGGAAAACAGAAGTCGTGGAACGCTCTTCTCGACATACGGTCCGCGTCGAAGGAAGCTTGCGTAATAACGAGCAAACGCGACCGACAAAGCTTCGGGTTACGATCGTTTTTTGAACTCGCGCAGCATCCACGAAACGTGGGTGTCGCGCGTGCATCGATCTTCCGCGGTTTCGCGCGGTCGAGAGGAGGTCGGCCGTCGAGACGAAGAAGAGAAGCAGCAGCACGCGGCACGGTCGAGACGCGTGTACGCGCGTCGCACGCCACGGCATTCTGGCACGAAAACAAAACGTTCTAAAATTACCGACGACTCTCGAGAAGGCGGTGGGCGCGAACTATTCGCGGCGCGACTCGACGCGATTTTGCGCGGGCGACCGCCTCTATTTCGAGCCGCCACGCAACCACCTGAGCCACCCAGCATCCCCAAATACCCGGGATGACTAGCGCGGCAAACGTCGAATCCTCTTCTACACGGCCACTATGACTCACTGAACCGATCTAGACAATTTTTGGCGCTGTTCGATTACCCCTATCGATACTACCGATTAGTTAACAGCCCTTCTTACATCTAGAACTTCCTACGATACAGCTCCGGATGCCGTTCGAATCTCGCCTTGTATCTCCAACACGTAAATACGGAACACACCGTGAAGCCTTCAATTCTAAATACCGAAGTACTACCAATGACTTTAATAGGGACAATAAGTGCGACATCGATCTAATTTACCACTCCATCCTGTCGCTTCCTTAACGCGTTCACTGCCACAGTGAAAACTAACGTTTGCGGTCAGACACGCTGTAACACAGGTTATTAAGAATACGGACAGTTAAACTCTCGGTTTCGTATTTTTATCTGCTGGTAGATCGTTCATTCGAAATTAAATTAGTGAAGACTCGAATTTAGAACGAGGACAATGAATATACAACTTTGCATGGAAAGTGCAATAATTGTTTGTATACGTATAAACTGTGCAATCTCCTCGCATAGTGTTTTTGTTGCATTCTCGCGTGGCACTACAAAGAGGAAAAGTAATAGTATTCTTGGCAACTTACAAGCTTAACCAGCGGTGTAATAATCGGGGACTCTGAATAATAGCCGAAAGGATTAAAGAGGAGAACGTAACGTTGCTCGGTAGGTTGGCGATCCGTGGAAAGATCGTCGCGTCAAGGGCAACGCCTCGAGAAAATCGATTATCCCCGATGAAGTCGTTCCTCCTCCATTTCGAGCGTTCTCCCGCGGAGGTCACGACCGTTCCCGACGAAGGATGCTCGCTCGAATTAGAGAGAGACCAGTTTGATCCTGGCGTTAACGAGGCCTCGAATCGTTCCTCTGCCGCGATTCGAGACGCTCGTCTATTGATTACTCAATGCTCCAGCGGACGTAATCGCGGTGGACGGAGAACAAGAACGTCGTCGTGGCTCGTCCGTAACCCACATATACGAGGCGCAATTAGGGACGAGCGTGTTTTCGCGTCGCGGTCCATCTGCGCGATGCACCTATACGATATCGCGTACCTGTACGTGCATTTACGGTTGCCAGGGACGCATTAACGATCCGCTCGTTTCCATCACTGAAACGCGCTCCGTTTATCGTTTACACGCTTTCGATACGACTAAAATGTCGCTCGATACACGATCGACGAATTGCAAGAAAGAGCAATCTTTCTTCATCGGGGACAATTCCGCTTTTTCAAACGGTGCCATACGACTTTTATTACGAGCGACGTCCACCGATGTTCGAATACTGTTACTATGCTACAACTTCCCAGATAATCTTACTAGATCTTGTTTTTTACTTTTCATAAATTGCCACGGTTATGGAAATCAGAAATCATAAATAGACGACATTACTGCAAGTGCGCTCCTGTATCGCCTCGTTCGAAGGTGAGTCACGATTCGCGCGAGTCTTTCGCACGTTTTTGTACCGTACGATGCCGCGATCGTCGATTAACGATCATTTCCTGTCGTCTCGCGTATTTGCTCAAGATTCCGCGGCGTTCGTCGCGCGCTCACTTCCGGAAGATTGCGTACTCGCGTCCTTATTCGCGACGATATTGCATCGATCTTCTTGATCGTTCGTTTCCTTAGCCTTCTTTATGAAAGCAAGATGCGTTTACAGAAAGAATTCAAACTTTTCACCTAATAAGAAGCTTTCCCGCGAATTCGGTGATGTAACTCCGATTGCAGTGTCACGATGGTAGAGAAAGAAGAAGACGAGTGGCGAAACAAAACGCAAACGATTCGAGGGCCCTCGTAAAATCGTTGCCCGCGGCTGGTTGCCTCCGTTATCCATCAGCGTCGCTCTACGCCTTGTTCGTCGGGGATCAAGATTTTCGTCTTAATCTCCGGCCCATTAAAGAAATTACGTGGACCGCACGCCACCACGAGCTTCGCGACAACCTGGTCGCGTCAACACCGACAATCGTTAGCCTTTTTTCCCGGTTACCGTCTACGTAGTTCGATACGTGCGAGCGTTCAGCGTCGTCGAGCACGCGAGGAAGGAAACGTGTTCGTCCGCGACCGTCTATTTACAGGAAATAGGTCAACGTCGTCCGCGAGAAAAGCGACTCGAACCGCGTGTTTTCTTCTGCGAGACTGGAAAATTCACCAACTCGTCAAGCTTTATAAAAGATCGATTGGGAAAAATTCGATAATCGAAATCTCATATGACATTTTACTACGGAGGTTTACTCGAACTTATACCAGTTGATGACCAACAATAAAGAGGTTAACGCAATTTAGTCTTAACAGTAGAGCGTTAATTTAGTTTCAATTGTGAAAGGATTAACGTCATCCGGATCCAATAGCCAAGAATCGAATGTAATTTTGCAAAAAGTCCGTTACTTGCCTTATACGACCGTGATTGCTCCATGATTTTGCGTAAAGTACTGTCAGGAAAGAAGAAAAGGGGAGAAGGTAAATGTTATAGCCAGATCGAGCATGGATGAATAGTTGATATACTTGAATGATTCGAATACATCCAATACGAGTATTTACGAGCGATATTAACGTTACGAGACAGAGTACGTATGGACGCGTTCTTAAAACGACAACAGTTGATGTTTCCAAGGAGCCTGTAAATTTACTGTCGCGGAGGCGTAGAGGCGAATTTACTATCGGGCCGTGCGTTTCACGCCGGTAATTTACATCGTACTTCCTCGTTTCCCGACCTTTTAATGCGTAATCTCGTTACAATGAACGCTTGGACGATGGACCAGCTCGTTACAGCGGTCTCTTGCTTCTTTTTTTCCATTCATTCTCTTAAATTGCACACCCTCAACAACGAGTTCTTACTCCTCGGCGCGCGATACATCACGAGGACAACTCCCGAAGCGATGCTCTTTTATTTCGACGAGTTTTCGCGTTGTTACGTATCTACGAAAACTTTTGCAAAATTTCGACGAGAGCAAAAGCGTTTCGTGATCTCCGCGTTAAATTTTCCTTCGCGTATTTTGCAAATACTTGCGAAAACAAACAGATTCGTTTCGGCGAGAACAAAACGAAGAAATTTCGTTCCACGGAACATCTCTACACAATGGTTGAAAAAAGTTACTCGAGCAACGCATTCGCTATTTTTCCCCCATTTTTTTTTTTTGTTCGTCTACGCTATTAATAAAGAATCGCGACAAAGCGAGGAACGTCGGATGAAGCGAAATAAGTTGCAAGCAAAGAGCGATCATAGTATTAATAAATCGCTGATAACGTCAACGTGTTAGGTTTTAAATAAAAGGAGTAAAAAACGAAGAGAGGGAGAGTGGAGAAGATTGAACTCGCTAAAAATACAAACGTTGTAGTGTACCGTGGATGAAAATACTTTATGTAAAATACGTCGTTTTTAAAAATAAGCCGTTTAAAATAGTTGAGTTGCGTGAAACGAGAACGGAGGGAAAGACTGAAACAAAAGGGTGCGACTACGAACTTTCTCAAAACACCCTTGATATTTGGACGATTAAATTTCACGCTCGCACTCTGCGTGAAAGTGTACTTCGAGTATCCTACGGATAAACAATTCCGTGCGAAAAATAAACTCTCGACGAGTGTCACGGTGAAAATGTTCGCGTATAATAAGACGCGTTAAAAAATCGATTATTAAGAATCGTTTAATCGACCGCTTTAAAATTCGCGAGGAAACTCGGATGGTTTACCTGAGGATCAATTATCTTCGATCGTCGTAAGAAGAGCTGAATGTCACCCCATTTGCTTAATCGAGAGAATTTCCATGGAGATAACACCGTATCACAAAAGTGTAGCGAAACGAAAATCACTCGGAACCGCGTTTAAGCTCGAGTTTTCGAAAGCACAGCATCAATCGACGAGGCGTGTACCGTCGGTGGAATTCGACTGACGATCCAACGGCACACACAATCGTCCCGGGGCTATTTCTGACCCGTGTCCTATCGATCTCTCTCTAACTTTGTTTCTCCCGTGGTGCCACGTGAGCGGAGCTTCGCCGACAAATGGCAATGAAATAAAACAGGGAAACCCATCGTGTAACGAGTTCACCTCGACATTGTGTTCTGTTTCCGACACGAATAAATTCGACAGCGATTTCAATTCCAATATCGAGATTTTCTATGACTCTCGCAATTTCGCGTCGCTTGTTATACCCGACAGGCGATTACGAACAAAATGATAGTCGACGGTTTTACGTAACGCGTGTAATTAAAAGAATCGGCCAAATTCGAATAAACGTTGTTACGTTTTGATACGAATTTGATTTTCGTGAAACCCGATATCGACAGACATTCGTCGCGATGAACGGTGCTATAATGTCAACTTACGTAAGCTTATGTTTCCAATAAATACGAAGGGAGCGTCGGAACATAATTCGCGAGAATAAACTTGAAACTGTGAGTATCGCGGCACGAATTATAACGAGCTGAACCTTGAAAGGCTCGAAATTGTTAATCTTAGGAAACAATAGGAAGTTTCGTAACGGTCGAATCGATTGAAAAGTTAGCGAGAGAAAGTATTGAATGGCCATCAAGAGGTACATCCGGACATCGGTCGCGAATAGAGTGTCTATTTCTGTCCTGTAAATCGATTTCATCCCTTCCTCCCTTTTCCCCGGCGTAGGCACGTCTCGCTCGTGCACTTGGACGTCAACGACGATGTGTGTATCACCGCGTCGCTCTCTTATCGGTCGATGCTGACGTACAAACGGCTCGTACCTCTATAAACCATTCATAGACGATAACGCGTTGGACCTACATTGTCCGAGCTTATTTTTGCTCCGCGATTACACGCACCCTCCTCTATCCTTCCTGGTGTTCGCGATCGAGCTTCGATCTCTCGCGAACTCGTCGTTCGCTTTCAGCGATTTTTGCATTTTATCGGACGGGAAGTAAGCAACGCGGCCTCTACGAAAATAGTAGAAGCCTGCGCGAAACGAAGAAAGGCATTCCTCGAATTTCAAACATTGTAAACGAGCATCCTAAAACCCTGTCATGATCGGTGTTTATTCCCGCTCGAAAACGAGGAAAGAATTCGCGGATACGAGCAAGAGAAGCGTAAAAAAGAAGAAGAAGAAAGGATGGCGGAATTATTATCTGTTGGCGGAGAAGGCGTTTTGCAGCGAGAACCGTAGAAGGGATCAGCCTTCGAAATCGTTCCCAACGATCGTCTCTGCTTTGCATAACAATGTGTTCCGTATAAAATCACACGGGCACGAAGGATCGAGGCATCGATCTGGTCGCGAGCGAAACACGATCGACGATTTCTGGCGATCAACTTTTTATATTACCTCGAGGAGAAGAAGAGGACCGTTCACGGATTCGTGAACCGTCCGTGTCATTGACCGACGACGGGACACCTCGTCGATGAACGAGCGAGAGATTTTTCGCGTGCCGAACCAGAAGAAATATGCAAGCAGAAACGCGATGAAGTAAGCGCAAACACGCGCCGTGAGTACACACGAGCCTCTGATTTATGTAATCCAACGGCTCCCTGTCGATCATCCCGCCTCACTACCGTTATTATCGAAAGTTAAGTGCGCTAAGATGGGCGAAACGGAGACACAGAGGAAGAGAGAGAGAGGGAGAAGAGAAAAAAGAACGAGTCTTTTACTCGTGGCGATTTCATCCTGTGTACCGGCTCGCGCGAATTAATTACTTTCCGTCGCGCTTCTGCGTAACACGAACGCAGATTTACGATACCGTGGCACACCTGTACGACTCGCGACGATGTTAGATTAATCGATCGCGCTATAGCGGAAGTGGAAAGATGTCCACAAAAATTGTTCGTTCCAGAACGAAGATGAAGAATTTGCCTAACTGTCGTTAACGTTTCGTTCTTTTGCTCGTAACGATTGAACGCGTTTAATCACCTCAAGAACTTGAAAGAGTATTTTTCACTCGAATTAAATAATGTTACACACGAGATGCAATTTATTTTTTTTTAACGAAAGAACTTAAAAAGTCGACCATTACTTATCCCATCTAAGTCTCTGTATAAAAGTTGGAAAAAGGAAGCTTAATCTCGAAGTACATCGTCGCCCCATAAAGCAACCGTCAGTTATCTCGATTTTTAATTATTTAATTAAGGTGTATGGGTCGTTTAACGCGTCGCAAAATGAAAAGCTGGAGTAAAAACGAACGAGCTAAAGCCTGTCGGGAGTTGACGTTCGTGGAAATCGGTTTACCTGCGATGGGACTGGGAATAACGCGAGCCTGCTCGAATACCCATGGGTCATTACGTTGCACGCGCAACCGGCTCGACTTTCACGCTTCGTTGTCGGAAACGACGAGCGTCGCGACGCTGACGCGTGTGCCGCGCCGCGTTCAACAATCGCTTCGATTTACGACCTACATATATTTCTGATAACGAAGTAGAAACTTTACGCTATGACAAATGTAAAAACTATCGCGTACATTATATAAGCAGTTTGAAAAAGGCCGAGCAACAACTCGGACGTGCAAGTTTTAGACAATTATTAGCGTATGTAGAACGATACAAAGTAGATATACTTCGTTCTAAGCTCGCTCTAAGATCCAAAACGCGTTCGCAAACTATTGACGCGACGCGCTAACCAACGTGCTGCCCGAAGAAAGTTTGCGGTGCGAATTTCGAGGTTGTCGTGCGAGCGAATTCCTGCGACGTTAAAGACGACCAGACTGCCACCAGTGGCGTGTAATCCAGCGGGAAATCGTTAGCATTGTTTATTAAGACATCCGGTAACGAGCGACGAGCGACGAGCGACGAGTTCGACGCCAGTCAAGAATGACGAATCGCGTTAGCGAACCACACAGCTGACAACCGTGTCTTCGGTTACGTAGAAACGTTTTCATCCAGAAACCTAGAAAAATAACGAGTCTCTAGGCGACGTTGACTCGCGTTTTAGCGCGGGACTGTGCAGATTCGAAAGATCACGGGTCACCGGCATAAAATTTCCATCGCGGCCGTCTCATCCGAATGGCATTCGATATTAGCCGCGCGCGATCGACGCGAGAAATCAAAATCTTTACCAGAAAAAGGAACGCGCTTCACGAAACAAGATCAACGTTATTCCTGTAGAGTGATTCAAGCGTGTGCAGCAAAACGTCGAAACACGCGTTCCAACTTCGAAACGTGACGCGAACGTCATTGATGACGACAACAATGATTTTGGCAAATGCGATCGCGAGTGGCTCATCGTTGGACCACGAGCCAATCGTGACGAACAACTGTTTAGAAACTTTAGCTCGTTGAATTCATCGTTCTAAAACAAACACGCTCTAGAATGTTGCGGAGACTCGCTCCGAAAGTTGCGAGGATCGTAGCCAACGCGGCAACGCGATCGATCATACGAATGATCGCTTACGATCTCGTTTCAAGCGCGTACAAAGTTGCGCGCGAGTGGAATTTGCATCCGCGACGAATCGAGTGTAGTGTGCTTCGATACTCGACGTGGCAAGATTTCGAGAACCGCGGTGAAAAACAAAATCGCGCGACATCGATCGAAGATAAGGCATACGTCGAATGCTCCAGGAAAAGCGAATGTGCAGGTTTTTGGCCGAAAGCCCCCGCGAAATGATTCAGTGTGGCGAATATAAACAACGTAATCTACAATAAATAACTCGGGAAACGAGGAAAATATGCGCACGTTCTTTTTAGCGATGACGAAACTGGTAAGTATTTTACGTTATATTCGATCGTTTTCGTTATCGTTGACGTTATAACGATAACATCTTATCAGAGCCGTCAATTGTGACGTCAATTCAACTCGTCATCTAACATTTTACTATCGTCATCGATTGACATAGAGATTCAAATATTCTGCTTATCTCTTTTATGGAAACCGATTCTGGAAACAAGACTCCAGACTCTTCAACGATTCACGATTTATTCGAAATTTGTAGCGTACAATTTCGGTAAAATCTATCGGAACAGTCGATAACTCGTGTCGAACGAGTATAAAGTTTGAGCAAAGCCTGGAATCGCGTCGGTATCGATTTTTGTATACTTATTTTGAAAGAAAGTTCGCTCAAGCGATGGGAATACTCCACGTAGGTGGAGAGCATGGAAATTGCGAGGTGTTACGTAAATATGCGAAAATTAGGATCCCGGATAATTTGGCAAACGTGACCAGGCAGTCGTATGGGCCAAGACTGACGAACCACCTTGAACACGCGTTAATCCTAGACCTAGGCAACTCTGTCGCGTCCTTCCGTCTACCGGTGGACTATGAGACGTTGAGAATCAGTTTGAATCGACTTGAATCGAAACTCTTAAAATATTAGCGAATCGCTTGAAATTTGTAAAGCAATGTTTCGAACGTCCGTCGCTACTTCTGACCCGAAACTCTCGTCCTCGTTAAAGCTTTCAGCCACGTTAACCGACGAAAATGGTCCTGTCTTTAGCGTTAAAACGATAGCATTTTACCTCCCACGGCTTATTTTTCTCGTCTACACGGACGCGAAATGGCTAAGCGAGAAAATGACGATCGTCCGCCAAGCTGCATTCCACGACCCGTCTACGACCCATATCTGGATGACGACGAACTCTCGGCTGTCCAGACCGTCTTTTGTCATCGCAACGCTCAACCAAGATTCGAGAGAATTACTCTTCGAACAATTAGCGTCAGCTTTCTCCTGTGCTCATAATTGAACGACAATTTGGTAAGGGCTCGTCAAATATCGAATGAAAATTAGCGTAGTTTCGTTCATGTCCGATCGCAGCTGGCAACGTCGAGGCATTCGCACGGAAAAAGAACGGAACACGGTAATATACACGAAGGGCGTATAAACACTTAACATCACGCGGAACGCCAATGAGCCGAACGGGCCGAGAGGAGAAGAAGGTGACTCGTTCCCTTTTACCCGCCCACCGTGGTAGGTTCGCGCATGATGTACGATTTCCTGTCTTACCGCTCGGTACAATAATAACGAAATGTCAGGAGTGTACCGTACGATTTACTTCGCGTTACCATACAAAGCCACGACACTTTAAACAATGATCTATGAAAGCTCCCCCCATAACTCCCTTGGTCTCTCCTCCTCGACGTTCGACCAGAAAAATCCTGCTATCTCGTTGGCTACCTGCAAACACGCTGGGAAACGCGCCGTATTGGAATTGCAACTATCCACTTAGAAACTGAAGAATTTCTAATCGAGACGGGCATTCACAGCATTCGGGTAATTGCATAGGATTAAAAGCTGCGATAGAAATTGTGGGAAATTGAACGATGGAACGCGACGAATGAAAAGTAGCGAAAGAAGACATCGATGAAATTGATTCCAAAGCTTGTAGGTTTCGAACGCCAGGAAGACGGTTTAATCGATTAAAAGTATTCGACGTTTACTTGGTTTTGTCAGCGGGCTGTCCAAACATACACCGACATTACATAATCAAAGCATTCGTTGTAGGTACAGGCGTCAGAACGTACGTAACTTCGCGAACGAACCACCTGTTAACGATTTTGAATATCCAATCAAACCTTCTCGATAAGTTTCAAATCTGAACGAATATTCTAAATTTTCCGAATATTTGAAACTTGAAAGATTCCAAAGTTCCGTATGGAAAGGAATAATTCCATTGGCTTGTAGGAAAGATAGCTTAGGCGTGGTCCTCCCGTTCTTCTAATCGTTTCTTCTTCAAGGGGGATCGTCAGCCGTCTAATCTTTCTTCCTTTCGTACGAATTCAGGCCAACGACGTCGATACTTCGGTTTACCGAGGCCACCGAGAATACATAAACTACCGACCGCTGTCGCTTATCGATTCTAAAAGGTGTTGGAATCGTTTCCATTCGCTTTTCTTCTTCGACTCGCGCTACGAGAAGTCGGGTTTGCGATCTTTTTCACCTTCTCCAGAAACGCTTTATATAAAGGTGTTCATTATCAAGATGTCTTCTACAATTTGAAAATTCCAACGCTGCGACGACAACGAATAATCGATTGTCCGATCGGAGAATGATTGATCTTGCTTTTCCTATTCAATGGTATCACGCGGTAATCGCGTTTCGCGAGAACGACGTTAACGCTGGTCGTTTGTTACGACAAGTGTAAAATTAGAACGGATATAGTTCGCACTTAGCAAACAATGGAGCGTTGCAGTCAAAGGTATTAATCGCGTAATTAATCATCGGTTAACGTTATCGTTAATGTTATCTCTACAGCAATTCGCTATACACCAATCACGGGAATCGAGTATTCAGCATGGCCGTGTTTAATTAATTAAAACGGTCTTTACGACCATTTTCGATGGTTCTTTTATGGGGCGGAAATAAAAGCTTCCCGATCGATGATCTACCACGGTCCGTTACAGGGATCCGTGTCCGCGATCCGACGGCAAGATCGATCTTTCGCTCACGGACAAAGTAACATTTCAGCTTTCCACCTCGGTCGATCGTGCTCGTCGAATCGGAGACACCAGTTAGCGAGGGTCGCAAAAAGCGTAATTATCTAAGAATAACTCTCGAACGACGGCTCATTCAGACAGTCGACAAATTAAATCTAATTTTACGCCCAAGTTTAATCTCATTCTTTGTCTATTGCCGTGATCGAGATGATGCCACCGTTCGAGGATTAACCGCTTTGATGACCATGAATTTCGCGAGATCTATTACTCTCGTGCCTCGAAGATTTTCTGTGGTAAATGTACAAATGTCGAAACAGTAATCGGATACGATGAACAGGTAGAAATCGGTAATGTCAAACACGAGGAACAGAATTCACGAACATCGCTGGCCATCAAAACGTTAATTAAGCAAAGGTACATGCAAGCGTTTGACAAAGTTTCATGAGAGTTACGTTCTTAGACTGATTCTGTGTTCGCTCTCGACGTTGACGAGTCACGTGGAAGGTTCTATTCTCTAGTATCACTTCATTCGACATCGAACTTTAATTTTGCGCGGCGAAAGAGTGGAGACAAATTGCCGAGTGGAAGACAAGAGTTAATCGCGAGGATATCCCCGGGTCTGTACGGTCCGACGTTTCGCGGGCAACGTCGCCGACGTTGACACCGGCGCGATATACCTGGGGGCCTCTTCTTGGGCCGGCATTCAAGCGGTGACTAGAAACTTAATAGCCGGTCTTGAAATACAGGTTTCGACGTACCGCTCGTAAAGATCGATTATCACCGAGTGTTTAGATCGGCGCCAATACCGGTAGTCGTACGCTCCTGTGCACCGAGAACCCAACGAAACCCACGGAAAAACAGTGTACGTTCGCGCCGAACGTATACATCTTCGCGCCGCGTCGCGTCACGTCCCATAAAGAGGTTGTCTCCTCGATAAGCGAACTCGTCGTTATCGGGAACCGGGCTCGAGAAAGCTACGACAAATCATTTAGAGCTGGACTGGGTGTAACGTTGGGTCGCACCCAAGATTCGACAATCCTTATAACGATACGACACCGTACGTTGGAAGTGTTTGCTCCAAACGAAAGTTGTAACTCTATGGACGATCGTCGCAACGAACGTGTCGTTTTAACACTTCGGTTACTATGTTTCGCTAAATGTCCCGTTATTTATTAGCCACGAATACGGTGATGGTCTCCATGGAAATTGAAGCAACACTCGCGTGTTCCAGTTCGCAACGATAGATCGTTTACTCACTGACAATAAGATTGTCGAAACTTTGGGAGCGACCCGAAACGGGAGACGCACGTGGTAGGAACCATCCACGCGAACCAACATCGAGATTCGACACTGATTATCGACACTGTGACAGCGTGACACAAAAACGCGTTACCTGTCGCTGTTGGCGGCGGATGGTGATGATGATGATGGTGATGATGGTATCCCAAAGCAGGGGGTGGCGGCGGATAAACCGCTCCCCAGATACAAGACGCAGCCGCGGCCGCCGCCACCTGTTGCTGATGATGATGGTGGTGATGCTGTTGCTGCTGTTGTTGTTGCTGCTGTTGCTGATGCTGCTGTTGTTGTTGTTGCTGTTGTTGCTGCTGCAGAAGCTGCTGAACCTGAGCGATGTCTACGAATTCTTGCAGCTCGCCGTCGGGTTCCGGGGCGGCCTCGCGCAGCCGGCTCTCCGACGACGAAGGCACCACCGCGAACGGATTGCCGCTGTTGTGCTGCAAGTGTTCGAAACCCGCGAGCGGATTCGCGGGCTCGTAATTGCTGCGCCCGGTCGTGTGTTCGCGGCGCATCGCCAGTGCCAGCATCTTTTCAACCTGTCGCGCCGCCGGCCCTCGTCGCGGTGCCAGTCGTCCACGTGCTCCTCCTCGCGCTCTTGCCCTTGCCCTCTTCCTCTTCTTCGGCCCGCTCGGCGAACGCCGACCGCCAACAACACCCTTTTCTTCGCCTCGACGACGACCACCACGTCGACCGGGACGAACGCGATAACGAACAGGCGGCCAGGCTATCGCACATGTCACGTCACCGAGACGTACGCGTCATCCGTCGCGTCCGGTCGTTCTCGATACTCGCGACCAACGCGACCGGAACAACGGAAAGAACAACGGCGTCTAAACCGGCGGTCAGCCGGTACAGGAAGTAGCCGGGTAAAACGTCAACGAACCACTGTCGCGATCGATCTGTTCCTTGTCTCGCGAATACGACACTCGCGGAAATGCTGGACAGGATCCCAGATGTTTACGTTTCCACTCGAGGACAACTGATAACGAGACGACTTCCGGCCGGGCGTTTTCAACGAAATTCTACGACGTCCAGAGGCGCGATGTTCCCCGTTGCTTGGACGATAGGTAGAAAGCGTCGCACCGATGAATCAAATTTCTCCCAGGACGAAGAAGAAAGTGTCGGTGAAATCTTATTTGCGAACGAATCGCTCAACGTCCGAAACTTATCCGAGGACCGGTCGAAGAAACTCGCGAATCGAAACTTTGCACGGTTGGTAGAACGTTCGAATCGAGGCGCGAATACGCGACGGGAAACGATCGACTCGCGTTCGCGCGCTTCGAACAGAGGACAACGTTCGGTCGTGATTCGCGGCCGATAAAACGGACGTACCGGCGCGCGTGCTGCCCGGTATCGTATCACTGGAAGATCCTGCTCTTTCTCGCTCTGTTCGTCCTCCTTCTCCGCTTCGACACCGACTTTATTCTCCCTTCCTCTCGAGCCTCTGTGCCGCGGTTCCGTCTCCGTCGCTCTCGTTGCGTTTTCCGGCGAGAAATCGTCGCAGAGCTGTCCAGCTGATCCCGTGTCCGTTCTCTCGGAGGATCCTCCGATGTTGGAACAGCGCGTCTGGAGGATGGTGGAGCCGCGAGGCAACCAAAGGGGTTCGCGATGGTCCGCGGTAGACTAATAAAGAGCGGCTCGCGCGGGAAGTGGTCGGTCGCCTCGAGAGAGCGCTCGCGCGCGCGGAGAGAGCGCGCGAGGAGGCTGCTGCTGCGGCGGCTGCTGGTGCTCCTGGTGGTGTTGCTGCGGGTGGCGGTGACGGTGGCGGTGGCGGTGACGGCGACGGCGGTGGCGATCCTCGCGACCGGCGAGACGAGATTCGCTGGCGTCACGTGTCGTCGACATCACCCCGTGCATACTCCCGATACTGTTCGCGCTGCTCACCTATACGCCAGCTTCCCCTCCTTCGTTTCCTCCGGACGCCTCGATCCTCGGCCCGGTACGATCCTCTCCTCTTCCGTCGTTCCGCCGCCGCGTCTTTCTCCGCGCACGGGGAACGCGACCCGTCCTCGTCTCCTTCGCTCCTTTCGAATCATCCGTCTCTCCCGCGTGTCTCTCCGCGATTTCCATTCATTCCTTTCCCCCGCCCTTGCTCCCGCCTAACCTGCCCCTCTCTCCCTTGCCCTCGCCACGCACCACGCAGCTCCGACGCTCCGATCTCTCTTCTTTTCGTTCATTCTTCTTCCACTCGCGACCCTACCCGCTTCCTCTTCTCTTCTGCCTTCGCTTCTTTCCCTCTTCTTCTCGTTGTCGCTCCTTCGTTTCCTCTCGCTTCCACCGCTTCCTCCGCGACGATTCCCTTCCTCTACGGGCCCGACGCCTCTCTTTTTCCCCTCTGATATTCCCTCTTTCTTCTCCTCGCGAAGGAGGCTCGAACACCAACGCGTTGATCGCCGGTAACGCTGCCAACGTTCGCCGGATGACGTCACCGGCGTGGGCGCACCCCCACGCCAGAGAGAGCGCGTCTCTCGTTCTTTCTTCCCTCTCTTTTTCTTCTTCTTCGTCTTCTTCTTCTCTTTTCGCGTTTCTCTTCGGCTTCACGCTCGTCCCGGTAACTCCGCTTCGAGTTTAACTCCTCTTCTTGCTCGATCGGTCGTTCGCGCGCCTGGATACACCTATCCGACAACCCTGTCGCGTCGTTCGCGGAGAGGGCCGATTTGGTCGCCGGAAGCGCGCGGCCAATCGCTACGGAAATTTTCGACCGGGCTGCGACGCGTCGCGACCTTGAAATTGGAGCGCCCAAGGAAGAGGAAGAAGGACGACCGAGCGCGGCCGAGGAGAACGCCGGAAGGTTGAGGTCGATACTCTCCTGGGTTGGATGACTTTTACCGTAAACATGCTGCCCCCGCATTGTCGAAGATTCGTTACCGATTCTCTTCGTCGGACCTCCGCCCTCTCGTAATCCTTGCGAATCGAATAAGAAACCGTGATACTATCCTTCGCTCACTGGCTAGCAACGATTTTTAATCGAGAAGACGGACGAACGAACTTGCGGCAACGCTCGATCTTGCGTAAGCTGCAGTAAACTCCCCAGGATCGAGCGAGCGTGATACTCCGTTCACCGTAATACGCATAATCCTCTGTACATCTCGGTATCGAATTTCCATTGAGAACACAGGTGGTGTCTTTGCGTTCGGTAGCTCCCCTCACGAGTCGGGATTTTTGCTCTCGTCGAGTAACGGGGCACGATCATGGCACGCGTTACGTTTCGACGCCACGAGCATCGTGCTTACGCTCAGGGATAAATATCTGCTTCCTCCACGCGTAATATTAGGGGCACGAACCGTAGGTTCGTTAAGTGCAGGTTTCGACGCGTGCCAGAAGCTCGTCACGCGTATTACGGTTTGAAAGGCAGCGTGATAGTCTGTCTTCGAGGCAACGAAGGGAGGAGAAACCGCAAGAAGGATGATCGCACAAAAAAGTCCGTGCTGGCACGAAACGCGGCGCACACCTGGAAGCTGGAAGCGTCTTCTTATACCGGCTCGCTAATAGAGCACTCGAAGATGGCTAATCGAGTCTACCGAGTCGTTTTCTTTCTTTTCGCGTCCTTGAGACGGGTATCTCCGTGTCGGGACTAAGTGGATCATCACTGTCCGAAGGTGTAAAAAAGTTAGCCAGCATCGGGTAATTCTATCCGGGAGATCTCATTCTTTAATTTATCCTGATCGCTGCGTCCCTGCAAAAGTTTACGATCAAAGTAGGTGCATCCGTAGAAGCAAACGAGGATTTTAACGTTACCTGGAAACAAGGTTTCCGATACATTTTGATTTTAATCGGTCGTCGTATCGCGACAATTTTATCATCGCGTAGCAGAGAATCGCACGCGATGTTCCAAAGATAAGACCAGCAGTAGATGTCCTCCAGCGAGCATAGAGGTATTGAAACAGGTCAGTCCAGTTTTTGCAATTACGTCAAAACAACTATTCCGACGTGTATACCCTCTAGCTAAAAAAGGGTTGCAACTTTCCCTCCGAAGCTCTCAGTGACGGCTAGCGTCGGCGTCGGTTCGCGATCGCCGCTCGAGCCGACGCGAATGTATCCTCGTTTGCCTGGCGCTCTCGTTCGCCGCATGACCGAATAAAGATACGAGGTCGCGACTGGCCGTGACTGAAAGAAAAGAAAGAGATAAAAAGACGGCGACTCGAGCCAAGAGGAAGAAGGCATACGCATATATCAGGTGGGGCTGAAACGAGGGGAACAGGATCGAGGAAGGATCGCGTGTTCGTCGACGACGAAAATGGACCTCGACCGATGTACCGTCCGAAGGGAAGAACCCGTAACCGTGTCTGTCTCACCTGATCGACCGTTTAAAGAATCATAAATTTAACGATAATGATTTCCACGAGTGGCGAGCAACGCGAGATATCCGACACTATAATTTCTCGGTCTTCGATTACTCCGCGAGAACCCTTTCCTCTCTCTCGGTCGAGTTCTCCATTAACCAGTGTACCCTCAGGCGTTCCTACAATTTTCAGAGGAACAAAAGACTCACGGCGTTGTTCGCCGCGTGATCGTGTCAGGAACATCGCGCGAACAATAGGTCGCGACGTCGATACAAGCCGATCGAGAACAACGTCGAACCACCGAGACGAACTCTCGAGTGGCGAGGAAAAAAAAACCGAACCCAGAGACAGAGTATTTGTGAACGTTCGATCGTTCTAATCGTTCTCCTTAAATCGCCAAGGGGGAAGTCGGTCCGAGAACGACCAAGACGACGATGACGATGACGGCGATGGTGGCGACGACGATAACCGTGGTGGTGGCCGCGGCACAGGCACACGCCATATCTGGCCAGACTATCCTACGTGGGCTCGATCCTCGCCTCGACTCACCTCTCCCTCCTCCTAACCAAGCAAACACACCTTTTTAGCGGCATTACATTAATATCGTAATGGCACGGGATCAAGCGAGTCCGCCTGCCCGAAGGCGCACGCGCATTTGCCGCGCTGATCCCTGGACAACGCACATCCTCCTCCTCTTCTTCGTTTTCTTCTTCTTCTTCTTCTTCATCTTCTTCTCCTTCTTCTCCCTTCTTCATCATCATCTTCCTCTTCTTCTTCTTCTTCTTCGTGGTCCATGCTGAAGCCTCCCCGCAGATACGCTAACTGTCTCGCGTCCGAGTGGATCATTTGTCTTCCTCAGGGAAGAACAACTGCGCATATCGCGAACTCCAGGGATTCTCCGTCTTGCCTGGCACGAGCCACGAGATGATCGCTCCTCTAACGTTTGGGTTTTTGGCTGGGAAACGTGAAGGTTGCAATTGCCAGAAGATTCCAACTCTCTTCGATATTGTAGCTCGTGCGTTAATGCAGTACCGTATTTCGTAGCTCTTACGTATTCAGGAGTATCGTGTAGCAAGAATTATCTCGACTTCGATTCATATTTTGAAGAACGTATCATGGTTTGTTTCATGAACAGAAGCGTGAGATGAGCGGCGAAGCAAAAGGCACCTCTCTGTCGAGTCGTCCCTGACGATGGTATATCCGTTCTCTCGGAGAGACATAATTCGAAATTGTCGGTTGGGTCAAAGGGCAGGGCCCGGCTACTTGAGCGAGTTGACTCTGCCGGTCTCGGGGGTCACGTGCCACGGCTTCTTCGCTTCTTCTTCTGTTACCTCTCCTCGCGCCGTCTTCCTTCGAGTTTCCACCTCCCTACGCGCCGACGATCCTCCTGGAGTTTCGTGGCGACCGCGACGGTCGTTATCGTTTCGCTGGTCGTTATCACGGTCATTAGAAATCTCTTCATTACGCTAGAAACGACGATACAGTACGTGGCCGAGTATCTAAATCCTCGATCTTCTTTCCTTTCTTCGTCTCGGCGACGTGGCCGAGATTTTATGTCCAATTTCAATTTCCTCGTGATGATTTTATCACGATGAAACGAGGTAACTCGCAGTGTGAACGGGTAAACGGGTGCTAGAAAAAACCGACAAAATAGGAGGACTAACAGAAGATGAACAGATAGAGACACGTAACGGAGCAACGAAGAAAGAACGCGAACAGAAACGGGACAAGACTCCGAAGAGAGAGTCCGAAGCATCGCGGTCCTGCAGTCGAGTCGAAGTGACCTCATCGGATGTGGCTCTGATTCGCTCAATTCGTCCACGACGTTCCAGAGCTCGTGCGCGCATCAACGCGCCAAGACACGGACGTGTGTCGCGCGGAAAAGGAGCCTCTGCGCGATTGCTATCGTCTTTGCCTCATTATTCCATTATGATGGCGTGTGGCGTGTGCCGTACCCCATTCGCCCTGATTGCCAGCGCCTTCTCCCCTCCCCGCTGCTTTCCTGCACGCTTCTCTCCTCCTCCTCTTAACAATCTTCTCTTTTTCCCTCGATTGTTCGTTCTTCTTTCTCTTCTTTCCCGTTTCTCCCTTGAATCTTACTCTCTCTCTCTGTCTCTCTCCTCTCCTGCAAACTCGTCTCTATCTTTCCAGCGTTCTGCGTCGTCCCTTCCTCGTTCAGTCAACGTCTTCGTCCCTCGGCTTCGGTCGAGCACGCGTACACATCTCCGTGACGATGATGTGCGTGATATTACGCCGCCCGAAGAACGTGAATCCCTGCCAGAACGAGAGAAGGATAGTGAGAATTTTCAAAGAGAGAAAGAGAGAAGGGAACAAGCTGAAAAGGGGCGGTGGCAGCAAGGGAAAAGGGAGTCGTCGTGGCGAGAGGGGACGAAGGTGGATGGACGACGGGACAAGGTAGGGCAGAGACTCTCAAACGGTTCGGAACAGGTTCCAGGACCGTTGCTTACCTCGCCCCGTCCGCCGGGTGGGTGGAGAACGAGTTACAGTACGCGCGCCAGCCACGGAAGACACCTGGTTTTCGGTTAAGCACGACTCGAGCGCGGCAACGTCGGACAGAGAGAAGGGAGAAGAGAAGTACCTACGCGTTGGAGCCGAGAGTTTTGAATATGGACCGCGGTGGCTCGATCTTAACGTTTGTCCCGTCTCTAAACGTTTATAGTAGATATTGATTCGAAGGAATTTAAGGGGCTCAACGTTGTGGACCCGACTTCTACGCACGTTATATGGACAGCTATAAACGGAGCAATATTCCGTCAAACTTGATGGTTGGATACTTCGCTGGAATCTACAAGGGAATAGAAATAATGTACCAGATCTAACTGTTTTACGAATATCAGCTATCGTGGAACGTGGAAATATCAATGGCAGTTAACGAACGACTCACTGACCGTGTTTCATTATGAAAAGTTCAATTATAGCAAGTCGAAATCAGGCAGTTTAACAATTCGTTATATGATTTCAGAGTTCCATCGTCCATGTTCATGGAAGATTATTTTACCTGTGTACACACAAATAAATAAATATATTGAATAGAGGAATCAGGTATTCTTGGGAGGCTCTCTTGACACGCAGTCTCCTCGAGATAGACGATCCAGCAAAATTAAATGAACCGAAACGCATTACATCAAGAGCCCTCGTTAATGTCCAATTATATCAGGGATAGACGACTCCAGTACACTCGTTACCAGATCACAACTATCAATCCCCTCTTGCCTTTCAACGCCGACCCTTTCTTTCGTCTCTTTCCTTGTTTCGACCCGGCCAACCCCGGTGTTTGCCACGTAATCGTCGAGCAACAGAGCACGAATATAAAGTCTTTACGGCAAAAATATCCGTACAACGTCGATCGTGTACTTCCGTGGATAGAAATCATCGGCGAACGGATGATTCGCTGATCCCACGATGCCCGATTGCCGCGCGGAACAATGGCTTTGGATAATGCGGAATAGAGTATGTTGCGTACGCTCACACGGCTCGACAGGCGATTGTAATAACATTATACGTTCCGGGTTTACGCTTAAAAATCCCCGTGGCCCGTTGCGAGCGCAAAATGCACGATAAATCTCATGATTATCGAGGGGAGGCCGTGACCATTTGTTGCTCGCTATCCTTAACCCCTTCGTCGTGGGTTCTCTTTCTGGATCTTCTTTAAAATCTTTCCAATACTCTTAACTGCCGCCTTTGACTCCTTCGACATGGAAATCGTGTCCTACAATGTAATTAATTCGCGATTACTTGATGTGGTATCTTGCCGTTCTAGTCTATAATTTCGTTCTCGTTGGACCTATACACCTAATGACCGGATATATCGTAACGAATACTAATTAAAGATAAAAACGACCGACAGCGAGACAAATCGCGCACGTGGGGAGATAATTCCACACGGTGGGATGACAATAAGGGTAACCAGTGTTTTAGCGGTAACACGCGGTTTCGACAACCCTATACTCACCCACGGTCGCACAAGTACACAAATACAGGTTTGAACGTAGTCGATTAATTTATGGAAAGTAAAGAAATTGCCCAGTCGAAGGATTACATTCTCCGGAAACGATTAAATATTAGGTTAACCCGTACATTCTATACAAATAAAGATTTTCATCTACCCTGAATTCTAGGATTCAACTTACACTGTCATGGTGCGTGTGTATCAAAGAAATAAGATAATCTACTTTGTTAATAAGTGTCCATGAAGCCTCTAACCGAGCAAAATACTTAATTGACGTCGAAGTTGCGCGTAACGCGTAACCTTTCTTCGCAATAGTTAATGTCGCCTGTAGCAAATCGATTCGTTTCGTTTCGATCGATTCAGTGTTTTCTCTTAAATCAACCGACGGGATGAGCGACCGTGCGTGCAGGTATATCTTCGAAGATTAGTCGAGATTAGAAACTGGGAGTGTCAAACGGTAGTGGCGTGAATGGACGACGTTTACGACGAAACGTTTCGAAATCACTTTTGAATTCGTTCTCTGCTGCGCCGAGCGTGTCAAAAATCCTGTTTCATCGTAGAGAATTTCAATCGTTATGGTTATATTCTTGTATACACAAAGATTACACGTTCGCACGAAGCAAAGGAACTCCTTTCTCGAATTAATATTTATCCTTCATACTTTCCTTGTTATCAGGAAACGAGGAATTAAAATTCGTCTATTTGCCATTTAATAAGTCGATAATATAACCAGAAATACAGTATCAGTAAAAATAAAATCTTCGCCGAGCGAACGTTGAGACAGGATCATTAGGAAATACTGCAGCTGTCCTGTATATAACCGTAGATTTTCCTTTCAATGCTGTTTTTACATACAGCCGCTTTCGTAATCTCGAATATTTATAACCGGTGCACGGTGTCGTTAATCGCTTCCTGATAAATAAACCGAAACGTTATGCGGACACTTAACACGCACCAGTTAGGAGCCTTAAATATAAATTATGATATTACGCCGTCTCCATCGTCGCCTCTAATTACCCATCACTAACCTATATTAATTCAAGATCTTGCAAAATTCCGTGCCCAACCACGTGGTCAGCATCGTTCGCAAACGACTCGGGCAAATTGAACTCAATTGTTAGTCCGTGTCTCAATTGTTACATTTACATTTTCAGAGTATTCGGAATGATAACACGGCTGCACGCGAGACCTTGGGCAGAAACGAGGCAAATGAAGTTGAGGAGGAGCAATGCATGCGCTCGTATACATTGTTCGTTTCGAATTAAAATACAGTCAAAATAGGTACCTTGTTCGTGTTCCGATTGAAACTTTACGAGTATGAACGTATACTGCTCGAACATGGTTGTCTTCGGTTGATCACGTGGTTTCACGAAAATGAAAACATCACGCGTGTCCTATTTGTCGCAAACTATGGAGCACGTTACGCGGTAATTAGGCTGTTCTCGAGCCGGTCTCGACTGTAAACGGCATAGACAATTTAACCGCGTACCTTTCTCCTTGTTCTCCGACGGTAACCATCCAAGTATACCTATGTTATCCTGAATCCTAGCCTGTTAGTTTCTACGCGCTCCGCAACGTTTGTAAGCTGGGTAGCAGACAATCGACCTGTTGGAAATAAATTTTAGCTTGTTATAACGACAAATCAGGAAACGTATTTGCAACGAGACTAATTGAAAATTCACCAACCGGATGCAAAAGTCGAAAAATAATTAAAGGATTTCCTTTGAAACAATTCGGCTACTCCTCGTAAAGCGATCCTGTTAACATAATACACGATCTTGAGTGGTAGTAATGCAAATGGCTGCGTGTTAGCATAACGATCGAAGCAATCGTGAAATCATTCTTTTTAACCTCATCTTTCATGGCTAGGATATTCATCGATTATTTTCGGTCATCGTAGCATTAGATGATTTGCAATTTATAATCGTACCACTTACACGGTGTCAAGAAGGAGACGAGCACGAACTGCCACAAATGACTGAATCCGCTCCTGCGGGCGATGATATCATTCGAGTGTCGAAATGTAAGAGGACTCTCGTATTACGTTGCCAGACTCCACAGAGAATTTCCCGCTGGTTTCTGTTCCGTTAGATCTGTACTTTGACACGATACATAAATGCTTCAAATGTTCTACCTGCATAACGGGAAGTAAACGTTTCGAACGTAACCTATAATGTCATTTGCCAATTTATCGTCGAATTACGCGAATCGAACGACAACCCCTTTAACGCAGTAACTTGTTTTAAAATTCTTATCAATTATACCTGTCGAATATTAATCATTTCGGTACGGGACACAATTTTTGCCATCGCTGAAAACGTCGACAGGATCGAAAGTTGACGAAACTGCCGCATAATGGCGGGACAGTTTCCCGCGCGAAAATCACGATCGATCGAAGCATGTCGAGTATCGATGTTCGAGTTGAGAACCACCGTGAACGTGGCGAGGCACGCGACAAGGCAGAGCGCGTGTCCCACGCGCGCTCGCTTCGAGAAGCTCTCCTCAAATCAAATCACGTAACTCGCCACGATGTATATCTCTCCTCTCTCGCAGTGAAATCGTCGAATCGTTGAATCACGGAGCGGGAACGGAGGACGGTGTCTCGTGTCGAGTGCGATTGGCGAGTCGCAAAAATCCGCCATTAAAATCTGCGACCGAACAGCTCCTCCCATCGAGGAGTATATTCGAGACGAGGCTGTTTCGAGAGATCGCCGAGATCTTCGACCGATCGCTTGGCGTGGGCGCTACTTTTTTTTCCATCAAGATCTCGCGCCATCGATTTTTCTTCAACGATTAGCTGTATCCCCGGCGAATCTCATTGTTAGTCACCCATTGTTTACTAGAACTCTTTTCATTCGAATCGCACCCTGTATATTATTAATTTATGTACGATTTATTTCAGGTTAAAGTGAGAAGAAAAGAAATAATAGAAAATATCTATTAATCGCATTCTCGCATGTAATACGAATCTAGTTAATTACGTACTGACCAATTGTTGTCCCTAATTTCCACTTATCGGGAGATCAATAAATTTCTGCGGGTTGTTGGGGCGCCTCGTGGTCGAGGATGAAGCCGGCGCCTCTAGCGAAGCTAAACAGCGGAGGGGAACCTTAATTCGCCGTACATTTCCCCTTATTTGGGCTTCCGTGCTCGATCCGATGCCGAGAGGGAGACCGGTGACTTGGGAGGGACCGAGAGGGTCGGGCCTGCGAGTTATACCGCGGGACGCTTGCTGAGTGACGAATGTGTATACCCGTCTTATTCACCTCCTACCGTATTCGGCGACAGGCTTGCAGATCGTCCAAGATTAAGCCTGTAATTCTAATCGCCTCGCTGTTCGTTTTGGCGAACCTTCTTCTCCATGGGAATCGTCTGTTTTCTCAATTGCATTCGTAGCAAAGCACGCCTGCGTTTCTTCAGTAGGAAAGTTACTTACTTGATACTATTGCGAGCGCTTTAGAATATTAAATAGTAAAAAGTTGAAGACGAGTAAGTTACACATTTTTATGTTACAGATATTCCGAAGTACAACATTCTATTGCAGTTATATCTAGGAGATACGATTGAATTTTAAAAAGTGAATCCTTACGCGTGATGTTATCGTGTCAGTATTTCCTGCATAGAGATCGTCTAAAAACTTCGCTTTTCCCGTAAGTTCAAAAGTTTCTTTTACACGTACGTACTAACAAAATCTTCATTTAATATCGTTTAAAGTTTCGTAGAAAAACTTGTTTTGTTAAACCATCAGAATCGGATAAAATATCGTAGCAAACGATTCTCATCGCATCCTGTACGCAGAACTTCTAAGGTAAGCTAATAGAAGAATTCATATGCAGGTCTTGGTTGAAACGCAACATATTATCGTCTTTTATTATTTTTTCTAGCTCGACCGGCATATCATCAATGAAGTTTCGTATAGGAGATTGCATGGTTACAAAGAAAACTCGTCCTATTCGAGATTCCGCTGTAGCCTCCTTGTCGCATATTCAGTCCATTTTTCTCCCTCCTCGGTTGACCAGCGCAATTCCTCGCGCACTGGCTAGAGCTCGCAGATTGCGTCACGTGACATCGTGCGTTTTATTGCGCGGCATTTCCTTCGTGTAAATTCCTTGCTCGCGCTATACTTTACCCTTTCATCCTTCGTTCAACCGGTCTATAAACGATCGGTTTCATGAATCGCCCCGCTAATGCCGCAACATAAAGAGCACGATACCGCGTTAGAAGGAAAACGAGAAAAATGCACAAGATAAAAAAATGCGTCGTTCGGTAGGTGGCCCCTAATGAGATATACCCCATAGGGGCATGCTTTCAAATGCCGTTCCCGTGTTCCACGATCTATCTGTCTGTCGCACCGTTGAAACGCGTCAAAGCGACTCCAAGTAATAATAAGTCGATCTAACTTGAGCCGTTACTCCCCTATTATGTTTTATGTAGATCCATGCCCGGAGAGAAAAGTGTGCACGGTGCCCCGTATAGCCAAGAGTGCACCGCGACTCGCGACCTTAGAAAGGCGATCGTTTATTGTTCGGTCGACGCGTGCATGCGTGTGCCACTCGTACACGAGCAAAACCGCGAAACGAACTGGTCAACAGCCACCACGGGTCCGCCACAATGAAACACACGGGACAGCGGGACAGCATTCTGAGCGTTTCGCGATCGACAACAAAGCGGTGCAACATTCTCGCGTTCAGATTGATTTGTGAGCGTTGCGGACCCGGGATCTCCTATTCACGTATCAAGCATATTGTGACGGATATCGCCTGGAGAAAATTGCTCAATTCAGAGCGGTACGCTGGCTACCAACGATGTTCCTTGTGCTGCTGGATCATCCAGTGATGTAGCTATCGTCTGGAACGCCCTGATACGTTACCATCGCTTGTTCCTTTTGTGTCGCTTTCTCACCTTCCTTCTCTGTGGATAGAATCAAGTAATTAAGCATACATTCTTTCCAGGTAACTTCTACGCGTGAAACAAGCACAAATGTACCTGTGAACCATGTTTACGAGATAGAGATCACACGAAACGACGCATTCTATGGCTAATCGTATGTAAGAAGAAGTGGAAACGTCTTTCTTTTTCTGGTTCTCTATGGAGCGATAGAACGGAGATAATAGGACTGTACGATTGATACATAAGTAAATCGAAGAATTCTAACGCGTGCTCGAATGTTGGTGAATGAGATTTCGAGAAGGCGATCGTTCGAGGTGACGAATTCCATGACCAATCGTATGTACACTCGGCGAATCAACGTTTTAATTCACTGCCGGTTCATTCAGCCGCCTCAACGACCACGTTGACCGACCGCAGTGGAATCCAACTGAACCACCTCTTGCGGGATACCGCCACGAGTTAATGTAGTGCGTATTACACCATTACATGTTCCGTTTAATCATGCCCCGCTAATGGTCCACGGACTTCCTTAATCGACGATGTCGTCCTTACATATGGAATGAAGAGCGTCAACTCGTTGTTTTTTCATATTGAATCATTTCCCTGTTTAGTCCTTCGATTTTTAACGCTTGGAGCAGTTTAAACAAGTTCTGAATACAATTGTTACGCTACGTCCTATAAAAATAATAATTCTCATGTACAAATTGGTATTACAATTCGAAGTCATGCTGTCCGAATGGTCGGCATTAGTCATTAAACTAAAAGACAGACATCGTATCTGGGTTATTACCAAAGTCACGGTGTTTCGATCTTCGATGAACGCGCACGATAAACTACTTACTCGATGTCTTTGAGCTAACGCGATTAAATCGACCTTGTGTTACGATAATCGACCTCCCGTACGCTTCTTGTGGGAACGCGAAATGCGCCACAGCTGCTCCATCGCGCGTTCTCTGTGATTTTAATGAATATCCCGGCTGATTCCTCGAACAAAAAATCCTTTAATGATCGTAACAGAGATCCCCCTCGATAAAACGCCGAAGCTTCTGCTTAATTTAAACGAATGAATCGCCTCGAGTTGAGCCATAGAAAAAGCCACGGGTGCAATAGAATCCCCCTAGGTTTTCCATAAATCTTCGAAATATTAAAATGGTAGTTTAAAAGAGTCGAGTATATTACTAGCGTCCATTCAGGAAGGGTTTTCCCGTAGAATAACCTGTTCAACGGACCTCTAACCACAAGTTTACCAAGGTGCTTGTAAATCACCCCCGGCGTTCAGGGTGGTCGTACCAAAAATCGAGCCTACCTAATATCTCGGCTCATGGTTGTGTATTGGTGTAACGAACAGACAGAAACGAGGTGTATCCGGCTCGATAAAAAGCCGAGTGAACGTTCCCTCGTGCCCTAATACGATTTCGTTCTGGCCATTATATCCTCCTCCACTGTGACCCTCTGCGTCCCTCTCGGTTCCTTATCGCGTCAGACCTCGAAAAGTTCTTTTTTCTCGGGTATACACGACCACTGCGTCGTTTGTGACTCCCTTGTTCTCATCGCCGTCGTCGACGTTGTCGTCGTTGCCGTCGTCGTCGTCGTCGTCGTCGTCGTCGTTGTCGACGTCGTTTCGATCGAAATCGTAATCCGCCTCGAGTTTCGAGCATACGGGAAAGCGATCTCGTAAGAGGGAGACGATCGGCTGTGATTTACGCTCCGGATCTTGTTTCACGAAACTGCGGTTCTACGAGCAATCCTGTGGGAAAGTGAGATGTACGCTTTGACTGCCGCCAAAAGATCGTGTTTTTAATATAGATCCTAATCGTACGGAGCAATGCGGCGAAGACTTAGAGATGGTATTCGTAACATTAAATCAATCCTCGTTAAACCACATGATATATCATTGAAGAAAATATAATAAAGAATTAACTTTTTCAGAAGTTCCCTGTTCAACGTCCTATGTCGTGATCGATGTTCACGGGGCTATCTGCCTGCAGAGATGAACCGCTAAAAACCTATTTAGTAGGATCAATTAGAGCCATCAAACACGCTTCTCGAACGCACAGCGGACGATTGACTGTACAACTGGTGTCTTCGTGGACAGGAAGCCCCTTTTCCAGTGTCCACTTTAAAGCGTACCTCCTCGACGAGACACGCAGAGTCGTAACCGCGCTTCTTCCAACATCTCGTCACCGATACGTCAACGCGAGCCCGTTTATGCCGCGCGTAATACATCATTCCGGAGAAATAAAATTCGGCACGCTCAGTTTCCAAAGCCTATACGTTACAGCTTCGTTGTTCCGCCATTGATCCAAGCATCCTCGCCGTGCCTCGAGAACGAGTCGAATAACGACGACCATTAATTTTCTCGACGTTATATAGCGGACATCCTCGTACGACCAGCTAGCTGAACAAATGGCGAGAGAGAGCCACGACGAGACGATGTACGCGCGAACAACTAGTGTCGTCTCGAGCGTTTCGACTTTCTTGTCTCGACCTCTCCGGAACAATTAGCCAGGGTCATCGGGACGCTTCGAACGCGGCTCTAATTCGATCGAACGCGCAAAGCGACGATGACCGGGAGAGATCCACGAATCTGCCCCAGCTAACGATTCGAATAATTGCATCAGCGTTACCGGACCAAGCAGTCGCGATTCGAGGCCAAACTCTAATTCGTTCGATAGATGAAAACTCGAATCGCCATGGGAAAGCGTAATCGTAACGATGAGCAGCGAGTAAAGCGATCCAACCTCAAGAGACATCGATCCTGCTTAGTTAATAGGCAACGCGTATCTGATTTCATATCGACGCGGGGTACCGCCGCGTGCTGGACGAGTGTCCACGTGCGCAAAGGGTCGCTTAACGGTTCGAAACGCGTAATCTCGACACGAATTTTCGACTTTCTTACCGGCTTAGCCGCTCCGTAAGAAACGCCGTCGCTTTTTACGACCAAAAGGAATCGTTCTCCCGCGAAGTACAAATTCAACGAAAAGGAAGACGAATATAACGCGGGAAGGAAGAACGAGGATCGAGACGCATCGGGACGCAGAGAAAGAGACAATCTTAAGCAGCGTACTCGCGTCTAATGGTCGATCGTGTACGTATGTCTGGTCGTGTACACGAGTACACGACGGATCGGGCATCAAAGAGAGAGAGAGAAAGAGAGGAAACGACGTCGATCGGAGCAAAGAATCGGTAAAAGGAAGAGAGAAGGCAAGAGACGGAGCCTACTAAATGTTGGTCCAAGCGCGTGGGACGCTGGTTGCAGTTAGGCTCGTGCCTGCTCCCTCTCCACCAGTTCTCTCTCCTCCTCCCTTCTGCCCGTTTCTTCGCCCTCTTGCCCCGCCAGGTCGTTCTGACTTTGAATACCGGTCGGGTCTGTCTCGCGCGGCTGTGTTGCGGTCGTCGAGTTAACCGCGTACTATCACACGCGTCCTCTCTTACACGTACGACTCCAACACGCGCAACTGGTGGCTGTATAATAACACGCGGAGGACTGAAACGTACACGAGCAGGAAGAGAGGGAGAGAGAAAGAGAGAGCACTCGCACACGAACAGTGCTACACAGCCCCGAGGAGACTTCTTTTCCTATGCGTGAGCGCGTATGGTATGCCGTATGTAGATAGATTCGGATGGTGCGTGGACCAGTCTCGGCGTGCGCGAGCTGTACAGGCGGACAATGCTGGAGAGAGGTTCGTGCCACACCTCTTTTCTTCCTTCTTTTCCATCCTGGACCCTCGCCGCGCCCTTGCAGTAGATCTCTCCCCTGCTGTCTTCCTTTTCCTCTTTCTTCTTTTCCTTCTTTGCTGGATACCTTCTTATTCTTCTTCTTCTTGCTGGTTCACCTTCTCCGTTACCACATCCCTTCTGCTTCGACGAGGTATCGGCACCGAGTCTTCTCGCTCGTATTTCGTCGCGTCTTTATACGCCTCCGTTGGATTTACTCGCGTATTCCTTCTCTCTACCTTTCGCGTCCTCTGCGAGCGCACCTTTGCTGGGAGTTTCGTCGGTTCGTGATAAGCTGCCTCGAGGATCCTGGATCGCTTGGACAGATCGCTGGGCATAAATATGCGAGATCGACTGCCGGGGATAAAGTCGATCGAAATTGGAGACCGGACGTGGTAGTTTTTCGGCCGTGGTAACGCACTGCGACGGGACCAACGCTGAAAGCAATGTTGCGACCGATAAGCGGTGACATAGTACTAATTGGAGTCGAGAGATATCTGTTTGGATACCGGAGATTAATCTTAGAGAGAACATCGCGCTATCTCGATGACCTCGCTTTCTCGATCAACTATCGTTAACCGTGCATCGATTACGTCAACTCTTATTCCAAAAAGCTTGTTTCATTGACGGCGATAATACCAGTGACACGCAACCGCAGCGCGCTGCTCTCACTAAAGAAACCTGAAAACATGTGAACGGAACGTCGGATGAAAAAGCAAAGGATGAATGCTTCTTGTTCGCGCGGCTAAGTACTCGTTGCAGCGAACAAATTAATAGCCGGCTGCCGATCGCGGAAGCTTTTTTTGTTGTAAAGGCTCGCGATTCCTTGCGGTCGCTTTGATTATTTTATCTTGGAACGTGCGCGGGCCGCAACCGTGAACCGGCAACGCGGTGAAAAAGCGAGAGGGATCGATCGTAGCTCGTGCCACCGTGTACGCGCGTGTCTTTCGCGTTCGAACGGGCCCCGGCAAGCCTTTAATAATCAATTTATGAATGAACGAACCAACCGAGCGCTGTGGTGAAAGTCTTCGACTCCCGTTGACTAGACAGAGACATCGTCAATCGTTCGGAGAAAGACAAACACTGCGAGCGAAACCATGAACGAATTAATTCTTTGCACTTCGTCGATTCTGTAATATCGGTGACTTCGAAAGTATCGCTGCTATTAGCCGTTTCTAAATTTGTCGAAAGAAAAGTTTCCAGAATGCTGAAATTAAATAATTTCTTACTTGCGTCGTCGTTAAAATGAAAAAGAATCGATGGAACTCGATGGAGTTAAACGATATAGCCGTGTTGTCTATCGATATTTTGAAACCACGAAGCGTCAGAGTTATATGGGACAACGACTAATTAATTCACTGGCGTCCAAAATGGGAATCAATTTCTAATGGATACTCCTCGGACTCGAAACGTCCCGTTTGATTAATCGAGCGGACGACGAAGCTGCCTCGAGAAACGAAATTCCAGTAGCCGCGCGACGCCTGTGTTTCGGTCCTGTACGCACGCGATGCTTTCGTACAAGCACGTCGAAATTGCGTGCAACGAGCGTCTAAAGCGATCCTCTCTGGTCCCTAACAGTATGCTAATCGGCTCAATTAAGATAAGGAATTATACGTTCTCCCGGCAAACGCAAATCAAACACAGATATACCTCGACGATGCTGCCCATAAGCTCTAGCCTCTTGTTAATGATCACGACGCACGGTTTATTATTCCGTGCTTCGGCCGAGGTGAAAAAACGAGCATAAGAGTAGGAGGAGAGTGAAACGGAGAGAGGCCACGCGATACGAAAGAGGGAAGAACAAGCGTGACCGGTGTATGTCGCAAGTTTCTTCTTTCGCCGATAATAATCTACGAGGCGGATTATGGTAGTCGAACGATGGCAACCTTGAACGGAGACTTATTGGCAAGAGTGTCCTGGCGAACGTCGATGATTCGTCGTCTTCAACGTCTTGGACGTCGCCGTCGAGTTGCCGAAGCGAAACGAGAAAGAGAGCAAGGGAGGAACGATAGCGGCGAGGCACGGACGCGTGCGTCTCGATGAAATTAAGACCCGGCCGTCACGATTATTATATCAATTAATTACTCGGCCCTGGACCCCGGTGATCGCGCCATCCGGTTCGGTAAGTCCGGCTAGAAAGAGGAGGAGACCGCGACTTTGCGTGCCGACCACTCCAGACGACGTCGAGAAATCCCAGGAATTCGAATAACGAGCCGGCTACCGTGATACACTACTCTGGCCACCTTTCTGATCCTCATCGATCTTCGTCCAGCCGTTCCAGGATCGACCACGGTGTTAATCACTGCTCCTCCGTCTCTCCGTTCTCCTCATCGACACGCTTTTCTTTCTTCCTTTCCTTTCTTTTGCGTATTCAGCTCGTTCGCCAAACTAGCCGTCCCGCTGTCCCCATCGTTATTGATTATCGACGCGTCCGTGACATTCGACCAGCGGTCTCGCTTCTCGAATCGAGTCCATTGCGAATTTTTGCGTAACCAGATACGATTTTCTTTTCTACGCAGTTATGGTATTTAGGCTGAAAACAGAAACGAAGAATGTTAGAAAAGAGAATAAGAACTAACTCGGCAAATATTCGTTTATCGACATTACCTCGAAAGTCCTGTTTTATAGGAACGAATGGTCGAATGTTGAACTCGGTGCATCTTTGTACGTCCACGATCATGCAAATTTATAATCTTCCGTAGTACGACGAAGGAGGAGAGAATACTTTCGTAAGCACAAGAGAGACAAAAGCGAAATCAAAAAGATAAAAATTAACGAAAAGAAGAAAAGGAGGAAAGAGATAGAAAAGAAAGAGTAAAAGAGACACGAAGAGAATCACGAGCGGTGGTGCATCACGGCGAAGGCAATGGTTCACGTAGACGAAGGGAAACGATACGGGAGGGTAAGAGAAAGAAAGAGAAAGAAGAAAAAAAGAACGCACACGCGCTCCCGCGGATACACACGTGTCCTGGATCACGGATGCAAATATGGCATAGTATCCTGCGTGGCTCGCGCCTGGATATACCTACCTAGACGGTAATACGGGTAGGTAAGTCAAGCGAGGTGGGTTGAGCCGCACCCTGTTCCTCAAGCATCCACCGAAGTACCTCCGTTGCCTGTACGAACATGGCGAAGTCGCGTGTGTGCGTTCCAACGGCGTAAGACCAACCATATACACCGTGCAACGTACACAGGCACGCGAGGATACTCGTTGCAACGCCTTGCACGGAAACGTAGAGGAGACGAAATACATAGATAGGAGCGTACGCGCTGACCGTTCGTGTGTACTCTCACACGAGAGAACCACGAGGACCGAGATGCGAGGTGAACGCCCCCCACAATATCTGAAATCTGCGCTCGAGTGTGCGGCCTGTCCCGTGCGTGTGCTACACGTTGCTCGGTTGCGCGCGTGCGAACAGCACACGCGTCTCCGAGACGAGAGAGAAGAGTGTGTTACCTGAAGTCTGGCGTGGCTCGAGTAAAAGCGTGTGTGCGTGCATATTCTCTCGCTGGCCGGTGTCTTATAGGTGGTAGAACGGGCCTGTCCAGTTTTCCCATGGGAACAATACCCCACGGGATATATAATAACAATGGTCACGGGCGTGGGAGACGGGTCGATCTTTATTTACCCGGTCGTTTTTCTTTTTTATATTTTTTCCTCCGGCACGTCCCCGTTCCTCCCGTCTTTTCTCCTTCTCCGGTGGCGTCGCGCGGTCGAAGTCCAGCGACGCGTCGCTCGGTTTGTCCACTGTTCCTCGCCGTTTCGAGGCAGCGTCCTCACCCTCGCGATTCGCTGCGAAATTACGACTCTTCGGGACCTCCGCTTCCCAGATTCCTCCGTTTTCTCCTTTCTTTCTCGCAGCCTTCCTCGCTTCTGTCTTTTTCTGTCGATTCAGTCGTAAACGGTGATACTCGACGCGCACCACGCACCGCACGCTACACTTATTTACGACCGATTCGATTCGATGGATAAATCAGCCGATGTAAATTGCTCGAAGAAATTTAATCGACTGCCAATATAAATCCATCGGGGAGCGATCTCTGGGACACGATCGAGCAGCCTGCTCCTCGTACTTTTATCCGAACATCGGTGGTTTCTCTGGTTTTGCGTGCACTTCGAGTACCCTCGCGATCGTATAGGTAATCGTAAAGTCCATGCCGATTACCTGCAACCGTGACGCAACGTTGATTACGGTCGCGGAGATGAGTATCGTTTAAAAGCAATTAAATGCACCATTTCCAATAAATCTTTTTGCCCTTGAAACCTCACCAACGGCTCCTACCGTCCTACATTCCTGTTATTCGCAACGGAATCCTTTCCTTCCCTACAACTTTCCGTGCAATCATCGTCGATTAACGATTCGGTCGTCTTTCGTCCGGTTTAGCGACCAACTATTGGCGTGCAACCCGTGACATAAATTCTCGAGATACGCTGCCTATAAGTTGGGACATCTTACGGTCAGATACGATCGCGATTATGAACCAGCCTCGCGGTTACTTAATATGACCGCATTGGATAACCAGCCTCTCTGATCCATTGTCTATCTTCACAGTCGCGGAACAGCGTGCAGCCTGCAAGTTTGATATCGAGTTAAACTTTATGCCCCGTCAAGGCCACGATTAATCTATAGATTACCTACAAGCTCGCCGTTCGGTGGTCCCTTTTGTTCGTACCTTTGTTCCAAGGTTCGTCGCGAAGGCCAATGTAAACGAACACTTTAATCGATGATCGTTGTTCACGAAATGAACAGCGTACATTTCGTTAATTGAGCTTACAACGTGCAAGAGAAAGGATATATTTATCTATAGCGTGTATAAACACGCGATTAAGCGGAACAACCTGCAAACTTTTCTGCCTCCCTGCTGATCTTAGGTGGCCGTCGTACTCGAGCATTATCGTCATTAAGCATCATCCAGCGGCACGGTTATTAAATTATATCGTATTATTATTCAATATTACCGTGATCTTCGCGGTGAAGTCGATTTCGCACGGTCGCCTCGACGCCCCTAAGAATCTCTGGGTCGCTTTCTTTTTCCGCTAGATGGTTCCGACCGAACGGTGAACGAAAAAAAGAGAGATGAACGAAGAAAACGAAAACAGGGAGGCGACGAAGAAGATGGCTTTAGCACCGAATTCTCCTCTCGAAGGACGAATAATCCTCGTTCCTCGAGTACTTCGTGGTGGGTGGTGCGTACGCGGAGCTGGCCAGAAGAGTCCGTTCTCTCTCGTTCTCTTTTTCTCTGTCGAGTGGTTCCAATGTACCGTTGGAATCGGCCGCGGCCAAACAATTTCCCGCTCTGCAGCCTGAAAGAAGAAAAATACATAAACTCGAGAACGTTTAATACTTTCTCTACCGTTCTAATATTCTGACGAATACTCCATCTGAGATGACGGACCATCCTCCAATTCTTGATGAAATTAGCTACAACGTTAGCGAATATAAAAGTTCCGATTATCTTCCGATATCGTAGGCCATACATATTCTGTAACGAATGATCGTCCAAACGAGCGTCGTCGTTAGTCGAAGCGTAGTCGTTTTAATTTCCATGTTAATTCCTCGCTATCTGCGGTCAAATCGTCGCGACGAGAAAAAGAACAAGTGGAAGAAGAGGAAGAAGAAGAAAAGGAAAGAGCGCGATTACGCGAGCGTGATCGCTCAATTTGACTACACGCCACGGTTACAAGGCACCAACAAAGAGAAGACAAGCCGCCGTGCCACGAGTCGAATGAGTTTGTGCGAGGATTCGCGAGGGGTGCTTTACGATCGCGCAGAGCTAAGCCCCGCAACGCCTTGACCTGCCTCTACTCTAGCAAAACCTACGACATCCGAGCGTGTCCAAACCGATACGAAGCGATAGGACTGCGCGCGTGGACGGATCAGTCGTCATTGCTATTTTTAAGCCTCGTAATCGCCGCTACCTTTCTATTGCTCCACGGTGGCAACGCGGCTATGTACCCTTCGTAGGACTTGCCTCCTTTGCCTCCTTCCATGAGCTTTCTAATTCCTATTCGTTCGAAGCATATTGCGGATGTCTTCATCGTTCATCTTCTAATTCGATCACCTACGTCAAAGAAGTTCCGTGCAATTACTATCTAATATTTCGATCGTGTTATTACACGGCATCGGATTCGAGCAACCATAAGAAACTCATCGTTTTCCGCCTACCAGAGCGTTAAATCACAGTAATTAGCTATCATTTTCAGAATTCTTCCGTTACGTGATCATGATTGAACCTGATGCGAAATAAGTTCAGTTCTTGAAAAATTCGGTAATAGGCAGTGACGTTGCTGAAAAAGAAAAGAAATGGAACGAGAAGAATTTCTGTCGGCAGGTCATGGAACGGATGCGAAAACGAAACAGGGAGCTTTCATTATATTTGCCGAATGTGAGGCGACTTCTTCATTTGCCCAGAAGAGAAGAGACATCCGCCGGCCCGTGTTTTGTCCCTGATACCTCGGCGAAGTGGTTGTTGCAGAGTCGCGTGGGCGACCGGAAACTCTCCCTCCCACATTCGCGTGCCCTACCTCTTCGAAGGGACTTTCTGAGAGGAACAGCATCCAACGAGAGAGGAATAGAGTACCGAGAGAAGGAGAAGATAATAGAAAACGAGAAAAACAAAAGAGAAGAAAGGCATATACGTCGCGACGTCACGGCAAGTCCAGGAAGAAGAAGAAATTCTTAAAACCGTGTACAGGATTCTCGGAACTATTAGCGTATTGCATATCAAATGGCCGATCTCGAACACTGAGAAGACCTAATACGATTTGGTAACATGAAAGTATTGCAAAATGACACTTACTTTCGCGGGTTATGACAACGCAAATCCTTCGTTAACGTTCTTAAGACGAAATGTATGGCGGACAGTTGAATCGATTCCTGAAACACGTTTTGATCAATTAATATTATTTACAACGATGTTATAGTTTCCGAATGTTTCATGATCATTTATATATAGAAATGGTTTCACCTACAATGATATAATGTCCTATTTTTATCCATCCCTTAGCGACCAATTATCTCGCCTGTCCCGATACTTGTTGCAGAAATTTTCACAGTTCTCTTCTTCTGACTGGTTTTCGCTTTGCAGAAAGTCTGTTAATTAAGTGACGATACTTCCAACTTCTCGCACAATATTTTACACGAGTGCAAAATGCCAAACGACTAGTTCCTCGAAATATCCACGAAACTGATCCGTGTTCTTCGTGTCTCGTGCAACGAGTTGATTTTTCAGATCCATCGATTTGTTTACAAACGGTCCATTGCACACAATTTTAACTACGGTTCTACATCGGCGAGCGTCGAACTATTATCTCGAACAACTGAAAGGTGAAACGAAGTTAATTGACAGGTAAATTTATCACTGGGAGGATCGATCGACCCTTAGGCCCTAGACCACTTTCACCCGAAATTTATTCCAATCTTAACTAATGGCGTTGGAACTCGTGCTCTCGCGGGACCAGTAATCGATTAACATCGACAATGAACGAAAACGAGTATGAAACGTATCATTAATCGTGCGTCCCGCCGTGCTCGACAACGGCCAAACATCGTTCGACCGACAATGGCTCGAATCAACCCCTAGCGGGCTGCTCTCCCGATACGTTCGCGACGAGTAACGTTGCGAGTTCGAATGTAATTATTAGCTGTTGAGCAATCGAACTGGAAAGCGAACGATTGAAAAGAAACCTAATTGTCCAAGGAAATGAGTTTCGATGACGTATGTAGGGTGTCGTATAACCAATGGTAAGAACTAAAAGATGAGAGAATAAGTTTGTCCCTTCCGTTGTGCGATAGTTGTAAATCAATCGCTAAAACTTATTGATTATCTTGATACCACACCGAGAAATTTGGTATTTCATCGTGGATGGCTAATTCGTTATCTGGCGTCGAAAGGGTTCGTCGGGCATGGGGTGCTGGAAGACGTAGACGAATGTATCGGTAGAAATAGAAAACTACGAATTGTTCTCCATCTTGACTCGATCATGGTACACTCCCCACTACGGCGTCAGAGTGTTGCGCCAGGTTTACCACTTCGTGAGCGCTATCCGGACACCTGAATCGAGAGGATTTTCACAACGCCGCTGCCTGACGCGAGAGAGCTCCGGCTAGGTTGTCGCGTGGGCGACCGGAAACCGTACCTTCCTACCGTCTTTGGTCGTCACTCGACGACTCGACGGGGAAGGGAAACGGAGGGAGAAGGGAAAAGAGAAAAGGCAGACCGACCGGCCAAGAACTGGCGCAGCTCTCCTTCAACGTTCTCCACAGCCAGTACCCGCGACCGAGGGCGGATCTGTCCTCATCGTCGCGTAACGCTTTAACCTGGCGGGACCTATAGGGATTCCTGCTTGTCGCTCGTGTACGAAGACCTTAATGGATATAGAAATCGTCAGGGTTCTTCCGTTTCCGTAACAACGATTAATTTGGCTACCGTAATCGCGTTACGACACCGTCAGCTTAACGGCGATGGACCAAGCTTTTATGACGAG
Source organism: Megachile ligniseca (assembly GCA_945859555.1). NCBI lineage: Eukaryota > Metazoa > Arthropoda > Insecta > Hymenoptera > Megachilidae > Megachile > Megachile ligniseca. Next base: position 10,298,659 of record OX243788.1, on the reverse strand, counting down.
TCCATGAAACGAAGTGACCAAGGGGGGACCGAAATTTCACGGCTCAACGGTTCGTTTGTCACAGCTTTAAGTCTTCGTCCCCACAGCTCCGTAAACGTTACCATCGATAATTTGGATAGTCGGATCATGAGAAAATTAAACCAGTCGACACGCAGTTCTCTTCGTAACTTCCTAGGAAATTTGAATCGTGGTAGTATTTCCTAAAAAACAAGGAAAGTAAAAGAATTTGTCGTTAAAAATTCTATCCAGCATAGCGATAATAACCGAATAAAGAATATCAAGGATACCGAAGACGTGTCGAAACGCGTGAGATAGGAAAAAAAAAGAAGAAAAAAAAAGTGCTATCTAGACTCTTCGGATGATAGAAAGGTGATGACCTCGATCCTACGCCTGCCGCGTATAAAACGCCGTTCCCGTCTTGCACCTCGTTCCGCCTGTTTCTGCTTGCCTGTTCTGACTGGCCTGCCCACGCCTGCCCTTCTGTCAATTATATTTACTATTTCATTCATACGGCCGCCGCTTGGTCCACGAGCCGTGCCCATTCACGAGAACGGCCGCGCATGCCAGATTGCTCGCGCCGATGGCTATCCGATAGGGTAGCGCCTCCATATATGATTCGGATGGAAATGCACTTCGGGCAAAAATGTAATTGCTGTAATCTAGGATTATATAGTTGCGTAACATCGACACCGCATATATTATATTCACGTACCATGTATGCTATATTCTCTGCGTATTATTGCGCAATAATAGACAAGTTTCCGTGAAGCAGGCTGGGTAGAATTTGAAAATTCAAAAATGCGCGCACGCTGCTAATCTTCATTGTTTTCATTATATTGCGCATGCGCGTGACGCATGCGCAAAGATACGACGAACAAAACTCGTTCGTTGACAATGTTTGACAAAATAAAATATGAAATCCGTGTCATATACATACCTCTAACGTTCCTTTTCTTTACTTTCTCACCGGTTCTCCGATACTCCATGGACCGTGAGAATATTTTCGGGTTTCAAGGGGCTCACTCACTAATCGGGCGCTAATTTGCTTTATACTGTAAGAAAACAAACGAGAGAATCTCAGCAATTTGAGCCAGTAGATGGTAGAAACTCACCGGTTTGAAATCAGCCTGCATCGTGTTCGTTTAATAGGGAACACGATCAGCTATTTACATGGCAAATTTACTCGTACTAGGTGAAAATTTATGTTAACCGATTTAATGCCATTGGCTCACGATGCATTTTCAATGATATTTAGCAAAGATTAAGTGCTGTCAGTTGGTAAGGCTACACCTACTCGACTTTGAAAGATATGGATTACCCTAGTTTAACCTTAATTTTTTTCTATACATTATCTTGCGAAACGAAGCAATAATATTAATGCATTTATGGATCGATGACTCGCAATGTATTCGATGAAACTAACTTAACCTAAATAGGTCGAAACATTTTTTGTGTTCCATCGGAAGAGATGAGGTCAACGTTATTTTCTGATAGATGAAACACTCGACGAAAGCACACTCGTACACACGCATGCGTGCGCAATAGGCCGAATAATTAAGTTTCCACGTTGATTCTCGTATTCCTATAAAGGAATCGCTTCACGCCTACGCTCAATTCCTTTTCGACTCTCGTGCGGCTAGGACTCTGTGATTGCAAAGTCGTTTCAGAATCTAACGATGTTTCCTCAGAGTACGTGTGTAAATCTCATTAAAGATTATTACGTTATTATCTGTATAATCGATAATGACTTGATACTTACTTTGATGTTTTCTTACACTTAGCATTTTGATCAGCGATCAGTATATAACTTTGATTATAGTATAACACTTGCAACTGTTTAAAAAACACAATAAATGTACATTGAAACCATAGATCTTGTTAGAGGCGAGTGTAATTCGTGTACATAAATTCGAACTTTCGTACTCCATAATTTAAACGTTTCATAGAAAAGTGCCATCTGATGAACACTAAACAAATTATCTAAAACAAAATAAAATTACCATCAGATGATAAAAACGCTATTGTATCCTGTGAAAGATAGTATACATATTTAAAGCGTTAATAAAAATGAAACTGAAAGAAAATATTACGTACATTAACACGATATCACAATTATGTATTCTGAAATCAGTATCATTAGCGCAGTTAAATTTTAGTTATATACCAATAATTATCGACGACTGTAAACCTAGTGGGCGCTGTACCCAAATCATAACCATAGGTGAAATGAACCCAATCTAACCTAACAAAACCATTTGTATTATAGACTGCTTGAATGACAACAAATTATATTATTTCTAAAATTGTTTAGGAATAATATGAAAAGTAATTACAATTGTTGAAATTTGTCTGTTAGTATTATATTTCTTATTCACCGTTTATGAAAAAGAGAAGTTCACGTATTGTAAATACATAAATATATAGAAAATACCTTATTTGTATTTAATATCATTTTGAGGGTAGTTGCAGACATATGAATTTTATACGATCAAGTATTAAATTATATTGTATAAAATATTTCAAAATTATTGTTTGAATTAAAACTATAACATTGTAATGTAAGTACATAGAAGATCTGATTTAAATATGATGTTACTAAAAAATGTATTCCCTTTTTTAGCATGTTGAGCTTAATAAGATGTAATAGTTTAATCACAAGCAAAAATAGCGCAACAAGAATTTTACGAATTCAGAAAAATTTGTATACATGTACTCGAACACCTAAGTCTATAAATGCAGCATGTACACTTATAAAAAGAAACTCCATTTATTTATATCAGGTATTGAAGATTAATGATATAAATTACAATTACATTTAAAAGTAATTTAAAATTATTTAATATTTTCATAGGGTTTATCTAAACAAAGCAATATTATAGCTTTAAATTTTGCAACAAAATCAAGCCAAAAATCAGACAAAATTGTAGGGAAATGGATGTTAACTTGTGGTGGTATGGTTTTCATAGCTGTAATTTTAGGTACAGTTTTTTACTCCACACTTTATTATTATGTTTGTACTGTTATAAAAGCTGTTGTAGATAAAACATATGGAAAGTAATGCTTAAAATTTTAATATTGTTCTAAAATAGATTTACATTAGTTTATTATATTCTATAATTTATCGCTGAATAAGTATCCAAATTCTTATGAAACATAATATATAAATAAATCATGTAGAAAGAACAATCAACAATTGTTAGTCATTTCCTATGTGTTTAGGAGGTATAACAAGACTTACAGAGTCTGGCTTATCTATGGTTACCTGGAAATTACTGGGTGAAAAAATGCCCATTACTGAAAGTCAATGGCATACAGAGTTTGAACGTTACAAACAATTTCCTGAATACAAAATGTAAGAATTTATATTGTATTGATTATGAATCTTATAAAATTGTATTCCCATGTATATCTTTTATAGCACTAATCAAAACATGACATTGGAACAGTTTAAACGAATTTGGTGGATGGAATATTTGCATAGAATGTGGGGACGTTTGATAGGCGCTGTATTTATAATTCCAGCGACATACTTCTGGTCCAGAGGTATGCTGAAACCAGGAATGAAAACTAGAGTAGCCATTTTGGGAACATTAATTGGTTTACAAGGACTTATGGGTTGGTACATGGTCAAATCTGGTTTGGAAGATCGTTTTGTGGGACCATCAGATGTTCCACGGGTTTCACATTACCGCTTAGCCGCGCATTTAGGAATGGCATTTATTATATATACTGGGTTTCTGTATAATGCTTTGGACCATTTGATTCCTGCCGAAAAATTAAATCTTAATAATTTAAATGTTAATATTAGCGATATACAACGGAAGCTGAACAGATTCAGAATGTTAGTTCATTCAACGAAAGGATTGGTTTTCTTCACTGCCTTGTCTGGAGCTTTTGTAGCAGGAATGGATGCAGGTCTTATTTATAACACTTTTCCGAAAATGGCGAACAAATGGATACCGGATGATGTGTTTGCGATATCACCTACGTGGAAAAATTTTACAGAAAACCCAACCACTTTACAATTTGATCATAGAATTTTGGTGCGTTTTAAAGATAAAAAATGAATTTAAAACGACGACAGTTTAATCTATTATTTTTTTGCAGGCAATAACCACTTTATCATTAATTACTTACATTGGAATTGCATCTCGTAAATATAAACTGCCTGGTAATGCAAAAAAAGCTATAATGGCAGTTCTTTGTGCTAGTTATTTGCAGGTACTCTTAGGTATTTCAACATTAGTACATCATGTCCCTGTATCATTAGCTGCAGCTCATCAATCCGGAAGTCTTCTTGTTTTGAGTACAATGATTTGGTTGTGTCATGAACTGAAGTATTTAAAGTACATTGTTAAGTGAAGTTTAAGAATGAATTTTCACAACATTATGCTTTATTTGACAATGCATTAAGTTATAATAATCATTTCCTAAAAATTAATTTACATGTATTTACTTTAAAGTAATATTACTACAATCAAAATACAGAAGTTTAAGTAATTTCATAGTTTGATAATGTATTTATAATTTTATGTTTACAAAGAACAAATAAATACCTATTTTAAGATAATAATAAACAAATATGTATAGCATTTTTATAGTTCAATGGTGTTACATATCTTGGACCTGATAGGATTATAGTTTTAAATTATAAATCAAAATAAACTGACTACTAACATCACTTGTCCTTTCCTAAACTTAGCCACATATTAAATATTTAATGATGTTAGTACTGGCACCTAATTTCAAAAACCAGCTTTGGTAAGTAATGTTATTTCTTTAATTAGTTTAAAAAATGTGTAAACCCTGCTTAATCAATAATTGCTACCTAGTAATGTTTTCGTTAACATTCCGAAACTTTTTTTTTCAATATTATCTAATTTCTGATTAGCAACACAGTGAATTTTGCTTTATTTTATTGGCAGTTGTTCTACCTTATTTCCAATCAGTCATTCTTTAATTTTTTTAAACGCCTCGTACGCATTGGTCCAACATAGCAATATTAATATTAAGCAGTAGCAACATTTAATAGGCGTTTTGAATTGCACTTTCGTTATTGTAACGCTTTTTATATACACTCGTCATATTTTCGCTTTGTAATATAGCAATCGCGCCGCATCACATTTCTTGTTTAATATTACATGGACATGAGTATTAAAGAAAAATGTATTTTATCACTCATACATATAAAAATCATATCACTTAAGAGAAACGCAACATTTATATTAAAAATCTTTGTATGAACATGCACGAAAAAACATACAATTTAATTTATACTATACACAAAATAATCTTTCCATACTGTTTGAATATCAATCAAAACGAACTTAAAATGCAGTCTCTTTCAGTATATTGCAGATAACCCAAATCCTATATTGCAAAATTAATATCAGTCTGATAGAATTTGTCATTCGAGGGATCTTATGTCTTACTTAGTTTCTGGTAACGAATGTTTTTCCATAAATGCGGTATTACCATTCCCATTGGTGTATTATGTACTTAAAGAACGCGTAAAATAATACTTTAAATAACGTTACTGCTTCACCAAAGAAATCATGTGGCAAAAGAAACCAAAATACCATTTGATTGTATGTCATTAATGCATCATTACATGTTACTGTAATAAAACATTCGTTTCTTTGTGTAAAGGAGCCATAGTTTATGAACACAATAAAGATACAAGAATGGTATATATAAAATTCTTAAATTTATAAATTCAAAACAAGTTCAACACTTAGTTGCACTGCTTTTAGTAGTGTATCAGAAAAATTCATAATAGATAATATAAAAATTTTGTTTCTTTTTCTTTTTTATATGAACAGAATTTCATACACTTTGATGTTCATACCTTTAACAATTGCTTCCGAATTAATGTATTATTTTAATTTGCGCGTAATTATCCAATTTATAAATAAGTTATTTTTATAAGATTAAATACTTTTGTTTAGACACTCAAATTGAGAATAGTGGAACCAACGTATACATCTTCATACCGATATATTCTATGTATTATGTATTAAACATACACGCACACGCAATATTATATATTATAATTTTATGATCAATGTATATGTAAACAAATTTTATCACTGTTGTGTTAGTATAATCAAGAAATTCACACTTATAATATGTCATTTTGTATAATTATATTTTAGACCATCTTTTAATGCAACATGTGGGACAGAAGTAAGAATTAAGTGCCATTAAATTAAATTAGTAGTACTTATTTTCACTGTGTTGATAATTTTATCGTAAGCACAAATAACACGAATGTGAAAGTGATCATACTGATAAAATTGTATAAAAATTATAAATTCTGCGCCACATGTAATTCAATATTAGTCTTATGGTTTTTCTTCTGTGCATCATTCAACTGTATAGATCTTACAATACAATATCTTATTAGTACTTATAGGAAGGAATCGTAAACTTTAGGCCTTTAATAGACCAAAGACATATTTTTATCAAACAATGCAAACTTACATCCTATAAACATCCATAATACATTCACAAAAATTTAGAGAACTGACAAAAAAAATGTCAAAAACCTATATATATTATTGAAAAGTATAACAAAAGACATTAATAATTGCTCCTTAATAAAACTGTAATTATTAGAAATTTAAAAATCTTTGAAGATGAAATGAATCGGAAAAAAAGAATGAAAATATATCGTAACAAGCGGTATATACTTTGTTCCTTTTTTCACTATTGTCCATTGTGTTTTTATATTCAATATTTACGTAATTCTCTTATTGTTATTATTATTATTATTATTATTATTATTATTATTGTTATAATTTTGTTAAGTGTATGACTTACTTCTTACATAATTATGCAACACGGTTTAATAAGCAGCATAAATAATTTTCTACGTGTATACTTTGTTTTTCAAGTGTTACAGCACCAGCACCTTCGTTGGTAGTAACAAGTAAGTTTAACAACATTCCTGTTTTAGCCAATTTTTGTTTTTCCTTCATAGATGTTAAACTTAAAATTGATTGCAATTAGAACTTTGTAGTAATTTATTTTTAATTACCAGCATGTGTTTCTTTTGATCTAGTATAAATTAGCAAAAATTAAATAATCACAACCCACAATTTTAACACAATATTATCTAATTATTGTAATAATATATACGTGTATACATATATACATATATATACATGTATATATATTATGAAAAAAGCATAAACATATACATATACACATATATATGTATATCATAAAAGTTATGCTGTAAGTGCATTTTACTCTACTCTTAACAATGACAAGATATAAAATTTAAAAAAAAATGTATTCTTACTCGGGTATGTGTAAGAATGTGCTCATCAGAAAATATGGTTTAATGCAACGTATATCTTGTATAACATTAGTTCAACTTGTTTTCACTGGACTGTCATCCAATTTTTCTGGATTTACAATTACTTGTATTACATAACCTGGTTGTATCTTTGCTTCTTCTACATGCATTTTATCACCTAATAACTTTCCACCAAAGAACCACCTTTGACGTGATGGTTCTAAACCTTCTTGACTCTATTAACATAATTATTATATAAAAAATTATGCATAAAAAATCTATTAATGCATTAAAATAAATAATTTCAACCTCACCTGTAATTTTTTCTTAGCAACTGCAATAGTATCTTTGCTATAAACAGGCAATTTAACTTCGCCTAATGTAGTTGATAATCTGAGTTTTAATGTCTGTTCAACTCCACTATCAATGGGTTCTATAAATTATTAATAAAATTTGTTAAATCTATAGAATTCCTGTGAAGTGCCTAAGCATTTATTAACTTTAATTGAGTCACCTGAACAATCAGCAGGAGAGTCTCTTCCACTATCCTCCTTCACGATATTAATTGGATATGATAAGCAATAAATTGGAACCTGATATCTAGTTCCCAATTCATCATAACATTCTGTTAAAAAGCCATTTGGCACAGAAATATTAGCTCCATCTAATATAGCCTGTGCTAATTGATAATCCTGTGCTTCTGCTGCAATTGCTCCAGCCCTTAAAGCATCCCATATTTCTTTACGCCCATCAAATGCAGGAGCAGTGTCCCAAAATTCGTCCCTTTTACTTCTCAGTTGTCCCTCTGTCAGTGGTACATCTGATTTCCACCTGATTACTTCATGACATAACGGATGATTTTTTCTTGAATTTCCTATTAAAATATGATGTATTTATGTAAATCTTTTTTACAAAAATGGAAAGTTGGAAAGGATCCTAAAAAAATCATTAAGAAGATGGTAAAAAAAATAGTTTAATTCCATAGCAAACTTCAATAAAGTAACAGTTAAAATTTAAATATTTGATGAAACAAAATAACAATGACAAACAAAATTTCTTCTGCACAACTATACATTTGATACTGCGAAATGTTATTATGTATATGGTGACTATTAATTACTTAACTTCCTACGTAACAAATAATATGCAAATTCAGAGACATAAAACGCAGTAAATGTTAAGTACGAAGGTAAGGGAAAAGCTGGAGTATCTTCAAGGTTAGCTGTTGTTGGTTGAAATTTCTACGCACGCAATTTCAATCAAACTTTTACCTGAATTTACTCTCGTAGAATTTCCTGTATTATCGTCAACGGAGGCGTTTCTTGCCCTCGTTATACCTATGCAGCCTCCCATCCTAGGTGGCTGGTGTAACCAAACATTTCACTGAAATTTAACAACACCTCACATGCCATTTTCATCCATCTTATCCATTCAATTACGAATCGGTACCATTAGAGGCGCTATAATCGAATCTTTGGTAACCTAACCTAAGATGTTGACAAATGTAATTGAATTTAAAAAGTACATAAAATAAAGTTCAGAATCAAATTTTTTTACAGATATGTTTCATATACCAATATGTGTTACGCAATATAGTAACCATACTCTGGTATTTTTGGTGTGAATTATTTCTAATAATTTATAATAAGAAACATTAATTCTAATAAAATTACATAGAGGTATTATATTATTTTACTGATACTCTAAGGTTAAGTAACAATAGCAAGGCATGGTTTGCGATGGCTTCACTTACAAGCACAATTTTTAAAGAACGATTTCTGACTATAATTAAAGAGAATGGAACTTTAAATGCAACATGTCAAGAGATCGCTATAGGTGTGTATTAATTACCATAATCATTCTTCTTATATATGCAGATAATTGGTCTTGATGTATAAAGTAAAAACAACTCTTACAGTGAGAACTTATCTATAATGTATTTATAAAAAAAAATAAAACATACATACATATACATATATTATGTATTATTGTTATAATTATAGTAATTATTTATATGATTGTTTTCATCTTTAAATAATTAACACAAAGTAGGAAATGATCATTTATTTTTAAATGTATAATAAGACACTAAAATATATAAATTTGAAAAATAATTGTTATTGTTTTTATTTATTCAGAAATACAATCTGGACATGCACAATTGTATGCAATTGTGGAAGAACTTGGTCCTTTTTTAACAGAAAAAGATGTCAGTATAAGAGAAAAAGGCATTAATATTCTGTCTACAGTTTTGTCCTACTTACCCAAAAATTTTTTAAATGAAGCTGAATTACATTTTATAACTTCGTTTTATTGTGATAGACTTAAAGATCATCACAGTATAATACCAGCAGTATTAAAGGGAATTTTAACAATTGTGAGTTATATATTATATTTTATAATTTTAGATGTAATAACTAAATTAAGAAACATTTTTATTTCAGGTACAAATGAATCATTTACCTAAGGATTCACCTGAACGTTTACTTAGAGTTTTTTTTGATAATGTTCAATGTCAATCTCAATCATCAGTTGATCGTTACAATATATATTTAATACTTACAACATTATTACAAAACAAAATAGAAGACTTGAAAGCCATGGGGCCAGATTTTCTTTATGGAATGATCAGTACTATTGAAGGAGAAAGAGATCCTAGAAATCTTATGTTAATATTTACCATACTTCCACATTTTATAAAAGAGTTTCCATTAGGTCATTTAACTGAAGAAATGTTTGAAGTCATTGCATGTTACTTTCCAGTTGACTTCAATCCTGTAAATAAATCAACCAATCAAGATTTTAATTGTTCATCGTTTATGAATGCAAATTGTAATTTTACTTGGCATGTTTCAGTCTGGATCAGAGGGATTACAAATAACACGTGATGATTTGGCAGAAAAATTGGCACCTTGTCTTTGTGCTATACCAGAATTTTCTGAATACTGTATACCAACTATTATCGAAAAATTATTCTCCAGTCTTAAAGTTGCCAAGATGGATTCTTTGTATTTATTGTGCAAAGGTGCACAAACATTTGGTATAAAAGCCCTTGAACGATATTCGACTGAATTATGGCCAATGTTAAGGAAAGAAATTATACCAGGTGGAGATGTAGAGTTAAGAAATGCTAGTTTAAAAGCAGTCATGTCTATGATTGAAGTTCTATCAGCTGATACTAAGCTTTGTGAAAAATTCATTGGTGATATAATCACAGATACAAAATCATCTTTATATGATATAGAACTTAGTTCTTTTAGATCATCTGTAAAATTATTAGAATGCATAGCAATGGTTAATAAAGAATCCTGCATACAGGTATTACGAATAATAATACCATTATGCCTTGGTCAATATTCCACCAAAACTACTATAATTGATAAAGTTATTTTGATTGAAACACTAAACAACTTTATTAAAATTGCTTGTAACCATAGATTTAACATCAAAGGTAAATATATCTTCTATATGTCTTAAAGCATGCAATCTAAAAAACTTTAAGTATAATATAAAATTTAATTTAGATGTTCCAGAATTATCATGGACAGATATACCACAATTATATTTGCATGAATTATCTACACATCATACAGAATTACAAACACAATTGCTATTGGGACTAACATTACAAAAAGCATATTTAAATGAAGTACACCGAAGTTCACTCTATGACAAAATTTGTAGCCTCAGTAAAACAAATTACGATGACATAAAAACAATTTGTTACGCATCTATTTTAAGTTTTGCTATTCTATATCCACGTGAAATATCATATTTGATGAAGGAAAGATTTTTATTAACCGCTGGTAAGTTAATAGAAATAATCTTAATGGTAGCAAATAGCACATTTAGTTTTAGGATATAAATATGTATCTTATTTTAAATGTTTCAGACGAAGAAAACCCTGAGGTACAAATTCATAAATTGGAAGTTCTTACAGCTGTTGCTAAAACGTATGAATTAGGTATTGAAATTCTTCCACATATTGTCTCACAGACAAATGTTGCCAATTCTGAAATAAGCTTTACGGCTTTAACGTGCCTTCATAGGCTAGTTGTTACAGAAAATATTGACTATAATATAAAACATTATTTGTATAATGAATGTGATATTATTGCAAAATTGGCTGCTCTTAAAATTAATCCTGTTGAACAGAGATTAAATCTAGTATTAAACATTTGTCGATTAATTGTAAGAAACCTTACATTTGAAGAACAGCAAAAAGTTGTTAATAAATACGCCATAATTTTGAATGAACAAGTTTCGGAAATTGACGCTATTTTTATCATGAATATTTTTATTCCTTTGCGTCAAAGTATTGATCTACCAATAAATTTGAATTTGTTTAAAAATTTGTATAGTTTAGTACTTAATAATATTCATACAAATATAAAATCCATAACGTGGGAATTTTTTGCTGTATTGCTAAACAAAATGAATGACAGTAATCCATGCTTTCAAAGTATTTTGTTGTATTTTAAAAATCAAATAGCTAATGATTTGAAGTCAAATATTAATATTGAAATGAAACAAGCTGCAGCTTCTTTGCAAGTATGGTTAACGAAAGCTATTATTACAAAAGGTTGCCGTGATGCTGAAATCTTTTTAAATGAAGTACGTAAATTTTTTTATAATGTTTTAAATATTTTTTTAATGGTATTTAATATTTTTTAATACTATTTTATAGCTTACAAATATTTTAAAACACGATCACATAGGTCAATATATAGCTCAAGAATACACAATTTTAACAAGCAGACAAGAGAATGTCTTGGTGGAAGAAAACTTTTGTAATATTAAAATTTTATTCAAGCAAAGAGTATTTGAACATTTAATTAACAAAAATTTGGAATTCGAGGATTCATCAAGACAAAATTATTTAACTGCATTGGTGCTTCTTTTAGAAGAAATACCCGTGGAACTCTTATTTATGCACTTAACAAAGGTAGTAATTAAATAACAACATAATTGTTATCATTTATTTCAGTAATAAATACATTTTTTCAGTTGGTTCCACTTTTAATAGAATCTTTATCTCTTGACAATGAGCAGTTAATTTATTCAACATTAATAACATTGAAACTTTTGTTGGAGTCCGAACACATTATTTTTTCTGACAAAATACAATGCTTTATTTCAAGATTTTTAAAATTATCGACTTATAAAACAATGGTAATATTTTATGAATCGTGTATCTGATCAAGTACCCCCTTAATGTTGTCTCATGCTTTTTATATTATTACATATTTTAGAAAGTCAGAATTGCAGCTCTGGAATGTTTAACAAGTTATTGCAAATATCCTACAGTTGTAATTAATATGTACAAACAAGAGGTAATAGAACAATTAGCAATTCCAATTGACGATCGAAAACGGTTGGTCCGAAAAGCTGCCGTAAATGCGAGAACACGATGGTTTTTAGTTGGCGCACCAGGAGGACTTAAAGAATAATGATCTGTTTATTTTAAGTTATATTAATTTAGTTATAATAAAATATTTTATAACTTACAAGTATATACATTTATTTAATAGATATACATTTAATAATAATAGTGTATTGCATATTTTTGAATTTATGTACAAAACTACAATTTTATGTACTATTTCAAATATATTAGAGAATTTAAAAGTTCTTTTATTATGTCACATTTTATACATCTGTAAAGGAAGTTGATCACGTTTATACTATATTGTACATAATGTACATAATTGAATAAAGAATTGATTTCTGTAATGGGATTGAAACCTGAAAGTTACTCTTTAATGCTTTTAGTATACCAGAAGCATGGGTGATGGTAAGACTTGTAGTAATTTCTTCTTGGAAATAAATGCTGTGAAAAAAGTGTTATAATCAAGAAATAAGTATAATAAAATTTATTTGTAGGTGTAGTAAAAAATGGTGCATATAAATATGAAGATGGCACAAAATATATTGGAGATTGGAATGCAAAAGGCTTAAAACATGGTGCTGGTTCCTTGCTACTTCCTGATGGAACACGTTATGATGGTGGTTTTCAAAACGGACTATGCTCTGGTTTGGGAGTAATAGTATTTCCAGATGGAGCAAAGTAAATATATTAATGATAGTTTTGTAAGCTATATCATCATTAATTTCAACAAATTTGTTTCATACCAGATATGAAGGAGAATTTATGCAAGGTTGGTTTCATGGTCATGGTGTATTTTGGCGATCCGATGGAATGAAATTTGAAGGAGAATTTCGTGGTGGGCGTGTATGGGGTTTAGGTACGTATAATATCACAAATATTGATTACATGATATAGAAAAATTATTATTTCAATAATCTACAGGATTAGTTACATATGCCGATGGATCACATGGTTTTCCTAGAAACGAAGGTTTCTTTCAAGATTGTAAACTTGTACGTCGTAGACATTGTCCAGACATAGTGCAGAAGGCACAGAAAATCTCTATGATGGCTCGTGCCCAATGCAGTTAAATAATAGAGACAAATAAAAATGAGTAATATTGAGTCTTAATAAAAATATTGAATATTTTATACCATTTCTTATTAATTACAATATCAACTTTATATACCCTCAAGCTATTTCTTTTGAAATAGCTTAAAAAGAATTAATTTGTTTAATAAGTTACATAATTTTTACAGATACAGTAGTTATAATTTAATACATCTATATATGTAAATAGTTTTTTAATATAATATAAAATTTGTATAGGAAGTAAAACAGGCAGTGATAGAATTATAATTAAATAGTGAGTATTAATTATGTAAAATATAAATATAAACGTTTATATCGGTACGACACGTGATCGTATGATTGCAAAATAGCATGTTACGGATGTATATATAGGCGATAACGAACATAGTTATTTTATTCTGAAGTTTATCATTCAAGTTTCTAGTAATGAACATAGCAACAATCTAAATTCTGCAATACTAAAGTTTTCAAAGTAATTTCTACTAATAATAATATTAGTAATTTACGTAATAATACTATTTATACCTTCAATATAAATTTCTGTACCATGGATACATGACGTCAACAATCTGACATTACACGTTACACGTGGGTATAAAAAAAATTAACATGAACTAACATTTTCACGATCACGTAATTGCTATCTACCATTATACCGGGAATTTGAAAAACAAATAAGGGTAAAGGAAGGAGTATCGCATCAGTCTATATTCATGAGACATGTTTTCGACATAGTATTGAACAGCTGTTATCACGCAATGTTACTCATTTTATATAGATTAGCAGTGATTGTGATATAAATTTAGAAAAATAAATATTTTATTTATTAGCATAGGAAGCTATGAATCGGTACTTGTAATGTCAGTCTGTTTATAAAACAAAAGTTTTTATTCGATAATAAAAATAATTAAGTAATATTTTTACCGTGAAACATCATAATCACTTTTATATAAATTGCCAGCATTTTTATTGTAAATAGCTTAAGATGACAATCTCAGGTAAGAACAAATTATTTTGTTGCTTTTACTTGTACCATTTGCGACGCGGTTATTAGTTTTTTCATCATTTCGTTGGCTGACGTGAGAAGTGGTATGAGTATTTTCTTCGCTTTCGAGTTTTGATTAACCAATAGTTTTTATCTACGCAGCGTCAGTATCTCTTCATTTTTTCCTTTTATCGTATAAAATTTAATAAAAAATTCTATATATGATCATAATAATCTTATGGTAGCACGTATGTGTGTCGACGCTTGTATGATTCGTCATCTGGGATCGTTACGAATACTGATGGCGTTATTTTGCAAGTAATACTAACCCATTAATACTTACGATTATGAGTTAATTCAAGTTAATTATAAACGTACATATCAGTCCATCATTTTTAGGTGATTATATTTGTACCGATGAACTTGAAATAATCTTCTGCTGAATAATAGAAAATATATAGACTAATTATTAAAACATCTTAGTCAACTTTCTATTAATGGATGTTCTCTACCATAATTATAAAATACATATGTATATAGAATGAACGATAGTCTATGATATGAAAATAAGATTTATACCGTTTCAAGAAGAGATATTAAAATTATTACATGTCTATGAAATATTACATTATTGAAAATAACAAAGTTCAATATAAAAATAAATTAAATTTATGTAATTGCAGTGTTTTTAATATTATTTAATAAAATATAGGGTTTCATAAATTATTTGAAGCATTCTGTTACTATCTTTATTATTTAAATATTGTATATAAAAACAGCCTATTTTCATAATAGAGTTTAGAAGAACCTGCAAAAAATACATTCATGCACATTTTTAATTCATGATATGCATGATTAAAAAATAACCTTTGATACGTACTATGTTTGAAAATGACAGATTTTTACAATGCATATCAACCTTTGAAATCATCTAACAATAATTTATTCGTAGTTTGTCATGTAAATTATGACATTAATATGATGTTTTTAATTTGATTTTCAGTCAAAGAATTGTGTATTATATTGGACAAAATTATATATGATTTAGAGTTTAACAATGAGCCCTCAGAGTTATAAAAGTCATATCACAACAAAAGCTATGGCATCTAATGGTTATACTGGTACTGGCACTCCAGCTAAGGAGTCTAAAAACCATTCATCTCCTTGTGAGTTATTTAATTGTATGTGTGCTTAGAGTAGCCACTTTTATTTTTTATTATTAGTTCTGTTTTTATATGAGAATCACTATGATTATAATATAATGAACACTTATTTTAAAGAAATATTGCAAGTATTTGTTTTAATTTAAAGTGATCCTCATATACATCATTTATCAACAAGTCCATTGTTTTACAGTATTGCATACAATATATAAAATGCTTTTTAACATTTTGAAGCTTCTTTTACTTGTTTATACTTGTGTATTTATTTGCATCATGTACATTTGTAATATACTCGTAGCTTGTTTTCCTTTATTGCGTACATAAATATTACGTGCTTGAAACATAACAAGTTAATTTATTATAATTTATAATGTCATTTGTTTGTTATTGATTATTATATTTTATGTATTATCACAATAAGATAGAATGATGCCCTTTATTTTTTTAGCAATGCCATGGTTTGGTATGGATATAGGAGGTACTTTATCTAAACTAGTGTATTTTGAACCTAAAGATATTACAAGAGATGAAGCAAATGCAGAGGTAGAGACTTTGAAAAATATTCGGCGGTATTTAACCAAAAATTCAGCATATGGAAAAACAGGTTACAGAGATACACATTTACAAGTATGTTTCATTAATGGTTAATGTTTTTACTGCAAATATGTTTTATATTATATTATTCACATTATAGATGGATAATGTCTGCATTAGAGGCAGACGTGGCACATTACATTTTATTAGATTTCCTACAAGTGAAATGGGAAATTTTCTAGCATTAGCAAGATCCAAGGGTATGGCAAACTTGGTAACAACAGTTTGTGCTACTGGTGGTGGAGCATATAAGTTTGAAAACAATTTTAAACAAGTAAGAGATACAATTTTTTATTACATTTTTGTACTCATTTCATTGTTTTTAAAATTGTATGTATGTATGTATGTTCTTTGCAGGAAGTAAACATGAATTTAGCAAAGTTTGATGAGTTAGATAGTTTAATACGTGGTATGCTTTATATAGAAACAACAAATCCACATGAATGTTATTATTGGTCTCATCCTACAGATGATAGTAAATGTCACAAGATTCCTTATGACTTCTCTGAGCCATACCCTTTTCTAGTATGTGTAGTTATTTAAAATTTATTGTACACTAAACATTTAAATATATTCTGATGTATATTAACTATTTTTTTAGCTCGTAAACATAGGGTCAGGAGTAAGCATATTAGCTGTTTATGGCCCAGATAATTACAAAAGAATATCTGGTACCAGGTATGCCTTTTTGTAATAAAATTCAATATTATATTTATTATATTATATTAAAAATTAATACTAATAAATTTATTTTCTATTTAGTCTAGGTGGTGGCACATTTTTAGGATTGTGTTGTTTATTAACTGGATGTAATACTTTTGAAGAGGCAATAGAATTAGCAACTGGAGGTGATAATACTAGAGTGGACAAGTTGGTCAAAGATATTTATGGTGGGGATTATGGACCATTTGGGCTTCCTGGAGATCTTGTTGCAAGCAGGTATTCTTTTTAATAAATAAATTATATGAAAAATTACTTTATATTACTGTACAATTTATTTTATTTTCTCATTTATTTTTTAAATAGTTTCATAATTTATTTTTTCAAGAGATTTACCTGCATATTGTTTTAATCATATATGTAGTTTTGGACAGATGAATTCTAAAGATCGTCGAAATGCAGTTAGTAAAGAAGATCTTGCACGAGCAACACTTGTTACTATTACAAACAACATTGGTTCTATTGCGCGCATGTGTGCCGTGAATGAGAAAATAGAAAGGGTAAAGAAGTATATTATTAATTATCTTCTGTAGAGTATTTTATGCTAATAATGCCGACTGATGTTTTTAGGTAGTATTTGTAGGAAATTTTCTTAGGGTAAACCCTATATCAATGAAACTTTTGGCCTATGCTATGGATTACTGGTCTAAAGGGACAATGAAAGCTTTGTTCTTAGAACATGAGGTATTATAAATAAAAATATTTATAAAATTTAAAATACTGTCATTTGAACGTGTTATGATATTTCCTTATTTACAGGGTTATTTTGGTGCAGTAGGATGTCTGCTCCAATTTAATGGCGAAACAAGCTAAAATTATAGAAAAGTGCATAATATATATAGCATTCCAAAAATGAATCTTTTTGAAGATTAATATGCAATTATTTAACATAATTATTTATTTTTGTTATATAATATTTAATTTCTCAGGAATTGTTGTATGTATAGTTACAACGTTTTACATATTAGCAATGGGAAAAAGCCCGTGATCAAAATTGTATTACGGAGAATAAGAAAATTATCTTAGGGTATTACTTTGGAACATATTATGTAATTATCGCATAAAAACCTAATGTGGGCACAAACCTTACACCTGTTTATATATATGATTATAATGGACCAAAACTCAACGCATAAAATTAACTCAAATATTCTTTGTATGAGTAATATAGGTCTACCTCATATTTTATTTTCTAAACATTTTTATAAATACTTGTTCGAGTTCTACATACGAGGCATGAATATCTTTACAGATATACTTTTTCAATTAAGAACCCATAAAAAAAGGAAAGAATTAATTGCAGTGATAAGTACTTAACACCTGTTATTATTTATATATTTTTACTTTGATCGAAGATTGTAAAATATGGCAATTGTTTAGTGTGGTGTCACATTATTGAACTCAATACATAATATGGTCAGTGGCCACATTTATAGGTTACTTATATGCATTTTTTAGTTGCTTGAAAGATATTATATGGGTAATATACTAGGTATTTATCATTATTGAATTTTAATGTGTTATAAATGTGGTGTCTTGAAATGTAGACACTTTTTTTTACAAAATAATTTATAATGTGACGAACAATATAATGAAAATTATTACACGGATCTTTGTATCATAGCGCTTTAAAAAGAAAAATGTTTTTTCTAAACGTATCGTATGATTTAATATGATATACAGTTAATATTTATATAAATCAATAGAAATAATAAAAATAAGTTTATTTAAAGTTTATTTTTTGCGGAACGAGAACAAATGTAATTTTCTTGTATTAATAAATAATTTCATATTTGTCATTAAATGTTAAAAACATAAAATTGTCATTACAAAATTGAAGATACTGTTTCTACTGTGTTGTTAAATTTGCATGCATTTACTGTGTTTTAATGCGTTTCTTATACATGTATAAAAATTATAATAATGTATTAAGGTCTTCAAGGAATAAAATATTTTGCATTTTATAGTATTATACAGGGTGAACTAGTAACTAGTTGCACTTTAATTATTTCCAAAATTATAAAATAAATAGAAATGGTATACACCCTGTATACTATATTATGTGTTTTATATATTTCCTTCGTATTTTGTACAATGTGAGCTCCGGTTACTTGGCAACTGTTCTACCAATACAATAATTTCACTTTGACGTCAAGTAACGATTTTGCAATCACGCTTATACTTGTTAGTGAAGTTATAAAATAAAAATATCAACATTTTACAGCGATTGTTTATGTTATTTCTTCCATTATTTATTATTTTTCTTTGACAAATTTACATTTTTAACTACTAAAATTGTGATTGATATTAATTTATATGCCATTTTAGTTTTCTGATACTGACATTTTATAAAAATGGTAAGCTTTTGAATATTTTATTAAAAACGTAATGAGTTTCTTACACTGAAATTTTGTAGGGACCTAAAAAGGCAAAAGCACCTGCTGTGGTTGATGGAGTAAACACAACCAAAATGAATAGAGACCAGTTGGAAATTTATGCACATAGGATACTTGAAGAAATGGAACGTGAAAGGGAAGAACGAAACTTCTTCCAATTGGAGAGAGATAAACTTAGAACGTTTTGGGAAATTACGAGACATCAATTAGACGAAGCACGCGCAACTATTAGGTAGTATCCTAATAAACTTAGCTACAATATTAAACTGCAAATATAATCCATTAATTAATCTTTGTAAAGAAACACAGAACGTGAGAAAGAGGAATTAACTGAGAAACATGAAGCAGAACTGAAACTATACAAACAGAAAGTGAAACATTTAATGTATGAACATCAAACAGATTTATCAGAAACTAAAGCTGATCATATGGTTGCACTTCAAATGGCACAAGATGGTCATGCTCTCCAAGAAAATGAATTAATTAAAGATAAAATGGAATTAAAAAGATTACAAAAAGAACAAGATTTAGCACATGTGAATGAAATACGTGCTTTAAAATTGGTATGAAATAAATGCCACCATAGTTTAATTATTATCATCAATTCATTTATGTAAATGGAAATTTATAATTTAGAAAAATGCGGAGGAAACAGATAAACTGATAAAACAATTCGAAACAGAAGCCACAGAAATGGAACAAAAATATGAACAGAAATTAGTGAATCAGTACGATTCTCTGACCTTAAAACATCGCATGGAAATAACGGAAATAGAAGAGAGAAAAAATACGCAAATTGCAAATTTAATCAAGAATCATGAAACTGCATTTTCAGAAATGAAAAATTATTATAATGATATTACCCTTAATAATTTGTCCTTAATAAAGAGCATGAAGGTATGATTAATAATAAAGAATAAATTCATTAATTTTACGGCTTAATAAATTTTTCAGGAACAAATGGAAGTAATGAGAAGTAATGAGGAGCGAATAAAAAAGCAAGTACGAGACTTGACCGCTGAGAATAAAAAATATTGTACAGATCTAACATCTTGCGAAGAATCCTTAGCAAGTTACACTCGTCAACTTGCAAATTATGAGAAAGATAAGCAGAGCTTAGTTGTTAGTAAACGATTTCTATTCGTAAATCTTGATCACTTTAATATTTTCTAAGGCTGTTATTTTTAATAATTTCAGAACACCAAAAAGAGATTAGCGGTAACTGTGAAAGATTTAGAAAATTTAAAATGGGAAAACGAAGTACTTGAGTTGCGTTTTGATAAAGTACGTTAACAATGACTACATTCTTTGTAATTTCGTCAAGAAATTTTATACAATTTTCATTGAAAGTTTCAATTTTGTAATTTAGTGTCAATCTGAAAGAGATGAATTACATTCGAGATTTGTCTCAGCTATACTTGAGCTTCAACAAAAGACAGGGTTGAAAAATGTTCTTTTAGAGAAAAAACTTGAAAAGTTATCGGATTTGTTAGAGCAACGCGAAGCGCAGATCAGCGAGGTGCTTGCTGCTGCTCAATTAGATCCAATAGCTGTTGCCAATGCAAATAAAAAATTAGAGGTTTGTAATATTAATTTTTTTTTTATATTTTACATTATCATAACTCGCACTTTTTTCTACAGGAAATGTTAAATAGAAAAAATAGCGCCATACAAGATCTTCAGTATGAATTAGCAAAGGTTTGTAAAGCCCATGATGATTTACTTCGGAAATACGAAGCTAAATTACAAGAATATGGAATTCCAACAAATGAACTTGGTCTTCAACCATTAAGAGTAAAAGGAGTAACTACAAAATTGGGTGCAGGACTGTCTGGCCCTGTGACCGTAAATCGTTAGTCTATAGGATTTTAATAAACTGGTTTTTTTATTTAATATTTTAACTAATGTGTGCATATAGTACACACACACGCGCACACACATGTATATTTATTGAGTACCAAGTGTATTTTGACTACTAATTAATAGAATAAGAAAGCAATAAAATGATAATTTTTGATGCAGAATATCTTTATTTTGTGAAACAAGTAAATTCCAATGCATCTGTTTTATTGTTTTTTTTTTCTTAGAAATTACATAAAATTATCACAGAATGTACAAAGTAGATCATATTGATGCCTGATAGTTGTGTGTCTTTATTCAATTTGTAACTTTTCGTTATTTATTTAAATTATGTATAGATACTATTTTTCTATCACATCTTTTTAATAATTTCTCTATTATATTTCTTAATACATAACAACTAACAGGCACAATTATATTGAAAATGCCTTTATACATATATAGAGAGAGATATCAACATACAGACATAGATACATCTACTAATCTAATTTATAAAATATTATAAATCGAATATATCAGGTCACATGGTTAATAAAGTTGAAACACGTATAGGCTGGCTTATGTAAAATATCGTTCTATTGATTCTGTCAGTTTCAGAAATATTTAATTGTCGTGTAAAGAAATAACTAATTTTCTTGAACATTTGGAAACATTATGTTATATAATACCTTGTATAGATACAATTTTACTATGTGTATGTACACGCGTATAAGTACGTGTATTATTAGTACACACATATATATTTATTATACTCACATATATGTACGTATGTGTATATATATATTCTTTTATATATATATTAAGAATTTGGCACAATAAGAAATAGAATCACAGTTAAAATCATTGTACATTACAAGAGTTATAGCTTGCTACTATTTTTTTTTTTTTTTTTCTATATCTGCAAGTTCGATTGTAACTTTGTGTGAAAGACGAATTCAACGCATAATAATACATTTAAATTTAACTACTTTTGTTTCCCGATTGTTACGTGATCATGATTTTAAAAATAATATGGACATCAAAAGTTTTTGTATTTAATTCCGACCACTGTAAAGCTTTTCTGTGAATTTTTAGATTAGGCTCAGTTCATTGGTTCATTACAATAAAAGAATATCGAATCTATTCAGTTTTTCTTGGCCGCATGAATACGAATTACAATAGTAAAAAAAATAAGCATCTGTTTTAATTTTAGACATTAGTGGTCCATTGTTCCATTGTATTTTTCTACTATATTAGGTTTCTATATGTTCTTTAAAATATTTAAATTCTCTTACTACCATCAAAGGTGCATCAATTTCTAAATTTTATCTAACAGTGCTGTAATCAAGTGAGAACTTATGCATATTGTTTTTAAGCAATTCATCAGCATCATACTTATATTATTTTGATATAAATTTTGTGAATTATAACGCTACACTTTCATTTAGTTTTTCTTTCTTGAGGAAAATTTTTGACAAGATTTAACGATATAAGAAACATTTCAATACCATAGATATATCAAAATAAAAAATTAAACATTTATCGAAATGTTAATTTTTGCAGAAGTCATAAGTAATAAATAAATGTCTTTCTAATAAAAAATAGTATAAAAAATTTAATTTTTGAGCAGTTTTAATTTCGAAGTAATAGGGAGTATAATCCTCATGTTCGAAAATTGAACAAAACCATTGTTTGATTTCATATAAAAAATATTTTGAAAGTAGATATATATGTATATGCCCTATTTTAAATTAGAGAATTTAATTTTTGATTTTTGTTTAACTCATTATTTTCCAGTTCGGTAAAGCTTCGGCAATTAATGTCGAAAAGTATGTAGTTACATTGTACACCACAGTCTCTCCAGCGGCCAAGATTGCACCAAACGAACCATATGTACCATAATCTATAATACTGTGATTACATGCTGATAAAACTGCAAGATCTTTACCTGGACCTCTTGCATTCATATCAGAAACGAACTTGATTCTATGTCGTTTACTATGTAAATTATACTTACACCAAACTATATTATCGCTAGTTACTACAAACACTACATCATTATACTTGCCAATAAAGTAATCCATTGCTGCAAAATAATAGCTAACAGGTGCAGGTCGAATCTTCAATTTTTGCCACAGATAATCTATATAATCTGTTCTTCGTACATGTATGCTTACAAACGTTGGTTCAGACAAATTAAATTCTTCTGCCACTTCTTTCAATACCCTTTCTGCATAAGCTCTTAAATTTGGTTTAAATGTAAATTCTCTTCGTACATCATCCAACCACGCCAAGATAAGGGACCAATAAGCCGCATGTCTATCAACAAAAATATTTACAAAATACAGTATTAACTATAGCAAATGAAATAAAATCATTTACCTTGGTATGATGATGTTTTGCTCTGTACTGTTCCATTGTCCGAGGGAATTAATAACTTGACTGACATCTAAATTGCACCATCCGATGTAACTGAGCGGTGGAATGCTAAGATTTTCAAAGTATTCTTCAAGAGTTTTCAGTATGCAACGTGGCATGAATGCCTCTAAGCCAGTTCTTCTAGCGGTAGCCCATACAGAAGCATATTCCCAAATTTGATTTCCAAGCCTACCACCTTGGACTACCGTAACTATTCCAGAATTGGGACAAGGATTTCTCCATTCTGGTGGTACTCTGATATTTTTTAAAGTGGTATGACAAAGAGCTTGTTCATACGTTGAAATCTTTACATGGCGTGCTGGTGGGTTGGATGTGTACATAGGAAATAGGAAGACATGGATACCAACAACCACTATTAGAGCCAAAACTATTGCGCTTGCAAGTACATGCTGCTGAGCGTGACTCATTATCCTTATTTATTCCTGCGTGGTATGGTACTAAGTACTGGTCAATTCTTTCACTAGCTTCTGCACTACAGCCTTCTGCTTATTATTTTCTACTCTTCAACTTCCACTAGTCCGGCATTTCATATCTACAGGTGTGCCATGTCCTTTGTTTTCCGTCGTACATCTTTATAATGATAACATCATTTATATTGAATGATACAGGTATTTTTAATTGTAAATGATAACAGGATATGGGATGCATGACTAATAAGGACAACAGAACTAACTGAAAAAAGCTAATTGAAAAAAGTTTATTTTCCATCCTACACGATAAAGAGGCAATAAAATATATTATTTTCATAAATAAAATATTAATTTATCAAAATAGATTAGACAGTTGAAAAGGACATGGCCTAATATGTAGTTGCTCGAAAGCCACTAATTCAGCAAGGTTTTATTATACAAAGCATAATATATGTGAATTAAAGTTGCATTTGTTTATGTTAAACCTAATGAAATTATATTACATATTATATATGATACTGTATGATGGTAACAGATGGTGATCTTTAAAAATTACATGAATCCTGATATATACAAGAAAATTATTTGTTATTTGCATAACTATATAAAACATGTAGAATGTATGAAAAGAAACTTAAAACGATAAACATAACAGTTACTTACATATATTTAAGCATCAAAAAAATTCGTAAAAATGTGAATACGATTGAGTTCATTATGACCGTCGATCGAATTACGTTCGATGCTCGAATTAAATTATTTATACGTACAATTAACAATGTTTTAATACTCACCTGTCCTAAAAAAGTATTGATATTGCATTCGAAGCCCATTACTATCCATGAAACTAACGTCGTTCTCCGTGCAGTTTCTGGCACTCATGTTTTCCCGGTGAGATCGATGCGTATCTCGTGCATTGACGCTTGTTGCGTATTCACGAGATATTATTGTTTTCTTTTTAATAACGTTATTTTCTCACCATATATCATCGTACTACATTTCTTCTTCGTATTACAATGCTTCAAGTACAACGTTTATCCACGAAGATCTATTCGGGAAAATTATTAAACGGGCAAAAAACGTTTTATTCAGACTAAGCTGACACTCTTAGAATGGGGCATGTTGTCCCGATGGATGACGTCATGGAGAACCGTCACCCCTTCGATCCAGGACGAAATAATACCAGCTCCAGTTGGTATAACAGGGTGTGACACAAAAATGATAAAAGGGTTGATAAGCGTTGAACAATAAACTGGAGGATTTATAAATTATATACATATATTCGCAGATATCGCAGAACGATAATTTTATTTCGTTTTTTCTACACTAGTACATAAAACAAGTGCATCACAATTTAATATACACTGGTTCCAGAACTTAACAAAAACATTGTCCCAGTTTTCTCGGTTCAACAAAGTTTGGTCGTATCTCGAGTTAAAGTGATCCTACTTTAAAACGTTTATTCGTAACACACATTATACATGTACATATAACTTCATCGTTTAACGTATTATATTCTTGCAAGGTACCATCAGTACAAAATATAAGTACATTCATATTTATAAAAGTACAACGTTCACGTTCCGTCGAAGAAAACGGAAGAAATAACGTCTCTTAAAACATCGGAACAAGTAAGGATTTCAATAGCGCGCTTTGCGTTTCGATTTTATCGTACTTTGATTTGTAAACTTGAATCGCTAGCTAATTCAGCTTCTTTCATCTATTTTTTAATTCTAATATTCCTGTTACTAGCATTTTCTCTTTATTTCAAGCTGGCCTAGAAATCAATTTCCAAAGAAATAGGAATTATCGGTACGAGTATCAAAGCGATCTAATCAACATTTTCGTGGAAAAGTTTCTCGAAAAATTTACACGCACGGAAGATCCTAAAACCAGTCTGGTAAAAGCGTGAAAATCCTTAAATCCTATATACATCGAATTAAATGTATTACGTCACAGGTAAAGCGTATAATTCAAAATTCTACGTATTTCTAGGTACTGCATAGGACAAAGCGCACGATGTTTTGGCGGCTCGAGATTTACCAATTTATGAAATACCCAGAAATTGTACGGAACAGATACACGGAAGAAGGAATCGCAGCCTAGTCAATGCTTCGACGCGGAACTGATATCAGGTACTTTGGAAAATTTGTAGCTATCGAATTATACGCTTTAAAGTCAACTACCTTACTGCTAATTCTCAAGGAATGGCTTACAATTATCGTCGACATACACTTCAACGGGACACATTTGACGTAGCAATCGGTAAAACACAATTTTTTCAGAAAAACGTGGCTCAAGAGAATCGAGTGTATGTCACGTAACGAGCGGCAAAACCTTTCGTAAGTGTGATTTCCACAAACTTTGAAGACACTATCACTTTTCTGTACCATTCTTGATCGGTATATGCGCATATTTTTGTTCGTCATCATTTAAAGATGCAACATCGTAAGATGGAACGGATTTGAAAAACAGTCACAGGTAAATGTCTCGATTCCTTCGAGTTTACCAATTTTTCGGCTACGATAAATCTTCTTACAAAATAATTAATCGGTCGCTGGTTGTACTGCAGGCAATAATCCATAGCGGACGACGCGGGGAATTCTTAAACGGTCCTTTAAACTATCTTAAAACGAAGTAAAAAAGTCGGTATAATAGAAATTTAAAACGAAACGAACGAATATGATCCATCGTTATTCATAATACGTTATTTTACAACGTATTTCGTGGACGCATTACTATGTATGTATAAGAACATCGAAAAATCTGAATGCACCAGTGGCGTAACCAGAGGCAGTGAGGGATCTAACAGTAAGGACTTTTAAGTAGCAACAAGCTTCCGTAAAAAGCTTGCGACACGAGTATACAATTTATCACGTGTATGTCGATAAAGGAATACAGATATGTTGCGTGCAAATACATACGATCTATAACGTCTAAATTCTTTTTTTATTTTTTCTATCTGAACGATATCGAGTACCTTCCAACGTATTTTCATAAGCATCGAGTCCACTCGCTCTAGTGGTTACGCTAATGGAATGTACTCGCAAATTTAGTTCAATTGGATCGGATTAAGATACTATCGTGGATCGGGTGCTTCGAGCGAATTGCGTCAGAGATTGCCAACTTTTTTCTGCGAGCATTGAAGTTAATGTGCTTATGTATATAACAAAAGAAAATAGAATATCAATAAAATAAAGAAAAAACGAGACAGCGATATTTTGGTACGAGGAATTTCGTAAGAGTGCAAGTTCCTTTGCCTTTCTTTTTATTTTTATACGTAATTGTTTCTTTCTATCTTCGCGAGTAATCGTAGTGCAATTCTTTTTCTTAAGTGTCGCGATTTCTAACAGCAAAGATTGACGAAGCGAGGTATGTGCCACGGTAATATCACATCGAACGATCTTCGATTGAAAACGCTTTTCCCGTGGTGAATCTTTGCTCATTCGATCGTAAAAATCGTTGCAAGATCACAGGTCATTACGGGAAGAACTTGATCAAAAGAACGCATCACAGGAACATCGAGACATTGAAAAAATAACATATAATAATTGTTACTCGCGTGATTGTACCGATAGATACGTTTCGTTACATCACGTGACTACTAACGCGATCGCATTGAAACAATGTCAACTTGTTGCTTCTCTTACTGATGATCATATGTTATTAACGTGTTCGAAAACGTGAAACATGTCGCTACGAGATTTACAACATCTCTTACTTCAGGAGGACGTATTTGAATCAGTGGTTCGCTAATAATGTAACGAGTTTTGTGTAAATATACCCGAAGCAAGTGGAACCGTCTTTTTGTACATGCGCGCGCAAATAGTTTTCACCGAGAGCACATTGGGTATTCGTGGCAGTCGACTACGGTCCGTTGTAGAGGAACGATGTGTTATCGTTCGTCGCGCAAACTAACCTTGCCATTGTAGAATTTACCTTTGCTCGAATAAATTTGACAAAATGTTGAGGATAAACATAAATACACGTAAAGCAATGTTCAAAGATCTGTTTATCGTGACATCGAGCAATTGTAACCGATAGGTTAGAATCGATAATCGATTATTCGATTACCGGTATATTTCGAAAGCGACGCGGCGAGATCTGCGCGAAAGATCAGTGGTCGATGCGTCGCGAAACCGTTAAAATACCCACGGTGCATTGTAACATGGAAGCTCGTAAAGTGTTATTTTACGCGGTTTCATTCCCGATTGGAAATTGTTTAAACAATCGATTCGATATCAAACGGTTGTTTCGCGAAAAATCTTAACCGATGAATCCGCGTGTTTAATGTGTATGTATCTTGTGATCGTCGTTGCGCTGTCGTTATTGTTGTTGCTGTGGTTGTTGTTGTTGTTGAATATCTCACGGCTGGTCAAGCTGGACATCGTACCCGATTCGGACTCCTCGTTCATCGTGTCTGCAGTCAGGAATTAACCATTGACTAACCATTATAAAATCGTAGCAGAGCAGATTAAGGTATATATTTTTTCCTTTTCTTGCATGCCTGGTATAGTTTATACGAACGCTGTAATTTATTTGATTATCTTCGAATATCTATGTTTGAAGATAAGTTATGTAAATTCTGAGCTAATATTATATCAATCGTCAAGGTAAAAATTATCCCGTTTATTGATTTATTCTATGATAACTAGTTTTAAATTTGGAAATATACAACTTTTTTCTTCCATTTATTTAAATCTGCTCTACTGCAAAAAAATGTATATTCGGAGATGCGAAAGTGCACTGTCGTGCAACGTGCACATAACAGTAACATTTACAATAATTGAACACTGAATTTATACAAAAAATAACGTACATGTACAAAAATAAAAAAAGGTTAGTAATTGCGCGGGAAAACAATTGTGCTATAACTCATAAGGATATAAATAAAAAAAAGCAATGTTCGGTTGTATTAAAAATAAATTTATATTTACAAACGACAAAAAAATAATTACTAAATGATTATCTTACAAATCGTAAGCATAGTAGGATCAGAATCAAATGCACGATAAATCGATTGCATGAAGCTGTGATTTTCATCGCTCTGATTCAAAGACGCGAAGTTTGCCCGATGAAATGAAAGTTACAAGCTATACTTTACTTATTATAAGTACCTACAAACGCAGTGTTTTGAACTTATAGCTCGAACGTTTAAGGGAAAAAATCGTAAACTTAATCTTATTTTTATCATATCAGCATTATTTTTCGTATTGCGTGTAACTTTTTTTGGCAAGACACGAACGTATACGTTCATTTAGACACAAACTAGTCTATGTTAAACGATACTGACTAAGAAGTACGTCCACATTCTAAGAAAATACAATTTATCGAGACGCTATGTATTGTTATCTTTATATAATTATTTCTTTTCTTTACTGTACGCGATAGCGTGTTACTCGAATAAGTAGGAAAGCTTTCGTTCAAGCATCGGAACGTAAAGCGAAATAGAGCATAGCGTTAATTTCTTAAATGACAATAATTCGCTAATATAAGTTAATATCTTTTTCCTTATCGCTAAAAGGAAATTAGCTTTGGCAGTCGGGTCCAACCGCGTCGGACAATAGTCGCGCGCGCTCAAATATGCGCAAGCGCACTAATTTACCTACGCATTCAACATGCGCAAGCGTACTACTTTACGCGCGCGTTTTTTTTAAATATATTACTATAGGACACAGTAAATTTGGCAAGGATACGATGCATACAAAGATGTTACGACTTGAATGAACATTTTTTTTTTCTCCTAGTAAAATGCAAAAATGGATGTATTTCTCGCGACGAGCGTCTGAAAACGAGGCTCGAAGGAGAATAATAGAAATCGTATAGAACCGAGTTGTTCGATTCATCAATGGAAATTAAAATTTGTAATCCGTATAACAAGATAATTAAAAAAAACTACGATCCTTAAGGCTTAAAAATAATCGCGAAACATATTCGGTAAAATAAGAAAATAAGGATAAAACGCGATTCACCGTTTTTTGCAGCTCAGTTATGTACACTGTGATAATGCTAATTTTTGAATACATCGTACGTATTGTTCGTTCACTAAATGTTGATACAGTCATTCGATTGCTTCGAATTTGTGAATTCTACGCAACGTAACACATCGCTATATAACAACGATATATACTGCTTAGTCAACTGCGCATCTAGAATGTGAAAATATATATAACTTTACCGTACACAACATACACGCTAAACGAACGAAATTCACGTGACACGAGAATATTAGGACGTATCGTGCACATGCAGGAAACAATTGGAAAGTCTCATAACATGCGGTACGAAGTAGGCGCTACTCGGCTTAGCATAAGCGGGATCGTAAGTTTTAAGTGACTATAGAAGTACCGCTTTCTCCTAAGTTACTCGTTTAACACGTACAATAGAAAAACAAATGGAACGTGTTAAGTATCGTAATCATAGGACATCATTTCTTTCTAACAAGTTATTAGCTTGATGCATACGAAATGACGGATTTATGAGGTACATAAATCTCGTATGTTAAATGTAAGAAAAATGAGCACCACTAGAGTTTTCCAACGATTCTGTTGGTAATTAATCTTGCATTCTTTGAATTTTTGATTGGTAGAAGTGGTCATTTCTTCGATAAAAAAGTGGCAATATTACGATAGCAAGGTTCTTACAGCATAGCTAAAATGTTTCTGATAATTCGACATTTCGCGTATGTCAATCTAATTCGTACGTGATACTTGTGTATGCGATGACTATGGAAAATAAATAAGGAACATTAATGCATTAAGGTCTAAGTGTCTTCTCACGACACTATGCAACAACATTTTTGGCATCTGCTCTTCTTCTCGGCTATATTGTGCTTACACCTTTCCGACACTTGATACGCTTTTAATTTTAATTTCAGGTTTCCTGTACTGTCGCTGATATCCTGGCTTTGTAGAGAGTTACTTCTCGTGATCTGCTGCATGATTACCGTTTCATTTTTACCGTCGCATCTCAAAATTTCTACTTCGCTACGTTTCACGTTCTGTTCCGTTTCCACATCTTTCGGTTCTCTTCCCGAAAGCTTGTCCACTTCATTTTCCATCGGATGAACTTCTATCTGTTCCGTTCGCGCGTACTTTAATACTTGAGAAGTCTGATCGTTCACAGGATTTGCCAAAATTACGTTTCTACTTTTAATACTAGATTCATCAACGGCCTCAACCGGTAGGAGCACACATCGATTTTTGCTATTATTGTCTTCCATGATCTGCAAGGTATCTATAATTTCGCTCAAACGCTGTTCTTTCGCTTCGAGCATCTTCTCTTGGTCTATGTTACTCTCCATTCGAAAAATGTTTGTACTAACCATCATCGAATTCTTATCTTGACTTGTTATAAGTTCACTTATGTTTCGTAGATACACGTTTTCGTCGATCGCAATCTTATTCGTGTTCGAACTCAGTCTGTTGTTCTCATCGAGAATTTTCTCGCACATTTCGTCCGACTTTTCTGAACTGAACGCCTCGCCGCTTAAACTCTTCGTTTGATCGTCCGAGTAAACGCTCAGCTTGTTCTCCGAGTAATTGTTATACTTATCATCGTGTAAATACACGGAACTCTCGTTTGACTCAAAATTGCTGGCGTTTATGATCGATATTCTGGGTATAATCAAGTCAGAGGGTAAACCTTCGACACCGTCCGGTGACGTTGAACCTACGGACGATCGATTAACGAATTCACCAAAGGAATGGTATCCTTGTTGTCCTTTACCCTGAACCCATGCTTCGGTCAGTAGATGTGACCTTTGCCAGGACACGTCACTGTTGCACCTGTTCGTTCTCACGTTCCACTGTTCCTCAGGGTTCTGCCAAGAATGTAGACAACAATCGCTAGGACTTCGTTTGAAATCTGTCGTCTCTTGGTCCATCTCTATCTCTTCTTTCTTGTTTCGCACGATCAGTTCCAATTTAGATTTCAAGAGAGCGGGCGAAACGGCTCTGTCGACACGTCTCACCGTATTCGACGGTTGTACGGAGTACAACGTGGACGAGTTATTGGCGTTGTCTAGATCTACGTCCGGAAGATCAGCCGAGGCTGTCATGACAGCGTTTGGACTAGGACTGTCCATACTATCCGGGGTGTAAGGATCATGCTTGATAGGTGCTGCGTGCAACAAATTAGTCGAACGGTCCATGTAATTGAGCCGCTCGCTAACGCAACTACTGTAATCAGGCAACATGGATAACAATTCCACGTAATTGTCTGGCACTCGAAAGCAGAACTCAGGCGCACTCGGCAAGCGGCAGCAATTTATCATACCTTCGTCCAAGATGAGACTAGCCCTCAAGTAGACTGGCTGCAAACGGGAAAAAATGGACGATCCTTATGTATTATCGTGCATCTCTATGAAGAAATAGAGGGACATTCCTCGTATGGTAAGGCTCTATAAAAAGTCTGACTAACATTAACGTGATTCAGGACGATGATACAGTGACGATTGTACTTTTGGTACGGTTAATGTAATACTAACATGGTACTGAACGTTTGTGTATAGTATTCAGATACGATTATCATGAAAGTTCTTATTAAAGTTTGTTTTTTTATGGGTTCTCATCGTATTTCGATCGCAATTTCATACCGCTAAAATATTCTTGGTGTCAATTATACGAATTATACGGAAAATATGTCAAAGAAGCGATACAGTGCACACCTGCGGTGAGAAAATAAATTATACTTAATCACTTTCGATGATAATGATAGCAGAAAGCTAATTAGAACCATGAAATCGTGGAAATTGGTAAAAAGGTGAACTTAGTACGTTGGTAAAAAGATGAACTAGTACTACATTGAACCAGCTACATCGAACAAGCCCTTAGGTAATAATTATAAAGAAGATAATGGATTACTAATAGAAATATAGGATACGTGGGAAAATCAAGATAAGAACAGGCAGACAGTTCATAGATAGGTACCTTAGTGCTTAGAGAGTCATTCGAAACTCCAGAAAAACAGGCTGCACCATAATAATTAGAAAAATGAATCATCAGAATAAGAACTAAGAAGAGCGTAAATATATGTACCCAGCATAAGTAAAACGGATCAGTACCTCTTTGTTCTGTTAGAACAAGAAACAAAATTATCTCACCTTGTGATCACCCATGCAAGTTGTCGGTCCTATTATTCCATATTCCACGGCATTCGGTGATGATATCTGAAAAAGAGAGAGAAAACGAATTACATAAAATTAGCTATTTCAAGAAATTCTAGTAAAAATGCATTTCAGTAACATTTCGTACATCTTCGACTAGTAGTTTAGCCGTGGTACTCAAAAGAACACGATCGCACCAAGCTGGTACTCTGGTTTGCATGTAATTCGAACCCTCATTGATATCCTCCTCAAAGGGGTAACTGGGCACAAATTTAATTGGAAATTCATATAATCTTCCATCAAAGTCTTCCAGCTCTCTGTCATATTCACGTAGCTATATAAATATTGGTAATTTCATTATGGTCTTCCTAATCGTTAATGCAGTATCGTAAGTAACATTGTACAGCTTGATATTTAAACGACGAACTACCTACCCATTGTCCACTATTTTGCATAAAAACATTTTGATGCTCGTAATGAGAGAATTCTTTTTTTCCTAGTGTTAATATGAGATCATCGTCTTTATTGTGAAATTGCAATTTCGAGATGCTTCCTTTGTTTGATAACTTTGTTTCTTGAGTATCTTCTGTAAGTTTCTATTAAAGAGGGAAGAAAGAACAATTTTCTTTTATACACTTGCATCTGTACAAGAATAGTATAGTTTTTAAACGTTTTTTTGTACATACTTTAATTACACTAGCTGTGTCCGTTCTAAAATTAAAATCCCCAAATAAAAAGTACGGTACATTTGGATATTTATCGTTATGAAACCTATCTAACGTATGCTCGAGCGCTCTTCTACGTGTTTTACTGTATACGGATGGAAACTGAAAATGAAGAATCAAGATAAATGAAACAATAACAAGACTATTGTTATATAGTTACGTTTACTTACTGTTTCCATAGCAATGAAATTACTAGCATCATGAAATAAGTGTATATTTATGAGATCAAAAACTGTTCCACTAATACTCCATCGTGTTCTTAGAAATCCTTTTCTAGACCATTTGCACTCTGGAAAAAATTCTTGAGGAAACTTTGCTTTTTCTTTGGTCGTAACTGCCTCGATATTACCGGAATGAACCTCTTTTCCATTTACTGGTATAAAAGTACATTCTGAAAACATAGCAACATGATTACATTTACTCGCACAAATTTACATGTAGATTTTGAGGCATAATATATAGTAATGACATACCTTTAAAGTCCCATAATAGAACTTCTTTTAAAGATTCATGCACAAAGTAAAAATTTCCAAGTGCCTAAAAAGTAATATATACTTTTATATTTATCATTATGACCAGTAAGTAGATAAAATAAGCATATATTTTTTATGTACGTACCGTAAAATGTTCAGCAGACGAATAGTCTTCATCTAAGAATACCCTAATTTTGTCAAACAGCCTTAATTCCTCAGATGACATCAGTAATCTGCAAGAAACAATATTGTTAGATACAAGTAAGCTTGGCAAGAATAAAGAACCTGAACTTTTCATAGCTCAAAGATAGGCTATATGTATTTTCAAACACTTTTTTTTATGATGTTCCCCCATGAACATCATTCAATAAACTCATCTTTTGAAGCGGCTCGCTCAACTGTAGAGCCACGCGTGATCATCTATTTTTATCCCTTTCTGCCACTTATGCGTTAAATCATATTCAATATCGTGGTCAGGGAAACCTATTTGTCTCTGTATACTTTTAAAAAGGTTCATGCTTAGCCATTACTAGGTATTATTTAAAAAAATATTTACAAAACCAATAATTGATTCCAGACCAATTGCTAATTACAGAAATAAGGTTTACATTAAATACCTGATAGACTTGTTTAGCCTATATTCTATTAATTTAGTTAGACTCATTTACTCGTGGAAACCTTTTATAAGGGGCTTTGCTTTAACAAGATTTTCTAGGGAATCTCATCCATCTTTAGAGTGCTATAATCGCTACCGACCGTGTAATACATAAAACTTTATATAGAAAACTAAAAATTTTAACAAAGAAAATGTAACATTAAATTACCTAACAAAGTCCTCCACGTGTCGCATACTTTGTTCATAATTTTTTCCACCCACTTCTTGGCAGTGCAGTGCAATAAACTTTGGATCCAACCTCAGTATAGTCTGGAAAGTATTCTCCATGAGTGTAAATACTCGCTGTATTTACGCAGTGACAATGCATCTTATCGGTAATACTTACAGATAAAAATTCTTCCGTCCAAATTTTCAACATCACGCTAGGCTGTAAAAAGTATACGATTTTACCATTTTAATCGATATTTTGACTCGTAAAGAAGAATAATCTTTTTATCGTCCGTCGATAAAGTATCGCGAAAGAAATTATTCGGTCAATTACCGCGCGAAATATTTGCGATCTATTTTCTCTATATATTTTACGATCTCGTTCATTTTGCTAATTTTCTATGTAAAACGCAAATGGTATCGAACGTTTGTTCTTCGACAAGGGAGACGTAATCTTGTCCCGCATCTGAATTCAAGCGATTTGATAACGAACGTATAATTATGGAAAATCATCGATACACGTACAGGCGATTTTAGTTCGTATGTTAATGTTATAATTGTATCGCCTTGTATTTATACGCACGTTTGCGTGACACTTTACGATTCGAAGACAAGAAAAAGGAAAGGAAAAAAAGTTGAATGAAGGAACAAGAAGCAAAAGAGAAGGCAGGAAATAATACGAGTTGACGTATCGCGACAGCATCGCACGTACGAAAGACGCGCCAAACGAGAGGCAAGCAAGTCAGAACGAAAGAGGAAGAAGGAAGGAAAGAAGTAGGTCGCGTACGAAAGTAAATCGTCTTCGAGTCTCGATCGATCCTTCAGGGTCGATCAAACAGGAGAAATAGATAAACGTAAAGGTAAAATGTATCTGTTACGTACCTCCTCGAAAATACTGCCAACATTCGCGGTAACCAGCAGAACCGGAACGCTGTTACACGCCATTTCTTCGATGTGTCAGGAAGGGAAAGTTTTGAAAGAAACTGGTCAAGTGTTTTGGGGCGAAAAAACGAACTGTCGTCCGTTAATGGGAAGACAGATATCGGTCCCACCGAAACGCAGAAGAGGTAGACGTCGGTGCAGAAAGGTTGTCACAGGGATCGACGCAAGCACACTGGGATTGCGTCGAGTGCCGCGAGACCGAGCTTTTCCCGTCGACGAGCACTGTAAGCAGTTTCGTGGAGAAGTCACCCCCGGCCAGGAAACGTCCGCGTGTTCGGAACAATCAACCCCTGTGCCGAGGAGTGGCCGTGGTTTTGCGCCGTGCACCGGTCGCATCAAACCTCGCACTGCAAATACACATTATTAATCGAATAACGCGAGGCTCGTTCGCGCACCAGAGAGAAAAGTTGTGTGTGCGGTAAATATATCCCTCTATCGGCCAGACTGAAACCACGCCTACCGCAGACGTCAATAGGCAGTGCCGTGCACGTAACAAACGTAAATGGTTGAGAGAGGAGACGTCGCGCACCGGGCACCGGGCATCGGACCCCGCGATGCTCAACGCGTGCGCTTCCCTTCGCACTCCTCGATCTTCTCTTCGTCTTCTCTACCGAACACCCCAGTTTATCTTCGAATCATGATCATACTTTTGGAAAATCCGGCTATCCCTTACTCGTCCTTTTCTTTCTCCTTTACCGAAAGCTCCGCAACTTAATTCGAGTTTACTTCCGTTTCGCGAAGCGGTACGACTTTCGATCGCGATCGATCTAACAACTTGAACTCGAGTCGTGTTTCGATTCGTCGCGTTCTTCGACGATGTTTTATTCTCGGAAACGCGTGCCTAGTTATCGGATGCCGCTGAAAACGTCGCGATAACGAACAGAACGGAAGTATAGTGAAGATAAAGAGTACGTATGCGCGCACGTTGTTGCACGCGTCGATGAAAATCTGTAGTCGTGCAATACGATTAAATTGCAGTTTCGCGTCGCTCGCGCGCTTCGTTTCGAAAGCACGCGAACTTTGGTTCGTGTCCAACGTCGAGTAACGAACTGCCCTTCAGATATTATTTTGTCTAGAAAATAAGATTTTCCGAATTACGAAAAAAATAAAACGGCGCGGATCGTAGCGCCCGTACGCTCCTGGGAACGTTGTCGGAAGCGATGTTCCAGCTGCGCGTGAGAAGGGCGAAACGCACGCGCTCTCTTATGCTCCGTTTACGCTTACACCTTATTTTCTTTCCTTTGTTTTATTTTTTCCTCTTTTTCGGGCAAACTCGAATCAAGCTCGAAGTCGGAGGATGGATGGGTGGTAGGGACGAGTCGCGATAGTCGGCGAAGCGTGCGCGTTCGACGCCTCTGCGCGCTGCGTTTCATTAATTAACGCGAATTGTAGCAATTATCTCGCGATCTTGACTCGTGTGCGTCGACTGTGGAACGATTTTCGACTTGGTGTCGCACTCGCATCGCGTAACCTGTCTGAGGCGCGTTTTCACCGTTAAAAGTATCGTTGCCACGACCAGTTCACGTTTCGTAAGTCGATACACCGCGAGCGTGCTGCGTCCGGCGATTCCTCGAGTGTACAGAGTGTCGCGTTGAAACTGCGAGGTCTATTTTCATCGCGAGATTTCCTCGTGCTCCCTCGACCGGATACCGGCGGCAATTTCGAAAAATCAACGCTGCTTCTCGATAGGTTGAAGGCGTCGAGTCAAGGGAGGATCGATGAGACGAGCGACGATTGCGCGAACAGGGGATACTGTCCAAGTATTCGCCCAACGAAAATCACAGAAACGTCGTCGATCGACTTTTTAACGCTTTGCGTTCGAATTATTCTTGGTTGTGGCGAGTCGACGTTTATGGCACAGCATTTAATCCTTTAAGTCCCACGCGTGTTTCGTAGGCACGTAAATTCACGATCAGTTAAGTACTGTTATCTAAAGTACGCGTGAAACACGAGAGCCATGGGGGAAAGGTTTTTGTCCTAAAGAATTCGTTACGGTACTCTACGTATGACCGTGGAAGATCAATTTTCGCGTAGAATCTTTATATGTCTCCCACGTAGACACTTGATATATTTCAGTCGTTTAGGTTTGTCGATTTATGTACATATATATATCGTACGCACTTGGACAAAGTGTACGTACGTTATACATGAAGCGAGAGGGTTAATAGCACCTGTGGTTTGTCGATACTTTTCAGGTAGGATGCGAACATGCTCTCGATCATAATAACATTGTCGCTGGCAGTGTCGGCCTTCGCGAGCACCGAGAGCATCCTAATGACCGAGGTGTTCGTCATTCCAATCAAGCCAGAGACTTTCGACTGGAGGGACGATGGTAAGAAGGAAGCGATTCTACTACTCGTCAACGTACGAGTTGACGCGAACAATGACCGATTCACAACGCGTTTGAATTGCTCATTAGCATAGAGGAAACAACACGGTTACGAAGGCACGCATAATCAAAAGTCTCGTGAAATTGTAACCATCGAACTCGATTCTGTCCCTACCAATTGCCGAAGTAATTCAAAATTCTACGCCGATCGAACTATCCATCTCTCCTCTCGTTGCTCGGTCAACTTGGTTCACTGTCTGAAATTTAAAGCGTGCCTCCGCGCGTCATTCGCGCCACGTTTCGAATATCAATCAATGAACAGAGTCGACCTCACAGCTGATTGACGTTGCCGCGTGTATCCGTACTTCTTAACCCGACAAGCGTGATCGAGGCATCCGGAAACGCCGTCGAGTTCTTTCCGAGTTTCTGGCCAACCTTTAGTCATCGTATATCTTTCTTCGAAACCCCTCGAAATCGTCCGGACTTCGCCTATACTTGGAATTTTTCTTTTCAGGACGATACGACCAGTTCTCTTATCAACCCTCGTTACTCAACGCGCCTGATCTTCCCTCCTGGATTCACTACACGTACAGTAAACGAGACCACCGTGGTTTCCTGTATGGCGTCGCGCCAAGGAATCAGAAATACTTCCAGGTAAGACGCCGTGATCAGAAATGCCTGATTTTGAAACGTTAACGACTAATCTCGTTTTCAGCTGGAGATCGTGGGCCTTAACAAACATACCTACGAAACCAGATACAAGGTCCTCGACATGAACGTCCTCGACAAGGAGAACCTGACCAAGTACGAGGTTCATCTGAAGATCGATAATTTGAACGTGGAGGACATGTTCAACCGCAATAGAACCGAGCAACTTCTCGATATATTTAGGTACGTCGATGGGACTCGAGGAAGAGAATATCCTTGAACGATACGTGATTTTCGATAAGCAGCGATGCATTAAACGATGAAAAATAAGAAAGGGGAAGGAATTCGTTCACTATCGCGTTGATCGGTATATGCAATTAAAATTACAAAGTACTTTCTTTCTTTACGTTACAGAAAGAAGTTGTGGAAAGAAGCGACAGACATCTACGCGACGTTCCTAGCGTCCGCGATCGAGCTAGGTGCTCGTCTGCCTCTGAAACCGAGCGAAGGCGAAGGGTGAGTCCTTCGACTTCTATGAAACGAACGATTCATCGCTTAGCACGTGTGATATCCAGGAAAGAAATTTCACCGAATATCGAGAGAAAACATCGTGAAGGTTCCGTTAATGTAGCGCCACTTATGTTAATCGAACGGACTCAATAAGATTCAGCGTGCTCGTTGCGATATCGCTGACGTATTAATCGTCTGATCAACGGAAAACAACATTATGACGCGCGTCCCACGCTTTTTCGAAATCGATAATCGCCGCTTTCTATACGCAACGTTAAACGACGCCTCGTGGATGAATCTTTGTTATTCTCCTAACCAATGTTCATCCTTCGTTAAGTAAATGGAGCAAAATCGCTTCGTAGGGAATCAAAGGCTTTGTAAAACGTGCGTCGTTAAAGACAGTTACCTATAGAACAAATTAAAAAGTCTTATCGTCGGGTATTCATGTACCTAGCAGACTATTACGTAACGAAGATTTGTAATTCTTTCAAAGAAAGCGATTTGAATAACGGATATATTCGGATAATAGAAATTTACGTTTCGATAAGTACATTCGCCGTTAACCCATGCTTAAAACAATCGTTTTAATTAGCAACGCGTAAAGCTTGTATTTCAGTCTGATGCGATTGGAATCGGTGCACGGCAGGGGTAGATTCGTGGAGATCTTTTATTATGGATTCGTGCATAATAAAACCAACTCACCAAGGTTGCGATTCAAAGAAATCGAGTATGTCCTTTACGAGTAGAACTCACGATGATTCCCTTAAACGTTATGCGTCACTATCAATCGGCTGGTACAATTTTCGCGACAAATCGGAGTCATTTAATGCACTATCGCTCGATCACGGTTCACGGATGAATAACGGTGTCATTACTCGCGTCGTGGCAGGCGTAAAACAAACATTTATTTCTTGCCAAACGATTCGTTCGTTTCGTATCGCCCCATGTTCGTCACGATTGTGGTTTGACAGTCATTTCGAAGTATTTCCCCCGGAACAACGTTCGTTCACGAACGTAACACCGTTTCCGAGCCGATGGTAGAACGATAAATTTTCACGCGATACATTATGAAACACTGGACACTTGTAAAAAAATCTTCCCCAGCTGGCAAACGAAGTCTGTTCATTCGAGACGCGCCTCTGTCGATCCTTTCGAAGCGATGGTCAGTAGCGAACGGATCCTTTTCCCTCGATCCTGCTATTTACGCAAGCTAATGCAAGACTGTTCGTGGTTTCCTTCGAACGTGGAAAGAGGCGAGAACGCGACGCAGATCAGTCGCGCGAGCTTAATGTTGTTGTATAAGCTTCACACACGTATAAATGGGCTGCTAACGTAAGTGCGACATTGTCAGCGCACTCGTACGCGTTGTAAACGACTGAATGACTTCCGGCTTGGCCACTGTCGTTGCTCGTTGGTCCGTCTATGTATGTATCTCGTGACGGTCTGCTCTCGGTCTTTGAACGTCACCCGCATTTTACGCGTCATCGTGCACTTCGGTGAAAGTTTTTTCATTCGTAGTCGTTCGTTCATGGAACAAGATTTATGTTAATCGAAATAAAAGTTGTTCCCGGTGAATGCCTGCGTGTCGTAGTTTTCAAGGAAACACAGAACGAGTGATTATCCAAGAGTTTCGAACCTTTACCGGTTCATTGCATCTTTCGCGTGTTGACGCATCAATGATTTCACTTTAATTTCACGTTATTGCAGAATGAATCAATAAATTACTATTATCTTACTCTCTAAATACCGAGAAGTATACTCCGACTTTTGGTCCCGCTGTATCATCGATAGTGCACGCGGATCACGCTCATCGTCACGAATGTTAACGTAAATAGCCGTGTTCGTCACGGAACAATTTTACCGGAGAAACGATTAGTTTACTAAGAAAATGATTGGAAAGATGATACCGGTCGTCCCCGAAGTAAAGGCCACTTTCAGGTATAAACGGCACCGTTGCGTGCCCTTTACAATAGCCTTTCAACAGGTAACGATCTCGAAAAGCGCCTGCGCTTTGACAAACGCGCTAACCGACGACCAAAGATGTTAATCTCGAGAGAACTAGTCGCGAGCAACGATTATATTCCAAACGATCGCTGATATTTCAAACGCGTTTAGCATCGTCGCGAAGCGTTGACGGTTAACCTGATGAATACGTCAAGCGCTAATTACCGTGAAAAACGCACCAGGATGCCTGGAGACTTGAGCCGATCGCGGTCAATGGAAATCACGTCTACTACGCGCGGGACTCTCCCCAACTTTCGGTCGAGATAACGGGAAATAATGCACGAGTAGGAAAACGATGACGCAGTTCCAGAAGCTCGAGTAGGACGTGTTGTGGTTCACGTACGCTCGGGTCGAGTCAACGTATGTCGATAGAGAAAGAAAACTGTCGTAGAAAACACGGCGTAGCTTTAAACTCCGTTTTACCTACTACGCGCTACTATACCAACTTCCTGTTAAACGGTTGATAGTGGCTTTCCTCTGCTCTTTATCGAGAACCGCTGGATATCCCGTTACCACTTGCCAATGACTTGTACGCATTTTACCAGTTACACGCACCGTTTTCGTCCGAATAACATTAGTTTATAATAACGGAAACGATAATAGCAGCGGTATAATTCTACTTTACTCTACCAGTCGCTTTTAGTAAACTGATGTAGCCCAGACTTTAATTAGTTACGTACGCGCTTGTTCTCTGCCGGTTTTAAGATAAGCACTCTTATCAAAAGGCACCACCTTTCCACTATGTGACACAATTTCCTCGTTTTTCAGGTAACTTACTGTTATTTCCAAATCCTTTGGCGCCTCTTTCTTATCAGTCAGTATAATGACATCTCGTTTTCGAATCATTAGTCGTCACGTCTACGTTACTATTTGCTATAGCAAAGCCTGAATTTTAGTGATAAATCAATCAAAAGTCAGACGTCACCGCTGGCGTAACTAGATATCTCCCTCCAGAAGGTAGATTGGCCATAAAAGCTATATTACAATTAAGCACTTAGGCCTTTGAGATAGGTCTAGCAAAATTAGGGTCCCTTCGAACTAAAATCCTGGTCAGTGGATGTTACTCGAACTTTCGCGACTTTAAAAGAAAGATGTATGCTACATTGTATGTTTCTTTTTTGATACAGGGTCGTTATAAGACTGGGCAGTTCGATGCCATTCTCGCAAGAATTGAACGAACTGCAAGAGGAGGTGAAACCTCTGTGGAAATTACCGTCCTGTCCTCGGGACTTTAAGCGAACCAGCGTGGAAAGATTATTCAGGGAGGCTGGATTTGCCTTGGACTGGTGTTCCTTTAGATTGGTAAATCTCGTTTACGGATCTTATCAATGTTCGATTTAACAAATGTATTATCGCGGGACTTTCGCAGGTTGAACAGGAACAACAAAGCGTACAAAGCGAGAGCGCGAGACGAGGACCAAGTATGAATGTGGTAGGCTTACCGGCCTCGGGAATTTCTGAACACACGGAGTGGCGTTGGGCCAGATCGACGAAAGCCAGCGTTCCCACGAGAAGCTACTTCAACGAAATCGTCACCACGATCTTTGTGCCTACCATACTGCTTCTCGTGTTGGCTGCGTTGCTCAGCACGGTGTTGTGCCTCAATCACGAGAAAATGTAAGTGGTACGGTTAAGCGCTCGGCTTAGAGCTTCGGATTCTGTTGCTTTCCTGCACAACTTTTGTGACAAGTTTTGTTCACGAATGTTAAATCGTCGAAAAGAACCACGAGTAGATCGTCGCTTTGCAGGGTATTCTCACGATGACCTCGCGACTCTCGCGGAGTACAGTCGAGCTCCGAGATCAGATCTTTCGGTGAAATGTGAATTAGAGAAAGGTTGTAGCGAAATATTTGTCATTCTACACGAACCACGTGCTCGAGAAACGAATTCCAACGGCATAGCTGTGCAAGCAAACCGAGGCCAAGTGGTAGGGGCGCTAAGAGTAGATAGAGGGGGCTACTACTACGAGTTGGTTTCATTCATAAAACAGCTACGATATCTGGTCAAGCGGCGACGCAGCGTACAGTACGATCAAAAATATGATTACGAAAGAATCGTATACGTTCTCGATAAACGTATGTGAGCTCCGCTAATTTCCTAGTAATGCATTCTACACGCTTGAATCGTTGAATGTCGCTGAAATATAGACGCAAAGTATGTAGACTGATAGGACTCGTTGAAAGAAAAATGAAAGTCTTTGTCATTTTGTATATTGTAAGAATAAGCTATATTACGTGAACTAAATTATTATGTTTCGAGTAGTAATTAAATAATCATTTAGCAAACTAGTAGAAGTTATTATCATTTCATGTAATTGTTAAATTACTTCCGACGCATGTGAGCTAAGTATAATCTTACATGTAATTTAGTCATATGATTTGTCGTTATCGCTTGCTATTAAGTGTTATCGTCGAGGAATATAAAAAATTTCCTACAATACTCCACAAAAAAAGATATGTTATATTCTATTGAATCGTAGACATTGAACGTTTTAAAAACGATTCATTAAGACTTTTTTTGTTTCTTTCATCAAGTTCTACTCGGTTGTAGGATGTATCTGATAGATAACTAAACACATCGCAAACGAATAAATCATTAATCTTTTGTAATTGATTCTTCTAAGGAATTTCTAAACACTTTGTAAGTGCCGGCGCAAGGCAGTATTTATCGAATTTAAAAATCACAGAAGATACATCTTCCGAGGAAATTAAAAAAAGCAATCTTTATAACGATGGAACACACGGATGTTTGTACGACTGGTACGATAAATACAGTCTGCGTAAGCGAGCGTAATGATGTTTATAAACAGAAATAAATAAGCGATTTTTCCTTGGTGCGAACGCACACGTGTATATTAGTCGGTGGTATAAATAGAAAGAGGTTCAGTACTTGGCGGCGTCGATTAACGTACACTTCACTTATCGTTCAGGTATATCAGTGAGGCGTATCATTCTTCATCAATCTTTTCTTCGTAGGAACGATCCCGAATC
Source organism: Megachile ligniseca (assembly GCA_945859555.1). NCBI lineage: Eukaryota > Metazoa > Arthropoda > Insecta > Hymenoptera > Megachilidae > Megachile > Megachile ligniseca. The sequence continues at coordinate 10,253,800 of OX243788.1, read as the reverse complement.
TGAAGAATATTTCGACGAATTGTTTAACGTTTTCCTCGCCAGAAACCAGGTAGTCAGGTATTACGCGACACAAAGAAACGTTATTTTATACTAATTACCTCCACTCTAATTTGCACGAAATCGCGTTTTCAACTTATTTGAAAGCCCCTTGCAACTTTAATAAAATTCTAATAAGCTATTAATTGTTACGTCAATGCGGTTAACTCCTTCGCTATTGTGTTTGGGATGTTGGAATGTCGAGAATCAACTGTTCATAGCAGAAAGCGTGTACTTATAAGTGTATCGAGACACGACGAAACACAGATTTTACCTAGAAATTTGTAAATAATTAATATATCAAATTCTAACTTTGACTACCCTTCTTGTTTGCAGAGAAAAGAGAGAGACCTCATCAGGTGAAGGTGTCAGTAATAACAACATACAGATGGTACAGTATGCTACCATTGAAAGAGGAACTTTGAAATCACTCTCTGCTCAACCTTCTAGTCCCAGTGATTCTCTGTTACGAAGTCCCAGGTACCTTGTTAATGTTTATTGATTTTTTATAATGTTTAATCTAATATAATTTTGTTATTATGTTCTAGAACATCCAGCGAACGCTGTAATCCGTATATTCGACCAAATCCGCCACCATATACAGGACCAACTAATCTGTAAATTCCACAATATGTTTCTACTTCTGTATTTGTGTTATTTACATCTTAGTAAAATCATTATTTTTCTAGCATTGGAATTCGAGCTGATTTCTGACTACACGAGGAGCCAGCAAAAACGTGGTTTTGCTGAACGAATAAGCTGTACTATTGCAAGCTTTACCGGGAAAATCGCAAAATCATCGAAACTGGCTCCATTACTTCAAATACTGCTGCCGATAGCTTAGTAATTGTAGAAATAAATTATTTAATTTTATGTACAATTGTATAAAAAACTGATTTTTAACCTCGGATCATTAGCTATTTATCGATAAAGCAGATCTCATGAATCACTGAATGAATTACAAAATTCTACATATCACTTAAGAAACTTTATAATCATTTAAATATATCTTTACATAAGAATATTAAGTGCAATCGTAACGCATGGTCATAGATTTAATAAAAATTTTAATCTGCACATATATATTTCAATTTACAATAACCATTCTATTTTCGTATCTAGTTTTGGAAATTATAATTCACAAAACTCTTGAAAATTATGACAAATTCCTGTAATTGGCGGAATGTGCTACCTCCTTTTCCATCATACTATCTCAATACCAATTTTCAACTTCAACAATTTCGATTTCGCAAATTTCTGGAATTTGACATCATCAAAATTCTAACAAGTGGCTCGATGAATATCTCCTCGCATATTATGTTCTCCTGACGTAAATTTTTTATTTTAAATTTCGTAAAGGAGATTCTTAGGATAGTATAAAGTAAATAAGCGAATAATATATATTTTCCATGTCATATTTTCTTTATTCAATTAACAAATAATACAACGTATACATAGCAATGAAATAGATAATGAATTCATTGTACTATAAATAGTGTCTTTACTTTCAATACATGCTTTGGACATCGTTGTAGGACATAAGTAATTTGAAAATCTGACGTCTACCGTATCTTGACATTTCTTGAACCTAACCTTTACTTAGTGGCGCACGCGCATTGTCAAACCATGCTTTAATCCTATTTTTTTTTTAACAGTCGTTCCGTCAAATAACGTTCAATGTGCGCTAGAGTAGGAATTTTTAATAGGAAATAATTCATTCGTGTAATAAAATTAATAAGCAAAGTAGATTTGCCATTATAATTGTTATTACAACTGATTGCAATAATGGCTGGTATTGTACCACTGTCTGGTAGATCTGGTAGAAAACAATGGACACTGCACGGTAACATATAAATTTACCTTCACCCTTACTGTAAAGATTTACAGTATTTATTTATTTTAATATATAATGTTGTAGTATATAAATTTAAATAAAATAATGAATGTTTTGCAACAACTGACAGATTATTTTGTACAATTCTTAGAAGAATATTATAAATCCTGAAAGATGTCAATTAATTGTTTTGTTCTTTACAATAACAAACACTTGACAACCTATACAATTAAATAAAAAGTAATTAATGATACGATTTCAATGTTAAACTACATATAAATGAACATTAGGAATATAATTTATATAGTTGAAGTGATATTTATAATAGACTTTTTTTATATAATCAGAATCAATTTATAAATTACCTTATTTTAGATGGACCTCGAGGCTCTCTCAGAAGATTACGGTCTCAGCTGGCTGAAGATGGCTGTCCGGAATCCCAAGTAGTTTTAGCAAAACAGCTTTTAGAAGAAAGATGTGGTAATAACAAACATTTTCATTTGTATCTAGGTGTTCATAACAGTTTATGAATTGTACTTATGATGTAAGATGTTTATAAAATTTATCATAGATAATATATGTTCAGACTTAGATGTTGATAAAGAAGAAAATGCAAAATTGGGTGTATATTGGCTTACAAAAGCGTCAGAGCAAGGAAACTTGGAAGCAACAGATATTCTTAGAAAATGCTTAGCCACTGGTCGTGGCATTACAGAACATAATTATTATGATGTAAAAAACTGTCTTGATATGACTCAAGATGAAAAACTAGCAAGAAGAGCAGCAAGAGAAATGTTTACTAGGTATAAATGATTAAATTATATAAATTAACAAAATAATGTTGGTACATATTTACTGATAGTTGCTTTAATATTACATAGTCTTTCAAATGGTGAGGATTTTATCACAACAGAGCAACTACAAAGACGCATGAGAGATTTAGCATCAAATTCGCTTAATGCAAGTTGTTCTGGCTCTAACAATATTTTGCATAGTAACTCACAGAAGGATGACAATGATTCTTTGAATGATAAGTTTCCCAAAAATGGTCTTCCTGAAGGTTCAATGCCAAAAAAAGATGAAGAAAAAGACAATGATATCCATGGTAAGAGGTTATTTGATATTTTCTTTTGTTTTAATTTAAAAATATTCATTTACATATTGGATTTATAGATTGGATGGATCATCGAGGAGAGAAAATCACAGAAGCAGCTCTGGTTTCTGCTGCTGCTAGTTATGCTCGTGGTATGCTTCCAATAGTTTCACATGCTCTGTGTATGGTAGACTCGTCTCAAATGGTACTAGACACTATACCATTACTACAAAGGCCTCTCATTCATCCACTAGCATCTTTAAAACGTCTTTACATTTGGTTGATAGAAACATTAGGTCAGAGAGGAATGTCAATTAAAAAGATTCTGTTTACATCGAATGTACATATATTATTGTTACTTTTACTATATTCATTGTTTGGCACCGAAAGCCTTATACTTTTTATACCAATGGCCCTGTACTATTTATCTTTTGTTGTGATGGTTATCGCTACTTTTCAAATGTTACAACGAAAACGCGAATTTAATCATTTTCGCGTTTGGTCTGGTTTGTTTCTCAGTTACTCCGGTGGTAATTTGAATCCTGAAGAGGCAGAGTATCAATTCTGCTGCAATAATCTGAAACCATATGGTCATTTCTTCCTTGCTTTACTTTTAAATTTAATGACCTATCCTGTCATAGCACATCAGTGGACACCTCAGTCAGAATTTACCATCATAGCAGTTGCGTTGACATTAGTGACGTTATTGAATTTCATGTGGAAAGATTCATCAAAGGTTCCAGACCTTTTAGCTCTCTTTAGTTTCGGTGTTCACGTTCTTGCTAAATATCCATACGAAACCGATATCGTAGTTGCACAGGGCTGGAGATTCTTAGATATAAGAGTACCAACATTTGCTTCTTATGTTGTGGGAAATGGTATTGAATTTTGTTTAAATTTTCGTGCAGTGTTCTATCTTTTAATTCCAGCGGTGTTTGCAAAAATGGCTGCTAGGGATAATTGGCGAGGAACTTATCAAACTTTAATACCTCATTGCGTTACTTTAAGCTGGTGGCAAATAGCGATATTTAGTTCTCAGGGTGCGACATGGTATGGCTTAATTAGAGGTGCTCTCGCTTTAGTCGGTATGGTTCTCTTTTTACCACTCGCTGGTTTGGCGTCTATTATTTTACCAATTGTTGCTGCTGCTAAATATTTATCGGACAGCGATTTAGCAATGAGGATAGTCGTGACTGCTTTGTTGGGTGGAATGCCATTTCTTGCCTCATGGTATGTAAAGAAAACTCGAGCTCCTAAATTCAATTGGATCATCACTGTTATCCAGGTAAGTACGTCGCTTTCAAAATTGTATTAATAACATTGTAATCACATTGTTATCACACGAATGTTACAGTTGTTTATGGGTATCGGTGCTGGTATGTTTTTATCCTGGCCACTGATAATGGAGTACAAACAGGAATCTGACAGGTATGAAGTTATTTCTACGCTTTCGTGGGAACAGTATCAAAACCATTGTCATCAGCCTGCATGGGAAGAATTGTCGTCGAAGGCTCAGGTGCAAATTCAGTGTGCAGATTTAGAAGGAATATTTATTTCGTGGGAAGGCTACGTAACAAATATTAAACTAAAATCCATAAAAAATAACATTGCAGCGATATTTGATAGACTACCTGATAGCGTTAGAAATACAATCAGCTGTATGTACGGTGACTCGTATTTGAACTCGTGTGATTCGAGTGATGCATTGCGACAGGAAAACTGTAAGCAGTTCGCGAGTATTCAAAAGCGAAAAAGTAGATGTCACTTTTCCTCGTGGAATCAATATGAATTTGAGATTTCGGTGAAAATGAAAAGTGGTATGTGGGGAAATGATGCAGAAATTTTGCTCATAGCTGATCATTCTTTCACCAATTTCAGTTTACGCATATATCCAGGGGATAAAATTTGGTTTTCTGGCACGCTTTTAAATAGTGGCCTGGAGAAAGAATCCTTGCTGGGTGGTTCACAACCTCATATTGCATTGGAGGAAATTGGTTGCCTCGCTTGTCATTCTGTCAACTTAAAATCTTACAAACGCTATACTTATCATATTACGTTTAGTTCGATGTTAAGTGACCTTTATTTAGGTTTAAAAACTGTTTTAAATTTTTTGTTAAATCCTATCGTGATGTTTAAATAATCGCGTTCTGTTGAATCTGTAAAGTGTATTGTATCGCAATGTTATTTTAAAACATTACGATAAACTTATTTAGAGCGAGATGATACTCGATAATGATCTTGATTCCCATTTCAAGGTTTTCGTGGCCCTTTTGAAACGTATTTGTTCAAGGAATCATCTAAAGGACCTCATAAAAAAGAGAATTATTGTAATGACAAAGTTAAAACAAAGCGTGTTAAGAAAAAAGAATGAATGAACTTCGTTTCGTAGCTATCGAATATCAGTATTTTCTGAAATACGAACATATGTTTAGTTGACTGTAAAATGAATTTTTATTAATGTTCACTTATTTCATTTTTATTAGAAATGTACGATATGATTTATAAACTTAATTGTTATCTAAACATTAAGGTAGACTTTTAAAAGCATTTGATTTCTACTTCTTTTCCATTTACATACGTCTGTCTATAAAACAAACTACATTTTGATGTTACCAACACCTCAGGCATTAGAATTTCATTAAAAACTCGTGAAGTATCTACGTCAAAGAATACACTTATATATGTATATTTTAAGATCGATATATTTTCGTAAGTATTACTGCCAGTAATAGAGATATAAATGCGCTTAATATTTTTCTATTACGTTTTCGAAAAGTCGAAAGAGGTGGAACCTTTTCGATTTTATTTTAACTCAATAGTAAAACACTACACGGTTTTTGTAATATGACGTTTTAACGAAAAACATCATTCACATCTAAATAACTAGTTCGATTAACGTTTAAAAGCGATGTGTATGTACCAACGAATGTGATGCGCGTACCTAACAATATTAATGTTTAGTTCTTTAGAACCTGATACTGTATCTTTAAAGTATTTACATAGACCTGGAAAATTGGATGAAGTCACAGAACTAATTTAATCATTGAAATATCTTTACTTATGTAAACACTATGTGAATATCATATGTATTCCAAGTAGTAGTAAAGGTACATATATATACATGTATGTCGTGTAGGAGTCGTGACGGTTATCGTTGAATCGATGTTAAATGTCTAGACATTTAAAAACATAAACAATTAAAAAAGTCTTACACTTGTTTAGAGTAACAATGACAGTTACTTTACACATCATATCAAGACAATAGTAAAAGAAAAAGGAAAAATTATAGTAAAAACAAAAGACAAATATAGATGTGCCTTGATGTTTTCTGTTCAAATAAATATATGTATATTTTAAAAAGTAAAACTGTTGTTACACTAAAATGTAGCGTTGAAAATCGTATAAAGTAACAGGGCATGTATTTTTAAATTATATATTTGTTTTTGCTTACAATTGTTTATGTTTTCTTGAAGACAATTTTTTTACACGATTCAATACATTTTTAGTTTTGTATTTGGCAACAAATGACATACATTTTTTTCATAAATAACAACATTACGTTTATTAACAATTGTTTATTTCAAGAGTTTGGTTCCCTTTATATTTTGTATAAAAAGATGTTGTATGGTATGAAAACACTCTACAACTATTCCGCATTAGTAATGTTCGGTTCGTTTATGTACAAATATAAAACCTACATCAATAAAGTCTTTTCTATCGTATCAAATCCACAGATATAAATATAACTTAAAGAGAGAAACGAGGTTCTCATTGAAAATCATATAATTTTTAACGAGAACATTTGTTTTAAATCAAGTATTTAATCCACGTGTGATGTTTTGCTAACATATTGTAGATTTCAGGATTCGTACAAATAACTTATTCTTCTACCTTCTGCTCTTACAGTACATTCTTATCATAATTATTACCATGTTTCTCGTTGTAAACTGATTTGCGCACAAATTTAAAAATCCAATGGTACTATTCCAATTTCACAATTTAACTATTGCAAAAATTAAGGGAATAATAATGATTTGTTAGTATTCTTCATGAAAATAATTCAACCTATTGATATAGAATCTATTGCAATTTAAGAACATGGAAACTTTGGTAAAGGAACTCTGTACTATGCATTATTAGGACCAGAGCAGTAAATGGCATAATTTGATACATCTTATAACTACCACAACAGTTTATACATTATTAATAATCATATTATCTATTGATATATGTATTTTTTTCTTTGAAAATATTTCTTCGACATCATTTTCCCAAGGATCGAGATAATGACTGCCATATCAATTTATATAAATATTCGAAGAAACAGTCTTATGAACATTTTATAACTACACCTTACTTTTATAGAAAGAACATCCGATATAAACGAGAAATTTAAAAGTAAAGTAATTTGTAGAATGTCAGTATTTAGTAAAAACGTTTCCTACTATTTTCTTGATGCTTTTGGTACCACATAATTCCAATTACAACACACGCGATTAATGCAATCGCGCACACGAGCATTAGAAGGAAAAACATTATTTTGCTTAACGCCGACTGCTTTGGATCATCTACGTGCTCTGTACAAAACATTATTGAATTGTTATAAGACACAATAGAACATGAGATAAATATCGATCATCAAATGTTACATTACCTCTGGGAGCATCAAAATATGCCGCTGATGGTAAAATTTTTGACCTATCTTCTTGATCTTTGGGCTGAAAACAGATATCTATTTAAGTGGCACTATTATCAAAAAATATAAGATACCAAGTAATAGTACTTACATCATCTGGTAAATCTAGTTCAAATAAACGAATCGACAATATATCGTGATTATCAGATAAATCGCCTGTTGTCGCAGACACTCCAAAATAGTAACCCGTAGGTAACTTTATATCTTTTACAGAGAAACATTCTTTCCATGCAGCTTTATTTGCAAAGTCTGTAGAAACTGTATGAAATGTAATCTGTTAAAAGTCTTTCCATTCAAAAACTCGTTTAATGTTAAGTATGTCTACTTATACTTTATTGACCTATACCATGCTTAGTTCAAATAATAATAAAGCTAGAAGCATGTACCATTGAATGAAACACAACACTTAAGCAGGTAGACCTTCTTTTTAAGATTACGATGCTCTATGATTAAATATGTTGTAAAATGAAAACTTTTTAATGGCATGTAAAAAGAATGGAACTGAACACATGATAAATAATGAAAAGATGGAAAAAATACCACTTGTTGAAGTGGAGGCACTCCATGAGGTAAGCCAGGAGGCCTCGGGGTAAGACCTTACTGTAACGTTGATTTGTACGATACCACATCAAATGATATAATACATAGAAAGCATAGCTATGAACGACATTATTTACTCATATATTAAGTACATGTTTCATATATCTTGAAACAATAGTTAGTAAGCTCAAATGAGCCAAAGCTTGCTTCAACAATATTTAGTATGTCAGTACTTTAACTCCATGTACAACAGCATATTATATAACTGTATAACGACATCTTCTACATGCTTACGAACATTTCATATTTATGCATGCTTACCAGTCAAAGTATCTCTTTCATATCGTACAGCAATATGAGTATCATGTTCTAAATTTCTAAAGTTTGCTTCACAGCCTGCAAGTTGTGTATGTGTTCCATCACGATCATGATCATAATGTAATGAACCATTATTAACCATAGCAGAAATATATGGATGTTGGTGCTATAATATCCAAACAAATTATTATGTTTTGTTATTTTTACTTTGAAGCATAATTATAGTAGTTATGATAATGTATATAATACATACATTATGAGGGCCATTGTGGTTGCTGTAAGTGTCTAAAATTACAGCTAATCCTTGGAAGTAATCTTGATTTCCAAATACAGGACCTATTTTCATTCTTTCTTTTGCGTACCAAATAACAAACCCATCACCAAATAAATCCCTTCCTTTACCATGGACTTTAAAGTGAACTTGAAGTTCCCAATTTCTCACGTAACATGGCTAATTAAATGAACAAAAACATATTTTGATTAAGAAACTAAAATATCATTGTATTTTATACGGTTACTATAAAACTGGAAACTTACAATTATATTCCATATGGCACCTTGTTTACTTTGTAAATCTGGCGTTAATCTTATGTAGTTATTCGTTATCATTGTACTACCCATAAAATCCCAATAAGGTATCGCCATTGCAGATCCTAAACAAACGTATTTAGACAATGTACATAAAAGGTTTTAATTCTATTACAATTCGTCATCAAATTATAAGAAAATGTAAAAAAACTTGCATTGTAAATGAAATTGACCTTGAATTTGCATTATTTCTAAGCATTTTTCATTTTGAAATAGAATATACATTAATTCAGTGTAACTAGAAGAATTTGTAATTCACAATATTCCATATTATTAAAAGTAATTTGCGCAAAATCATTCGAAATTTACAAACCTTGATACGGTCTGATTAAAGAATGTTCTCGTTTCATATAATCTTTTGTATTCCATTCTGCTGTCACTAATTCCAGAACATTTACAATCAATATCAAACACGATATTACGTTCATTTTAAATATTTCATGTGTGTACTACGATATCACGTTAAACATTAAATTTGTAATTTTATTCGCAAACGACTATGACGCGTACTTCGTAAAAATTTCTACTGAAATCATCATGATTAGATAGTGCTACTGACATTCTGAATTTAGCTATTGAAGTTTAGCCAACAGCATGCATCAAAATATCTTTTTAAATGCCCATCTAGGAACTTATTGCGATAATTATTTGTATTCTTCGATGTTCAAATGTGACGCATAAAATTACATTTGATTCAATTACATCTTTAATTTTGTATGACTTCATCGAACACGGCCTTTTTTTACAAATAAAAATATCTGATCAATTTTGAATGTTGTAATAATAAGCAACGTAAAAGCGATAGCAGCGCCCCGTTACATCGGTATCCCTTCACATTTGTCAACGGAATTTACCGCTACTACCGGAAGAATAAAAGTGCACATAGTAAGTGTGTAACTACGCTGATGAACGGCGTTGACATATTTTTTTCTTCGAATAAGTATGTTTATCGAACCGGTTACGTAAAATTCTGAATCCAATTATAAAGTTCACACGAGAAGTAGTCGTTTTAAAAGTACCGATAAGTTTGCGCGAATTGCCGAGTGTTAGTTTCGAACGAATTTCGAAGCGAGCGTTGAACGTCTCGAAATCAAGCGGCATGTTATATGTTGTATGGCGTCTAACGCGATTTATGTACGATTGATTTCCATGTAATCTGTGTTACATCGTTATTGTTGGTTACATTTCCGGTGGTTGTCGTTTGATTATCAGACGCGGAATGTGACTGGCTGAAGAAAACGAAACAGAAACATAGAAAAAGAAGAAAGAGAACGGTCGAATATATCTGTAGGTAAAAGCGGAAGCAAGGTACAAATAGATAACTCGATCGTCCGTAACCGAACGGCGGGGGCTTGTTGCGTTTACGTGGGGGCGAATACGGCTAAGAAAAAGGGCGTGGAAAGATTAAACGAGTTAATAGGCAGAACGTTCACATACAGCTAAAGAAAGTATGGGTAAGACGCCAAAGAAGGCGGCCCCTGGGGGCGATGAGAGGAATTTGAACAATTGGAGACCTAAGGCAAAGACCGCGCCGTCCAATTCTTCTGAAACTAGCTTGCCCAAGAGACAGCGCGAATCCGAGATTTTGAACAGGTTTGTAAAATCAATCAGCCCAACGAAGAGCAAGTTTATCCACAGTTTCTCTCTTTAGTCTATCGCTCGTTAGTTTCTTCTTCTGATATTTCTTCAATTGGCTTCTTCTTGTCCTTGTAAATTCGACGCGACTAATCTCCGCTTAGCCTTTCGCGTGTCGCGTTGTGACCAGATATCTTATTTTCATCGTACACAACTTTTTTTCTCTTAAATACTCGAGGATAAAACGGGGCAAATGTCATTCAATTTCGGTGCAAGATAACCACTGATATTTTCGGCGGCTGATTCTAAATCGAGAACGTTTTACACTTTACCGTGGCATTTTAAAACATTTTGATTTATCTTGTTTTTTTCACGCAACACCCGGAATAATTTAAGAAACGAAGTAACGAGTTTTAATTAATAAAAAGTTGTCGCAAAACAATTGGGCAAACAAAAGTCTAGATGAGAAACTTTGGTTTAGCTGCTTTATCAAATTTTTTTTCTTAAATTAATACCTCTCATCACCTCCGGTATCTCTTACTCCATGAAAATTAGCTGTAAACATTTGCACTGTATCCTTTCACGAATTTGAAATGTTTGATCATTTTTCTTTCAGACCTAAGTTGAGTACTTTCCAGAAAAGGGTACCTCCTGTTCAAAGAAAAAGCTTTAAAGTAAGTCTAATATTTTTTGGAACTTTGCAAATATTTAACTAATTGATGAAATTATATAATATATTTGTTACATATTACGTACATTCTTATGTATCTGCTACAGAGTTTATCAACAAAAATCGAAGTGAATCAACCTGTGAAACAGAAAGGTAAACTGCCTAGTACTTCCAAGGAAAAGAAAATAACTGTTCCCGAGAAAAGTGAAGAATCAAAAATTGAGAAAACCATGCAACCAGAATCAGAGGAGGCAGAACCAAAACCTAATCCAGTCGTAGAGAAGGAAGACCAGAATAAAGACGATTCTGTAGATAATGAAGTACCTACTAAAGAGTGCGTTGATCGTGCTTCTTCTAAGGAACCGGAGCCCGCTGCGAAGGAACAAGAAGACACTACAAATACAGAAACTAGTGTCGAAAAAGAACAAACGGAATCCGTCAAAGCAAACACTTCGGATAAAGTGAAAGAAGACGAAGACCTCGAAGACAGCGATATAAAGTTGAGTCTTGAGGTCGAGGATAATTCTGTACAAACGCAAGAAGATAAGCCCGACAATAAAGATGTAAAAGACGAAGGCAAAGAAGAATGTTCTTCGTCATCGAAGAACGATCCGACCAACAAAGAAGATGCGCAAAGTGAATCTCAAACCGATACGGAAAGTTATTCGGTCGACGTTTTAGAATCAACGACGTCGGAAGTATCCGAGATGTCCGAAACCCCGTCCCAAGAAAAGGAGAAAGAAAAGGAAAAGGAAAAAGAAAAGGAAAAAGAAAAGGAAAAAGAAAAAGAAAAGGAAAAGGAAAAAGAACAAGAGAAAGTTGACAAAGATACGACCAGGGATGCTTCCTTCGTTTCGTACGATCCTTCGATAATGTTGAAGGATGTGCAAATTAAATTGAACGATTGTTTGAAGGAGAACTCGAAGTTGTTCGACACGAGCAACGTCGAGCACAGTTCGCCGATTCAACCGCCAAAGGAGTCTTTTGGAAAAACATTGAGAAGCCTTTCTGGCAGACGATCTCTAAACAGAATGCGTTTCGTTACGCTACGGGAACATAGGTACTCGCCTAACGATTCGTTGTTCGTGAACACGTCGACCGAGTCCGTGCCACCGAACGACTCGATGGACTTCAAGATTTTACGTTACAGCACCGGCTTGTCCGAAGTGCTGCCCTCGAGCAACGGTAGTCCAACCGAAAGAAAACGCAAGAACGATACCGATGATTGGAATTCCACGAAAAAGCCGAGAACAGAAACGGAGCAAGGTTTATTGCACAGCTCCATCGATCTTCTGAAAGGTTTACGTAGGCCTATACAAGTCTCTACTCCAGTCTCGGAGTTGAAGTTTCAGACTGGCAAACTAAATCTCGGAAACGAGCAAGAATCCAAATCGAACGAGGGTCCAAAGAAGTGGTGTAGCATCATGTAAATCATCGTCGAACCACGGTTTCGATCCACGGAAAAGAGTTTGCATATATTTTTACACGCGAAGAAAATCATTCGTGTTGTACCACACGCTCAGATGAATAAGAACAAGTAAAAACCGTTGATTCGAACTATCGGATCGTACTCGTTAACGCGTTACGATTATATTCGAGTCTCTGTTTCGTCGGATTCTCAGCATCCAACGTATTAACGGCATTTCTAACTTTTTTCAATATATTTCTATTCTTATACGATATATACGATACCGTGCAATTTCACACCGCAGAGGCTCATCAAAGAAACATTGTACTCTTGATCGTTTAAAGTTTTAAACTCTTGACTATACATAGAATATTACATACTGTGCCTGTAGCGATCGAGTATATTTTATACAAACCATGAAATGTAATTATATCATACGAAAAGCGTAGCGACGATAGGAACCTATTTTTTGTTTAATCGATAATTTCATTTGTTCACTCGTTATAGTTTAAACTAGGCTGTCGTTCGATAGACCGATTACTCTTTTCAAATATTCTGTTAATCGTGCATCGTTCGAAATATCTAGCTCAAAAGCAAATTACTCTTATCTCATAATTTATTTCGTTCGTGTTTGATTGAAACGCGTTGCAACAAACTTGACATTTATAAATCGTATCAGTTTTTCGTTGAAGCAACGTTAGCCTTAGTTGTCTTAACATAATTTTACAGTAGATGATAAATTTATGTTTCAGTAAATCTAGACAAATCAGAACATGAAAGCATTGTAAAGATAGCGCTTGCCATTTGTTAGAGTTTTGCGCCTTTCGTTTCGCGACTAAAGGCACCTTTTATCTCGAAAAGCATTTAATAAGGTCGAAGCAAATCATATTTTATTCATAACTCTTGTATATCGTTAAACCGTATACAACAATTACCGCGAACACGTTTGCATTTTGGTAGTTGAAGCATTTACCTTTTATCATTGAACCTACGGAGATATCTGTAGGTCTTTTAAGGACTGACGATGCGTTTATCGGTAACGATGACGTAAAAGAGGTATTCACACTGTTCGTAACAGTATTTATGTAGGGTAAATCGTTACGACGTAGTTTGTATCTAAGATGTCCCGTAACATGAACTACTTTATAGAACTTCTTGAAGCGTACATACAAATGTGTATTATACTTTACCCTTGATTATGAGTTGTATAAGTAAGTTTATTTCCCGACGATCTCGGTATCTACTTACCTTTACAAAGTGTAACGTATCTGCTCACCTTCGCTAGAGTTCTACCTTTGCATCTCGTACAATACGTTTCTTAATAGGTGTAAGTCAATCGAATGAATGAATGAAATTTTATTTGCATAAACGTAGTTTTATCGCAAACGAAATTACAGGCTCGTTACAAAAGTAAACGGATAGCAGAATTGTCGAAAGGCAAATTGATCTCTGAAGTAGTTTCGACGCGTTACGGGATACCTCGTATATTCGACAGCCGCGACACTAAGCAATTGAACGCGGTCCACCGAAAAATTCAATGTTCAAAAGACTCGTTATAAGAAACGTCTTCTTTCGTTTTGTGAAACTTGGATCGCGCAAATTTTACGATAGACGGTTTTAGTTCGACGTCTATTGTAGCGCGGAGAAATCAAAGCGTATTTGTTAAGTTAGATGTAAATACACTCAAGAGCCCGATAGAGGCGGATTAAACGTCTCGAAGAGAAGTTACGCATTTACGAATTTGTCGAGCAATTGCACCCTCGCCACGTTCTACTCGATTCACTGTTTATTTTATCAGGGTACGTTTGAAGCTTTCCCATGGCATGTCCGAATAGGACTCATCTTTCACGTAGAAAATATTCGTAAAAAATATTGTTCACGTCTCAAACGCAATTTGAACGTTTCGATCGTTAACGTTAACGTCTTGTGTACTTTTGTACTTGTTACATTAAACGAAAGAGAGAGAGAAAGACAGTTGAAACGATGTAAGAATTATGTATATAGAAAGTGAAATTTATAATAAATTCTTTAAAATTCAAAATATCGGTGGTTATACTTTGACCGTAGCCTCGTCGGCGTAGAAATCGTTTTATTAGCTCGCGAGGAAGAAAAACGACATCTCCATCGAAGTCGAGTACGAGGGTGACAATCTTTCTCGGATTCTGGTATTAGAAAAGGGAGAAATACTTGGAGGTACGTGTCGAGAATTAGGACGCGTCGACACTGGGGGAAGTTTCATCGTTTGGCCACTATTGTCCCGGAACACCGATATTTCTGGACCATCCATGGACTCGCATCGAACATAAACCTTCACGAGTTCGTCGTCTGTGTTACGACTTCCTTAACGGAGGGAAACATCTGACTCTGCCAAAAATTTCCGAACAGGTTTCGCTTCCGGACTTAACAAACAATTTATACCTGCAAAAAAGCCGTGCATTTTCCGATCCTCGAAGCACGATACTTCTTTCATCCCGCTTTTCATCTCGAAGAGCTTCGCGACTGTGAAAACAGTTTGAATTCGTGCCGAGACAAGCTTAGCTTCCCTACAAGGTATTAAAAGAATCTCATTGAGCCGCTCCATGTTAAACCCGTAGCTCTCTACGGTAAAGAGCGTGTCTCGTTTCCCTTACATAAGGCCGAGTGTAAATGTAATTCCGGTTTCCCTTGGGAAATTCAAGACTGCGACGAGGCACGCGTGGAAATTGGAGCAGCCAATGGCGTACACTGCATACACAATCGTTACGGTTTCTGTTACTTCGTTTACGCGAACTTTGCTTCCATTCCGTTCGAGTTCATAGATAATTCTTACGTTACTTCGAACCTCGCACGTTTCACCGATTTACGTGCCTCCTGGGAAAGATTGCTCACTCTTCGTTGAACCCTATCGTGCATTACGCTCGCCACATTTAACGAGCCGATGAAATTTCACCGAGTTTTATTACCTTAATGGTCGTTCGAGGTATGTACTTACTGTCGGTTATTTGGTACGAGGATGATTAACGGGGATTTTATTTTTATACGCGATAACGACCTTACAAATGGACTTCAACATTATGGGAGGAATAGGCAAACAAGAGACAAGTAGTCGAAAGTGCGTTTCGACGAATTGACGTTCTGATGAATAATTCTGATAAATGAGTGATTGCATACGGACCGAAGAATAATCTGAAAAATCCGATTGCGAGCCAGGTCGGGTCAGAAAGCACCCATCGACTCTAATAACGTGTATCTGTTTCTCGAGGCGTCGCCCGACGAGAAGATATCGCGTCTGAATAATTGAGCGAGTCATCATAACGTCAAAACGACGGCTTTATAAAGGCAAGGGCCTTGGCAGTCTTCTCTGAGACCAGGCCATAAAACCGTCTTGATTCTGGTACCGTTGGGATTCGGTGAGGCGTGATGTCTCGCATGCACTTCTCGTCTAAATTCCACGCTGTGAGCCACATCGAGGACCAACGGTGTGGCACGTGCCAAACAAGCCCAGGCCAAACTGGAGCAAGCAATGGCGTACTTCTTCACCTCGATGCATCCCCGTAGACACGGAAAGTCGTACAGCGTCCTTTCCAGCTGGTTGACCACCTGTTCCGCGACCTCCCGGCAACCGGTTTGTGCACCGGAAGTCGCCAACTGCTGTTTCACGCATTCCTCGAGCTCCGGTGTCGTTTGCGCGGTGGCCGTGCTGCTGCCATTTAGGATCTTCACCACTTCCAGGTACCTGGATGTCTGAATGGTGCCCGCCAAGCGCCACGAGAGCTGGAAAAATTGTCGATCGCGGGGGTCAGAGATTGTTACAGACTCGCGGATGGATTTTCTCGTGCTTCGAGATTTTGGGTTAACGAGTTTCTTTGAACAACGGGGTTGATGGGAGAGCTCGGCAGCCTTTACGAGCCGCAAATGGGCTTCGTTTTTTACAGAGTTCTCTTTTCCAATTTTTTTCTTTTTTTTTTTAAGAGCAGAGTAACTTACGCAATAGCCGCATTGACAATACTATGATTTATTCACGGCGGTAAATGGATTTCACCTTGACGCGTGCTCTTTACGACATCGTTCGGTACGGATTTCGCAGCTTCGACCCATGCGTAGAGAGGATAAAAGGAGTTTCTTGAAAATTTCGGAATTTACAACGCGGAGAGAGAAGAAAGAAGCTTTTCTCTTCGATACGTCGTTTTGACGTTTCGGCGAAATGAAACGCAGGGAAACAATTCTCTGGAGCTCTTTAACGGGCATATCGTTCAATTATCGTGACGGATCGAGGTCGTTGGAGAAAAGACTTTTCTTCTCCGGATGCTTCGTTACCTTGCTCGTTTCGTTCCAATTAAAAAAAATTAAGTTGGAAACCCGTTTGTGCCGCAACACGATCGGTGAATCGTCTATTCGTCTAACAATTGTTTCGCGACGCGTTCTTCGATCTAACCGTAGTGCTCGACACCGTTACAAGTCGAAAAGTTCACGCGCGTATAGAGAATCACGTTTCACGCTCTGTTCGTTCGTTCGATCGCGGACTCGTCTTTTTGCCAGCTCGCCAAAGCAACCGTGAAACCGATCGCGCGTCGTTATTCTTCGAGGTGTAAAACTTGGTTGTTCTGCGCACAGATTTGCAAACGACAAAGAGAGGAACGGGTCAGGAGAAAGAGAGAATCGAAATGCCGGACGATCAAGACAAAGCGTGGCAATGCCAGTAGAAAAAATTTGATTGTTCCGGCGTAAAAAGCACGAAGAACTGCACGCAACCGGATGACAGACAAAGAGACGTATAGAGTGGCTTTCGTCGTGGGTATTTATTTTAGTTCATCGATTTCCTGGCTATTCGCGCCTGTATGAGTGTGTGGAAAGGTAGCTGTGTGCATGCAAAGTAATAGCCCTAGGCTGACGGACTAGCGCCTCTGCCACTTGGCGGGTACACTCGATCGCAAAAGTGCACCCTTGCCACTCTCTTTCACCCTCTATCTTGCTCTCTCTCTCCCTCGGAACCCTCGACACCCCTCTCACGACCGGCTTTGACGTTAATGGTCGATCGATCGGACGAGAGACAGGTGCGTGGCGATGGTGGTGGTGGCAAAAATAATCTTCGGCCACGTACGCGTGTATCGTGCTCGCATCCTTTTCGACGCCACTCCAAATTCATCCATTATACTCGATGTTAAATAAATGATAGCGATCGCGTTCGTTCGTTTCATTCGACATTTTTTATCGCGGCCCGTGCCTATTCATTCGGCTTTGAAAAATTTCAGCCTGTGACTCGGTCCGCTCCGTTAATCTCCTTACACCGGATGAAAAATTGAACATTGACCATAAAATCGGTGAAAATCGCTCTCTACGCGATTTGGAATTATTTTGTACCGCGGCACGCTGTCGGGAAAGTGTCGTTCGATAATTAAAGGTATAACGTAATTGTTTGTTCGTGGGAAGAGGATCGTTCGAAATCGAACGGGCCGAGTTTTTGCGGTTAAAAGCGTTGAATAACTTAAATCGCGCAGCGAAATACGATCTTCGGTCTTGAGAGCCCAGTTCTAGTTACAAGCCCTTTCGCAGCCTGAACATCGCAAGAGCGCAAGTGCCCGGATAAGTATCTACTCGCGTTCGGTCGCACGCTCTAGTGTGTGTCTTTCCCATTAGACCCCGACTCTTTTCCACTTGCCTCTTCCTCCAGCGTTCCTTTCCACCCCTGTGAATTTCCCTCCAGCTGCTCTCGTTTTCGTCAACTCTTTCTGCGCCAATCCCTTCGCGTATACATGGTTTTTATTCGAGAGCGGTAAGCGTCAAATAAATCTCGTTCGTTACACTAATTTGCTGTTTCGATAGCGCTCGTATCATTATTCGCGAGTGAAATTTAATTTCGGTACGGAATAGCGAAACTAAGGCGATAAAAAGGCTGTTAAATTCAACGGCGTCGAATTCGCTGTCTCAATGGCTGGCTAATTAACGCTTTTTGATTCAGCTGAAAGTTTCACGAGTTCCGTCGTAGGTTTTTCGAGCCATCAAAGTTTCAACTTTGCGTGCAGTTACTCGATTACGAGAGTTTCGTCGGAGCAAATGAATTTCACGGCTGACTCACAGTCGGCCGTTTACGCGTTTCAAAAGCGTACGCTCGAAAACTGTGTCTCGTTCGTCTAACGAGCCACGTTCGACGATAAGGGTTTCGAGATAACAAAGGAAAATTTTAACGAAACCGTCGCGTGGACAGGGAAAAAAGCAACGCGTGTACGAAGGCCGTGTCGGTGCGTCGAGATAAAATTGATGGAAAAAAGAAACGACCCTCGATCGTAGACACAGCGAAGCACGTCGATCGACAGTTTGCGCGCGGAAACAATTGGACGACCAGTTCGTTTGTCTTTTTTGGCTTGTCAATTTGTAACGAAACGATACCGTGGTTTTTCGACGTAAAGAGAAGCGAACAATGATTGGTAACGAACGTACAGCGACAGTTCGAATAAAGCGCCGTAATATTTTCATAGATTGGCGCTCGGCTCGTTCTTTAATGGAAAAGAACGCGAAGAATCATGATCGGAAATCGAGCGTACCAGAAACTAACGAAAGTACTTGAAAAAAGGGCGATAAGTATCGCGAGCGACGATTCATTTTTCTTCAACAACTTCGAAGTCGCTGTTGCCGTTGCCGTTAGTCTCCGGAGGGTAAGATCTTAGACGATAAAACGTCGTGCTTTTGTACGATAGCACGTGTCGAGTTAAAAAAAGAATAAGAAAGCGTTCAAAGCAGACGCGAAAGAAAAATACACTTTCGAAACTGTTTTATTCGCCCAATTTATTGCTAATAAAGGTCCACCACGAAATCTTGTGTTTATTGTCGGCTAACAAAAAAATGTTATCGCCGGTCGTGATGCTCGTCATAAAATAATCGTCATAAACGTAACTGCATACGGAATTGATTAACGTCGTGAATCGCGGCGACAGGGAGTCGTAAAGTTACCGGCGCAACTTTGACTAATAAAGTTTCATCGTAGAGTTTACGGCTTCGTACTTCCCGTAATGCGTGCTCCAGAATAATTGCAAATATTTAACGCGGTTCATTGTCACGGGGCTCATCGATGCTGCGAACTTTATTTATTTCATCGATAAATTGCACTTCCGATTGGCAGTGCTTCGTCAGATTGTAAATTCGACGAATTTTTTAAGCCTGATCTCTTAATCGTGGAGAGGTCCGCGTAAAAGCGTCGAGGTGGTCTCCGAACGAGGGTGCAAGCGCATTAAGGGATGACAAGACGTTGTGATTATTCGTACTTTGCATAAAGTGCCACTTACCACGACCACTGAATAGAGGATCTTGGCTTTCAGGTCGGGAGCGTCTTTCAATGGTTCCAAAGCGTCCAAGGCATCCAAGGTATGCAAATGCGCCTGGGCGTAGAGCGCCGCGTATCTTTCGACCAGTCGTTTCGTGCTGGTCTCATCGGCGGAGCTCGCATTCGGAAAATCCTCCTCCAACCTGAGAATCTCGCAGCCGGTGTTTCTGACCACGGGTTCCGGAGTCGGACTGCAACTCTCGTCCGTGTGATAGCCGGCACTGCTGCTGGATTCCTCCTCGTAATCGTCTGCCAGATTCTCGGCCAGTTGGAATACCTGCGCGAAAATATTTCAATCTCGCGCGTGCTTTTGGAATTGCAATTTTCAGCGGCGTTTCGTAAAGACGTCTGTCCACGCGGAAAACGGTGTCCGACGAGCGGAAGTTCCGATCAAATATTGTTCCATTCGCGTTTCTGTTTCCGATGAAAGGACGCAGAGCGAAAGCGGTTCCCAGGAGGATCCGAACAATTAGAGGATCGACGATAAGCCCGACGAATTCGCGTTTACCACGAACTCGTCGAGTGCCGTTTTTAATTAACAATTATCGATGACCCGGTTTTTTTCCATAGAATCGCGACGAGTTTTCACGGGAAACGAAGAAGAAGATTGTTCTCACGATCGACGCGAGGAACGCGAATTTATGCGACTACTGTCGGAATCTTGAGACACGAAATCCGATTGGACAGGTGGGAACGTTAAAAACTAGAGAAATTTCTCATGGAACATCGGTAATTGCTGGTCCGAAGTGTCGCCAGCAGTGACAACGATCGTAAAATTCTTGATACGATCACGGCTTAACGAAATGTTTAAATCAAACAGTTGAGCTGCGGTTGCGCGTTAATTAATCGCGCGCGAGATCCGCATCGAGTATTATTATGATAGCTCGTAACTCTTGTATTAAAATTTAATTGAACAACTCGGATACCTGCAGCATTAACGATCGAAGCATTCCAGGAAATCGTTGAAATTAATGATATGCAAAGTCTCGGGGACCCCATACGAGCATCGTAATGTATCGTATTTCGAACAATTACCCCAATTAGCGTGAATTTGTTTCTCTAATCCGGGCACCGCTGCTCCTTGGTGAACTTTCGAGCGAGAAGGTTCGCGTTGGCTAACTTTTAATCGATGAGAGGAGTTGGTACGACAGACATATCGCGTTAGCAAGGACGGTAGTTGCAAGCGAACTCTCGCGATATAAGACCACGGGAGGGTCCTTAAGGGATATAGCGCGAACGCGGAGAATTTGCGCTTACGAATCCAGTTTCGTTCATCAGCCGTGTCGTTGCTGAGCCACGATCTCGTGGGAATGCTAAGAGCTACGTCGTTTCTCGTACTCGCTAACCGTTTCATCTACCGACGAATACCTCGTACTTTTTTGCGTCGAACTATATATATTTCAGATTTCTTCCGCGCGAACGAACAGCGTCCGGAATCGATCGACGAATCGGTAAGGAAGGTTCAATTTACCTGTAGATTATCTTGGTCCATCAGTTGCAGAGCCAGCTCGCAACCCCTGGAGAATTGTAAGAGTCTGGCGGCTAACGGTGGATTTTTCGTGTTTCCAGCGAGCGTGGATTTTCTCAAGGCCGTCCATTGTCTGAGCGCCTCCTTGTCCTGCTCGACCCTTCGTTTCAGCTCGGATAGCAAGCTTTCTAAGCCGTTGGGGTCACCGGCTTTCTCCAACGTGTTCAGTAGACTCTGATTATCGATCAGCCTCTGCTGAATCTCGCTGTACTTGAGCGAAAGTTGCCTTTGGTGCGAGGCCGCCTGTACACCTTGATCCGCTGCAATCGTCAAACCGTTACTTTCCTTCGGGGACGCGATATTTATTCGAGAAATCTATGATTTCACCTGTGTCGTGCGAACGCGTAGTCGCGATAATATGTATAAATCTATGATTTCACTTGTTTCGTGGAACCGGGACAGACGAGTTCGCGATCCATCGAATCGATTAAATTATACGTATTGTAGGTAACGCGACATTAAATTATTCCACGTTTCAGAAACCAAATTAATCACGGTTCTCGATAAATTCCAAACCGTTTGCAATTATTCGCCAATTAGTTGGCAAGTGGAAATTATACGCGCGCGAGTACCGTCCTTAACGCGTCAGTTAAGAGTTTACGAATTTTATTTATTCAAGCAATTAACGAACGTTCCGAATACTGTTTAAATTGCGTCGGTAATAGCGGATCGAGGCATCGAATTGAAAAATCTATTTCCAACGTTTTGGTCAGCGAACAATTGAAATCGTATAATGGCGTACGGTGTTAAGTACGGTTTCAGTCAACGCGTTAATGAATCTCACCGTTGTTTTTCTCATCCAACCGGAATACTTTTTCCGTTATAAAAACGGGACTCGTTTACTTCGATACGATCGCGTGTACGTTCGCTTTTGGCAGCTCTGGCCGTTCTCGCTCAATAACGATCAACTTTATTACAACGGGGCTCTTCCAAAGTCGAACGACCAATTTTTAAACGCTCGAGGAGGAAAGCATAGATTGCGACACAATATTGGGTCTCTTTGATTGCTTTTGTCGCAGCAAATTCGCGGTATAACAGTGTCATAGTTAAAATATCGTCGACGATGAAACGTCGCGTTAAATATTACCCAACTTCTAGCGGTTAACTCCGTATTTGGTTACCTTTGTGCGTCCTGGCGTGTTTCCCGAAACTTTCGATCTTGTGCACGGCTAACTTGTACGCTTCGATCCTGTTCTCGAGTTCCTCTTTCATCGCGACCGGCAGAGGAAGCAAATTCGACGCGTTACCGTTCTCCAAATTGTTCGCCTGGCAAGATGGCACCAGGCCGTGTTTACCCAAACCTTCGACCGCCCTCTCCAAAGCTCTTTTCCGGGCGGCCAACATGTTCCTTGCATTGGGTGCCAATCTGCCCAGAGACACCAACAATTTACCCCAGATCCTCTGGCGGAAGTGGTCTTGGCTGGTCGAAATCAGATGCACGATTCTCCAAAGGACCTGCTCCACCCGCAGAATCTTCGCGTCGTCCACGTTTAACTCGACTAGCCTCGAGTAGAGAGCTTCCAACAGAGACAAACTGTGCGGCAGAGTTTCGATCAACAGGTCCACCGGAATATCCGGCAGGGTCGCCTTCAGAGTATACTGGGGTAGCTTCATGAGGAAACTGGCTGCCTCTCGGTACTGTCTTCCTTCGTACAGTCTTAGCAGTCTACTCGTTCAAAGGAGACAATTGTGCACAGAGTTAATGCGATGTTGAACGCTTCGAGAATTCGTTTGAAAATAGTCTAGCGTTAAACGTAAGTACGTACCGCAAAGACGCAAATTTACCGTTAATATTTCGTCTTCCGGAATAGCCTAATTTAAGACAAGTGTTTTGGAACAAAACTTCTTTTCGAGTGTTTCGAAGACCTAACACTCTGGGAGTTAGATGTACTATTATAGCGAGGTAGCAAATTGAAAGCTCAAATTTGAAAGATGGATAATATTCTTGATATTGAACGCGGTTATTTTCATGGTGAAGCGTAATTATCGTAATTGTAATCGTTCTCGAACACTAGATTATTCATGAACGTAAATTTATGCCATAATTTTGACTTATTTTCCTACGCGAGGAAATCCTGTTACAGCGGTATTAGAGTCGATTAATTTCGCGATGTAATTTCCGTTTTTACTTCCGATCGTAATTAATTCGCGGTAATGTAAGCGCAAAACAATTGGTTAATCAATTATGCGTGTTGGTGAATAAATAATTAAACTACCGGTTGCGGCGACGCGTATCGCAAACAAGTCGCGTTTTATTATTTAGAAACGCTGGCAGAGTTATCGTACCTTCTCAGAGCCATTCTTGGATTCGAACCTTCGTCCTCGGGCAAGCCGATTGGACCGACTTGAAATTGAGAACCTGGACCCCATACGAGTCTCTGAATGGGATTCCTGGGTCGTTCAGGCCTTATCCTCTCGCAGGAGTTCAACCCAGCCGGTGGCACGGTACGTCTGCTCATCTTGCCCTTTTCCACTACCACTTGTCCTATCTCCTTTTTCTCCCTTTCCAACTTGCAAGCTGTTTTTTGCGATTCACCCCTACGGGCACCCTTAATTCCGGAGAAACTATTCAATTCATTCGCGATCGACCTTTCCCTCGACTTTTTCGATACAGCTTTTTTTCTCGTCGTTCTTCGTCTCCGATCTTGACCTTACGGTGTTTTATGGTTTTCCATGTTCGATTCGTCTCGCACGGTCCTTTCGTTAATACGAATCGGGAGGATCCCTCTTTTTCTTAATTTTTTGTTCCAATCCCCTAAGTCGTGTAGCTCTCACTGTCTCGTGATAGAAATCTCAAATAGTAGGTAGAGTCATTTACGAGTTAATAGAATAGCGAGCTAAAATAACGGCAGCGTCGTGTAAGAATTATCGATTCGTTTTCTAACGTCCGCAGCTACCACGGAGCGTAATCACGTGCTGCCACTTTCGCGCAAGTTAAACACCGACTCTTCATTCACGAACGAACGAGTGACTCATTTCGTCGAGGAGACCAGTTCATCGCGGTCGTTCTCTGCTTTCTTTTCTCACAATCCCGATCCTTCCCTCTTCCTGCGTTTCTTTCTCTCGTCAACACGGTCTCCTCTAACGGTCGATGATCTGTCGGTACGAAATTCGGACTGGCCTATAGCCCGCGGCTCGACCGGCCCACTTCTCCTTAAACCTGCACCGCGCGTGGAATAATTTAGGTAAACCTTTTCCCAACGAGACCTTTCTCGCCACCACGACGAATGATTTTACGCGATCCTCCTTCGAGCGAGCTTTTTTCCTCTTCGACCGACATCGAGTCGTCTTCTCGATCACCTAGCGAATACACTTTCGTTCGAGCTGTTTGCAAATTCTAATCGAGGTGCCCGTCTCCCGAGACTTCTTTATGGAAAAATCTCTGCAGTTTCCAATTTCGTTCGTAGCTTACTTTTAAAGTAAAAGCAGGATTTCGAGTAAACAGCATGAAAACTGTTGCAGTCGTTGAAACGCGTTCTTAGAGCGTGCGAAACTACTTCGACCGGAAGTCCGTGGGAGACGCGTGAACGTTGGATGTAAATCAGGGCCGTACAGAATTTTTCTCCCGTAAGAATATCGTTAAATCGGCGCTCCGTTTGCGAAACACTCACACTGCCCGAGATTCGAATCCGACGTTCTATCGCGATCTATCGACCGGAAAATTCCATGGCAAATATAATTTATTACTCGAACCACGCCGCACCGAGCACAGCTATCCCAGTTTATGGCAGTCCTCGAAATTCAGCGACGTGCACGAACAATTGGTTCGAAACTCGCTGCAATTTCAATTATAAACACGGTGTAGCAACTCGAAATTAATTCGTCGTTCTCCACGATATTTTCGTCACTAATTACGTTTCGCGAGGAAAAAGTCACGCCTCGCGGACACGGTAAACCGTAGGTTTTGAGGGCGAAAGTCACACTTCAGTCGGTGGAGAATTTCGCGACGAGGATTCCAGGAAACGAGCGAATTTTCGGCCGTGAAAGCCGACTGATCCGTCATGTCTGCCAGACGAGCGAACAACGAAATCCTTGCTCGTCCCTCGGAAGGAGATACCCTGGAAGCGACTCCTCCGAGCTCTACCTCGATGGAGGTGGAACGAACAGAATCTCGTGGATCTGGGAGATTGTTGCTCTCTTCTCGAGCCACGATGGCGACGTCCACCTGTTTGTCACCGTTCCTGACATGCTCGGCTTATTCTAATTCCCCGAGGCTGTCAAAAGTACGCACCTAGGAGATTTCTACCGATTTTAATTTTTCTGATATTAAAAAATTTCATAATGCACTACTCTGTATTGTAATAATACACCTCTGTTTGGTAATAATACGAGCTGTCTGAGCTGTCTCCTCTACATATCCCTAAAATCAGTTTCCTTTTGTCGATACAAGTTTGATAATCGGAAGTTTGACACCGTGTTCGCGTACTTCGTGGCGGTATCACGATAGTAGCTGGAAACTTGTGGCTCATCTTAAAAGTCCTCGTTTATAATTTGATGTATACCGCCGAGGCCATTATCGATAACCAAAGAGGTCACGTAAAGTATCGTAGCGTTACTTCGGCGAAATCGGAGAACGAAGATTTATGTAAGGAAAAAGTGTGCTCAAAGAAGAGCAAACGACGAGAAAAGTACTTTTCACAAATCATAATCGATTGGGTTTGTCTTCTCGGAAAAAATTCGTCGTTTCAACTAGGGATTGTTCGGAGAACGGGAAACAGCGTAAAGAATAAAGAACGAGGTCTCGAGATGGAGAAGAATGACGAAGTCGGCGAGCACCATAAGAAACGACGAGCTCGGGAAATGAAAATAATGAACGGTCGGGAAAACGAGGCTAACGTAATCAGACACTGCGAGTGCAGCAGGAAAAGGAAATTTTCTGGCGAAAGACAAGGATAACGAACGAAGGTACAGCGGATAAAGGAAGTCGTGCGCGGGGGAACGAGTAAAACGTCCAGAAGCAAAGTCTTCGGGGAATACAATTACAAAATAAGAGGCATTACGTTTCTCGAGATAAGAACGTAGCCAGGATTGCAAATAGAAATTACAGAATAATCGAGTCGTCGTCAAAGGCTACTGTGTCGCACAGTTTGATTTCTAGAAACGTTACCGCGAAATTATAAATCGAGCGAGTGACTAGGTTCAGATGGCTCGATTGTAGTGATCGATGGCTATTCGATCGATACAATTGCGCGCCGAACCAGAGGAAACGAAGAAAAAAATTGAACAGGAAGAACGAGAGGCGGGTCGAAGAGGACGAAAGAGAAAGAAAAAATGAAGACGAAGAGGAACCGGAGACGTGGATGACGACCTACTGTCCTGCATACCGAGTCTGACTACCTGCTACGAGCAGATCCAATGATACGCGTGCTCCACAGGAAAAAACGACGACGTACAGCATGTTTCAAAACGTAATCATCGTAGACCGAGAGAATCGTGCATGTTTAACTTCGCGGTTGCGATGTTCAAATCGTAGACGACGGCTAATTAAAAGTTGCGCACGTGCGGACACGCGAATGGAGGTTCGGGTAGTATTACCTTCCAGTACAGGAACTGTAACGTTAACGAACCTAATGAGATTAGCGTAAGTTCGTCGGAGTGGTTTCTGCAGAGGGGTTCTCAGACACCTAAATATCTTCTTGGACACGAGGTCACGAAAGCGTGTTAGCCAAGATTTGCAACCAGCATGTCACTCGTGGACGATACCTTTCCTCTCCATTTTTACTTTTCCACTTCCGCTGTAACTTTCATCCTCGGAGGCTTCTCGACCAGTCACCTTTCTATCGACACCTCACTCTTCCGTTCGCTTGTCGGAGAAATTTCTAGGATCCTGGAAAATGGAACGCTAAACCGACATAACGTTTCACGATAAACAGCACCAATTTGACGGACCATTAAAATATTAAGTCGTCGACGCGTGCTCTGTAAATACGTTAATTACCTAAGTATTAGATCTGTGCGACTTCTCGATAGATTTGTCTCCGATTGTACCTATACATACTTAAATCTTTGTCACTCGAAATCTTCCTCCTTTTCGCTTTAACTTTCATTCGATATCTGCAGTGTTATTTCAGTAGAATCTAAAAGTATCTACACGATTCCTGGAACGAAACCGGTCTAAATTTTCAGGCACTTGTCAGCTTTCTACATAGGTGTAAATCAAACCAGTGGCAGTCTTATTTTTATTCTCTGTTCTAATTCTATGCGCAGTTAATGGACTATTGAACTAGAACCAGAGATAGTTACGCTTCGACTGTCACCGGCTGGTATCAAATTTTTAACGACGCTACGAAATGCCATACGCGTAAACGTTTCAAAGAATCGAACGAAAAAATCGTCAAGTAACCGTAAACGTAAGGAATGTCGGAAAAGAGACGTTTCAACCGCACAAACGTTCCAAGTTCATTAGAAACGCTCGATGAGAGACTCGTTAAATTCTTTCCACTTCTTTTCCCGTTGTTTCGCCCTGACGAGCATAAAAGAAGATCCTCGCGAAACATTGCCACTTCTCGCGTTAATAAAAGGGTTTACACGACTGCCAGATAATTAAAAGGAAGCCCCATCGAGTTCCTCCGTCTTGGGTATCGAACGTTTTCTCTCTCCATCTCCCTGAAAAAGTTGCTAACCGGGGTTTATTTTAGAGAAACGTTTAACCGTGTCGTCCTCCGCATTGTTACGATTGCCTGTGACTCTTTTGGTTTCCCGTTCGCGATAAAGCGGAAACAGGAGTGCGTTCAGTGTCGCGTTGATGGCTGCAGTTCACGTTGAGCAAACCTTTCGTCCTTTGCGCTGTCGCGTTACTCCACTGACATTTCCCGAGGAATAATTCCGTTTCTCTCGTGTTAAACGCACGCAGCTTCTATTCAACGTTCACGCAAACAAATTGCGTAATGTATTTCAATCGTAACGTTTCCACCCCGCTTTATTCTTTGTTCCGTTCTGCTACCGTTAACTCGATTTCATCGCCGTTTCCTCTCCTCGATGATCTTCGCACGCTGCCGTTAAAAGATCACGAAACTCCTCGAATTTGCGGTAAGCCAAAATTAAGAGAAGTTCGTTTCTCAAAGTCCCTCGAGGAGAGGGTTTCCGTTAATCCTTGATCGTTTTACTCCTACGCTTCTCCTTTACTCGGTGTGTAACGACTAGTTTACGGAAACTGCACTTCGTTTTTCGCTAAAAAAAGAAAAACCTCTTTCTCTTCTCCTATTTCCTGTCCCTGTTTCACCCTAGTTACCACTCGAGAGTGTTTTGCTTCGCCCCTTAAGCAGCGCTACTTTAGACATCGTCGAGTCTTTCGTTTTTCGTTTTATACTTTTCAGCTGACCGAATTCTAGAGAACGTTCGTCGACGAGGAATTCTTTTTATTTCATTGTTATCTTGCGCGTTTCTTATTTTAACCCCCCTCGAATTTTATAATTCTTTTGATCCTTTTTATCGCGCACAGCTTGATCCTTTTATTCCGCTATGAATGAACGGTTTCTTTTCCGAAATCTTCTTTTCGTGAAAGTCAGTTTGCAATTTCGGAGGAAAGGGATTAACGTTTGTTTCCTAAACGACAGGAGGGTGGAAGTAGCGTTATATTAAAATGAAAATTTCATGTCGGGATCTACGGGCCGAACACGTAATAAGATCAACGATGGTCTAATAAATAGAGAAGCTCGTAGGTTCTACAGGTTCGATTTCTGCATTACTAATGTCCGATCGACATCCATTTCCGGTAATCCACGGAATCGTGAAAGTAGAATAAATGGTAAAACGGTGAATAAGGCAAACTGCTAACGCGAATGCGCTAGATACCATAAACGACCGCGATAAAACTTTTTTCAGACAGCTTTACGGAATTCGAACGACTCTAGAATTATTCGAGGCATTCGCCAACGATATTTATGCTCACGGATTTGGCCCGGGGCGAAGAGTGTCAACCGGTAAAGTTCGTTGAAAAGCGCCGTCGTATTTATCGGTAGGATCATTCGTGATCCTTGAAAAGCACGCAAACTACCCTCTGCAGTCTTCCCAGAGGTTGGGTTAAAGATTCAGGTAAAGGGCTAACGATTGCCAGGCAAACAGATTAAAGGTGAAAGGATAGAGGAGGCGGTAGAAATTTCGAGAAGAAGATAAGCGCTAGCTGTGCACAAACACAACCCCTAATGACGTTGGAAAACTTGAAGGAAGATCCAAGGGTGGAGAGGAAAGTTTGCGGTGAGTCGAGACTAAAGATAAAGACCGAACGAATATGTCGTCGAGCGAAGGAGAAGCTGCCATTCTTCCATGACTTTGTCCTTCTAGAACGTCTTCTAGGTTCGAACGAGACAATGAGGTTAATCCTAGGAATTAAAGGAGTTTTGATTTCGTTCTTGTCGCGGCTAACTTAACCCCTTGCACTATGTTGACGAGTCTGACTTCAATTTGGAGTTCAATTCAGCGTTCTTCGCGAGATTCTTAATTCTAAGGTAGAACGTCCTCTGACGATACAGTCTCTATGTATATGCTTAGTTATGGAGAGCAGAGGTTGTTGAGATGTCGGCGGGTGCTCCGAAACGTCAAGAGGATTAAATCAGGGTGGAACGGGTGCTCTGCACGTTATCGAACAGTAATTACGCAAGTTTTGGTCACTGTCGGTCAAAAGGTCCTCCAGCATTAATCGCAGTCATGCGAACAGCAGTCCTGCTTCGCAGATGGTAAATTAAACGCTTCTGGAATGTCTCGTTCGAGGAATTGGATGAATTTTTTTCCAATACCGTTGCATTCGGATTGGAAAGCCGCGAGACGGGGAAATAATCGAAACGATCTCGTTTCGCACGCTTGGTCGTCGTAGAATCAGGATAATAACCTAACAAGCGATCGGAATTCAGAGCGAAGGGAGATTTTCCCAGCAGAAAGAATTCGACGCCTCGATCGATAACTCGAAGATGCAAGCGGAAAGACGAACAAGGATAGCCAGCCTTTCGATGAAGAAGAAGTATCGGGGCCAGCGATAAAAAGGGACCTCGCGGAAGCAAAAGACGAAAGGAGGGTGACGCGAAAAGAAAGAGAGGAGAAGCGTCATTTTTGTAAATGATCGGTGCATTCTTGAAATATCAGGATGGATCGGACGATAACCATTTTTCTCGTGCCCCGCCGGTATTTTGAACGAGCACGTGTACCCGTAATCTTTCGCTCGGTTAAACGCTTTCTTTGCCATAGTGGAAATAACTACTCGGAAAGCTGTCGAGGATAATGCCGGTTATAAAAAGTGACGAATTAATTTTCTTAAAATATGCTGCTTCGAATTTCCAGCGGTCGTCGATGGCTCCCCGAGGTAATTGACCGTAATTTATCACTCCTGTACCGTGATAAAAGAACACTCGTTTAACTACGAAAAGAAAAAGAAATCGAAAGATCGATGGGGCGAGCAAACGACTCGACTTTAGAGGCCTGAAATGTAGCTAACTCTAAACCGCTGTCGGATATAATTTAGAATAACTTCGAAGATGGTTCGTGAAATGATTTATATCCCGGCCGAAAGGCAGTTTCTAAGTTTCGAACGCAATCTCGTTACGTGATCGCTTTTAAAGCGACTTTCGCGGAGACGTCTCGTGGGATCTATAAAACATCGATGACGAGAGAGACTTTCGGAGACGCGAAATGACGGCTCTTCTCCTTCAATTTACTGCGATTTCGAAGAAATTTCGATTCGAACAGAGACTCGTCCGTCGTCGAAAAATCCCTAATTAGTTTATTAGTCTAAGAATCGCGCGTCGACACAACGGAGTTTCTCCGTGTTCTCTACTAAATTCTCGTTTCCATCGACAAAATCGTACTTTGCGAGGAAATTAATTTTGGGCCGGTTCGCAAAGACGAACCCGTTCCGAGACCCTTGATTTATCGCGTTAGACTAAAGACGTCTGCTCTAATCGGTAACTAATTAAGCGATTAATCACGCTACGTCGCAGTCAACGTTTGCATTTCCACTTAATGCTCGCTGCGAAACAGAGAATATTTAATCGTACGCATTGCGTCGGAAATAATCCATTGAAAGGAACATTCTTAATACGCTGGCCGCAGTGAAAACTGACATCAATGGTCAGACATGCTATGTATTATTAAAAACAGGTGTACTTAATCTCTCAATTTTATCTTTCTGTTAGTGTACATCATTAAGAACCTTCAAAAGTTTTTTCTCTATCCGATTAAATTTACAGTGCCTGTCATGTATGACCACGTGACGCGTTAGCAAGCAGCGAAAAAATTCACCGCAAACGCGGACGCGATGCGGACCTATGGGAATCTACGGGAACCCGTAGGTACCGCGTTTCAAGAGCTATTAGCTGATCGATACGTTTATCGAGAGGTTAGCCGAAGTGTCTAGCTCGCGGCATAGCGGTTGCCGTCGCTTCGAATGCCGTGTTAAAAGCGACTGACGCTCGGCTAGAGAGGGTGGTAAAAAGGGGGCGAGGGGTGGAGAGCGGCGTAGTCTCTGCCCTCTCACCTCACAGCCGACTAGTTTTTCGTTAGCTCGTCGTCCCGTGAAATCCGTCACACCCTAGCAGTCTCTAGTCAACGAGGCCTCTCCTCTGCATCGCTCGTTCTCCTTCCTACACAGTCGTTCGCCCTCTCTCTTCTCGTACACGCGATTCGATCTTCGCGTACGTTTATACAGGGTGCCTTACAACGAGCCTCCCTCGTTTCTCCTATTTTTTCGCCAAC
Source organism: Megachile ligniseca (assembly GCA_945859555.1). Taxonomy (NCBI): domain Eukaryota; kingdom Metazoa; phylum Arthropoda; class Insecta; order Hymenoptera; family Megachilidae; genus Megachile; species Megachile ligniseca. Next base: position 10,221,534 of record OX243788.1, on the reverse strand, counting down.
GTCTCGACCGACCTTCCTCTCAGCTTATTCGGCAAACGCAATTTGTGCTTCGTAAGATATTTCATGGAACAGGAACGAATCGAATCACGTACATTTTTGCTCGCTTTTATGGTTCGAGCAGCGAAGACGGATTAAGACGATTGTATCGCAATGGTCATTCGGAAGTTTCAACATTGGCGAACGCGACGACCGAGAACATCTTTGTCAAAAGTTTTGATTATGCAACTTTGTACGTAGTATCGATGCAACGTGAGCAAAACGTAGATATTCTGGAAACGCCAGCTACGGACGAAATTTACCCCCTTCCCAAAGTTTCGCTTCCCAAATTGGTATTTGTATTATATCCTCACATAATCCTTCAGGGTTTTAAGAAGGTTTAAAATACCGTTCCCGGGTTATAATTAGAAATGTGGCGTCAGAAAATGTTTATTCCGTGCACACGTTGAACGGTGAAGTTTCTGAAATTTCAGTAGCGTTTGTCATTTACATTCAGGTGAAAAGAAGTTTCGTAATGAAGCGTGTCCGCGACACAGGTAGTTTAATGGGTCGGTAAGCGACGGAGACGGTGGGCGAGAGGCAGAGAAATTTTTGCGAGTTATGGGTCGACCTGTATAACAGGGAGCTTGTCCCTCGGACGAACACAGAACCCAGGCGGGGCGGCCATGTGTAGCCTCGTATATCGGGTGTATGCTTTGACGAGCACACCGTTCGAACCAGTCATTCACCGACCGCAAACGTTCTCGATTGGTCGTGCTCGTCGACCGAACAACTTGATTCAGAACGAGGTTAGCCACGCCGCTTGAACGCCAACGCCGGCTAAATCTTCGATGCATCGGCTCCGCTCTCGTAGCGATCACGCCTGCTCCTCCCAGCTCTATCTCCCTCTCTTTTTCACCGTGTCACGATCGAGATAGAACGAGCAGCTCGGTGAATGGAACGAATCGTGAATCGTAATTTCGATCCTGCTCTCCGACTCGAGAAAAATCGCGTCGCGTACAAAATTGCCCGACTCGATCGAAACTGATGCGCTCCGGTTGCGCGAAACGCAGCCCCGGGATAACGGTTGTGTCCGGCAAATGGTCCGCGACAATTTCGATCGATATTTATCTCCGGAGGGTGGTACCTTCGCGAATTCCGAAACACCGACCTGCCTCGTTTAGGTGCTAGGTTCTTTTCGCGGATCGATAGAGATAAGGTGTCGGTGCTTAAAAAGCGACGTGCCATAAAAAAGGAGCGGTGCTATTACTGTCGCGTGTTAAAATAGGCGCGATTCGTTGGCAGCGCGACAGATTCCTTTACGTCATAAATACGCGGAGAATGTCCCCGTGTACGAGCAGGTAGGGCAAAAAATTGATTCCTTCGGCGAAAGAGCGATGGCATCAGATTTGCTCTCTCGTCACGTTCAATAGCACGGTATATCAATGAACGAAAGAAGCGATTCCGAAAGGACGCGCATTGGGATAACATAGACCAAAAAGCGCGCAAGACCGAAATTGCTTTGTTCGAATTTTTCTTCCTTCGTAATATTTGTCCCATAGAGAAAACAGGTATTGCCCCGTTTCATTCTGACGTTGGTCGTAAAACAAACGCGGGACAAGACTTAGTAGGGCAACCGAAGAAAACCGTTTCCCCTTTGTAGGATCGGAAATCTTTACGGACATATAGAGGCGGTATCGACATCGAGATCGAAACAATATTTGGTCTGGAAGCGGATGAAATTGAACGGTAGCTAATAACGAAGATCCCGTTGAATCCTGATCCGACGAGCGTCTCGTCGTTAACGTACGTTGCAATGCGACGCGCATGCATCTGCATCTATAAACGGCGCGGATGGTAGCAGTCGCGGATGTACGCGGCTAGGAATCGTTTAACGGGTTCTCGTCGGGTAAACACGAAGAAAGCTTCTCGTTGCATCTCCGACGGGGACCCCTTCCCCCCTTTATTTGCGTGTACCGCATCATGCGGCGAGAAAAGTGACGGTAAACAGCGGAGCGTGTACGCGCGGTTATGGTGGAGCAACGTCGTCGGCGGTGGCGGTGGTGGTGGGTTAGACCCTATCGATCACGAAGGCCTCGTCCACGACACATAAGCCCCTGCTTACGAGCCCTACTGGCCTGGCGCAACCTATTTCTGCAGCTTTAAAACCGACCTAGGGGAAGAGTAGCGTTCAACCACCGCTCTCTCGTGCCCCGAGAAAAGCCGTTCGTCGTGAACAACTCGTCCGCGATACCGTCGTTTCGACTCGGAAGAAATTCGTGAAAACGATCTCGCGGCGACACCATCGATCAACGGGAAACGACCGGTTCGTTTAGCACGTTTTCTCGGGTTATCGATAACGCGAGTGTAAAGCGAATCGTCCTTTTTTCGCGCGAGTCGCTCAACCGACGTCCAATAACGTCTCTGCTTCCTTTTATAACGCGTTCGGTTATAGTAGCCCCGTGTCAGCTGTCTCGTAGTTAGGTCGATGGATTTTTAGATTAGCGATCGTGAATGGTGGCGGACTAGAACAATTTTCGATGCTCTTTTACAACGTTTATGAACGTAGATTCACCGACGTTCCAAGTTTTTCATTCCGTGCGTTCCTTCGATAGTTGCGGTTCTTTCGAGAAGCTTTCGACACCTATAGTTCTTCTATTATCTTTTTTATGACTTTTCCGTTGCCGTTGCAGAGAATAAGTATGCACTTACGACATCTCAACTTTTATACTCCGTACTAAAATTTTACTCGTCGCTGGAATCATAAATTCGAATTTTTTCGAGCACTTTTTGTAGCGGTGATCGATAAACGCGAGGCAAGAACTCTAACGACGAGATAAAAAAACTTGGAATTAACGGCTAAAGAATTTTTCACGACTCCACCGGATTTGCCTGTAGCCACGGGTTAATTACTCGGTCTACGCGTTTATTACCTTTTATATCACGCCGTATTAATCGTAATTGGAAGTTATGACTGCTTTAATCGTCTTTTACTTCGTTCTCGAGTCGCAGGCGAAGTTCGATCTCGAGCCGCTCGATCGTATCGAACACGGACACAGGAATGTCGGTAAACGCGAAAATTCGCAATTTTCGGGCACGTTTGATCTCGCGAGAGCAAAGAGCGGCTCGACAGGAATTCCTTCCTTTCCGTAACTGCTTTCGCGATTTCGCGGCTCGCTCCGTTAAACCGCGAAAAGTCCTATCGCGACAAGTTACGCAAATATTTGCGCAACCGTCGAAAGCTCGACGAATCGACGACAAGTTAATTCCGAACCGAGCCACGCGTGCGATGTACAAAGTAAATACCATAAACACCGGATACACGTGTTTCTCGCTTCGCCGACTTCGGAAAATATTTCAAAAATCCTGGCCCGTGAAAAGATTTACCGATCGTTCTATGATTCCCCGTCTATTCTATCGTAGATCCGTCTCTGAAGCTGCAAAAGCGAGGAATTATCGAGCGGCTGCCGTACTCGCAAATTGGAGAACTCGAATTTCGTTTTGTATCAAATATCGCGAAAGCGTTGCTCGACTTTCGATACTCGTTTTCACGGGGAATAAATATTTTTTGTGAAAAAAAAAACAATCATCGTCGACATTCGAAATCAGCGAGGCTCGCGATTGAACATTATTGGAGCGTAATCGATTTAAATGACTTCAAATCACGCGATTGTTCGAAATATCGGAACGAAATGAGCGAACGATAAAACGTTTCGCGACGAATCGGTCGACGATCACGAGGGTTTCAGCTCGACACGAGCTAGCTGAAACGTAATGATAGGTGTAAATGACAAAAGCGATGAGGTTCGAATTGCGGAGAGTGTTCGATCGAAATTCTTTTTCGAATAAACTTTAAACCGTGTCGAACCGAGAGTAATTTTACAAACGAGCGTGGAATATATTCGAATTCGACGTAAAACAGATTCCCACCCGGGAGAAGAATAACAACCGACTTGGTAACGTACAAAAATATCTATCGCGATTACCATAAAAATGGATCTATCAAAATTCAGAGTTGTTTTTGCCGGTGATTCGATTTCGACAGGTCAACCGGAAGGAAGTTGCTTTACGTGGCGGATTTACGCGTTAATTCGTCTGCCAATCCGATTGCTGCCGTGAACCGAGTGTTTTAAATTCGCTATCTACCAACGGCGAACGGAGGTTTATGTAGCAATATCCGATTCGATTGTTAACTCGTTAAGAACGAACGTTGGAAATAAAACTGGCTTTGTTCGCGTGTATTTACCGGGTTCGAAATGGTCGTCGTATTAAAAGTACCGTTTGTTTCTACCAAATATTTGACCGATCTTTTAATCTTCCTTCAATTTCAATTTCGCGAGTGCAGTTCGCAAGATCCGTACGCGGAATATCGATAGTCGCGCACGCGATGATTGTTCCAAGCAATTTTCGTACAATTTCATTTTATCCCATATAATTACGTTCAAGAGTATAAATAACTTTATCCGAATATTAAAATATAGAAGGTATCTAGACTTTAATTACTTTCTTTATAGAGACGCAGCTATTTTAAATGAATTATTTAAAAATGAGGTTCGAATTTTCGATTCGCTGTGCGATCGATAAGTGGTTGAATGAAAGGGTAATGGAAAATGATGTGCGAAACGAATATTTTTGCGGCTCGTTCTCTTTGAGGATAAAATGGAAGAATGATATGCTCGCGATACAAAGCGCCAGGTAAAACGCATTTTCCGCATCGACTTCGTTTTAAACATTTTCGCGTAAAAAGTTTTGAATTCCGGTGCGTACAGGAATCTCGTTACTCCGATATCTTTTTATATAAAATTTGCTTTTATTTACACGAAGCGTAACAGACAATATACCTTTTCAGTGATTTTACGAACTTTCGGAAATTCGAGGACATGCCTGCACCCTGTATTTGGCTCGAAGGTGGTGTAGAGCTCGACGGAATTAAAACAAGTAAAAGGGAAGAATGAATGAAACGAAACGAATCAGTGACCGGACGCAATAACGGCGACGAATAACAGACGGATGAACGATTCTTTCTGTTCGATTTTTGTACCGAATTTCCATCCATGACACCTCTGCGCGTATTGTGCACTCAGCTCGCAATCAAGCGTAATCCAATCAGTAATCAGCGTTTCGCTAGACAATTTTATTACGCTCGTGATTTTTCACCGACCTTTACCGAGTATCTATTTACATTTTTCATTTTTCTGCGCCAGAGACACTCCGAAAGGAACGAGCGCTATTTTCTGTCCAAATATTTAATTTCGGCAAAGCTGCAATATGCTTCGACTTTTCTAGTCTCTTCGAATCGTTTCTTTCTCGAGCCACTTTCATTTCTAGCTCCATTTTCCGAACTTTGGTTTATCTCCTACAGCTTGCAAAAATGAAAATCACACCTGCTCCCTCGTTTGGGATGTCACGTCGGATAAAGCGGTGTAATCCCGCAACACGACCCTAAAAATTGTCCGAAAGGAATATTTCTGTCGACTCCCGTCGAGAATTTATGCTCGCGAGTCCCTTTTTCTCTTATTATCGCTTCACGAGCGACCAAAATGTCAGAAAATCGACCAGTATTTTTATAGCCCCGATACGTTCTATTTTACATGGCTCCTCGTGTTTCGGTGAATGTTTCAGGAGCCAATTAATATTTATAACCGGTGCCCCGGAGACGTATTTCATGGATGCAACAGTTAAAAGTCGTCCCAGAGATACGAGGTAATATTTCGTGCCGGAGGCATTGCATTATGAAGCGCGCGGTTTCGACCGAATTTTTCTTGCAGACCTGTTTTGAATATTTCAAATCTATTTCCTTTGGCGATACGTTCTTTAAGTGCCGAGTTGCCTCTCTACAAAGACAGCTTCTAACAACTTCCTCTGAAAGATTACGCGGACATGTGTTACAAAAGAATCGTGGATACGTAGATTCGGTATCGATAGGATACGAAATGTAGCATATTTGATACCGACGCGTCAGATCGTACAATATTTTAGGAATGGCGAATACCCTCGACCCTCTATCTGGAGTTGTAACCCTCGGGTCATCGAAGGGTTTGAAAATCACTGAATGGCGTTGTTCGCGACTGTATTTTCACGATTTTTATCGGTTACGGATTCTTCCGTTTTCCACCGAGTAGTCGTTTAGGGAGAATATAACGGTATGCGTTCCTCTTCTCCGTTTCATCGCGGCAACCACGACTCTTGCGTCTCGATTATCGATCTAGCGGGGCAAACGATACCCAGGACGGTTAACCACACGATCGATCGCGTTATAAAGATAGATCTTCCGCTTCGCGTAATTACATCCTCAATCAAGTGTGCACAATCTTACCTCGAGGTGCTTCGTCGTCGTTAAATAATCGACGATGGACATTCCGATAACTCGTGTCTCCGAGATTCTGCTTTTGCGAGGAGTACCACGATTAAGTCTAATTATCCTGCGTCAGTCTTGCTGTCATATAAAAGCATGCTGTTTCGACCATAAAGTTAATTTGTCCGGTGTATACGTTGACCAACTATCGCTCGAAAAACTTCCCGTTTTGTAGGAGATAGTGGGTCTATTAAACATAGAAAGATCTTGAAACATGGTTCATCAAGATCAACCGTTCGTAGTCCAGTCGTAGCTAACTATGAAACGTGTTCTATCAAAGATAAACAATTTTCTCGTTGATCAATCACGAGCAGAACGTTACGCTTCCGCGTAATCGGTCTCTGAAGAAAAAGGAAACAGGGTCGAAAGGTTTGGTCACAAGCGGAGTATTGCAGCGCAGAGCAGGCTCGTTTTATCAGCATCGTGTATCGTTGATAATCCTAGTGCTGGTAATCGTGTAGCAAGCAGCGATGAATGCAATTAGCAAGGGGACCCAGACCAAAGCAAGTATCCAACCAGCTTTAGCCACGAGTGGATACGTAACATTGCGCGGCTGGCTTCGTTGTTGTACATTGTACGATGTAATCGTTGAACCTGCCTAACCCGGACCGTAATCCCCAGCGGAGTACGCTACTAATCGACGTCAGATTAAAACGCTGCTCGTCATGCATACCGCTCTGTACTCGATAATCTGACCTCCTACAACTCCGTCGATTCGACGCTCAGAATTCGTTCTTCCACTTTCTCGTGAAATAAAATTGTTACGATCCGTCGCGTCGGCTCTGCTAAATCTAAATTTACCCGGCCCATTAAACGCGTTATAAAGACCCCTATCTTAATCAACGATTAACTGCGACATCCCACGCGATCTTCGTCCTCGAGAATTTCGAGTGTCCTACAGACAAATTCTTTGCGATTACCGAAAAGGACCTTGTACGCTCTTCTGTTTTAATCGTAACGACAACCCCGACGAACAGTTACACGTCGCGGTAATTGTATTACGAGTAAATTTACGAGAAGAACGGGGGATCGTGTCGCGATATTAACTTCGAAACCTTCGAAAAATTTGAACGAACGCGAAAGAAACTCCGTTCGTTATAATTTACCTGAGGAGAACGAATAAAGTTTTCGTGGCTGATCGACGATCTTCCAAGGAAAAGGCCGAGGGAAGGAGAACACCGATAAAATTCCAAGTACGCGGTGGAAAGTGATTCAGCGAGAAACAGGGTGTACCAGAACGAAGGGGTTAGAGGAGTTCAGAAACGCTTCTCGGGTTATCGCCGAGAGGGTGCGAAAAACGACAAAAGGGATTCCGACCTCGACGAGACCAAAAAGCGCTGGAAAATTCACCTTCGAACGTTGCTTACAAAAGCGAATTCCTTTAAAGGACTCGGCATCGTTAATTAGACGGCGAAAGTTACGCGTACAAAGATATCGACCAAAGTGCTACTTTACGACCAACGACAGAAACCACTTTGCAATATCGCGAAAACTTGAAATTTAATAATAACTAAATTCGCGAGACGTGGTTTAATGATATCGTAACGATGCTTGAGTACCGAATTTTCTTTCAGGAACCGATGAAACTTTTCAGAAAAACCTACAAACAGGGTTGTACGATAGCCGTGCAATTTCAGACGAAACGTATTCGTGCGTCGTGGAGTAAATGATTTCCCACGAGAAAACGTTCGAATTTTCCACGCATCCGCTTCTCGCCGTTATTCCAGTAACAATTTGGAGTCCTGTCTCAATTAACGAGAATTTTAAAATTTTGCCCTACAAAACGACGTTATGTCCCGATTGGTTTGGTGAAGAAACTGCATACGATAACGCGTGCACCATAGGGGTTCAGAATATAACATCGAACGCAGGTGCTGGCGTTATCAAGCTTCCATAGGCTTCGAATAACGTTCAAGAAATATCGAAGCTGACAGTTAATTTCACCGTATAATCGCATTGTAGTATCGACTATCGACGGCAGAATGTTCGGCTGGAAATTGAATAGCCCGTCGAAATTAACGGAGGAATTGAACGAGAACGGGTTGAACGGCGTTTATAAACGCGAACGGTTAAGTTCGACATCCGATGACGAATACTATTAACAACGGCGTGAAAAGCAACGGTAGATCGTCGATGCAAGAGTTTACCGATTCTGACCGGCGAAAAGTTTGCGTAGCTCGTGTTTCTCGGAACTTTGTTCGTATTTGGTCGCGTGTAATAAACACCGGATGTCAATTAAAAGCGTGAAAGTTGATTTGCGCGAACGGCCGTTCGCTCTCTGATAATGAGTTACGGTTGGCCGATTATCAGCCTGGCTGGAAATACTACTGGGAGTAGACGGGTTCCGTATGCAGTCAGACCCAGGGATCTTTGCTCGAAACGTAATTATTCGATTCCCTCTCTTTCTTCGTTCGCTTCCGGGTTACGCGTTCGCTACGATAATTCGAGGTGAACCCGCTGAAGCTCGAAATAACGTCTCGCCGAGTTATTCGACGCGTTGAATGAATTATTCGTTGACCGAAAATAAACCCGATCGATCGTTAGTCTAGGTTCGATATTCGCGAGAAGGTAAAACGAAGCGTTGCGAGTATCGCGTGTGTTATTTCTTTATTGACTCGCGAATTATAAACGGACTATCATACTTTCTACGATGCTATCTTCTTAGCGGAGTTGAAACGACTCCCAGAGGACGAGAAACGGATCTGGCAATTTGTAGCGCCAAAGAATTACTCCCTCGTAGCTGGAAGGCTCGTACACGGTTGTTTTCGAAAAGTAAGTGCCGATTAAGGGTAGTAACGACAAATTTCTGCGTAACCTAAGGGGTTGCTTTCGAAACGATCCTTAAGTATATTCGAAAGTAAATTGGAAACCAGTGTATTTCTCTCGAAATTACTTATCTGCGATATCTGGACTACTCCGTAAAGTTTTCTCAAAATCGCAGGAAATTCTGGGAAATGTCGACAGTCTTGACATTTCCGTTAATAGAAGCACCTTTGTAGGGTGAGTATTGCCCCGCGATTCCTAGTTACGTATTTTAAACTTACTATGTGCCCTTTCTACAACGATGATACTGTCGGAGTTAGAAATAAAACGAAAAGAAGGGGAGGAAAACTCGTTTGCTTTTCATCGAATTTTAGGACACAGACAGGATTAGAGTCGGATAATCTAAGGCAGCAGGCTGAGGGGTTGAATGAGTCGCGGGTTGACGGGTTCGCAGATAAGAGGCTCCCCGTCGGGCATATAGTCGGTAATAGTATGCGAAATAGGGCAACCATGGTCGGATAAACTGATCGTCTACGCACGCGGTCGATGCCTTTTGTCCTCTTGCTTGGAAAACACTCGATGGCTTATCGCCTTCCGTCATTTCAGCAAATTACGTCGCTGGAAAAACTTTCCGAGCGGAATTTCAATAACCTCGCTCTAACTCGACGAACGGACAGCTTCCGTCGATTCCGAAAGAGTAACGAGGGTTCGATGACTATTTTTCAAAAGCTATTCACGTGTCCGACATCGAAAGAAGCTAGTTCCAAGACCAATATCGCGAGTTGGAAGATTCCAATATCGCGAACGAAGATTCGTGCGCAACGAAGTGCGTGAATCAATTTTATATAATGTTATTGGAACAGATGGAGAAAAGACCAGCTTCCGTAGCAGAAAAGTAATTTTCCGCGGAAGAATAAGGGAAAAGTTGAAATCAAAAAGTACGTAAGAAGTCGCCTTTAAATCTCGCGGATGTTCTCTGCGTTACAATTGGAATTTTATCAAGCTTCCACTACAGGGATGCGCTTTTAGATCGATTGAATTTCAGTAAATAGAAATTCCGCACGGTCGAGAATAGTAAGAAGAGCAATTTCTTCGTAAGATGGCGATGAGAATCGCGACCTCGTCGTCCTTATCGGGACACAATTTTATTAGAGAAAAAAACAGAGAAAAAAATGGTAAACTTTACATCCGAATTGATAAATATTTAAGTATTAATTATACAATTAGCGAGGAAACCCGATATAACTGGATGAACAATTTGTGCTCCTGGGTCTGGTTTTATAATAAAACCGCGGTGTCTCGAGTGGACTCGTTCTGTCTTTCAACCCCTTGGCCATTCTCTGCGAATAACTCTCAATTTATCTCGAGACAAGGCGTCCATGTTTCATCCTGGCAGAATTACGAGATCGGTGAAGTAGATCTAGACAGCGCGAAAAGACAAATTTTCCGGCGAATTCTGACTGTCTCGAGGAATACAAAGGGAAAAGAGTCGGGGCGCGCATCGAGTTCGCATCAGCGGTTCTCGCTTCTTTTCGAGAGGTGCAACAGGTTTATCGCGTTTCTCTCTTGCTCCTGTTCGATTCTCCTTCTCGTTCCGTAAAAGAGTAGACTTCATTTAAAAACGACACCCTTTTTCTAATCGACCGACTCAGCGAAAGAGGATTAGCTTTTCCTCGACACGTTGCCATACAGAACATCCGTATTTAAAGAAACGACATCGACGTGGAGGTAAAAAGTTCAGCGGGTTAGAAAATCGTTACAGATCTCGTTTAATACTTACCTATCGTCGGAATATAAATGCTCTGTCGTTACCAACGAATGTTGCTCCGACCCGAGTAATGTATGGATTTGTATTTAGACGAAACGTAAAAATAAATTGCTGGTGCGTGATAAAAAGTGATGGACGATTCGTGAGGGAACATTAAAATTTCTTAAATCGATAAGACGATAGTGATTCGTCAACGTACAACGTTGATAGAAGCAAGGAACGAATCGCGGTAATTTTGTCGAATTGCTCAGCATCGTTCGCCACGAAACGAGCTAAAGGAATAATCGTTAGAGTTAAAAAAAGCAGCCGACTAGAAGAACATCGAATAAACAGAGTTTGACCTAAATAAAGGAAAGAAAGAGTGGAATCGATGAAATTAATTTATCGCGAGAATATTCCACGACACTGCATTTGTTTACTTATCCAACGGTATTAATTCTTTCGTTTTCCACTCGTTTACGTGACACGAATAAAATGCAGTGCGGATTAAAGGCTGAAAGAAACTTCTCGTTTCTCCAACTTACAGAGGCATCATCGAGAACAATGGCGGCACTCATTAAATGAAACACGTACAGTTTTTTATCCGCTAGGAATTACACGGTGAAACTTGTTTCCAAAAAATTGATGAAACTCAAGGAGGGTCGAACGAAATTTCTCATTTTACGCGTGTGTCCTTTAGGCTTCCCCTCGTTCGACCTCTCTCCTCGGCAATATCGCGTTTACCCGCTCCAAATATTTCAATGAGAATGCTTCGCTTTAACTCGATGATCGTAATTCACGCGACTCCGGTGATGATGTTTGGAGCACACGAAAGATAAGAAATTTTATTAAAATCCAGGATCGCCTCACGCACCGTAGATAATTTAGATCGACGAAATGAAATAATATCGTTCGTTTTATCCCGACGAGACTCATTTTCTTTCTCAGCGAGCACGTTCATTCCGACGGGACAAGTTCATTTTGGTCGAGGAAATTTATATTCTGCCGTAGTAGCTAAAGATTAACCTTTGCCTTCGTGTGTGAACGATAACAAAGCGACGCGTCGAATGTGGACCAGCTAGTTTCGATCATTTCGAACGCGACGTTAGTTTTTGCTGGAAAAACCTTCTGGCTAAACATCCGAGCCGAGGAGGGTCGCTTAGTCATAGTGTCAGGAAGATTCGCAACGATATCTTAATCTCGATTCGCTACCCCGATCGATCGTTCAATTAAACGTAAAGAAGGCTGCGCGCCATTAAACTCGCCCCTATTACGAATCGCTTCTATCAATCTTTAGCCTTATTTTCAATCTTCGGCCTCCGCTCTCGAGCTCGATCTCGCCAAACGAAAGTATCTATTACTTCTCGACGAAGGAATTCGTATTATACGCGATACAACTGATCGATATTCCAAATAACGAAGGTTGCTTTTAAAAAAAGATCGACCAAAGTGCCTATATTACCCGACCGAGGCTCATTCATCCTCCCACTCGATTTCGTCGCATACTCTTTTGAACGCACGATGTTAAGACCAACACATGAAATCGTTTTATCGATACTTTCGAGTAGATATACGAGAAAAATCGACGAAACGGCCCTCATCCGCGAAACAGATTTCCCGAAATCATGTCTCGCGAGAATCTGCTTCCCCGCTTTGTTCGTGAACGAATTCCATTCCGATCTCGTTTTTCTAAGAGCATATACGTGTCGATATAGGAAAAAAAGAAAATACTACGCGTTTCCATATTTATTCGGCACTCGTGGAGAAGGGAAGGCTAGGGTGATTCAGAATCCGCCAATGGGGGTACGGATTTATCTGGGATAACGCGAGAAAGAAATTACTTCGGCTTCTTTATTTAACGTTATCGTAAAATTTAACAATTAATTTGCAATTCTTGACGTACATAAACTTCTGGTAATTACTTAATTTTTCAAAGCGCTCAGACATTTACACGAAGTTAGTCAAAGGTTCGCGGTGAGAATAACTTCCAGACAACTTGCATCATTCTTTCGAAAAGAATGTTTTCGCTGCAAATTCCGCCGGCTGGAGTGAATGAGCGAATCGATCATCGTGCACTAGCACCGCATCATGTTACACGGTTTCCATCGCGCTGTGAAAAAGAACTATGAAGCACACGGCAATTTTGTACGATTAAAGCAGAATTAAGACGATACTAAGTGGGAATTTAAACGATCGTACTCTGAATTTACGAAGGAATCAATGTCGAGCGGCTGTGGAAATTTGGTTAATTTAAAGCTCATAAAAGAACGAATCGATGTCGTCCGTAACACGCACTCGACTTTCGACGACTCGAGGGGAAAAGCAAGGAATAACGCGACGAGTACGCTCAAGCTCCGATACGGAGAAATCCACACTCGTGTATATAAGGGAGAGAAGTGCTATTAAGCGATGTCAGTTAACGAAGTCTGTACGCGTGTATCGTGTAATATTAGCGATCGAATAATTTACGAAAGGTGATTAAAGGTAACGCGATTACGAGACTATTTACTCGTCGACGTGCCTCGTCGCTCAGCTTTCGACGAGGACAGAAGACAAAAAACGAAGAAAGAGGGTAAAAAGGTGTTGGAACTCTCGATAAAAAAAGGAAGGTACGATCACGCTTTGATCCTTGTGGCCGTTTGATTTTCGGAACGCCCCGTGATCGACCGGAAACACTTACTAATCGCGAGTAATCGTTTCGAACTGTATAGCTTTGTCGCAGGCGAAGAAAGTAGCAATCTCGCAACGACGACGACGACCTAAAGAATCGATGAACGAAAGACGCGTCGCGAGCAATGCATTCTACTCGAACCGTAATTGAATCTCTCGTTCGCATTGTTTTCCAAGCAGGATCCGCGGCAAAGGGAGTTTCCGTCGTCGCGTCGACGAGAGAAAATGCAAAAATCCTCATTAGCGTTAGTCGAGGGTAGTATCAAAAGTAACGAGCAGCTGCTGCTTCGCATAAACAACCGTATCTCGAAGAGGCGAGGAGGCTCGCGATAACGGTAGCAGCACCGACATCGAGATCGGCATCGGGTTGTCCGATTTTCTTGGCTTTTCGGTCTAGGTAACAGGAGTAGCGTTACAGAGGGTAGGAATCGGGCGGACAAGAGGGTGGCGGTGGTGGTGGATGCTGTAGATTGGAGCAAGAGAGAGAGAAAGAGGGTTGGAGGGGATGTAGGAGAGGGTGAAAGGAGGCTGTGCTCGGGGTGCGGAAGAGTCAGTGCGCGGCGAGGCGCGCCAGCTGCCGCACGTCATGATTCTACCCCAGGTGAGCCACGAACTTACCTAGAAACGTCAGCACGCTCTCTCGACCACGAACGGGACCGCCAAAATTCGTCACTATACATATAGACGTGTATACGTATCTATACATATATGTATATACACACGTACATGAACATACACACGATAACGCACACGTAAACACGATATTCCGAAAACGATTGTGTGTCTCGCAACCCTGTCGTGCATGAGAACGGTTCGCGTTCGCCGACCAGTTTCTTCGACTACCAAAAACACTAGCACGGATATCTTCAAGCATGATCACGTCCTATTTACGTTTCTTTCTTTTCCTTTCTCGGCTTTCTGTCTGTATCTGTGTTCTCGTTATTCGCTTTACGGAATATATCGGAAGTGATCGCGGAACCTCCGTCGGAACGGGAGGCTGGTATCGCCAGGCGAATCGAGAGTGGCTGCTGTTTCGATATGCCGATCCAGGAATCGACGGCTACAGGAATTATCGAAAACGAGAAGAAGAACGAGAAGAGAAAAATCTTCTTTGACACGGCCACGAGTACCAAGTTGTTGTTGTTGTTTTATAGTGATGCTACTCGTTCGATTGAACTTTTCCAACGACTACGGTTCCGCTCTCTTTGCCGACGAGAGCAGAGAATGTTGTGACAAACCGCCACCCTATTGGCTTCTACGACGGAGGCGAGCGTAAAGTGATTTTACACCGTGCAAACAAACTTTGTTTCTCGATCCACTTACGACGGACGCTTTGTTTGCCCGCGTAACATTGATAGCCCCGTCGATCGTGAATGAACCTTTTCCGCGCGGCCAAGCGTGACGGATCTCCAGCGGCGAAAAATTGAAATTTTTCAGCAAGCGAGGATATCGAGCTTCGTGTTTGTATTTCAGTCGGCTACCTGGATACGTGAACGGATATCGTGGAAATTTCGCGTTACAAACTTTTCCGACTCATCGACTTTCGACGATTTCGAGGGCTCGATTCGACCGAAATCCTCCATTATCCCAATCTTCGCTCGCGGTATGTCTTCTACGAGTTCTAATGGCGAGCTTCGACAAAGACCGTCGATTATCCTTCTCTTCCCGTCATGGGCGTCTTCTCCAAATTCGTTGATCACGAAGTTTCAAGTTGTCGATTGTTCTCTTCTTCGACCGCCCCTCTCGATTTCGAACCTGCAAGGTTTAATTTCACGGAGTCGCAACAGGTCTTAAAACATTTCGTCTTAACCGCGCTAATTTCGATTCGTCAAAAATGTGCAAATCTCCGCGAACCACCTAGTGATATTCTCGACGGTTTTAAAGCAAGCCATCCAGCAGCGAGTAACGAGTGTGACGACTGAAAAGGAAAGGAAGAACAACGAGAAAGACTGTATCGGAAAAATGAACGCCTTCTCGTCGGCGGGAACTCAATTTTGCGGTCGGACGACGAAAGTGTTATGAAAGATACGACAATGCCGGTGAACGTTGTACAGTTGCAAAAAAATGGAAGAGAGAAATTTCGAAAAATTATCCTTCGAGCCTCGAACGACGCGCTAACGCGCGAACTGTCTGCTCTTCGCAACGAGAAGCAAACTTCGTGACTTTGTGCTCGGAGGCTGTTCTCGAGGAAATTTAATCGTCCGTGCTACGTTTACGTTTCCGAGCCGTTTGCTCTCTCCGGGACCGACGGAGCCTTGAATTTTTACTCGCTTGGAACTTGAACAGACCTCCAGTCGTCCGAAAAGTAGGATTCGCTCGACGACGTCGCTTCGATTCGCAAAATTTTTGGGATGCATCCTAGTTCGCGAAATCTGACCGAAAAAAGACTGTGTCGCAAACGTGATTGAGTCTTGCTCGAGATCCGCTCCTGGAAGATTCCGCATAAAAATCGACAAGCGTTTTAGCTGCTTTGCAGACTTTAATGTACCTGTCGTAAATGGTACATTAAAGGGAAGATGCAATTTACGGCGATTGCCAGTCAATCTGCTTGATCCACGCTCAGATTCTCTACGAAGGAAAGGTAAATCAAGAGGGAAGCCACCCCTCGAAGATACCCTTGCAGGGATCTGTTTGTAAGCGAAGGGCATTAAAAATTCAATAAAGAAAGGAGGGTCTTCCGATTGTTTAAAGACCACGAAGATGCAAAACAGAGGGTGCTCGGAAAATACAAAGTGTCCTATTCCGAGAAGCGAATCTTCTTCCAATTTCATCGAATCTCTTTACGATCGGATGGATATCGCAGCGACGTACTTATATCGCATTCTCGTCTATTTACCAGCATTTTATGTCCATAATTCGGAGGATGCAAGAATTTTACGAGTATTTAAATTCTTCGAAACAGTTCTGCCAGCTATGGCTCGATAAGAGAAAAGATTGGACTCCGCGCGATTTTCACGGAGTTAACGACAACGTTAGTTTTCGATCAAGAAGGTAGTGAGAAAAATATGAGATACAGAGAATTGCTTGTCAAGATTGAGCCGGTTGATTTAAATCGGATTCGGTGGAACGATTCGATTTCGAGGAAGCGTTGGAAAGGATATAAAGAAATTCCGCTTCGTCAGAATAGAAATATTTTCGAGGGTGTAACGATTATTGAACGTTCAAGGCTGGCAATAGGGCGAAGATTTGCTTCGAGTCCTGCCGTAACCCCCTTGCGTGCTGGAAATTGAACCGAACGATCCGAAAATCGATAAATATTGCATCGATGGCGACGTAAGAAACCGGCTACAGAACGTACAGGTTCAAATAAAAACTCCACTTTTATACCAAAGCTTCTTCGATCGAATAGTCAGGACTCTGCCAGCGATCGGGATATTCTCGATCAAACGATACGGAGAAAAGAATTGTCGCGAACGATATTCACGAAATCCGAATGGTACTACCCACGGAAACGTCGATTTAAAAGAGGACCGTTTCGACGAATACGACCCTCGAAAAAAATACTCGCAAAATGGAACTCGGAAAGAAAATCCCAGGTCGATCCAAACGAAAATCTACGAAAGTTCGAACACACAGGGATTTCTTGCTACTGGAATGTCAAGCATCGAACCTCCTCGTTTCCATCGAAGCTTATTCTCCTAAGATGTAATCTTTGAAAATCAACGACCATCGTTGAACATAGAATTATAAGTGGAGATCGAACATCGAAATGAATAGTACAGGATCTTTTCGGAATAAGAATATCCCCGATCGAAACAATTTCGAGGAGAGTCGAAGAAGGCCATAAAAGTAACCGAAAGAACTCCTCCGTCTTAAAGCCGCATTCTCCCCCGAGGGTTCGAACGCCGGGAGGCGTGACTCGCTTATATCCCCAGGGTGCCAAACGATCTCTTTGTAATTACAAAACAGCTGTTCGATATTTTTTACGGTACTCATTGACGTCAGAGGCTTGTTCCCTCGTTCACGAACAGGAACAAAGATTAGATATACCGAGAGCATCTCGTTAATAGGATCGTTTCTTCTCGAAGATGGTTCGAGACGATCGCCATTTCGAGAACTAGCCATTAACTCCGCTTATCTCTCTTAATCTGATAGATTATCTGTCTGGGCAGTGATTGCACGCAAACTACTTCCGGTCGGAGGAGTTGCAAAGGTCTACGCCTGTTGCGCCCTAAAGTCACGAGTTCGCTATCAATTACGACAAGGGATGACTAGTCTCGTGTAATCCGTTTTTATAACGAACAATTAGATACAGCGAATAGTAATATCCGTAATAACGTATGCTGCTGAATATTTCCGGCGAGTCAGAAAAAGGTTCCCCTTTACAAAGCTCCGATCTGGAATTGAATAGGAAATGAATCGAATTCCATCTTCAAAAGCGTATTGTTTTCTTCTTGACCCGCGGAAAGAAAGGTAAAGGCAACTCCGTGTTCCTGATTCCCGATGATCGAATCCGTATTTCGCGTGTTTCGTCTCTGTCTTTATACATCTTCGCCGCGAATCGCTTTCTTCGTCTCTCCCAATTTCTACGTCCTCTTTCTTCCTCTTCCCCATCTCCTCGTTCACCTTTCTTCCCAACTGTTCTCAGAGATCTCTCGGTGTTTGGGTTAAATCTAGGTTAAATCTGGGTTAGGTTTGCATCGGGTCTCCACCCTTCCGGTCTCACCTAAATCAAGTACCTATTCCTCCGTTCCTCTATTTGTCTCCATACTTTCCTTTATTTGCCGTTATGAACGAATATCGTGCTCCGCTCCACTCGACGCGTCACGTTTCTGCTACTGTTTGATTGAAATTTCCTGCTCGATTACGACCGTTCGAACGAAAATTTTCGACGCTTTGCTTCATGAACGGAACGTGTTATACCTTCCGTGACCGGCAAAATCTCAAATATTTTTCTGCTGTTTCAAAGAACTCACTAACGACTCGTCAGAGTGTTCTAAAGAGCAACTACGGTGCAATCGCGACTATTGAAACATTCCGATCAGAGCCGATAGGATTCTAATCCGTTTTGTATCGGATACAGCGTTCTAGTTTCACGTGACTCGCCATGAATTTGAAAATACCACAGCAACGAAAATAAAAAGGAAGTTAATTATCTGGACGCTGCATCGATAAACAGTTCGTTTGACTCACGCCTCGCTGCTCGCAGCCGTCCAATGAATTTGTTATAACAAATCGATGAATAAACGTTTCAATGAATCGTGTCTTTCCATCGTTTATTATCGTATCGAAATATATCTCCCTCAAACGGGACCGAAATTATCGGTTCAACGATATCCATGTTATCCAGTGAGCGATTCTAAAATTTCACTCGCTGTTCCTGTTCGTCTGTCCGTTCAAAGTATCTAAAGTATCTTGTTTATCTTCGATTATCGTCGACAACGTTGCTAATCAACATCCATCGTGTCACTCACCGGGTGCCACTCACCGTTAAAATTGGTTAAAAAACAAAAGAGTTTGTAAATATCGTGAAAAATCGTGGCGATAATGGTTCGCGTCGAGCTTAGAGAGCGAAATCGTCGATCTTAATTGTTTCGAAGATTCGATTTTCGATCGAAATAACTCGGTTTAATTTTCCCGACCTCGGGATTTCTCGGATTCCATGCTGTCGAGGTTAAATCGATAGACCTTCGATCGGCGTCGAAAGGACTCGGTTCGGGCTAGCCATTGAACCCGCTAACTAAAGCTCGCTGGTTACACGTAGTTCCGTGTACTCTAATACCGAGTGCGAGCCGTTATGTTGGTCGGGATCGAACACCTTCGTCGCGTAGCTGATACCATTGAGAACTTTGTCAATCGAGAACCCTCCACGGATTCTCTTTGTTTGCCTTTGCGTCGTTCTCTGAACGACAATCTTTTTATCGCCGTGTTTACCCGTCCGGGGATGATTGCGTGTCCACCGATTTTCCCGTTCTACCCCCTCGTATTTCTTCCATCGTTAAAAAACAAACATTTCCGCTTTAATCATTTCGATACATATTTGTTCCGCCGCAAAAATTTGGGAAATTACTCTTTGCAACTGCATAAATCATCGCGAAAAGTTTCGAATGTATCGGAGTTTGCAGAGTAAACACGAATGTACAGGCTATGGATTTGATAGATTATGCGATTTATTTACGTGTTTTAGACCTCCAGATAAACAGCTGCAGTCTAATTATAACTCGTCTAATAATAAGTGGGTATATAAATAGGAATTTAAGTCTAATAATAAATATTTCAATTACCTCAAAGAGGATAATAAATTTTCGATAAATGTCTTTGATCTTTTGAAATGTTTTTAATGCATTTCTAAAAAGTTCGCATCATCGATTGTAGCGTAGACCGCAGATAACGTGTACTAGTAAAATATTAGTGTAGAGTCTAAATTGTTGGAAGAACAATGGAAAGTACGGATATAAATCCCATATACGATCCTTGTCGGTCGTTTGTCGAACATAGAACCGATATTTACCATTCGTCCTCGGTTTCTTTCGAATCGTAACAGGAATATCGCGATACAGGATGAAACACTATCCTTGTATTCGGATAGCTTGAAATATCGATGCTTCCCCACGGTACGAATGTCTTTCATTTTTCATTCGATTACACGACAAAAGGAAGCGGGTAATTTATCGTCGACGGAAGCAGAAATTTACCGCGGACGGTTGCGAATTTCGTATTTCAACGTACGGTATCCTCTCGTCCCGGCTCGTTCTTCCTTCGTTTCTTCGCCGTTCTATCCCGGAACTCGAATTGGTCCGGTAATCTCTCTCTACCCCTTTTTCTTAGGCTTTTATGCTCCTTTAACGACCTCTACGTGATCCAAGTACTTTGCAATGGGGTGAGTGGTCACGGTGCGCTGAATCGGAGTAATTTGCGCTCCTTACGAGGTTACGCGTCGAAATCCATTGAACCGTTGATATCGTTTTAAAACGAACAGGGTCTCGTTAACGCGTTAACCGTTCCTTCTTCTCGCCGAACATTTTTTTCAGCCACGACAGATCGCTTCCGAAATACGACAGACGAACAGGATAATAGAAATGATTTTGCACGGTCTCGTCGTTGCACACAGAGTGCTCGGTCGTGCACGCAAATTCTCCTATCGGAACGAGTAAGTCGATTACCGGGATATTTATCGGTATCGCGAAATCAGGATTCGATCAGTCCGTAAATAGGAGTTGACGTTCGCCCGGTCGAATTCATTCTATTTTTCAGTCGATCGACGCAACGAGAATTTCCACCGATAATGGCGTAGCTCGCGAATCGAATCGTTCACGAATCACCTGCTGAATTTCCCGATGATTCGTCGCCGTTCGCTTTTTTCCCTCCTTCTCTCGTCAGATCGCAATCAGGATAAACGGGATTTAATTACGACGGTTGGGTAGACCGGAACCCTTTCATTTTTTTCCCACCCTCTTTCCTCCTCCACCGGCTAACAACTATGCACGCAGCTACCTTGCTGTTCCTTCATTTCTGCCACCTTTCGCGACGGAAATTTGTTCCCTTCCGACGGAACAATTTTTCCGCCCGTGGAAACTGCCACGTTCGCTTCATTTTTCGACCACGTGCCGACTCTAATTCGCCGAAAAGTTAACTCCAGGTTCCTCGAACGACGCTTCGTTAGCTCACGTTGCAAATTGCCTTGCCCGACATCTACTTAAGACTCGAAGAAACGAGAGACACCTTCGAAAAAGGAGAATAAATCGCAGATGCAAAGAAATCCGACCAACCGCTGTCGCGTAACAAATCTGATTTTCGCGTTGCGGGCTTTGTTTTAGTAAAGGGGTCGAACGGAATAAAATGATTTATATGCAAAACCACCATTAAACTAGGGAACAAAGGACTCGTGACCTTGCTGCGTCGTTCGTTTGATTGTTGGTCGTTTAATTAAACGGTGCAAAGTTAGTTGAGAATTAAACGTTGCAGTTTGGCGACTCTCGAGAATACAGCAATCCGTGTTTCCGAAACTTCCTGTCGCGTTATTTGTTTAGACATCATTTCTGTCGTTTCGAGTATTTCACGTGGTACAAAAGAGGGCGATAGATAATCGAAGGAATGTACGAAACTCGGTGATTGTTGGGAAGAGGATTGATGAACGCTTGTAACCGGACGGGCAACACGGAAACTAACGGCGAGTGACGTAGATGGATTGTTATCGAAATGTCCTCGTTGGGCTAATTATTTGCCTATCAATCGCGGGGTAATCACCAACGTTCCGGATCGAACGTTCTCTCTCCTCGTAAGCCGATATTACGGCTTTAACGTTGTATCGCCATCGCGAATTACGCGGCTCCTCTTCTTTGCCATGATCCTCGTTCTGGACGGTGGTTAAATTAATGATCCTCGAACGTGCGAGTACTCTCATAAAACGTGTTTGCGTTTTTCGTCAAACATTCTCTTCTGCAAATATTGTTCGCGGCAGTGAATTTCGCGGAGTCTACAGAACTTGTACCGTGGATTTAATATTTAACAGGGCAAACGTATTGCGTTGATATTAAAAAACTTAACGATTGCTCCTTAAGACCATCGAAACGTTGCTTGAAGAAGAGTAATTTCTTTCTGGACACGACTTAAGTCCGAAAACATCGGATAGCATCAGACAAAAGGCTCGTTAAATTTGATTAAATCGTGTTAAGTCGGCAGCGTCGTTGCGGCGGTTTGACGACAAAACTTTCACGGGATTCGAGCTGTAATTAGCACCGTGCAAATAAGATGGATCCTTCCGGTAATCCAACTGAAGCGGCAATGTTTACCGCGAACTCTTGACCCGTGTTTTCCCCATTCATTTTTCAAACGTTCTTTTGCCTTACCCTCTACAGCATTCGAGCTCCGCTTTTCGGTCGTATCGACGTTAAGGTTGTCGATAACCCAATTCTTCGTAAAAAGAGAGCATACTTTCGCAAGTCCTGTTTGCAACTTGCATCCAACGATTAGCAGACAAATTGTACTTTTCGCTTCCTTCGTATCGTCGATAAAAATTGCACAATCAAAACTATTGACTGCGATCACGAATGGTCTCGAAATCGACTGGTGCAGCTACCCTAAGAGAGCCGTGTCTAATTAACGAGACCGTAGTGGTTCGTTAGCCTATATCGATGAACAAACATCGCTGATGTTTAGATACGTTCACGAAGCGAGTACTGACGATAGGAACAGTTTACAGTTCGGAAAAATCCCCGGGAAAGGTTGCCAGCGGATAGCCATTGTTGGAGTTGCTACCCGAAAGCAGTTTCGTTCAGCTATTCCATTACTTGCACGAATGAAAATTCAACTGGTTGTCCTGGTCATTGCAGTGCGAAAATCTCGAAGAGAATAAACTTGCTGTTACCGTGTAGTTTTCCTCGTCCTACGCCTTCTTTGCATGTCTACTAGCTCGTTCTCGGTTTAAAAGTTCATTCGACGAGGCTGTTTCCCTTGTCAAAGAACACGCCGACTCCTTTCTCCTCCCACGCTAACGATTCCTCCTAATAACCCCGACTTTAGGGGAATTAACCGAAATACCGATACGAAGCTTTCTCCTCGAGATAAGGAAAGGAATCCTCGACGGTCTCTCGGTTTTCGATTACCTCCGTTATATCAAAGGATAAGGGTTCGATCGTGAAAGTGGATCCGGTTTCGAGGTAATATCTCGCTTCGCGTAACGTAATTACAAGGAGGAAAGCGACTCGTTTTTTCAAAGTGCACGAAGCTTGATTCTTGCATTCGAGATAAACCAGGAGCTGCCGCGGTTGCGATACTCGCAGAAGAATACGTTAATATTTGAGAAGCACCCGCGTTACCTGTGGAAACAGTTTGCAATTAAAGCGTTATGTCGAGAAGTAGACGAGAGGATAACGAATTCGAGAGAGATCGAATCGGTTACCGTAACGGAAATAGCCGATGCGAAAGAACTTATTCCCAAGGCGAGAGATTCGAATGAAACGAATCCTGGATGTAAATAAGCGCTAAATCGCTACGGTAGTTCGATTCACTCGAAGATTAATGCATCGAAAGTTTGATAGTTTAGAAACGAGGGTAATTAACTTGACGACGAATAAATATCGAAAGAGGAAACGAACGAAGCCATCGCTCTTGTTTGTTCGTAGTTGCTCGTTTTGCGTCCGGTAAACGCGTTTGATTTAAAGGACCTTTACGAATTCAACTCGTCGACTCCATTAAAGAGATTATCTGCCGGAATCGTAGCATCCTGACCGACTACCGTTTCCATCGTCCTGTTGTTTCCTTATTTAAAACTTTCCTCCGTAAATCGCGAACACCGAAATCGATCGCGATACATCTACGACTATTTATTTCTATTAAACAACTTCGAATGGTATTATCCAGGGAAATTCGAACATGGTCGCGTTCCATAGAATTACCTTCGTCTTCTTATTCCCAAGTTTTGCCTACAAATCGAGAAAGTTGCAACCCCATCGACGCGTTGCAGCCGCGTTATTTACTTCTATTAAACGACCTCGTGCGAGAATATGTCTCTTCTCCCATGTTCTCAACTTTACGCCATAAATTCAACTGGATATCGTCACTAGCCAAACAGAATTATTTATTTATTTCTATTAAACCTTCGAAATTCTACTCACGGATCACAGAGCAAATTTATAACGTGTCGTATCCGTTTCCACCATGTACCACCTTGTTTCTTTATTTCTGTTCTCTATAAATCTGAACGTGTACGACCGGTATCGACGCGATCGTATTTCTCTCGAACGTGTCGTAGCTGTTTCGACGAAACGATTGATATAAACGATAACTGTGATCTCGAGCAAAATATGGGTAAAAAATTTGTCGTTCACCACGAAGAGTTTCCTCGATCGCGATTATCTAATCGCGTTCTGGACGATTAGACAAAGTTGAGAATCGTTAGGTCGATCGAGAAATGTAAGTTTACGAGCGGAAGCGAGAAAGAGCCATATTCCATAATTATGGCACGTTCGTGGAGACATCACGCAAATCGAATAGTAATTAGATCGGAATGCAAATGGCGCGCATGGCCCCGCGAAATATTACGAGCGTGAACGTAATTTATCCTATTCCACGATCACCTCTCGTCTCGATACCAATTAATTATATGATCCAAGATAAACAAACCGTGCGATACCGACGCAATGTAATTTACCAAACTGTACACCGAAGCTCTCCGGCGATAAATGCGAAAGTAAATTTATCTCGCAAACTCCCTTATCACGAATGATTTTCTTGCTCGTTAAAAGTACGAACATTAGGATCTACGATGTCGTTTGAACTTTCCAAAGTAGTCTGGCGAAAAAAAAGTTGGCTGAAACTTGCGTCTGCGGCTCGCACGAGTCTTTTGGTAATACGCAATAAGCTCGTCTTATCCTCTCACCCAAATTTAAAGCAGAAAATCTTGACAGTGCACCGTTTTAAAATTCCATTTTGCCTCGGATCCTCGTACAAACTCTATTCGTTAATTTCTTATGGTGTACTAACATGGACTTTATACTTTCCGAAGAACTCTCGTTAAGGATCTTCCATTGCGAATTTCTTCGACTCAACGCTATAATTAATGGGGGATTAATTACTTTTTTTCGTGAACCGGTAGCGTGTTTTATACCGCACGGTGAAAAACAACACGGTTAATGATCTCGAAACGATCGTTATTAGATCGCGGATGTTTGTACATTAATATCAAAGTCTATGAAATTAATATAAATTGTGTAATCTATACGACTGAGGATCTCGGAGATTACATGATTTATTCATAGTCTGCGGACTTTGATATATCATAAATGCATAAACATCCGTAGTCTGGATTACAGATAAATGATTAAAAAGGAGAAAACGATCGATAACGAACAAGCGAAAGGTGTTACGATCTACTGTAGGATATCCGAAACACGCTGATCGAGATAAATTGTTCCTTCAAGAGACAATCGCTCATATAAACTGCGAGGAGTAATAAATTGCCGCAAAGTTAGCATCGTCATCGACAACGAATACGGAAGCGAGCAACATTCCGGAAAGCTTAGAACATCAACCGCCGCAGAATGTTATCTTTTACGATTAAGATAATCCCAGCGAAGTTATCGGTTCTAGAAAATAGTTGAAATATTATCTGAAACTGGAAGCATTCTGCAGTTACTTCCGATCGCTCAACGAACTTGCTCGAGATTAATCCGTGAATATTCAAGACGATCGAGCAACGTAAATCTAGCTCCATTCGCCTAACCGCCGAGATTAAAATAATTTGTTCTCGTTTGTACGGACACGAATAACGTTCGCGATAGCGGAGCTCGGAAACGAATAGACGGAAAATTGCATTTCACGAACGGGGTAGTATCGAAAATATCAGAGGTACGGCACATCGGATAGACATTCGAAATTTGCCTTTCGAATGGATCTTGCGAGATTTCCAGTCGATTTATCGTGACAGCGAGGGAAGACCGAGAGGAAGAAGACATTTCTCGTAAGAAAATTCTCTCGAACATTGTTTCGGCGCTTATCGTGGATATTCCAGTAAGAGGGAGAGCAATGAAAGTTTTTCTTTACCCAAGAAAGAAAGAATTAGATGTTTTGTGTAATATTCCATTCAACCTGTTCTCTGCTGGGTCTAACATTTACGAGCGCGGAGGCTCGAGACGCATGGAGAGAGGCTCAAAGATATAAAGGAGTTTCTGCCAAGTTCCAAAGCTTTCCATTATGAAAGCGAGCTCTTAAGGAGCACCATTAAAAATTACTAACAGCCGTCGAAAGTTTTGGTACACCATACCGAAAGGAACACGGCGCATGTCGTAGGGTGTACGCGTACGATCAACCGCGATTTCGCATTCCATCCGCGAACAGAGAAGAAAATTAATATCGGTCACCGCAACCAGACCTTCGGCATGATAAATGCTCGGAGATTCGTGTCCTCCCGTTTTGTTTTGCGTTACGAGACGTCTTCGTGAGCAATTTATTACCTGCGCCGTTTTTTACCTGCCCCCCGAAAACATTGTGTCGAGATTTACGAAGGAAAAGAAGAGGATGGCCGTCAAAAAAAACGAAACGTCGCAATGTCGCGGTTGCTTATAATTAAAACGCTTAATTGGAAAAAATCACGAGCACCGTTGTTAATAAGCTTGCGAGCAGCTGCAGCGGGGACATGAACGGGAATTCGTTAGCGACGCGACGCGCGTTTTTGCTAATTAAAACGAAATTAAAATTTCGAATAAACGGGAACGCGCAGGTCTAATAAAATTCTCGTTAACGCGAACTTGATCATCTTGCGCTAAATTTCGTCGTTAAACATGGATCACGTTGCTTGCTCGGCAGAGGGCAGATCATTTCTGAATTAGTCGAAGTTTTACTCTTTGACATCATAAAGGTCTTTGTACACGAGATGACGCGATCATTCAGCGTGTTACCATGCAACTTTTAACAATAATACATGTGACGATACAATATGTTACGAGGAAACGGGCAGCAGTACAATCTGTAGTCACAGAACGCGTGATCATTCAACACGTGACAATCCGACATTCAACATTTCAATCACGAGTGAAATTGAACATTGAAATTGTCGGATAGCAATTTCGTTGAGAAGATTCAAGGAAGAGAAATTTTGGTTAAGAGAGAAGAAAGGGGAATGCTGGAAAAGCGGCACCGTTGCATTTCCCGTCCTCTATTCAGTTTTCTCTGCTAATTTTCCAGCTCGTTGGCCTTCCATACCGTAAACGACGTATCGTCGGGGAGTCTGGAAGTAGCGGGACAGCCACTTCATTACTTTCTGCGATCGAAACGCGCGAATCTATCGGCGTACAATTCCGTGGCAGCTGCACGGAATCGTGCTGGAAAATGAATTTCATTCTGGCCAGGAATATAAACAGCGTTCGTTCGACATCGATTATCGAGAATTTTTCAACGTTACCGAGTTTACAAGCAGTCACGAAACCGTGTATTGCCAGAACGTTTGATTTACGAGCCACGATATTTCGTACACTGAAAATTCGCGTACCGTTCTCGATAAATTTCTTCATTTCATTTTCCCTTCCATTCACGACGATACTTTTCTAATTGTTCGAACTCGTGACCTCTGGACGTTGAAAAAATTTAGCCGATCGCGTGCGTTCGACCGATCTTGTCTATCATTCTCGTCTATCCATTATTCATCGTTCGAAAGCGTGCAACTCGAGACGAAAGAACGCCCAGTATCTCCATTAATTATAAATCGAACTTGGTAACCTCCCGATTAAATCGCTTCGCGGAAAAGGTTCGGTAACGAGTATCAGCGCATCGACGGATTTTGCGAAACGAGCTTATCCGATCTCTTCTAATCGCGTTACCGTTCGATCAGAAAATTTCCAACAATTTAATCAACGTTTACAGCGATGCGAGTTTTGCGCTAGTATCGACAAATGCTCGTCGGAAGGAGCAACGAGTTACAAGCAAAACGCTGCCGAACACACACTGGATTTGCACTTTCAATGTCCTTTCAATTCGCACCCGTATTTACGAGATCGTGAATTGAAACGAACAATCCCGCTCGCCGTTCATTCTCCACCAATAAAAATCATTTCACATTTTTATATTTTACGCCACGTGTTCGCTTTTTTCCCGTTATTTTCGTCTATTAAAAAAGAATTGCTTCGTTTCGGTGAATAAATGGAACGATGTCTTCTTGTTTATTTTCGCTGTCATCGGCGGTGTGTTTCGCCGAATAAACAAAGGCTACCAGAGAAAATCTAATTTTCGTCCAAACTTTAAAAGTTAGCCTTTCGGGGCTCGTTTATTTATTCGTCCCTTCGCCACGAGTATAGGATTTGCCAAGGAAATTTTATCCCGCTACCGTTCTGCCATTGTTCGCTGAAACTTCCCCGCGCGTTTGCTCGGACTCTGCTTTTTATCGAGCGTAATTTGCAATTCGCAACATTCCTGCTACTCCCCGTTTGCTACTTCGCAATTTTTGCTTCGTCGGTGTTCTTTCGAATCGGTCGACTTTGAAAACGCGCCACGAGAAAGGTATATTTTAAACTCTAAGGTTATTCGACGATCGGGAAAAGTTGGGAAACGTCGTTTCTACGAATGCATCCGTTCTTCCCAAGTAAAATGTTACATCGAGAGATAGTCTACTTTGTATACGTAATGTAGAGCAACGAGTAATAATTGCTTGGTATTTGCTCAGCGGAAAATTTACCCCGACCGTAGGGTAGATTAATCTATCTTTCGCTCAAACTACCTTCGCAGAGTGAATGTAAACGTTAAGCGTTTGGCCCATCTCGTTCTCTGAAGGGTTTTTACATGCTCGCTTTTTTGCGCGTATTCGCTGGATTCGTTTGTGCGGCAAGAAATTAAAAAAGCGGAGATATTTCCGAACGAGGAATTACATTTCTGTGCGGTTTCGCGCAACGTTTTTATCCGCGAAGCGGAACGAGTTTCTTCAGAATTGAAGAGCGAATTGGTTTTAAGGCTCGTTTGAATAGCGACAATACCGTGCTCGACCGTTAACAGACTCGTTCGACGAGCGAGTACTTGACCGAGAATGCAAATGTAACTGATGCGTCTCGAATGGATATTCCCTCGTTCAGGATAATAATAAATGTCTGTTCATCGTATGGGTCTTTCCTCCAGGCATCGCGACGCAATATGCATTCGGTGCTCGTCGAAATCGCGATAAAACTATGATTGGATCGCAATCTCGTTAAAACGAAATGCACCTGTAGGACCTCGATTATCCGTACTCGAGTTACTCGACAAATGAGCGATCGAAGATTAATTGACGCGCGTCTAGTCGACTTTCAGACGCGCTCGTTTCCACGAAGCAAATAACCGTAAATCGTTGCTCCTGCAAAACAACGATTGAATCGTTCCTATTGTCCGGGGAATTTGATTATCCTGCACCCCATAACCAATTAACGCGGATGATATACGATATGCCGAACGGACAAATGGATGTAATAGATTCAAGAACAGATTTCGTTTTACGACGTCCCTTTCCGTTTACCTATCGTAAGTTTTTTTACGTCCATCCGCGCGATTGGAAACGCGATTTTAGTACGCGCTTTCTGCTCTCTCGTTTTTCATAAAGATCGATTGATAGCTTTATCGAAATCAGTCCCGGGTCTCGGGAAATCGAAATGAATTCCGCGGATAAGCACCGTTTTTTGGAGGTCGACCGAAATACTGTTCCCGCGGGACCCTCGTTGTCGTCTTCGTACCGAGACTCTTCTTTTTTTATGTTCATCTTATCGTAGAAAAGTTACGCAGGCTCCTGGAAAATCTGGATCAGGACATTTCGCGATTCCAGCTTTTTCTCTCGGTCGTCACGCTGAGCCGACATTCTACTTACCAACTTTAAAATTCAACGCTACATTCGCGCAGAACGAATGAAAAGGGGGGATAAGAACTGTCCCGCGTTTAAATTATTGATTTTTTTTTATTATACGACTCGTTATACAACCCCTTCTGTCGAAAGACGCAAGAAAAGGGAAAGAAAAGGCTACTAAATAACGGAGGTAGCCTAAATATGGGGTAGTTAAAGTGTAAGGTCATGTTAGGGATTTCACCCTAGTAGGAATAGTATGAAATTACGCCTCGGAACGAAATACCGAGGGAAAGTCACTTATACTCTTATTAATTAATTTATTGAACATGTAACTTTGCGTATACATATTCAGAGCACACTTCTAAACTTTTTACTCCCATCTTACACATAATTCATAGGAAATATTACTTTTGCTCGACTAATTTTAACTTTCCATAACGTAAAGCAAATTCAGTTTATTCGCTGGTGCGTTGCATCTTAAAAATATTGAACAGGTTTGGCGACATGCGAAATAAAAGCGGTATCCCATATTTAGAGCACTTGATAGCATTGGCAAGGTAGAGCATCGAAAGGTTACGTCGAAAAGAATCTCGCGATCGAGTATTATAATTGGCTGCCGCTAACGTTTTATCAACATCTGAAATTCCATTATTACGGCCCGTGGACGGGAATTGCGTTCGCCTATTCGCCTCGATTGGAAATGGAACTGGGAGCTCGAGTACCCTCCGGTGCGACAAGTTTGCGCGTACGATCCCGTTGCTTTGTCTCTCCCGTGAGACAAACATGAGCATGAATAAAGATAAGTATAGCTGGCAGCCGAGAAATTATCCACGATGTCCCATACCGTGTCGCGTTTTATAAGCCTCTTTCCGATCCCTGAACTTCACCTGCTCTTCTCCTAATAACGCAACTAATGCAAAAGCAAAGTAGCTAAAGACAGAAGAACTTGTTTGAGATTTTAAGTATGGAAGCACGAAAAGTATTGAAGTCATTTAGAAAAATGACAGTAAAATAACGCTGTAGTAGATACCGCTCGATCAATCATTATATCTTCCAAGAAGGAATATCAATATTTAACGAGATTCGAAAAATAGCGGAGACTGTCTCGTCGAGTTATAACCATTTATCTCGATCATTATGTCACTGTTGAGGTTGTCACTATTCCCAAGTTGCTTAATATTATCCCCAGTATCTCTATCAGAATTTAATAAGCAAACTGGATATTTAATAGTCCGATACCTTCCGTGAAAAGTCGGTCAAAACGAATTGGAAATGTTCAGCGTTTCAGTAATATTTAATGACCGTCTAATAAGCGTTTGAGTTATCGAACCGTTATATTCCCAAAAGAACGCCGTTGCTTCGAATGTGGAGCATCCCTCCGACTGACTAGTAATCAGAAAGGGGATCGATCTTGGCAATGCAATTAACACCGAGAATCGTGTTCTGGTCCGAGAAGAAAACACGGGCTTTCAGAGCCTATCGTCGAGCCTCTCTATATAAACGATGATTCGAGGAGAGGTAAAAATTGATCAGAAGTCTTTCCGAACCGAGGGACAATTGATCGAGTGTCCAGCATTAATCCTCCCTATCCTTTTTTCGTCTTCCTTGTCAATTCTCATTCGTTCCCTTCGACTGTTTCTCTCGCTCGTTCTTAAAGCTTACCTCTTCATGCGCGTTATCGATCCTTACCAGCTCGTCTTCCGTCGCGGAAAGCTTGACAATCTTCGCGACAAGATTCTACGAGTTAAAACCGAGGTTTGCTCGACAACTTCGGACATCCATTTTCCAAGTTCGATATCTTGTCGAAGCATAGGTGAAGTTGTGCCGCAACGGCTTATTCTGTTTCGAGCTTCGTCCTAACTCGTGTCGGCTAAATTGAATTTATACAGCAGCCCTTGGGGCACAGCAACATTTTTACGACAGTAGAAAACTTGGACGGAGCAGAATGTCCCAATTCGATATCGAGTCTATCAAGTATCGATTGATTAATTCGAACTTATTTTTCTCGTTAGTCCTCGTGCGAGGTGTAATCAAATTTGAATGATTACCCTCACAGAATCCAAACAGTTTCACGCGGTGCCAAACCGCGTCCCGTTATACGGGAAATCTCATTTATATTTGACCCATCTTCCTATAATCGTCGCGTAAATCACGGGCCAGCAGGCACGAGGACACGCCAGTTTTCGCACAGAAGAGACCATAATCGTTGGGTAAACCACCTCGTCTCTTTAATTTAATTCGTTATGGCATCGAACCCGTCGAGCGTTTAAACGCTTTGCCGCACGATATTCGAAGATTAAAGTACTTTGCAAACGTAACAAACCAAGTGCCCGTTATTCGGCTATCGAACCTTCGAATTCTCGTTGTTCCAACAACCGATCCCCGACACCTCAAACAACTCGTGTTCGTAAGGAATAATTGTTATTTATCGCTGCGTGTTAATTACATTACTCGCGAAAAGAACAGGGAAGACAAACGAATTTACCGGACAAAAGCTAATAAAGGAGCAACATTCTTTAAATGAAATACTCGTGGAAAATTACAAGCTCCAAGTTTCGAAACGTGTATGTAGCTTGTTTTGCTCGTGAATAACGAAACAAGGACAGCACTCCGTTGTACAGCGTTTTTCGCGTAACCTGCAAAGAGAAAACATCGACTCGTAACTTTGTGAATATTTTTTTTTCATAAACTGCATATACGTGATACCGTTCGGTACATATGAAGCACCGTGCATAAAGGTATTTGAAGCGCGGGGTACATTCGCGAGTTAAATAAGTAACCGTTTTGTTTGGAACGACAAAAAATTTGATGGTGTAATAGAAGAAACCGTATGGGAGATCGGTATGGAAGAATTAAAAAAGGAGCAGGCGAACGACGCTCGCGTTCGATTGTATTATATGTATATTTGCGAGTGTCCGTGCATTATCGGTGTATCGATTTTAAGCATGGCGAACGGCTTCGATAAAAATATCGGGAATTCAGGCTGAAGCAAGGGACTGGAAAAACCGAAAATAGGCGACGATGGTTGTAACGACGTCGCTGCAACCACCATGTACTCTTACACCGTCGGATGAGAAGCTTAAAAGCTATGCACTATGCCACTCTCTATTCGACCTAAGCGAAAGCACCTTCGAACGACTCAGAATATTAAGTAATACAATGATTCGTTTCGTTTAACTATTGCACCATTTTCCGAACAATATAAACGATTGGCTACGCCCGAAACTCGATCGATCTTGATTTGATTTGGGACTTCTTGAAATAACTCGGCGCAATTTAATCCGCTTCTCTATTTAAAGTTGAAATAGTCCGTAAAATAGGCCAAAAGTTCGTGCCGTTTTGTATACATTTTCACGGGATATTTTTTTTCAAACGATGTACCACTGTAAAGAACTTATGGGATGAGCTAGTAACAAGGATTTACTCGTCATAATATGTTTTAACGTTAAAAACGTTCATCCAATCGTGATCGAATAAAACGAATTTGGTAAATGCGCAACATGTTTGAACGAAATGAAATTAAATAGCCGAAGGATTTCTTTGCAGAAAATTTCATGACCTCCGTATAAATTTACTTTGGTACTTTGATGAAATTCCGTAATTACAGGGTATTCAAAACGATCGGTAAAGTAGCATTTCGCGTTTTATCCTCTGCGCTCATTTTCGCCGGAGGCAATCTCGGCTGTGTTTTAATTACGAAATTCACTGTCCAAATGACGTCGTCTCCGATCATTTTCGCGTTACGAGAGATTCGCGACCTAGGCTCGGGAGCACAATGCAACTTTGCCTGCACAATTATTCCGGAACGATAATGGTCTCGGAATTGCTTGCAAATTTCGAGAACGCGGAATCCAAAAGTGGCGAGCATTCACGAAATTTTAATATATATTCCGTGATTCTAGCAAAAAAAAGCAGGCGCCTACGGTACACGATGATATTCGATTAATTCGCAAACTTCTCCATTTCGTCTATTTGGACGATTGTTCCACAAAAATAACAATACTGCACGATCGAAATGAATATTTAAACGAGTGAAAAATAAACCACAAAAGTTCTGGCTACGGGGCAGAGAAATTATTTACCGGACAGAGTGGTCGTTTCAGTTTTCGTAGAATTCGCGAACGCAACGCGCGTATCTGTGTTTGGTCGCGATGCATGCATAATGCATGGTTCGCGCATATGCCGCTTTATCTATCTGCGGCCACGGCTTCGGTCAATGGTTGACATTGGTCGATACACTGATCCAAATACACTTGGTCAAATTCTGACTTTGTATAATGTCTACGATACCCCGAATTGTGCGACAAACGATAACGGAGGACATTCGGGAACGAACCTCGCGCTCGAGGATTTATTCTTTTCATTGCGTTCTACGCATATGAACGAAAATTGCTCGTTAATCGCCAGAGGCGTGTTCCCTCAATTATCGCTCGACATATTGAATTAATACGGAGCCACCGAGTTTGTAAATTCACGTTGCTAGAAAATCGTACAATCGAGAAAATGCATGTAAACCACATTTGGTACTTCAATCGGATAAGGGATCATCTACATTGAGCCTGTTGAGTTACTTACCGTGCCTGTATACATCTGTCGTTGAAAAGTAAGAAACGTAAAAATTTTACTGGCTTAGAGTAGACAGCACCTAACTCGAGTGAGCGTAATGGCGTTGCAAGGTGACGCAGGACATTCGCGCCATCATGAAATTTCGCATAGGCTGCTTCATCGCCTCTGTTGCATCTACCGACCCGTTTGCACAAGTTCACATTTACGGTAGTCTGATTGTACGGCATGCTGCTGCCATGGATTAATGCACTAGACATTCGATGCACACTGCCGTGACGTTTGCAAACACGCCACCCACGTGGGATATTTAAGTGCCGCTGTCAGCCAGACACCAAGAATACGCTAATTAATTCGAAAGCTTTGTGACCCGTTGCCGTAGTTCGATTTCCAAATAACGCGCCCACGATTTACGATCCGCGGGATGAGCCGTTTTCGTAGCTGCATAAAACTCTGGCGAAACCTTATATCGCCTCCGAGTAATTTAACTCGATAGTCGGATTTAACGCTCGACTACGAAGGAGTTCACTTACTTGAAGGATTATTAATCGGAATTATCTATATATAGGACAGACATTTTACGCGCTAAAATAAAATTTCGTTCGATTACTTTAAGAACGTTCTACTTTTTAAATGTCATCTCTCCGTTTCGATGAACTGTACGTGATCGTGTAAAAGAGTTGATGTCCCGATCTTGCACGAAACGGAATTAGTTCCTGAAACTTTTTATGGGCGATGACACAAGGCTGAAGGCGGAGTTCATTAATTCGTAAACGCTCGGAACACGCTTTGCCATTGGTCGGAGAGCATAATGGTTGAATAAATAACCGAGCGAGCATGTCGAAATATCGAAGTTTCGACGGGGCTTTCGGCAAGTGCACTGTACTCTTGCCATTCGTTGCAAAGTCGATTTATCAAACGACGAGAGGACTTTCCATTAACGTGAACATACGAGCATGTTCGCGTTTCAACGTTTCCATCGTTTATCCAGCATTTTTGCGACGTTCGATCGGCCGTAAACGAGATGCTTGGAAATTAGTTTGCTATCCCCTTGCGCAATGAACGTCCAGGCGATTCGACGAAGCCGGAAACAAAGTTGCCGGTAATCCGATCTCATTTTGACAAGGAATTTACCAAGCCGATTAAGGAGAGTTTCCTCTCTGGATGATTAGAATTTACGATTTCTACGAACGGCTAGAGTCGGAGCTGAACTTGTTATTTCGAACGTCGAATTAACTGCTTTATCCGCTTTGTAACTTAGCAACGTAACATTTTACGTTCTACGAAATGTTGTTACGAAACGCGCGATTATTCACGGTATCTGCTGACGGAAATTGCTGAGAAAATGCATAAATGCGTTTCATCGCAGCGAACTAGTCGACGAGAAAGAGTTCGTTTCATGCACACGAATGATCGACTAATTTTAAGGTGTTTGCACCCGTCACATCGCGTCGCATAGCCATTGCGGTTGCCTTGTTATCGTGGATCGCAGTCGCACAGAAATTGCTGTCTGCTAATGACATACCGTCCTCTGTTCAACGCCACTCCGAGTCGCCATCACCACCAGTTTAATACCGATCGAACTGTTAAATCGGTTCCTATTATAATAGACGAACGACACTTTTATTGGACGACGTGTTGCTAATTCAACGCTCGATTTAAAATGCTCGAGAACGCATCCGCTATGAAACGCGGCGAAGATAATGAAGACATAAATTACTCTTTGTGACTCCGTAAATAATCACAAAGCGTTTCGATTCGCTAAATCGTTCATGAGTTATAACGATTTTAATTTACTCTGTACACGAGTTCTTGTGGAGAACGTTATTAAGTACAGCGAATAAAAAAAAAACGTTGAAAACACGCAGAAACATTTTTCAGATTGTAATAATTTTTATAAAGTTTCGCCTTTCGAAGTAGGCTCCAGGACATAGACAACCTTTAGACAAAGGTAAAAAGCTTTCTTTTCAACAACCGAGTATTTATGAATGAAATGAAAAATACTTGTGCAATATTTATTCTTCGAAACAAATAGATATTAATTTATTTGAAATCATCGGTAGATTTGTACCTCTGATTAACGAAAGGCTGCTTGTTCGTATAAAACGTAGAAAAAGGTGAAATCAAAGGATCTCGATCGGTTCGAGGCTCGATAACGCACGGTTAAAATAATATAGTTCGCGATAGGAAGATTACGTTGGGGAGAAATAGTAGTCGTTCGTAACCGCTGACCGAGCAATTCAATTTTCACCGCACCGTCTCGATGTAATGAGAGTTCGATAGAACTTTGATCAGAAGCTTTCTCCGTGAGTAATAATATTAATTGTTCAGCGGCCGCATCGATCGTCGCGAAAGTTTGTTCGTTCCGCGCGAAACCTTGCCGCTTCTTTGCCTCCCATTTCCCATCGGTTGTATCGCTTTTCTCTTCACCATCGTAACGCTATTTAAAAATAAACTTTCGACGATTAACAGGCACAGCCGGCACGGCGCCTCCTAACAACCAATGCGAATCGCTGTTCCGCGTTAATTAAAGAATTTTAATCATCGGAATTTCGCTCGTTTCCACGTCGCCGAGATCTTAATTAAAAGAACTTTTCAACGTTAGAAGGTGGAAAAGGTGGCAGGCTGCCTCGCCCTGTTCGATTTAACGTTTAACGATCCCTCCAGCTGTTATACGATCTCGTGTACGGTGTACAGAGTGCTCGTGAAAACGATTTTTTCACCCTCGTTCTCTCTCGATCTTTTTCTTCGGGGGATCGAAAAATTGGCCGAAATTTCAGAAAAGATTACTTGCTTCGAAAACCGACAGCGTAAGCACGTCGATAAAATCTGCGAGAAATTGCTTTATGTAAAATAACTTCTCGGATCTGCAAAGATTTACCGGGTATATTTTAAAAATGATTGCTCCTGTTGGCGATCTTAAAGTCTTGTATCGTTCTTGCAAAGTTTGTACTTAGCTCCGAGAAATTTATTTAACATTTTCCGTGGAATTACTTCGATTCGGTGAAAGGTCAGGCATACGTGGCGGGAATTGATATACCTCTGATGTAAGGAATATTCATGCAAAGTCGGACGCGACGGAGAAGCGTAAGAGGATTGAACTCCGGCACCGCAAAAACTTCGTTTTCCTCGATCTTCTTTGAGTTAGAAATTCATTCCGCCACCCGTGGAGCGACAAAATTTATTTCCTCCTTTTACCGACCTCTAGTTGGATTAAAAGTGCATTACACGGTTTTGAGCGTGGACGCGGGCTAACGTATTTACGTGGCTAGTCGTAAACCGAAGCTAGAGGAAATTCGCAGCGAAAATCGTGCGCTGTTACGAGAAAGATTGCGACACAATGTTGCATCGTTCCCGTACAAAAAATTTACTTCGCGTATTAAATTTTTCGACTAAATTCGAGAGAGATCCGAAAAGTTAATCGGAGTCACGTGTTCGTTCGCGTAGGTTTATAAAATGATCCTTCGTCGACGGAAACCGAACAATAGAATATTAATGAACTCCAGTTTGTTCGCGTCGCTGTTAAAATTACATTTCCGACGTGTATAAGCAGCATCGTATCGTCGAGATTCGAGCACAACGTTCCTTCCTCACGTTCAACCAACGAAATTAACAATCGTCATCGCAGAAATTCCTGCTTTCCGCGAATAACGTCTGCCTCTTCCCTCGATCTACCGACCGGAAGCGAAGAGAACGGATTTCAGTCGGAAGACCTACCAACGGAAATTGCTTTCTCGTTACAACACCGAGGAAACTGGCTATAAACTATCCGCCATGTGCCACGAATTTGCCTGACAATGCTCTCGAATTTTCCCAATGAACCCGAGAAGACGTGACAGACGTATAAATTTATCTATCGTTCAAATTTCTCTCGGCTGTCGGATTTCGCCGACTGTTTATCTCGACAACGACGATTTACCACGATTCTTTGGTTAAGCATAAGCATATGAAACGGAGCTTTTCATTTATCTTCGATTTCGGAAGAATCTAAGACTCTAACGTAGAGTGTCTCCCCTTAAGCTTCTTATCTGTAAGCCATATTGCAGTCGATTCTACTTGGTCAAGATTCGATTACACGCGCTCGAATATATTTCTGGAGGTACTCTAAATCTACTTACAAATATTGCTCCTATTTTCCAACTACTCGTTCGAAGCAATACTCGGATCTTATCGCTACAATTTATTGTCGGCGAGAAGCAAACGTCTCGATCGGTTGAATTCGCGTTACCGCGCTGTCGGTCGATAATGAAATCACGATATCATAGAAACTGTCTATTCAAGAGCCTCGACGAAGACTTTGAAGTTACGTGACGTCGCGGGACAGATAAGAAAGGCTCCGTTTTCGAATGGCGAAGGACTGGGTTGCCCCGAGGATGAGTCGGAAAATTAGATTTTTCGCACAGGATGGAAACGACGTCTATAAGCGTGCTCGAGGATGGTTTTCGTCGACGGGGAAAAAACTTTTGCATTTCTTACGGAAACCGTGACAAGGTACAGCGGCGAATAAGCGAGTTGTCTCGTCGGGAAACAAATTCGACACGGTTTACTACTATTTCTCCGGGTTGTTTGCGATGGAAAACGAAAAAAAAGAAGGAATCCGTGCACGCAACGCGAAACGTTGAACGCAGGTTGCGCTAGCCGGGGTATGACCTCAGGTGCACCTGCAGGTAGGAGACGTTGGCATATCGACCAATGCCCTGCTCTCGGTGACCTCCATCTACCCTGGTCGTTCATACTAATTCGTTTCGAGTATTTTTGGCCAGAAGCCAGTTCTTAATAATTAAACACCGTCGATCCGCGACATTGTCCATTCATCAACGTGCTTTCGTTAACAGTTATTTTCCCACCGGATAACAATTAATTTTCTTTGTCCACTGTGGTATCCTTTACGCGAATCAATTAATTAACGGCACGTATCGAGATGTAATTATTCGACGTACACCAGATGTGTGAAATTCGATTAAACTCCGCGGAAAATTATCACTGAAAATGGAAATAAAAGCATGCCCGACATTCAGACTATGTGTTTCTTTACATCGAAATTCCCTGTGTACGGTGGTTTCTGAAAACAAATTTAATTTACATTATCACGTACACCGTGCATCAGTTAATGGATATTTGTCTGGAATCGACGTTACCATAGTACGCGAATTAAATCCTCGATAAAGCCGGGCTTTTGCAAAATGACTAGCAGAAAATAGAGAAACTCGTTTGTTCGCGTGGAATCGCATAAACGAGCGAATTACCGGCATTCCATTTTTCGTCGAACGCGGAATTCAAATTTAAACATTGCACATTTGTCAAATGGGAACTTCCATTCGTCTTTGCGAGGTCGAAACGGCGTTCTAATTCCGTCGGAAATCAATTTCAGAGAGCCGATAACAAGAACATAATAGTATAATAACGATAAATTTACAGTTAATCCCGGTGTTACGAGATTAAGCGTAGCGAGACATCGATGCACGCGCTTTACAGGCGACAGCTTTATTATCGACTCGTCAAAGCTTCTACATTCGTCCCTTCGTTGTACTCGTTTGTCCTTTCGTTTCGGATCGAGATAGTTTTTCGTATCTCCCGATCTTCACAGATCGTATCGTACCTGTAATTCATCTCGACCTTCGTGGGCCAACTCGTAGAAAAGGTCGATCTATCTTTTCCGATTCTAAGTATAGTTCATAAAAGCCGAGCGTAATTAGATCGTATCGACTAAGAAAAGAAAGTTGAAAAAAAGCAAACACACAGTTAGCTAAGATAGGTGGTCGACCACCAACACAATCACTCGTTACAGTGGCTGTGTGCCGTAGTCGTGACAAACGAGCCCGTTAATGCTCTAATTAGCCCGGACATGCGCCCTTACACCCTCGAATCCCTTGAATTCTCCGAACAGATTCCACGTTATCGAGTGTAATAGGGGCACGTTGCAGCGGCGACCAGACCGTTCCTACCAAAATATGTACTATCGAGAAACACCGTCGAGCCACGTCGAGGAATAGGCCACCTATCTACCCACCTAACTCCCCAACCACCAGCAATACAGTCTGAACAGCTTGCTTACCGTGTTACACGCCTTATCAGCGCTATGTTCGATCGGGATACAAACACCGTTTCTACTGAAATTTACGGAATTCCAATACCATCGATTAAAACGCCTCGATCGGCTATACGACAGCATAAACAATTAGGTATTAGGGACACAACCGGAAACAAATCTATCGAAAATTATCGATTCATCGATATCTCTTTCTTTCGACAGAAACATGAACGATAAAATATTTATTAGTAGACTGGTGTTTTCCTATATTTTCTCTGTTGCTTTCTATATTTTCAATGTATTGTCTGCTTTGTTCGTAAAATTTCAGGTGTTCGGAACAAAAATTTCGGTCATGAATACGTACTGAATTTAAATTCGAAACACGGAAGTTTATACAATAGAAGTTAATAATTAATCATTGTTGATATCCACTGCCCATTGAAGAATAAAACAACTCTTGCTGCGTTTTATACATCCTCGAAATACGAGCAGATCGAATAAATACGAAATAAGAGCTACACTTTTAGCCGCAGCGTTTCTCTTTCGGATATTGCTCGTAAACTTTTCAACTTCTTTATCCCGACATCGAGTTAAACGGATAGGTAATTTCATCCGAAAGTTGGGAATTCTATTACTCCGTAAAAATTGTTAAATCGTTTCGTTTAATGCATGACAAAACTTTCCTAGCTAGCAGGAATATTTTTTTAACGACGTCCGTTTAATTACGTGGTAACCTCGCAACTTAATTTTAGACAAATTAATTTTAATCGAGAGATTTATCGATGCCAAGGAACGAAACAGCGAATGTTGAGAATTCAATTACGGGATACGATTAATCGGAATAACGTGGAACGTGGTTCCTCGGCGAGCGCGGCTTACGGTCAAAATGAGCAAAAGCTGAAAATATGGATTTCGACGAAACGAGGAACGTTAATCGAAAGAGCCGTTTCCGCAAATCTATTTCGAACATGTTTCACCGACTGACAAACCGGATCGAGGATGAAACATCAACGGTGGATAACGTTTCGAGCTAGATTCGGGAAGTTCATGGTTCACGAACGATGTCCATACGTAGTTTTACGAATATTCTACGAATAAACACACGGAACACCCGTATCGCGCTTGTTTGCTTTTTTGATTCCCATTTCTCGTTACAGCTTTGGAAAAACACGATATCGCTTGTCAGCATTCGGTATTCAGTGTTTCGGGTGACTTATCAAACAAAAGCCAGCTTTTTACGCTGGAAAGAACTGTATCGACTTTGTCGTAATTATTTACTCCGTTTTGTTTGTTTCCCTTAAACTAACAAATTATTAAGAAGTTCATTTCCATGCGGAACGTTTGAAAATCCACTTAAAGAATTTGAAACAAAGTTCCGTTCGAAGGATTCGTTGAAAAGGGAATAGTTAGGAAAATAATCGCGTTAACGGATTGAAACGTTATGTACATTCGAGCGAACTTCGAAATCGGCTCGGACGAGACAAAAATCCTAGGAAAGTTCGGAAGCATCTATCGAGGAAATCCGAACAAAGTCGAGTCGAAGGACGTTTGCTCGTATTTCCCATTTGATGGAAAATGATCCCAACCGTTTAATCCGTGAAATCGGTTCGGGTTAACGAGATATCGACGAGTCCCTTCCCTTTACGCGCCAGCACGTCGACGAGAACTTCTGGAAATTGATTCTCAGCCAAGCTTCGGGGCCAACAGGTGCGATTATCGCTCGAGGTACTCGTAATTTCCGCCAACTCGCGAAACTTTCAGCAGCCCGTGTGCCCGAAAATCGCTCACGGTTCTAGACGGCCGAAATCCCCGCGAAAATTCACCGCCATCCGATACTTCCTCGTCTCTAATTTTTCGCTAATGAACTCTCGACCAAATTGCGTTTTCCTCGAGATCGCTCGATTACGCTCGTTAACGATACTTTCAAAGGAACGATTCCAATCGAGTAACAGCCTCTTGCTTCCTCGATCGCGGACAACGAAGAGCATCGAGCGAAACTAGCGTTAAAAACGACAAACTTTCCAAGTAACTCGAACAGAGTATTCAGCTAAGTATACAGGTATATGTGTATATCGTTAATGGTCGCCACCGTGGAAACTTAAGTCCTTTCGAAGTTCCGTTAAGTTTCGGAAACTTGGCTCCTGTAATCGAAGGCTGCGAGAAGAAAAGACAAATTAGAGAAGAGAGAAACGAGCGACTTTCGACGCTACGCTTTGTTACCATCGCGTAATATCGTGCAATATTTCACGAGCAAACAATTAAGTCCCGCATTACGATTCGCGTACGGTTAATTGACGAGTTTTACTTTACGCAAATTTGTTCTGTTTAAAAGGGAGAATTAGCAACAATTAACAGCGACTACAAATATCGTGAAATGTATGCATACGCGTATTCTCGGTTATTCGCGTGGTGGTTAAGCGACTCGTAAATTTCAAAGTGGTTTCTATATTTTCGTTATTTTGAATTTTTTAAGCAGCAATTATCCGACGAAAGCGTTGCAGCATTTCACGGATAATTCGGATTAATTAAATTCTGTGGCAAATGGTGGGATCATCATCGGGAGAACAGAGACGAGTTATGCGATCGAGATTACGCCCTTTGAGATTTTTTGCTCAAAAGGTCA
Source organism: Megachile ligniseca (assembly GCA_945859555.1). Classification (NCBI taxonomy): domain Eukaryota; kingdom Metazoa; phylum Arthropoda; class Insecta; order Hymenoptera; family Megachilidae; genus Megachile; species Megachile ligniseca. The sequence continues at coordinate 10,178,572 of OX243788.1, read as the reverse complement.
GAGGGAGTAAGAGATCCATGACCGTCGAAGAGCAAGTTGGATCTTGGAAATTCAACCGGAAGAGCAATTAGACCCTAGGGACAAGGGGAGGGCGAATCGTAAATCTCGAATGCTCCCGATTCTCTTCTTCGAACATTTCTTTCAGTTTAACTTTGAAACCTTTACCTCGACGAGCTACAAATAGCTCTTATTCGGTCCTTTCATTTCGCTTTTCTTCTTACGGTCACTCCCCAAGAAAAGTCACGTAACGTTCGAGAGACGCTCTTTGCGCGGTCCTACAAACAAAAGGGACCTTTGCTTCTCGTCGAAAAAGAAATAATCCTTAAAGTGGTAAAATTATTCTTTATGGAACATCTGTGAGTTCTCCTCTCTTTTTATCGCTCTACGAAATCTTTGGTGCGGCGGTACACGATCGGAGGGAGTTGTACGGGCATGGAATTTCAATGCTCGATAGATAGTCTGATACGTTTACCTGTCTGAAACATAAACTCACGCGATAGATAAATTTTGAATTGTTTCCCTTCAGCTATCGAAACGTCTAAAGCGACTGAAAAGAAACGCGAGTTTTAACGGGTTAATCTCGATCGCTTAATTAAGCAATAATTTACAAAGAAAGCAAAAGTGGTCTCTGGCAACCGTAATAAAATCTTTCCCTCTGCATATGCATGCGTTCCACTACGTCCAGAAAATCGATGCACCGCCAAGCGAGTTCCGAGCTTTTCCTTCTCTTTTTCCAACAGGCTAGTAGAGAAAAAATACGATCGCCTTAAAAGCGGAGGCGGAACAAGCGTATTTCGACTACCGTCAAATACGATCTTCGTCTTCGTTTAACGAGCCGTTTGCAGTCGTTCGGAAGTTCACGATTAGCGAATGAAAAGAACACGGACGACAACCGGTGCATCGTTTATCGATCAGCGAGTCGATATTAAATGACGTCAATTTATGAACCTGGCTTAGAGATAGACACGAACGCTATATTAAAACCGTGCAAGTGAAACGAAAGTTTGGAGAAAGAGGAAGAGTAGCGGAGCGAAAATCCAGTAGCGACTAAAAGCGTGAAACTCGAACGTGATGGAAGAAAAATAACACGTGTTGTCGGAATTTTTTTCTCGTTAACTCTTTTGCTACCAGTACCGTCTGTACTCGTTCGCGTAAGAATCGTTGTACGCTCGAATAACATACCATATCATTGAAATTGGTGAAATACGCCCTTTTCCATGTAAGTACCAGAAAGATTAATCTTCCGTCCCCTCTCGCTCTGTAGGTAGCATCGTTTTAATCGATGCAACTTGTCGATAGAATTGAATTGTTTTGAAGAGCGCGTAAGGTTAATAAGCTCGTTAAAAATAAGAACAGTAAATTTGTAGGAACAGTGTCGTTCGAGTATCGATGGAGAGTCGCATAACCGAAGGCTTTACCCAGCCACCCTTCATCTCGATATTTTTACGTGTCTTCGAGATGGGATAGAACGGCTTGACAGACAACGCGTTCAGGCAGAAGTAAAGAGCCTGTAAACCCAACGTCATTTTCGTCCGTCTGTAGTATCGATTTTCCGTGAATACGAATCTCGAGAGTATTCCCGGTGTATCTACGGCTTTTGCCATGAAATATCGGGAAAATATCGGGAGAAAATAGAAGTATCCGCGTATGTACGTGCGCGTTACGGTATGCCGTTCTCAGTCAGAAACCCGTGATACATTTTTAGACGTGCGATAGACTTTACGCTGCGACGCTCTCCAAGAAAAAGAACGCGTAAGAAGGAAAATGGAGCGGCGGAAAATTCTTTACCACACTCTCGATCGAGTTCTATTAATTCGTTTAAAAGTTGTTCGCGTCGCGGGAACGAGTAAAGAGGAACATCCTGCAACCGAATTTCGTTCCGGGGATCGAAACGTTCGAAAATAGGTTTCCGTGTCACCTACGCCGATAGGTAAACCCAGTACACGGTGTCGTTTAAAACAGCGCAGGCTGTCAAACTCACGAGATTCCTTTGTTCTGTTTGCAGAATAACCTGACAGACGGGGAAGAAGATTTGCCTGAAGAAGGTTTCTCTGTGTTGTCGGCGCTTCTAGTTGGTTCGCTAAACTTCCCATTTGATCGATCGCGACTCGCCCCTCGAAGACGACCCTTCGGGAGACTCTCCGCTGCAAAACTTTTATCCGAACTCGTTCGATTCTCTTCCTATTTCATCCTTTGTTCCGTTTTTTCTATTTCGTCTGATTTTCCGCGCCGATCAACGCCGCGCGATCGAATCGCCGTTGTGCCCGCACGCGTACGCGGCTCTTCCGCACGAAGACTCCGCGTATTCCGACGAAACGATGCACGGTTTAGCGGTGATATTCGCGCACCACGTTATTTCCACGCGGAAGAACGCTCTTCGATGGGCGAGCGTCGACAACGTTCGAAACAAACTCTATCGATCCTCCGCTAGTCCAGCCGGTTCGGCTCGATTCTTTCAGGATTTCTCTTCCTGATCTTGATATTTTTATCCGTCGCGGGCAACATTCTGGTCTGCGTGGCGATTTACACGGACCGCGGCTTACGGAGGATAGGAAACCTCTTCCTGGCCTCCCTCGCGATCGCCGACCTGTTCGTCGGTTGTCTGGTCATGACGTTCGCCGGGGTGAACGATCTCCTCGGCTACTGGGTCTTTGGGCCGCGATTCTGCGACACGTGGATCGCCTTCGACGTTATGTGCAGCACTGCCTCCATTCTCAACCTTTGCGCGATCTCCCTCGATCGTTACATTCACATCAAGGATCCTCTCAGGCAAGTAAATTACTTAAGGATGCATCGTCAAGTATACCGACAATTTCTGCATATCTTCCTATTTATCATTTGCTCTGTTGCAACTCATAAACGATTTAATGAATCTCTTCACGACGATGTATGAGGGCGCAGAGAACAGTTTTACAAATTTTCATTAACTTCCTTGCCTGTTAAAGCGCTATGCGCCAACCACAAGATGAGCTTTGGGAATTCGCAGGAGCAAGTCTATTTTGAGTTGACTGTGTGTAACTGCTGGAACTAATTGCTTGCTCGGGTTGAAAAATACGTGTAAAACTTCTTTTAGTATCCTATCAGGGCTCATCTTGTGGCGGACGAATAGTAATCCTTACACGTTCCTCCGGTAAAGAAGTATGAATGTTTTACACGTCGAAATGCATCTTCCGATTAATATGTTTGTTTGTGAACAGATACGGACGTTGGGTAACGAGAAGAGTCGCGGTAGCCGGAATCGCTATCGTGTGGTTGCTCGCGGGACTCATATCCTTCGTACCGATCAGCCTAGGCCTTCACCGCGCGGACGAACCAGTAGTCTACGATGACGGTAAAGAGGTACGAATACCTCTGCGATTTAGTTACCATAATCATCGACTAATTCCAAGGGAGACCCCTTCTGTCCCCTATCTCTTTTTATCGACTTATCTTTCAGGAACACCCTACGTGCGCCTTAGACCTTACACCCACCTACGCGGTAGTCTCTTCTTCCATATCTTTTTACGTGCCCTGCATCGTGATGCTGGGGATTTATTGCAGGTAAGTTCGAGACGAATTCGCCACGGTATCGTGCAGACTAGGTAATGTTAACGCGTTGGCTGTTGGTGTTGGTGATTTCAGGCTCTACTGCTACGCACAGAAACACGTAAAAAGCATCCGAGCAGTAACGAAACTGCCAGACACGTCAATGACCAAGAGCTTTCGCGCGAAGAGTACACGCAACAAGCCGCCAAAACCGCAAACGAAGACGAAGCCGACGAGCCCTTATCATGTATCCGATCACAAAGCAGCCATAACCGTGGGCGTTATCATGGGCGTTTTCTTGATATGCTGGGTACCCTTTTTCTGCGTGAACATCGTCGCCGCATATTGCAAAACCTGCATATCGGTTCGAGCATTCCAAGTACGAACTCTATTCTTTCTCTCTACGCGCTCCGAATTGAAACCGTAGAAACGAACACGCTTTGAGCCGAGGTCGACGCGAGAACAACCGGAAATTTTCTGTTTATCCGCAATTTTTACGTTATACGAGCGTCCGAGAGAGCGTCTCTAACGCGTAGGCTCTTAGCGTGATGAATATTTTAATCGACCACGTAAAGGGAGAAGAGAGAAGCAAGAAATAAAGGATAATTAACTCGTAACAGGTACTCACTTGGCTCGGCTACAGCAACTCGGCCTTCAACCCGATCATCTACAGCATCTTCAACACGGAGTTCCGTGAAGCGTTCAAGAGAATCCTGACGAAGGGCGCGCGAAGTCGTGGAAATCAACCGTCGACCAGCGAATGCGGTGAATTTCGTTCCGTGGTCGTGCAAAAACGAAACGGGTCTATGATCGAGTGCAATATTAGCCCGAGATCGAGCGCGGACAGTTGTCAAGTTGGAATTATGGCGCAAAGACACCGCGATACCATCGTCAGCGCTATATAAATCGACTCGAGTCAACCCTTCGAATATATTTGATCTTCCTATCGAAACGTTGAGACGCGCGTGGCGCGCGATCGACTATAATTCACGATTTTCTATCGCGAAAACGTAAATGAAATTGCGAAGATCGACAACGCTTCGTTGTTCCATTCGCTGCGCTGGTTTCGTGCGTGGTTTAGCGCCGCGTAATTATCGTATAATTTTTTTTTATCGAAATGAACAACGTTATGGGCGTTCGATGTGTAATTCTGTTTTTTCTTTTTCTTTTTTCAAGTTCCCTTATAATAATGGAAGGAAGATACTTTGTAAACGTTTAGGACAGCGATCGTAATCGTCGTGGCGAAACTTGACGAGAAAATTCATCGTGCAACGTTCCAGGTAACGCGTTACAAAATCTATGATATTTCGTTGAGACGCGGAGTACGTTATCGAACTTTTTCTCGATAAATCGGAGAAAGAATCTTTTTTTGGCTATCAAAAACGTGTGCTAATTAAGGATTATTAGGATCATTCGCTTATCGGACATGAGTAAAAAAGGAAAAAGTTCAACATCGTATTTCCGTCTTGTCGGTATAAAATCGATATTAGTGCGAAACGTGACTCGGAACGAACGACGAGTTAAACGAGGAATTTTTTTACCGAGTATTTTTTTAATCGTGGAGTACGAAAGGAAGCGAACAAAAAAAAGAAGAAGATTAACGTAAAGACAATCACCGGAAGGTAGTTCAAGACATATCCCCGAGACATAATCGATCTATTTAAAAAAAGAGATAATCTAAAAATCGAACAAGAAAAATATCAATTTGAAAACAAATTCGTGCGTAGAAAGATTTGAGTATAGTACTTAGAATACGTTCTCGTAAAGCAATTGTAATTTATTGAAATCGTGTTGATAGCGCATCTACGATGTAAAAGTGAATATTATACGAAGCACTAATAGTAACGTCTGTCGAATCGTAGCTTATTAGTATTAGGATCGCGGTAGGACCCGCGCAAATTCATTTTCCATCTTGTACATAATCATTTATTTATTTTTCTATTTGACGGGACACCAAGACGTGGTCCACGTACCTTTGCATTTTAAGCGATGTTTCGTTTAGGTGCTAACGTGTCGCAAAACTCGTCGTACAACCCGTCGAATCTAACTCGAATCTGCGTCGTATATCCAAACGAAGAAAATCCTCGCGAAACGAGGATCGATCGATGCTCGTTGAGCTTCTTCCGTACATCTATATCTGCGATGCAAAGTGCACTGTGTTCCGGCCAGAGAGAGAGAAACGCGGCAAAACACAAAAAACGGAAGAAGAGAAGCAAAAATTTCGATATCCTAGTTAAATGAAGCAAAAGAGATCCTCTTTCGTCGGAACGACACGTGTGCGATGTTGATGTATACTAACGATATAATTGAATGACCGTTTTCTGTAAATATATTAGCGTAAGACTTCCACGCGAGTATTAAATTTTGAATGATTTACTATATCCTTACTATCCTGTACCTGCCGATACAATCTACGCTTATTTCGCATTAAAAATTCAAACGCTCGTTATGTTCATTAATTTTTTATTTTCTTAAAAAACAACATATCTTTTGACACGTATTTACTTCCTTTCATATCACTCGTCAGATGGAGCGGTTTCGTATCTTTCCAAGTGCGATCTTCGATCGGAATTTGAAGGAAATCGAGGAGATCGGACGACAACTTTGGCATGACCGGATATAATGTTAGAACAGCCACTCGTGCAGATTCTAAAGATAAAGATATCACAGCTTCTAGTTCTTTAATCGAATCAGGATCCTTGGACTTGCTTAAGCGCCACGGTTGATGATGATCGAACATCTGATTAGTAATATGTAACAGTTCTATCGCAGTCTCTATTGCGTGATGCACTTGATACGCTTTGTAAAATTTCTCAGTCTTCTCGCTTAATTCTTCCAAAACTTTTATGTTTTTAATAGCTACGTCAGATTTCAGAATACTTATACATTCAACTGGATCGGGTATTACCTTTCTTGGATTAATAGTTTTACCGAAACATCGGTTCACTAAATTACCCAATGTATTGGCAAGATCGGTATTTATTACATCTGCAACTTTCGCAGGATTGTAACCTGCAAGGCAGAGATCAATTATCATATACGACAGCGATGATCAGTGCTATGAACGTAACATTAAGTATCATTCGTCTTACTTGAGTTTGTATCTATTACTCCTTGTTTCAAAATGTAATATCTTAAACCTTCTCGTGTAAGATCGTTCGCAACCGTAAAAGGTGAAACCACGTTTCCTTTAGATTTTGACATTTTATGTTTATTAACTGTCCAGTGTCCATGACACAAAAGTAGCTTCGGTGGTTCAAGACCAGCAGCTATCAGAAATGCTGGCCAATATATGCCATGGAATTTCAGTATATCTTTTCCTATTATCTATATTTATAAATATTTTGAGATTCTAATGGTTACTCTTTCGCTTTCAAACTCTATTTAATATCAAAGATACTTGCTTGGATAGTCGGTGGCCACAATTTTCGAAACGAATCATCCGGATATCCTACCGAAGTTAAGTAGTTGACTAATGCATCAAACCACACATATATCGTATGCGATTCATCGTGAGGAGTAGGTATCGCCCAAGGTACTCTTTTGACAGGTCTAGAAATACTTAAATCCTGTAGGCCGTCCAGATAAGAATTTAACGTATTCCGATATATTACTGGATGTATTACATTTTCTAAACACAATGTTGATTAAGTAATAATTTCTTTTTCAATTTAAACGAATTCATTAAATTTGAAAAAAAAAATCATAAATATACCTTGTTTTAACCAATATTGCAAATCATCTTTAAAAGAAGTAAGCCGAAATTTGTATGAGTCTTCTTCCATCCATTCCACTAAGTCTCCTGATGTTGTACGCGTTTCTTCAGTGTTATTAGATGCGGACACTTTTTTTACTACATCCATATCGGAGACAAACGCTTCTTCCGTTTCGTTATACCATCCGGCATATTTTCCTAGATAGATATGTCCATTTTTTTCTAAACGATCCTAAAAAGTTAAAGTTCTTTATGATTATTTTTATCATAAATTCACAACTGACGTGAGACTAGTAGCTGATTAATAATATAACAACCCAAAAATGATGAACTGCTTTTTTGTGTCGCTTTTCGGTTGTTCTAATAAAATCTGAATATTTTACTTCAAACGTATTACACATTTCTAGAAACTGACGTGAAATTTGATTACAATATTCAGTGGTAGGTATAGCTGCAGCATCTGCAGCTTTTTGTACTTTTGTCCCATGTTCATCTGTACCTGTACACAGATACACTGAATGTCCTAGCATGGAATTGAATCTAGCTACAGTATCTGCCAGAACTGCAGTGTAAAGATGTCCAATATGAGGTGCTAAAGGGGAAATATAAATAAATTAATATATATTTCTATATAGAAATGAAATCATTCTTATAATCATTACTACATACCACCATTAACATAAAATATAGGAGTAGTAATATACATCTTTTCAGATGCATTATTAGAAAAATGATTTTTCCTCGCATAATAAGTCCATGATGATTGTGTTCTTTTTATCGGAAATGGAAAGGTCCATGAAGAGTGCATAGGTTCCCTCAATGCATGAGCTGTTACTAGAATTCAGATATACATACAATAGAGTTACATAAAATACTGCAGAAGTATTGAGTGTACAATATTCAAATTGGATTGAAAATATAGTTAAATCACTGATTAGTTAATTTTAAATAAATAACTCAAAATTTTATATTTTTGTATTTTATTTCAGTTGCATTATATACAATATCAATAACATACAATTAAATATTCATTTACTATGCAGATCTAATGTCTCTAATTGTGCTATTAGATCCATGTGCTTGAACTCATCGGGTTTGTGAGTAAAGGTCTGCAATAATTGTAGTCTCTTCGGATTTTCTGTACAATAATATAATTGTAATTCATTTGCTAAACACTGTGCTTCTTGTACACTGATGGTTTTTGAGTCAAATTCGCCTCGCATAAGAATAATGCCTTTGTCATCTTTGAATTCCGTGTAATGGACCATAGTTAAACATTCTGGTGCATTCTCTTTATGCGCCTGATACCATAGAAGCGGCGTCATATGAACCTCCAATCCATAAAATTGGCTAACGATAAACTCGTATCCTTCCTTTCTAGGTAATGGTAACAAAAACGTAGAGTATTGCTTTCCAAGGTTAAACATTTTATCAAACTGATCCACAGTTAAAATGCCACATATATAATCTTTATCTTTATGATAATTTTTCCAAATATCTATAATCTCATTCTTTGTTTTATCCTGAATCATATCCACCTTCATAATATCATCTAACCGAGCTTGTTTAAGTTGGTTGTCCTGTTCCAACTGTGGTTTTGCTTGACTTTGATAAAATTTACTTTTTTCTTCTTGTTTATCTTTGATTGAACAATATGTATACAAAAAATGGAATTAACACACAATACTTACAATTAAACATATAAAATAAAAACCAATAAAAATTTGTTCTTCTAATAGTAACATATAAGATAAATATTCAAAAACCAAAGTGATTTTCATTCAACAAACTGCATACTAAATATTTATGTATGTTATATAGGTTATTATACCTTTCTTTTTTTGTAGTTTCTTTTCTTGACTTTCAACGCGTTCCAAAAACTCGTCTGGATTTGTTTGTTGATATTTCGCTATTTTTTCAGCATATTTGTCGAAGAAAGGATTTTTCTGAAGCTTTTCCAAAACTTTCTCAACCCGCGAACAACTTGTCATGATAAATTTTTTGTTAAGACTTTCAGTCCCTATAACAACATTTCTCATAAATGCTGGCGAAAACAATCGAACTGTTTTATGAGAACAAAGTGCCATTGATTGTTTACGATTTGATTTAATATCAATTACAATAAATTGCACATAAGGAAATCACGTAACTTCTTCCATCTAATGCAACCATTCACTGATTCCACCATATAAATGCAACTGCGTACAATTTACAATTAGATGTCGCTAAAAACATTTACATTTTAAAATACTGTATATATATTTTCCTTGCTCTTCATAAATGAAAAAATACTTATTAATATTTTTTCTTATTCTTTATGCATTTTTCATAACTTTGTAGCAGTTCCTAATAAGTAGCACAAGGTTCCGGTATATCAGCGGTGTACCGACGCATATTTAAGTATGAATCGTTCAAAAAATATATTGTTCCGAATAATCAATTACATCTTTATATTTATAATTAATATTATTGCAAGTATTCTTATTACTATACAAATAAGAAGAAATCATAACATTTCAGATTTTTACATGTGCTAGTCTAGTTTTTTACTGTCGCATAAAATTTCATGGTAATATTAACAGTTATTGGATGTCTTTCCTTAATTTTTCTTCCTATTTAATTTCTAAACAACAATCAAGCAAATAAATCATACATATTTGAACATTGTTCCTTTTCATAAAGGCATCACTTTCAAAAATATCGTTCGGTTAAAAACTGTGACGATATTGATACGCCCCTGAGAAAAATCTAGTACCGCGAATTCAAGCGAGTCACTTTGAACAATGAAATTTTGTGGCAATGTTAAACTCACGCTACATCCCGACGAAATTTTTCTCGTTAATAAAAGAAAAGATTTCCGCGTGATTCGACGAAAAAGATATTAGGATTAATCGGCAACGATCCATCGATAAGGACTCTGACTTGAACGCCGCCCGCCGTGACGCATCGTTTCCGCAACGTCAGTTGCTCTCGTGCTTCTAGCGAAAGGGAAAATGTCGGCGTGTTAGTGGGGTTTTGTTGTGCCACTAGAGAGTGACTTTTGGCTAAGGTTTCCTGAACATATTTTACCGAAGAAAATCCTCCATCAATACGGCTTCGAAAAGACTCTACATCGTCGGGTTTGCCAATATATGGCGTATCAGTCCTACCGGGTACGCTTAGTACTTTAAATCAGGTTTGATTCCGACGTGAGCCAGTCGCAGAGTCCGCCGTCGGTTCTAGCGGAGGAAGGACAGAAATAGGGAAGCCAAGAGTAATATGTCGTTGCAGTTGGCGATGTCAGTAGCAAAGAATGATTTTGTCGTGGGTGGCAAATACAGGCTGATGAGGAAGATTGGATCTGGATCCTTTGGCGACATTTACCTCGGTATCAACATCGCTAATGGCGAGGTAAGGAGTACCGTTTCATGTGAGACGACCTGCCAGCACATCTTCCTTCTAGAGTTCCTTATTTTTTTTTTTTATTTTTTCTTATCCGTTCAACGAGTAATTTATGTAATGTTGATCGCAGAAAATGTGTTTTAATGATATCGTTATTAAACTTCGCATGAAATACGTTTTCTATGATACGGATATTGGTTACACGAGATACACATTGTTTTTCTTGGAAACTTTGTAAAACACAAACTTTTTGTATTATTAAAGTTACAGTTACTTAATTGTTGCACGGAATTTGTATATTTTCAAAAATTGTACACGCAATTTTATTAAAATACAAGTGTTTATCGAACTTCTGCAACGATTAACCTCTATATGTAAAAATGGATATTGATGCACATATTGTTTACGTGAGATAATCATCGTTCATAGACTATTGTTTCTAATTAAAATATATATTTTTATCTAGCACAATAAAACATTTTTAACAACTTTTAAGTGGTTTTAAAATAATGTAGTATCCCTTTGTGTGATTAAAACACATTTGTTATAAACCAAATATCACTCCAATGTTGTTTTTGTCAAATTTATATCTTTTATTTGTGTTATCTTATTTTTTAAATACCAAATGATATGTTTGTTTAAATGTGAGTTCATACAATTTTTTATTTAACATATTAACTTTATTTTTTATGATATTTATATTTTGTGCTTATTAATATAATGCTACAATTTCTTTTACAATTCATATTATTATGTCATAATTGCTTATCTAACCATTAAGTAGCAAAATAGAACAGTATGAAAACAATTAATAAAATAACAATCAATTTTAACATAAATGTAAAATAAAATATTCCATTTATCATTTGTATGTGTGTGCATATGTGTATATATGTGTACACATGTAGTATCCGTATATGTATATATATAAATAGGACAAGCAGAAACCCAAGATCCAAGATAATGTCATCATTGATGTTTCGATAAACAATAGCATTCAATATTTGTCATCATATAGATATGTAACATTAAACCTCTTGTATATTTATGTCTTATAAATTTATACATAATTATTTGTATATAAAATAAAGTACACATGTAGGTAAGTTATACATATATAAATTTCAACATAATATTTAAAGCATTTTAAAGTGCATTATAGATGAAAGTTTATATATTTTTTATACATACTTTATGTATTATAATATATATTCGTATGCTTAAGAAGCATTAAATGTAAATAACATCTATATATCTGCTTTTGTAATATGTTACAGTATTTTTAAATTAGATGAACATTAAGTTTATGTAATCTATAAGTAAATAGAACAAAATCTATTCCATATGTTACATTATGTGCAAATATATTTTCTAGACAATATAATGTATAGCATGTAAATACTTAGAAAACTTTGATAAATTAAATAATGTTTATCATGATATTTTAGGAAGTTGCTGTTAAGATGGAGCCTGTGCGTGCTCGGCATCCACAACTTTTATACGAATCCAAATTATATAAAATTCTGCATGGCGGTATAGGAATACCTCATATACGTTGGTAACTATCACTTTCGATATTATCTTTGCAAATAAATATTAAGCATGAGATAAATTTACAAAAATAGTAATAAAATTAATTTAACGACAGATCAATTATATTTGATAACATATAAATTTCACAAGTGTGTACTATCTTTTGTTAAATACAGGTATGGGCAAGAACGAGACTATAATGTACTTGTTATGGACCTTCTTGGTCCATCTCTTGAAGATCTTTTCACTTTTTGTACAAGAAGGTTTACGATTAAAACAGTCTTAATGTTAGCAGATCAAATGATTGGTAGGATCGAATATGTTCATTGCAAACATTTTATTCATAGAGATATCAAACCAGATAATTTTCTAATGGGTATTGGTCGTCATTGTAATAAGGTATTACTTCAGAATTTTTAGAGTATGCTTATTCTCTACTTTATGTATGCATCTTTATTGAAAAATGATGATGGTGATTTGCAAAATTTCAGCTGTTTATTATTGATTTTGGATTAGCTAAAAAGTATAGAGACAGTCGTACGAGACTACATATAATGTACCGAGAAGATAAAAATTTAACAGGCACAGCAAGGTATGCTTCAATTAATGCTCACCTTGGAATAGAACAGAGCCGTCGTGATGATATGGAATCACTTGGTTATGTGCTTATGTATTTCAATCGAGGATCTTTGCCTTGGCAAGGACTTAAAGCTGCTACCAAAAAGCAGAAATACGAAAAAATAAGTGAAAAGAAAATGTCCACACCCGTAGAAGTTTTATGTAAGGTATGTTTTGCGTTCACGAATAATAACATTCTTCCTTAAGTACAGAGTATAGTCTAAAAACTCTTTTCTATATCTTTTAAATCTTCCAGGGATTTCCTGCTGAATTTGCGATGTATTTAAATTATACGAGAGGTTTACGTTTCGAAGAAAGTCCAGATTACATGTATCTTCGTCAACTTTTCCGTATACTCTTTCGTACATTAAATCATCAATATGATTATACGTTCGATTGGACAATGTTAAAACAAAAAGTAGTAGTAGGTAGTAGTGTTAATAGTGGAGCAACTGCAGCTGGTCCAAGTCAAGCAGCTCAAGGTGCTCAGGGCCAAGGACAAGCTCAAGGTCAAGCACCCACTCAGCCCAATGCTCAATCAGGTGGTCTATTATATATTTTAAAGCAAATTACACGCATATCGTTTTTCATATATTGTATTTAATGCTTTAATACGTAATTAAAAATAGTCAGTGCTTATATATTATTTGATTTGCTCTCGATTTATGTAATGTATAACATATTCTTTGTTTTAGGAGCACGTTAAAACTACAACCGATCGTCATTGCATCAATCCTATTTGCAGTTGCAAAAGTGTCCAAGATCAGGTACTCAACTTTGTATGAATGCCATGTCAAAGAGTTCAATCAATCAATCCTCTAAGTTTATACGACAGAGGAGTTCTACGATTACAAACGTATCGTACACGATAAAGGACAATGCCACGAATACACGGTTGTGAATTCACTGATCAGTGAAAATTTCAGTGTATTCTTAGAGCTTAGAGTTTTGGTTGATCCACCTCTTTTTGGGCTTAAAATCCAAGTGAGATCAGCCAGAGGTGGCTTGTTCTTATTTTGTTATTACCTATTTAATTCACCGTTGATACTAATTGAAATAAAGGTTTTGATGCCCCGAAGACGTTTGTAAGAAAATACACATAACGGTGTAACGTGTGATTTAATTGAGAAAATCGACATATATCTTTCATAGAAAGAAAGAGAGAACATTGTGACTATTCTTAAATATTCGGGGTAGTTGAAGAAATACAACATACAAAATTTTATATCTATTCTACAAATAGAAAGAAACACGCGAGAATGAGTGAATGGTTAAGCGAGAGTGTGAAGAAAATATAACTGTACTGAGATATAAATACAGTTTGTTGCTTCCCAATTTTTGTTTTATTCTCAGTACTATATAGTATAAATATAACGTGTGCAACTTGAGAGAAATGTTATTTTTCTTGTATAAGTCCCCATGTCAATGGTATCAAAGATTTTCCTTTGATAGTATTGACTCTGATGATAACATTTTTTTATATAAATATATATATACATAACGTACACATAGGAATATATATGCGTACATACAAGTAAGTGACAGTATCTTCGATCAGTACTGACAAATAATACGATCATTAAGGCAGCAGTTTAATTTTTAGGTACATCGTGTCAATCGAGAAACGAGCAAATTACTGGGATTTTTGTCCTAACGAACTTGATTATTTACTCTCTTTCTTTCTGTGAGTACGTTCAGTCGATTATAATAAACAAGATCAACGTTGAACAGACTTTTTATATTGAAAATGGATTACAGGTTTACGTTTCATGTAAATAAGATAATTAAAAAAAAAACGGAAAAGAACAATACAAAAACGCATGAAAGGTAATTCTGTAACCAAATTCAACCAAAGGATTTCTTCCGTGTAGTTTTAATGGCAGAGACTGTGCAGTGGTATTCTTCGTGCTATTGCTTTGATATTAAGTTTACAATACGTGACTTAGAAATTCTTAATCGATCGATCAATCGATTGTTCATGTGTATAATGAGCCGTGTTATGCGAAGTCACGTTACGTACAGTGATTAGAAAAGAGTTTTCGAAGACTCGTTTCTGTCATCGGGAATTTTCATTCACACTGACCATACTAGTAGCGCCAATATTCACGTCCATGTTCCACGCACTTCTTCCAAAATAATGTATAATTGATCGTTATTAATTCATCATGTTCTTATTATGGAAACATTCTAAAGAATACATCCAGTCAGCCTTAATGTGATCCACAATACAAGGATAAATATGACTGGATCTTACGTGTATTATTATATTTTAAAAGGACAATTTATGTTTGGTGAAGAACAAAAAAAGATTTACACCATTAAATCTCCTCGAATGAATGTATGGTTAATTATTATTATTTTTATTATTATTGTTATTATTATTATAAATGAGGGAAACTAAAAACAAAATAAATGAGTAAAAGTGTGTATTACCATGCAGTGAGAATGAATGAACGAGTAAGTTAATGAATAATTAATGATATATGCACTTACTGCTATCTGATATGTATATGTGTATATACAGAGTGATCCTCGTATCAGTCACCATGATGTTAGTTTAGCAAAAAAAAAAATGTTTCGAACAGAAGTTCATTGGATTTTGACGGGAAACTGATCATTTAAAAAAAATTTCGCGTACATTTATAAAATTTGGAATCAGCTTATACTTTTATTTCTTGTATTTTTATGGTATGTATAAAGATGAATTTACAAATTCCGAATAGTATATCGCTCTGTATGCTTCTGCACGCTCGTATTATGCGTTTATGAAAAGATACTATTAATTGGTATGTCACAAACTATTAACTGTAAATATCTTCACGAATAAAAGTCTAAAAGATTGAAATTTATTGTACGAACTGGTCAGTTATATGGATTATACGTACCTATCCATTGATCTCCGAACGAGGCAACTGGTAGCAACAGAGTAGACAATTTGAAAAAAATATTTGGTTAAAAGTTAATGATGTCCTGTATGTTCAATCAAACTTGAAATCTTTCGATAATGTAAATATTATTGCCGAAATATTTTGTAGTAAGTTTCGTAATTATAGTTAATACAAACAATGTCAAATAAACATACTTCACCTTATATGTTCCTTCATACATTCGCGTCTATTTACGTTTACATTTCAGTACTTCATTTTACGAATCGACATGACCGATTCGTGAACCATCATGTATCGAATTTTGAAATTTATCTTTTCATGTACTGTTATAATATGAAAATAAAAATATATAACATTGTTCAAAAATACAAGTTGACCTCAATTTCCATTGTAAAAAAAAAAAAATTTTGAATTATGATGGTCAATTTTTCGTTACAGACTAATGATTTTTCTGTCTGTTTAAAAGACAGTATAAATATTACATTGTTCAATACGAGAACCACCCTGTATGCAGATAACATTTTATGTGTGTGTATACATATATACATGTGTGTATGTATAATAAAATTATGACCGTAATTAAGGCATACGTTATTTCATAAATAATGAAGGATATATCAACGGTTATTTGCTTCTTTTATTGCTATAAATAAAAATTGAAACATTGTATTATAGTTTCCATTTCATTAAGTGTCAATTCGTATAGCAATACATAATTATTATCGTTATCCACAATGGTAGTAACATATTGTTCAAAATGGACGATATACCTGCTCCCAAGAATTGTGTTGCGATATTCTTGACACATGGGATGATGTAAAGGATATTTATGTAAATATTTTTAAGTCATATATTTGATAATTCATAAAAGATATTATACAGAAGTCATAGAGGCGCAGAACTTTATTGTTCGAATTGTTAATAATAATGATATTTGAATTTATAAAACAACAAAATAATACAGACTACTAGCTACGATGCACCGGTCATCGTGCTTTAGCCGATCAAATAAATAAAATCGCACGCTCAAAAGAGATACATTATCGCTAGATTTAATTTGATCCTTTCATCGGATGTTAAAACTTAATTATTTTCTTTTTACGTATAAAATAAATTAATTGTGTATAAGTTACAACAGAACATCATCGGCTATCACATCTTGTGTTATAAGTAAATATGAAAAAAGCTACGAATTAATATCTTACAGCCACACTGTACTTGATAGTAATTGCGCGGTAGCATATTCTGCCACATAAAATATGTAATACCAAAAGCTAAAAAACTTAATAGCATAGTAAAGTATGGATTTTTCTAAGTTCGTGGGTACCTACATTAACGGTAAAAACTTGTTCTGAACCTTTATGGGGTATTGCAACTTCTGCTGCAAATAATTGATTTTCTTGCATTGCAGCTGCCATTTCACGATTTGGAAATATTGCAAAATTAGCTTCGGCTTTTCCTCCTGCTGTTCTCTTTACGATCTCTTCGCGAACTTCACCCTAAAAGAAATAAAATATTATTAATCTCGAACAAGAGACGAACCTATACGGGCATATTTCTTTAGAAATCAATTACTTACAACCAACTGATCTGCTCGATCTTTTAAATCTCTCATAATTATTTGGCGTTGCATTAATTGATGTAGTGGCATTGTTTTTTCTAATATCTTTTTACGCCTGAGATCAGGAACAGCAGGGAATGTCATGGCTTGTTTAATGTCCTAAAAAATAAATATTTTTTGGTTAAATTTGAACAAATGTGGAAAAATATTTGAAACTTTACCTTGGTAAGATCATTGGTCTTCTTTTTCAATTCCAGTATTTTAACATTAGTTGATCCCTGCT
Organism: Megachile ligniseca; assembly: GCA_945859555.1. Lineage (NCBI taxonomy): Eukaryota > Metazoa > Arthropoda > Insecta > Hymenoptera > Megachilidae > Megachile > Megachile ligniseca. The sequence continues at coordinate 10,161,068 of OX243788.1, read as the reverse complement.
TTGGTATAGGTGTTATTGGATCTAGATTTTCCAATTTTTTACGCAATGTATCGGACATTAATTTCTTCTTCATTTGATTTTCACTGATTAAGGCTTCTTTGAGAGCATTTATTTCTTGCATCAGGAATTTGTTATCTATGGATTGAATTCCAGATGTGGCTGTTGTACCTCCACTTGCATTATCTCCTACAGGTAGAGACATCATCGTTTTCTTTCCAATAGATTTTAATTTCTCCTTTAATTGGCCTCTTTCAGTTTCCAAACTATCGATATCAGTTAGAAGATGATCCATTGTCACTTCGAATTCTTTTTCCTTTCGTTTCAATTGATTTTGTGTTTCTTCTAGTTTCCTCTTCAATTTCTCCACATTTAATTCATGTTCATGTTGTTGAGTTGCAAGCTTTTTCTCGACGACTTCTTTTCTTAAAATCATCTCACATAATTCCTCTTGTTTTTCTCTAAGAGCTAACCTCGCTTCGCGTATATCACTATCACGGGCTTCTAATTTTCTACTAAGTATCTTGGTCTCTTCTGCTTCTTTCTTTGCTGCCTGTGCTCTTACTTTAATAGGTTGTACAGTTTCATTTTCTGCATTTTGTTCTAATTGTAACGATAACTGTCCACTTATTGCTAGCTCGTTTTCACATTCTGCCATTTTTTGTGCAAAGTTGGCTGCTAATTGTTGAATAACTGTTAAACTTCCTTTAATCGTGGCTACAGGACCGACATCTTCGGTATCGTAAACTTTCTCACATGATATAGAAGCCATTTCTTTTAATTTATCTGTGGCGAGCCCTGTATCCAAGTCTCCGTTCGTGATAATTGCTTGTACAGCGCTCTTCAATAACGTCTGCAATGTCTTCATCATTTTGACGGCATGCTGATAACATGTAAACATTTGTTCGGTGGAGTCTTTATCCAGTCCTAATCTAGATTCCGCGGCATGGAACGCAGAGCTATGATCCGTCAATACCCGTCTTCTAGCTGATCTTAAATGCTGTTGAATCACTTCACAAGTAGTTTCCGCATGTTGACAAAGTAAACCTATGTCACCACCGTCTCCTTGAATTAAAATTTTAATCGCAGCAGCGTCGGTCATGATGGCATCGCAAGAGCTGTCCAACATTCTAGTGCCGTTAACCACCAAACGTGCTTGATTATTAGTTTCTCCAAACAAAACGGAAAACATAGTACAGAAGTATCCGCAACACTTCTCGATAGCGTCCATTGGTAGATTTTCATCTAACTGATCCTTTTTAGCTAAATCTATTAAACAATCTAAAGATTTTTCTTGGGCAGCCATTTCTGGATAAGCTGCTCCAGCTTTAAGCAGCATTTCAGGAGTACAAACATTTAGAGCAGAATCAAAACAACCTAGGAACGTTTGTAGCGCGTACATGTATGAACATAAACGAGCTCTGAAAGTGTATTGCGCTACCGAATGGCCCTTCACGACAGCTGTTCTATCAATTTTATCTAATGACCTGTATTTGTCTCGCACTTGGGATATAAGTATTTCCGTTTTTTGTATCATACGTGGTATAAGTAAAAGCGTCAAAATAGCATCGTGATCTCCACCGCGCGCTAAGAACGCGGGAGACATAAAGGACAATAAATACTTCACATGATTTCGGGCTTCTTCGGCTTCTAAACGCCGTAATTCAAGATCGACAGCTTTCGTTTGTGCACGTGTTTCAGCAAAGGTTTTTTGGAAGTCTAAAATTTCTGCTAATTGTTGCTCTGCACCTCCAATTCCAAGTTTAGACGTTTCTGTTGATTGTACGCGTTGTTGTAATTGTAAGCATTGCTCCTGTAACTGGTGAGTAAGCTCGCGGAATTTTGTAATTGTTAATTCACGATCCGCTAATGTTTCTAAAGCTGCATCTCGATGACGATAAGCATCACGCGCCGCTCCAAGAGCCAAATCAAGTTCTTCACGTAATTCTAGCTCTAATTCTTTCGATGATTCAGCAAGTTGATCAGACATATCCTAAGGAAAGAATATAGTTCGAATGGAAACTATTTCAGTAACACCTATAAAAAGCAGTACACATACCTGTAAAGCTTCCAAGTCTGATACAGCTTCTTCTAACTCCGCAACTTTCTCTTCTAATGCCATCTTCTTTTCACCAAGCATTTCAACCATTTCTTCAGCACCTAATGCAGCATCGACCTATTCGATATTGTTTATTTATAATAATTTTTGTTTGTAAACAAATCGATATTTAACGGTTATTCATATATCCCTTACCTGTTCTTGTAAATCTGCAATCTGATGTTCCATTTCTTCTACTCTCGCGGATAATTTTTCCTTTGTACGACCTAATTCTAATATCTCTGATTTCTTCTGATCCAAATCCTTTTGAAGTTTCTGAAATTCGTGCTTCTCATGTGCCGAAAGATCCCGCATTCTAACGAGCGTTTCTCGCAACCGATTGTTCTGTTGTTCTAACTGTTTTATTTCATAACTCGAAGCTCCAGTAGCTGAACCACCTCCCGCGGTCTATAATAATTATTCATATAATTACTTCTACATTAATAAATACACCAAAATAATAAAAGTAGAATGCATTACTCTTTCAGATATTTCCGTGCGCAATATTTCTAAATCCAATGTCTGTTCTTCTAATTTTTCCCTCAATTGTTCTAACTCAATCTGCAATGTTTCAGCCTTTTCCTCAGCCATCTCTTTATCTAATGTTGCCATTTCTACCGTTTCTGCAAGATCTGCCATTTCTTCTTGGAATTGTTCTCGAGCAACGTGTGCGTCCCTTGCTTCTTGACGTGCTCGTTGTAGTTCTCTTTGAAGACTAGCCTTGCATTAATAAAATATGAACATTAACGAACGAATATATTGTTTCATCTACTAAAATATTTCTTTAAAATTTTTATTACTTGGCTCTCCATAACTTTAGTTTTAAATTCAATAAGTTGTTCTAGTTGAAGTTTTGTTTTCTCAAAGTCTTTCATTCTTTCCTTATCTTGCATTCTCTTCACTCGTAAGGTTTCTACTTTTTCGGTAAGATCGCGAACCTGTGGAATTTATGTCATACATGTACACATTAAATTAGTTCAAAGAAGGAATAAGTATTTTTTATGACTTACCTGAGATTTCAAATTCTCATTTTCTTGTTGAAGCTGCAAATGCGACAATTTTTCTTCTACTAGACTTGCAGCTGCTGCAGATCCTGCCATTACTTGACCAGGTACAAATTGTGGTTTTAGAGTCTCTACAAAACCTGTCTAAATTACAAACGAACAATAAATGGCACTACAGCATAATATAAATTGGGTGTTTCTTTTATTATCACGCTTTGGATATATATATTTTGTTAAAGAATTGTCTTAAATTCTTCAAAAAGAATATAATTTTTTATTTGCGGTAATGAAAAAAACACCCCAAATTTCCTATATGAGACATATTTTAGAGGATGTTGTTTTATGTACATTTAGTAGAATTAGTTCTATTTTAAAGTGATTAATGAGATTAATTGTGATCAAAAGACACCAACAAGCTACACCAATTATTCTATTAGTTCTAATAAGTGTAGGGAATTCAATCAATGATCTGAATTGTGTTACATGATTTTATAATAGACACAGTGTCAGCTAAATCATCTATAATATCCTATTGATTTATAAGTGTTATATTTATAGTTGCAGTTGTATCAGGGATATCTAATTCTTAGTAAAAAAAAATTAAGAAACAAAATGAGAAGGTTCAAATAGTAATATACCTTTGTACCATAATGCTGTTAGGGAGATCTTTATGAAAGAAAAAGTTGTTATTATCACGTCGGTAAGAAAACTTTAAGAGGAATTCAGTATCTAATCATTACAAAAATTAATATGCTTTTGAATACCATTTCCTCTTAAAAGTTTTAGACTATCAAAGCATCACAGAACTGAATTAACAAAGCAGATGTTTAACACAACAGTGAACATGATAGAGGATAAATTAATTCCATAATCCATTAAAAAGAGATAAATCCATCAAAGTGCAATGATGCTAGTTGTTATGAAGTCATGTGTTACGATGCTTATGATCAACAAACAACTATTATGAGAAAGTTTAAGGTCAGATGAGAAAAATTGAGATATTACAATTAATGAGTATTAATTACATTATTGTGATCATCTTGGGCCTTTGGCTTTTTGCCGGGAGGCGAGCTCGTGCTAGGGGACTTCTGAAACACGTACGTGCATTCCCATATGAATCATTCTGTGCCAACGGAACCATCTAGCATGTACTCAAATTTAAAAATCTAATATCTCATTGTTCTGTCAAACATTTGCAAGAATTTTTCAGCATTTTTCATTTTATTATCGAGTCACAGAATAATATTCTTTGAACACGATACTAACAATGATATAAATTATTTTAAGTGGTTCAGAGATTTAAATATAAGATCAGTAACTTTCTGTTATATGTAATTTATGTGTAGCTTTATACTCAAAAATCTGTATCATATATTTATGCCTTGTTGAATCTTCAGAATAATCCATTTACTGTGTTCACATATATAAATAATGAATAAAACAACTTATTGCAATTGATAATGTGAAAATAATACGATCATATTTAAAACAGAAGAACAATACCTCGATAAATGACGCTCTTTTAGTCGAAGTTGGTGCTGGTATAAGTGATTCTCCTGCATCTTTACGATCATGTTGTAATCCAGATAAACTTTCTGTACTTGGGGCGCTTAAAAGTGTCCTACTACCAGCCAAGGATAATCGTGAACTGCAAAGAGTAATTATAATAGTCTTCTTGCAGCAGTAATATGTTATAACATATATTTGCATATAAAATATATATATTTTTAGAAGCCACAAGTGCAATAATAGATTACAACGCAAAGTGACACTGATATTAAATGTGAAAGTCATACTTTTTAGCATCACATCATCAAGAGTTAATGAATTGAAACTCAAACTCCTTATTATTATATTTGTTTCCATATTTTTTATAGAGTGATCATATAGTTGCAACAACTTATGTAGTATAAAAGTTACAATTACAAGCTTGCAATTAAAGGAGCTTAGAATACCATATACAATTAGAGGAAGTTAAGAAAAGCAATTATGATTCTTTATTATTTACACATACAGAAAAGCATTTAATGGTGACAAATATTGAGGCATTTTTCAATGATCGATTTGCACAAATTCTTACCCAGATAGCTTGTCAGATTGCTGCCGGGTAACATGGGCAGGAGATGTTTTTCTCCGTACTCTTTTATGACCAGCATATAAATTTTAACAATCTATTAATTATACTTTCCCCATATAACCAATTCTTATTATTACTTATATGAAAAACTTTATAATATGAATAAGCATTTTGATTTGGAATTTAAAAGCATCGATTAATGAGTTAAAACATTAACTTACGCAGTAGGTTCATTCCTTCGACGTGTACTAATGCTAGCATGAAATTAATGACAATATAGTTAATGTATATAGTTAAATGGTATACAAGACTATTCTAGCAGATAAAATAAAAATGAGAATGATATAATAAAATTATATAATACGATAAAAATATGGAATATACCTATTCAACCGGCTTCTAGCACGTGCTGCACTTGTTTCATCCGGTGTTGTTGCACTACTACCTGCTGAAGACGGACTAGCAGGTTCTGTTCTATTACCTGCTTCATCCAACAAAATAAGTTGAGATTGTCGTACAAACATTCCATGATTTTCAGCACACTGTGTAATGAAAATATAAAGCATATGAAAGAATTATTATTATATCTCTATTTTATAATTTATGTATAAGAACATAGCCTACCTTAAAATAGGATTGACCTTTAATAGTGCCATTATTTTTTCCTTTTGGTTCATCAAGAATTACTCCGATCCATTTTCCTGAAGCAAAACTTGGATGACCAATATAAGCAATCACTCCTTGACAATCTTTGCCAGGAACTTCGACGCGTTGCCCAATTTTGTACGACATTTTAGCCGTAATAAATTACTATACCTAATTTTTGACAAGTACATCTATCAGTTCATTTCTTGTAGATAAATTTGGACTTAATCTTTAGCCTAATTGTACGTGCTGTGCAAGCAAGTACATGCAGAAAGAATTAAATTTCACTCATTACAATAGTACTTTACATACGGTACATTACTGTATAAAGTTAGCAAACTGCAGTAAATTCGATTGACTAGTTCAAACACCGCCAGATGTCGCTGTTATTACAGTGGAGGTAAGTATAAATTTAAATGGAATGATAATGTAATTAAAAATATTATGTGTAATAATAGAAATATAAAATTATTAAGAATTTTGGTAAAAGAAAGACACTTCCTAAAAAACGCAGTGAATCGAGGGCAAACAAAATATCCGTGCGTAAAAGTTGCAAAAATAATAAACTTTAATAGATACAATGATAACATAATGAACAATTATGGTAAAATAAATAAAAGTAATAAAATAACGTTCAGTGAAAGTGATAAATATAATAAATTTCAACAGACACAGTAATAATTTAATTGATACATAATTATAAAGTTAAAAGTTATAACAAGTAATGTTTAATAATAACAATTAACAAAAATTTTATAATACATGCACGCATGAAAGTTATAAAAATGATAAATTTTAACAGTTATAACAATAATTTATTAAATAAATAATTGAAAAATTAATAATTATAAATAAATAAATTGAAATGTGATAATTAATAACCATTTTGTAACATATCCACTAGAAAAAGTTATAAAAATAACAAATTTTGTAACTATAATTATAATTATAAATTAATAAACAATAAAAAAATTGAAAATAATAATAATAAAATAAGTTATAACATTTATAAGTTCAATTCAAGGTAGCTGCACGCTATTGGTTAATTAAATGATGTTTGATTGGCTATCGTGGATTACCTATCACTGTTGTCGTTTTGCACCGCGAGAAGGTCACGTGTAATCAGTTTTATCGCGACTGCCGAGGAGGTCGGACCTACCCCTTCAACGTGCACTGGTACGAGTCAAGGATTTAATTAACGGATTGTGTGTTCATCTATGTGTTACCTAGTGTACTAGTGCAAGTGTTTAGTGTGTTTTATCAAGTGTTTTAACATAAATATGGGGGTGTATTACCATATTTTATGGTGCGGTTCTACAAGTGTCATAGTGCTTGCCAGTGTGTTACTACATGTGATTGTGCATACGTATATGGATTTATTAGAGTGTTTTGTGGTGTGGTTATTTAAGTGTTTTAACGTGTTTTTACAAGTGTTTTAATGTATTTTTTGGGGTGTATTACCATATTTTATGGTGTGGTTCTACAAGTGTCATAGTGCTTGCCAGTGTGTTACTACATGTGATTGTGCATACGTATATGGATTTATTAGAGTGTTTTGTGGTGTGGTTATTTAAGTGTTTTAACGTGTTTTTACAAGTGTTTTAATGTATTGTTTGGGGTGTATTACCTTATTTTATGGTGTGGTTCTACAAGTGTCATAGTGCTTGCCAGTGTGTTACTACATGTGATTGTGCATACGTATACGGATTTATTAGAGTGTTTTGTGGTGTGGTTATTTAAGTGTTTTAACGTATTTTTACAAGTGTTTTAATGTATTTTTTTGTGGTGTTTTGGCATACGTGTGCAAGTGTTTTACTGTGTTTTATGGTGTGGTTACCTATGTGTTTTGGCATATGCTTGCATGTGTTTTACTACGTTTTATGGTGTAATTACCTGTGTGTTTTGGCATACTTTTGCAAGTGTTTTACTGTGTTTTACGGTGTAGTTACCTACATATTTTGACATACTTTTTCAAATATTCAAAGTTTTGTGGTGTAGTTACTTCCGTGTAGTTTTGCATGCATATCTCCGTATCTGTTTATACGTTACAAATTTAAAAATGCATGTTTACACAAATAAAGTTGAATGCGTTGAAAAATAACAAATGCTATTCCAAATTCAAATTGATAAATAAAAGTATTCTAACCGTTGTGGTTCTTGTGTGCTTTCAGAAGGACTATTTTGCGGACCTACAGGACTAACTGCCTAATCCTGGTTGAGTCAACTTGCAATCGAGAGCCAAGCTGCAATCGTGGATCAATCGTGAGACGCTTAACGATCGCAGTGATGCAAGTCAGCGATCGGTGAGTCGCATGCTTTATGGTTCCTCCGGTTCCCATCATGTCGTAGGACGAATGGTCCGAAACGACACGGGAACTGGTTGTATTTTTATTATTTGAGCGAGCATAGTGACCACGACTGTACGATCGTGCAAAATTCGTACAAATTGTTTATTTCATTTATTAGATCAGGTCAGGGTTTTCTTGTACATTTTTTCAATTTTTTAAAATTACATAGAAGTCGGATGACCCTCCGATTTCATAGTATTCAATTCAATTCAATTTAGTTTATTAAAGTTTGCAATTTATTCAATATTTTCAAATACATATGTACAAGAAAGTTTCGCGGAGAACAGATTTTGATATCAAAGTTAATTATGAATGTTTGCATCATTTAGTGAATTTACTTTGATATTAAAAATCTGTTAAGAATGTAACAATCGATATACCTAGATTTTTGCAAAGTGTTCTTCCATTTGCTTTTTTGAAACTTTAGAGTAAATTTTTTTCGGAAGACACTTTATTAGCATGTTATTAATCATGTTTCTTAGCTCAGGATTTTCAGCACACATGAAGAAAACTGGTAGGTGAAAATATTGTTGGCCGTGTTCATTTTTATGCTCTAAACTCATACGCGTGCTTAGATGCTACTCGCATGAGTTAGGGCAGGTGGACACGGTTTAGTTTTAAGATGTTTTGGCGATCGACAAATTGACAGTGAATTATCGACACAAGTTACACGTGTGTGTGTGGTTAGGTCGTGGACCTTGTGTCGATTACAAACCATTTTAATTTATTATAAAAGCATACAAATTTTTCAAAAAGTTATTGCAAGATATATTGAAAATTATTTAGATTGAATTACAAATTTATAAAAGTCGAGTTAGATTAAATTACAAATTTATAAAAGTTGAGTTAGATTAAATTACAAATTTATAACATGCACATATTACATTGAATATTCGAAAGAATCAGAAAATGAAATATGTTCAATTAATGTTCACTGTCGATTGTCGATCGATTTCAGCAAAAAGGTATGAACTTAGAGTGTGAATGTTGTATTGAACTCGGGTGTCGGAGACGTCCCGGGACGTACTCCCTAGGAGTAGGCTTTTTTGCACCCGGGTGGCATGTGTGAGAACCGTGGAGTGTGTTTTTGTGAGAATGGACTTTGCATTTTTTAAATATAGCGATAGGCAGGCAGGTAGTTTACTTCTGGTGTGATTGAGTTAGTTTTAAGTAGGTAGGGCCAGAGCAAGCTTTCATGTTTCTCTGTCCTTCGGTAAAACACGTGAGATGCTTGCATCTGGGGGGTTAAAAACGAAAAATCGAGAAGAGAAAATCTAAATTTGAATTTATTCTATTTAATATTCTCTTGAACTCGATTGTTCGTAAGGCCAAGCCTTTTAGTTTGTAAGTCGCAGTCGTGGTTCTAGACCCGATTGCAAAAATGAAGTATACAGTGAAGTGAAGTGAAGTGAAGTGCAGTGCTTTAAATATTCTGCTCGGATATTCTTTTACGGACAGCGCATTCTAAGAATCGCTGGTCGTATTTTAATTTCGAGACTTTTTTTCTTAAGTAATATATAAAATTTTGATTTCGTTGTTGGCGATTGCAACAAATGGATAGTTCATTTTTATTTTTATAAAAGTGTATGCTATCTGTTTGTTGCGATCGATTGATAATAAAATTGAAAGTTTATGTAATTGATATGAGAGCAAAGAATATCCGAGTTACCGTAAAAATTCGCGAGTGATTTTTGTGAGGCTATGCCGAAGAAAGAAGAGGCTATATGCCGAAGAGCCCCGGCAAAATTGCCAAAGAAGAGGGGAACTATTAATGGCTGTCCATCTTAGGATGGAGAGTCATTTTGTCACTATGCTCGCTATTATTTTTTTGTATTTTACATGTGTGTTTTTAAACGGTACAAAATGTATCGTCAAACGCGTTTTGCTCGAATTTCGACGAGCACACGGTCATAAAATCGCGAAACTCGAAATACATATAATCGCGAATCTATTTTCACCGCAATTTCTCTTTTTTGATCATTTTGTTCATTTCTTGTGTTAACTATATTTTTCTGTTTCAGAGATTGATTTTACATTTATTATTTCGTTGTTTATTGCTCTTAAATTCGCAATTTTCATCGCGTTTTCTATGTTCGAAAGTTTTGTATGTTAATAAAATTTTGTATGTTTCAGTAGTTGCTTTTTGGTAAGTTATTATGTTGTTCACTGTTCTCAAATCCGCAATTTTCATTGCGTTTTCTGTTTTTCGAAATTGTTGTATGAAATAAAGTAAAATTTTGCTCCTCCTCCCACAAATTTCTATGTTAATAAAATTTTGTATGTTTCAGAGTTTGATTTTTGGTAAGTTATTATGTTGTTCTCTCTTCTCAAATCCGCAATTTTCATTGCGTCTTCTATGTTTCGAAAGTTTTGTACCAAATAAAATACAATTTCACTCCTTCTCCTACAACTTCCTATGTTAATGAAATTTTGTATGTTTCAGGATTTGATTTTGGTAAGTTATTATATTTAGTGCAATGGTTTTACATTTATTCCGAGCTTGTGGGAGGAAGGGTGGGCTCGGGCGCAAGTTTTTCGTCACAACACGTGGCGAAAAACTTGCGCAAATTGTGCCTTTTGTTCTAAGTTGCACTCATCTTTGTGACAATTTTTTAACTTCTTACACATTAGACTGTAGTAATACCCTGTTATTTTTATTGTCAAATGCACCAAACTTAAAAGAAAGTTCTTCCAACTTTCTACTCTGTCCCCTTATTTTGTTTTTTACAAAGTTGTAGATTATACGAGTGCAATTTTAGAACAAAAGGCACATGTAGGGTTTTTAGAATAAGTATTTTATTGCAATATGTGTGAGTGTGTGAATCAAATGTGAGTACAGGATACAGGATACAGTATGTAGGATCTATTCTTCTCATCGTGGGATCATAGAATTTTTAAAAGTCTAAAAGTTTCTATTTCTATGTTCGTAATTTTCAACTCTCTTCGCTCTTTTATTTCTGCTTCTGTATTATTTTATTAATTGATTGGTCTTTAATGCGCGTTATACTTTCATTTCTTCTGTGAATTTTATTTCCAGTTTTGGAGCTTCTGAATCTCCTCGTGAATTTCATTTGGTTTTGAGATTTTTAACATCTGCAGGATTTTATTTCGGGTTTGAGGTTTCAAACCTCATCGTGATTTTATTTCGTATTTTGAGGTTTTCAAACTGGATTTCGATTTTTGAAGAGTTTTGTTTCGAATGAAGAAAGATTTCGTCTTGTACTTCAATTTTCTGTCTTAATTAAATTTGTATGTTTCAGATTTTTATTTCAAGTAAGTAATTGAATTATTCATATGTGTCTTAATTATATTTGTATGTTTCAGCTTTTTATATCAAGTAAGTAATTAAATATTTCATATGTGTCTTAATTATATTTGTATGTTTCAGGTTTTTATTTCAAGTAAGTAATTGAATTATTCATATGTGTCTTAATTATATTTGTATGTTTCAGCTTTTTATATCAAGTAAGTAATTAAATATTTCATATGTGTCTTAATTATATTTGTATGTTTCAGCTTTTTATATCAAGTAAGTAATTAAATATTTCATATGTGTCTTAATTATATTTGTATGTTTCAGCTTTTTATATCAAGTAAGTAATTAAATTATTCATATGTGTCTTAATTATATTTATATGTTTCAGCTTTTTATATCAAGTAAGTAATTAAATATTTCATATGTGTCTAAATTACGTTTGTATGTTTCAGCTTGTTATATCAAGTAAGTAATTAAATATTTCATATGTGTCTAAATTACATTTGTATGTTTCAGGTTTTTATTTTAAGTAAGCTATTGAATTATTCATGTGTCTTAATTACATTTGTATGTTTCAGACTTAAATTTTAAGTAAGTAATTCAATGATTTATATTTGTCTTAATTCATTTGTATGTTTCAGGTTTTTATTTTAAGTAAGTAATTGAATTATTCATGTGTGTCTTAATTATATTTGTATGTTTCAGCTTTTTATATCAAGTAAGTAATTAAATATTTCATATGTGTCTTAATTATATTTGTATGTTTCAGCTTTTTATATCAAGTAAGTAATTAAATATTTCATATGTGTCTTAATTATATTTGTATGTTTCAGCTTTTTATATCAAGTAAGTAATTAAATATTTCATATGTGTATAAATTACATTTGTATGTTTCAGCTTTTTATATCAAGTAAGTAATTAAATATTTCATATGTGTCTAAATTACATTTGTATGTTTCAGCTTTTTATATCAAGTAAGTAATTAAATATTTCATATGTGTCTAAATTACATTTGTATGTTTCAGGTTTTTATTTTAAGTAAGCTATTGAATTATTCATGTGTCTTAATTACATTTGTATGTTACAGGTTTTTATTTTAAGTAATCAAATTGTGCATTTTTTATTTAATTTCATTTGTATGTTTCAGCTTTTGATTTTAAGTAAGTAATTTAATAACTCATATTTGTCTTAATTACAGTTGTATGTTTCAGATTTAAATTTTAAGTAAGTACTTGATTATTTCACAAATATATTGTTATTTCATTTGCATGTTTTCCTCGAGTCGACTCGAATTTTATTTCATTTTATTCTTAATTTTGCATGTTTTCTCCTTTCGCATATTGTTTCTGATTGTTACAGCATAGATAATCATCCTGGACTATCTTTCACCGATGGATCCGCTAATTTTAAGTTAATTTTAACTTGCGTACAAAATATTGTAATACACTGTAGTATGGATGCGTGCATGTGTGAAATGCGTATATACGAAACTTGAAGATATCATCGTGGGATCATCGTGGGAGCATCGACATATCATCGAGGGATCATCGTGGGAACATCAAGATATCATCAAGAAATCATCGAGGGATGCGTGCGTTAGTTTTAAGTTAATTGTAATCTCGTGGGAGGGTGGGTGGGTCCCTGTAAGTGCCTCTAATTCTAACTTGCACTCATTTTCACAATTCGTGAACTTTTTACGCGTTAGATTGTAGTATACCCAGCTATTTTTTGTCAATTGGTCCGAACCCAAGTGGATCATTGGGGGTTAGTAGTGCTGTGAACACGCGGCAGGGTTGAGCTGCAAAGGCTGGTGTAGCGCCTGGGACACATCTTGCGAGGCATTTTGATTGAAGCACCTTCTCGATTTGCCGCCTCACGGCGAGGGTCTCCTCTCTGCGGTCAGCCTCTCTTCAAACGAGAGCGGGGAGAAATGGGAGACCCTTCGCGGATGTGTCACTCGTTCTTATCAGTTTTTTCGGTTCAATTCGGTCTCGTGGTTCACGTAAGTCACTATTGACTACCCTTTGACCCATGAGGGCGAGGACTACTTGGCGGAAAATGCTAACCCACTTTTTTGCAGAAAGTTCTTCTAACTTTCTTTCCTTCTAGTAGAAAGTTCTTCTAACTTTCTTTTCTTCTAGTAGAAAGTTCTTCTAACTTTCTTTCCTTCCCTTGCTTTTTTACCTCGTTATAGATCATTCGAGTGCAAGCTTAGAATAAGAGGTACACGCGTGCGGCGTTTAGAATAAGTTAAGCGTGCGTGTATGCGAGTACTGTTTAAAATTGCACTTATTTTAATTAGCGAACTTTTTCCGCGTTAGATCATAGTATTAGTTCCCCTCTTCCTTTCTTTCTCTCTCGTTTAGCGTTTCATTTTACTTAATGCGAGTGCAATTTTATAACAGAGTGTGTATGTGGGATCCCACGAAATTAGTATTAAGTTTATAAGTGAGTTGAGCGCTTACAATTCTAACTTGCACCCATTTTCACGATACGTGAATTTTTTGCGCGTTAGAGTGTAGTATTAGTCGGTAATTCTCTGTCGATTGGTCCAAACCCAAGTGGATCATTTGGGGTTGGTAGCGCTGTGAACACGCGGCAGGGTTGAGCTGCAAAGGCTGGTGTAGCGCCAGGGACACATCTTGCGAGGCATCTTGATTGAAGCACCTTCTCGATTTGCCGCCTCACGGCGTGGGTCTCCTCTCTGCGGTCAGCCTCTCTTCAAACGAGAGCGGGGAGAAATGGGAGACCCTTCGCGGATGTGTCACTCGTTCTTATCAGTTTTTTCGGTTCAATTCGGTCTCGTGGTTCACGTAAGTCACTATTGACTACCATTTGACCCATGAAGGCGAGGTTCACTTGATAGAGAATGCTGGTCCACCTTTTTGCGAAAGTTCTTCTAACTTTCTTTCCATTTAGTAGAAAGTTCTTCTAACTTTCTTTCCTTCTAGTAGAAAGTTCTTCTAGCTTTCTTCCCTTCTCCCTTTGCTTTTGATACCGTTTTAGATAACACGGGTGCAATCTTAGAATGCGAGCGTTCGGAATTGTATGGTGTGCTTGTGTGTTATATTGCGTGCGATACAAATTCTTTGCTGTACTGTGGTAAAGAACTTGTATATTTTTGCGAACGGGCTAAGTAGAGTAAGAACTCATTTATCCTTCCGATAAATGAGGGAGTTGTAAATGGAGGGTGGTTGGGATTTGGAGATAGGGTGGGTCACTCTCGTAGCCACCTCCACGTGGTGTGACCTGGTAATCGATATCGTTTTCTAAAGATTTCTTAAAAAATAATCTTTAGAAAATGATATTGAGCTAAGAGCTACGAATCATTAAGATGAAATTTCATTCAAGTCTGACTATATCTTTTGAGCTATCGGATATATAACTTATTCAGAATTAATGAAATGTATGTTAAAATTTTAGATATCGTTGGTAGGTATCTTTGATAAGGATTTTATGTATTATCAGTGGTTATGAAACTTGAAGTACCGTAAGAGGATAAGTCAACTCTGTAGCGCTAGTGTCTTATTTTAGTCTAAGTCGATAATGTTGCATGCGACATGAAAACGTTAAGGGATTACTATGGACCCACAGAATCTATTGCAAACAGCATAAAATCAATTTATAATAAACATATAGCATATTAATCAATAAAATCAATAGCAAATGAATTTTTATAAAAATGGAACACGTGGCGCCATCCAGTGGTAGAAAGTTGGAACTAACGAACCCGCTGTTTCAAATGCGTGTAGTTCACCCTGTTCGCCGGAGAGATGGCGCCACTTGTTCTATTTTTATAAAAATTCAATTAATATTGATTTTATTGATTAATATGCTATATATTTATTATATATTTTTATTAATATTGATTTTATGCTATTTGAAATATATTCCGTGCGTCCGAAGATGCGAATTGTGTTCAGAATAGTTCTCACACTATACTGTATTTCGTCGATGATATAGGGAACGACCAAAAATTTGGCCAGAATCGGAACATGACGGTTTTTCGAAGTGTTCTCATAATTTATTTCACTTGCAATTATGCAATTTTAATTGCATGAAAAGATGTTTTACATTTAATGTGTTTATTAAATAAACAGAAATTTCAACAAATTCTACATAGGTGCCGCTGATGATATTCTTTTCAAAGTGCGCCATTTTCAAAGATACAAAATTCGATTTATAAAACATAAAAAATTTATATATTTCTAATTTATTAATTGTTTTTATTAATATTAAATTAAATTTCAAAATCATCTTTCACAGTACTAAATTTTGAATCTATAATTTGACGAGTTTCAATTCAGAATTAAGCTTCAATTTTCAATTATAAAGTGACTCAATTACTAATTGTATTTTATTTTACAATTAAAATGTATTCATTTATCAATTATAATTCAATCGTTTAAACGTTAAGATTATTAAAATTCCGAAACCTAGAATGACAACTAGCACACAAGTAAAACGCGTTTGGTTAAGTTTCGTGTAAGCAGCTATTTACATCGTAAAATATGTTTATTGTCGTCTTTTAAATGTGTTTTAAATGTAATTGTTATCTATTTATTAACTTTCTCTTTTTACTGCTTATAGATTTTATGTTATATGTAATATTAAATTCAATATTTGTAAGCAAAGCACGAGATTTTAGGTTACGTGTTATTTACATGTAATCTAATTATTAGTGAATTGTTAGATGTTAAAAAACAACACATTTGTCCAGAAGCATATTTTATTAATATAATGTTAACCTGCGAAGCACCTGATTGTCTTTCAAACGAAAATACTAAAATTGATGGTAAAGACATCTTATTATTTCCTTGCCCTGAAGATGTTGCGTGAGTACTTGATTTCTTTCTGTGTCTATAAATTTTAATGTATCGTATTTTAAAACATCATTTCATGTTTCTAGTCAGAAGGATAAATGGAGACAGAATTGTAAGTTAAGTGAAAACATTGGAAGTGATAAACCTTTCTATCTTTGTGAACTGCATTTTGAAGAAATGCATTTTACAAGTTCAAAAGAATTGAAACCTGATGCTGTTCCAACTATTTTCATCAAAACAGAGGGTGGGTGCAATTTGCGACATATAGGTAGTCTTAACATAGATAGTAGTTTTGTGTAAAATTATTCTGTATATCAATAGATTACCAAAGAAAACGTAAAGCTGAAGATGTGTTTGAAGCCGAATCACCTAAAGCTCCTCTGTTAAAACAAAAGAAAGTAGACGATGATTCACGTAGTTTAGTGACTCCTCCGCAAAGTCCTGATGTGCAGTTAATAAAAAATGTAAAGCATTGTTATTTCCTTTATATTTTGTCCATATAAATAGAAAATTTATAAAACAATTATAAAATTATAGGCTGAAGAAACGAATGGAGAAAATAAGTTGGACATATCTTCTAATTACGATATATTAAATGACTGTGCCCACTCAAAATCTGAATTATATCAAGATGTTAAGCTGGGAAACAAAGTATATCGTTTAACTATACAGATAGATAAAATATATGGTAAACCTTGTCCAAAATCAAAGAAGCTCATGGCATTGGCACAAATAATGAAGAAAAGCCCACTTCTTGAAAATTTAATCAATATAGACCAAAGAGATCAATCTTCAGAAAAAGTTAATGGGAAAGCAATTTGTGCAAAAGGTGGTTGCAAGTTAAAAAAGTCTGTTTACGACTCGAAACCAGCGTTTCAGTGCGAACACTGCGATAAATATTACGTAATAAAAAAGAACGCTCATCAAGAAGAAAAGAACGTTTGTTACATATGCCACAAAACATTTCCATCTTTGCAATCTTTGTTCTTTCATACTAAAACTCACTATGTATGCGATATATGTCAGACTGAATGCAATTCACAAGTGACTTATGATAAACATGTGAGATTACATGTTAGCACAGATCCATTGTATCCATACAAATGTCATCAATGTACAGAAACATTTGAAATTAAGGATGATATAAAGCAGCACTGTATAATTGTTCACCCTACAATAAAACTACAGAACACAGTTTTGCAAGTAACTACACCACCTTTAGCTCAGCAAGTGCTTCAACCACAGGATTATCGTTGTGTCACTTGTAATATCACATTTAGAAATGAACAAGCTTATAGGTATTTTTTAGTACCATAAAAACCTATCGCAGAAAAATCTATTCCGAGAAATTGTAATATTTGAATATTTTTACAGGAACCATATAAATTCTCACAAAAGTAAAGAAGGTTTACGATGCAGTATCGGAGATAGCCCGAATAACATATTCCCAGTGCCTAACCCATTAACTGGTAGTCAAATAGGTATTCTTCGGGCTGTAAAATTTAGCTGTAGAGTGTGTTCTATGGAATTCGACAACGTGGGTGAAGTAGACAAACACACGAGGACTCACTTAGAGAAAGATGCCGACGAGGATCACAAGTGCAATATTTGTACAAAAACATTTAAAACAATTGCTCAACTCAATGAACACTTAAAATATCATCTGGCACGCGCACATTCTTGTCCCGTATGTTCCAAAGCTTTTATTAATAGAACTACTTTGAACATACATTTAAAAACGCACGAAATAGAGATATAATAATCCATTTACTAAAAGTTAGATTAAGTAGAAACGCTGTGTATCATCTACTCATTTGTTTTTCGATACGTATTGTTTCAATCGGTAAGGTTCCTGAAAGTAGAAACTTTTGTATAACAAATATACATATTATCAATTTTATTGGAATTTATAGCCAATAATGAAATAAGAAGCATTATGTATGATTACATAGAACTATTAAACTTTTCAACACTAATACTCGTGTTCTTTCTTTTATGCAATAAAATTTAGATGCTAGAAACTTGAATTCTTGTAATTTTATTCCTAATTTCAACCTCTTCCAATCCAACACTCGCAATCGACGCTTGCAATTTATTACTGTTATTTAAACAATTCATTACAATATCATAATTTAGTTCATTTGAATAATGGATTTAATTATAGAAAAGGAGTTTCAATATACACATCAACGATAAGTGTAAAGGAAGGACGTCTCTACAAATCACAGTAAAAATTGGCCGTAGAACGAAAATAATAGTGAGCGGGCTTCTTTGAGGTATCCGTGATGAAACCAGCGGTAGATCTTGATTTTTCCGAAAGAAATGTTTAGCAGTTTTTGGCAACGTGGACACGGGACATGAGAAGAAGAAAAGGAAACGAGGGCAAACGATCGGAGCTTGAAAAGGAGCCGACAATCCCTGACGGAACAATCGTCACCGATGTTCACGGTTATCCTGTCAACGGGGACCACTTCAAACGTAGCCGGCCTCAATGTGTTTATTTGGTCAACGTCAAATTTACTCGTGGAGAAGGAGAACTGCTTGTAGCTAGCTGTTGTTAGCAACACCTTGCTCTTCTCTGTCCATGGACTGCGGGCTAGTTTCTTGCGTTTCAATAAAATCAGATCGTTTGGTCGCAGCTCGATCATCCGCACTTGGGCGTGGCTCCTGTTTCTCCATTGTCGATTTCTGACTTTCCTCTACGAGAAAAGTCAAGTACTTTTTGGAGCAGTTCTTGGTAACGTCAGTCCTTCTTTGCTCGGTTAAAAAAGGACATAATCTACGTTGCGAGTTATACGCAAATTACATTATGTTCAATGTTTGCGAAATGAATATTCACAATTTTATCTCGTTCAAGTTTTCTGCGTGAACTCAAGTACAGTGGGTGCAACTTGAATGTTGGAATCTCAACCCCTTCAAGTTTGACCATCGCAACTCGAGTATTCACTATTACAAGTAACAAACATTTAACTATTCTTCGATTCTCTCCTGATTGCTATTATCAAAGAGCAAACATTCACAATATTTCAGAAAGCATTCGATTCAGTAGCGTGTAAGGATTCTCTTTGATCGTGGTCGTGATCGAGGAACCGAGGACGGTTTATCTCGTCAGCCATTAATCAAAAGGCCCAGCAACTTCCACGCGAGTGATTCCTTCATTGAAGAGAGGACACGGGATAGATGATGCTATAAAAGATCGTTCTGCCAGATGGCCCGTGCCGGCAACGAAAAGAGTGCTGTTTCTTCGTCCCTCTCTTCCATTCTTTTTCTATTCCTCGCCTTTTCTTTCCGCCGTTTCACGGAACAACGGCGGTACGACGTTTTTCACACTTTCCTCTCATACCAGCATATGTACACACGCGTTCTGCGGTTTCACAATGATTTTTTCACATAACAGCGTATATAACCGCGACAGATACATGTATGCCTTTCGGTACTAATGTTACAGAAATACGTGAAAGTTACAATTATTTGTTACATTGGTTGCATTCGTTTTCGTGTTGCAAATATACATTCTTATCTAATGTGGTTCGTACACGTGTACAAGAGCATTTTGCAACACATTATAAGACGTAATGACATGCAAAAATTGATCGACTGATTAGAAACGAAAATGCATTGTAACGGGTGAAAGCTTCGGTGCAGCTGCATCGCAGTGTCGGCACTTTTGACACCACATAAACGCTGTCTGCCGAACAATTGGGAAACAGCATCCCGACGGCGAATACCGGTCACCGCGACACGATTGTGAATTAGCATATTTACTGTCCGAGCAACCCTTTGGCGGAAATATTCGGCGTGCAAATTTAACTGCGGGGCGTCTTTTTCCAGTTTTTCCTCTTCGACACCCTCGTCGTCAACCTTCGACGCCTTTACTAAAATAGATACACGTGAAAGTACCACGACCATGAGACGAATCGATCCTTACGCTTCATTTTGACAATTTCGCGGTGAAATTTGCGAGAAAATTGAGATGTTCCGAAGACTTTTGAAAACAAATCTGATACTTGACATAATTTATCTTTGATAATTGAATCATTTAACATTTAATTCAATCTAATTTCAGTTCTTTGCACACTAATCTTATATTAAAATACGGCACTGTTAATTAACATGATAGGACATGATGTTATTTAACTGATTTACAAGAATAAGATGACTATATAACATTCTTTTATTAAAGCAGTAAAAAATTCGATTCTAATGGGTAATAAATTCGGTCGCCATGGATGATGTTTTTGGCATTTCGGTGTCGAGTGGAGGTGTATTGAAATGTACATGATATTTCTCCACCAGAGAAGATACTTTAGTCGTTCACGGAAAATCACGCGATTTGTTACGCGACAACCCTCCGCTATCCTTAATTTTCACGGAACCCTCTAGAAAATGTGTATAGGTATTGAACTAGCTTGGCTACTATGGAAAACCATAACGAATTTATGGACCGCTTTTCTTTGACCCAGTTATGCTTGGTCGACATCATCCTCCGTATTAACACTGACAAGGCGTTACTAAATACGCGTAGATACGTATCTCGGTTTCTGATGTGAATTGCAACTGTTGAACCACTCTAGATTCTTACACTTCTAACCTCCTTAAAGCTTGCAATTTCAACCCCTTCAAATTCGCTACTTGTAATTTCAATCCCTTTAAATTAAACACTTGCAATTTTAACCCTTTCAAGTTTAATGCTCGCAGCTCGAATGTTTGCAACCATAACGCTTACGCTGCAATTAATTGCAACCCTGTACCTCGAACAATTATAATGCTTGAATCCACAACTTTTGCAACACGGAAGCTCGCATTGTCATTGTTAAAAAGTATTAGACCACAAAAGGGAGTTGGATGCGCACGTTTGGATGATACGCTCGTGCTTTTTCAGCATAGGCCGATGATGACAAAGACAACTTGTCTTTGCGGTAAGGGGAAAAATGGCATAAATCATTGACGGGTACCAGCCGATGAATCCCGTTGGGTTCATCCACGTGGAAGGGGCATAATCAAATTTTAGCCCGCCATGCAAGGGGCGGCGACTCTGCGGTTGTGCACGCTTTCGAAGCTTTTCTGCTTACCAGGAGGGTGGGTCTCGCTCGAGGGCTATTATGGGGCTTGCCTTTGGTTACCCCTCGGGAACTCGGGGCACCAAGGGCATCCAAGCGTGTAGCGAGTCGTGGATTGCATCGGACGTGACGGTGACGATCGCCTTCGAGTCCTGTGCACGTCATGGTTAATCCTTTTATTTCCTTCACTTACGATCAAAAGTTATTGTATGTTAAGACAAACTTAGAATCAATTATTACAACTTTGGGAAAAAATGTATATATTCGTTTTCTTGTGCTGTTGATTATGTTTGATTTATTGTATCGAAGAGGCTTTTAGTTTAATTATATACGAAGAAGTTATAAATGTACATTTGCTTATCGATCAAAGATATAATAGATACAAATATACGCGTTAATCTTTTTTGGGGAGTTGATTGAATTCTCGTGATCGATGATTACCATGATCAGTCAATCGGTAATTTACTGTCTTGTTATTCGATGACACTGGAACGAACGATCGTTCAATTTTAATCGCCCGCGTGTAGCGGTTTGAGGCAGATTTTTGGAAAGAAACTGCTGTTTCGTGGAAAAAAATTAGGAGGATCAATAACCGATCTGTCATTCGTTACTGACAGAAGTACAAAAATATCTGACGAGGTACCGCGTTGTACGTTTTTTATCGTTCGGTAGATAACAGATTGCTAACCATGTGTCACAAAATTAGAATTCGATGAATAATGAAAATATTGGAAGTTATAATTATACCTGCAAATATGAAATAATTTTTTGAAGGAAGTTTTCTGTTTTCAAAACCTACAGTTCATAAACGTTTCCGTCGTACATAATATACGTGTACAAGTTTCGATACAAATTATTGCCTATTATTTTGCTCGTTGCAAGGTCGTTACAAATGTATCGTTTCAAACGAATTTTTCGTACGAAGGTCGATATTGAAACCGTCGCGATTCTTTTGAATGCTTGTTCGACACAGAAACGGAAGCACGAAACAAATTTTTCAAAATAAAACGACGAATTCCGAGCTAGCCACAAATTGTTGTGACGGTTAGACGGAAAAGTAAGACGGATCGGTTTTCTTCATTTTCAACCGAATCGAGTCATCCATCAAAAACACCGACAGATTTCTGACTTTGTCAAAGAAAACGCCTCTTGTTTCGCGATAGAGGTTCGAGCTCCTTTTGCGATGATCTGTTGAACGTGTTTTTCTTGCAGATTTCGTGAAATCATTCTTTTCAAGGTTTTACGATGTTTAAAAGACGCTTACGTAAATTTTGTGCAAGATTTTTCGAGTAGTTGAAGATGGATGGCTTTTCTGTTGAATTGGAGAGTATTGTTCTTTACTGTAATTGTCTTTGAAGTCTTTTGTTAACAGGCAATGTTAACTGCAATGTAAAACTTGTTTTATTATTTTTATTTAACACATGTGTGTAATAATTTATGTTTTGTCGTTTGCTTATTTATTTTTTGACTTCATTTCTAATTTCAAAAAAGTACACATTATACGCCGGTATGATTAGTGTTAGTGTTAATAAGGTATACTGGCTCGTTTATTACGTTGCCTCCTGGACCATAATTGCATACCACATAGTTATGCTCCCATTCATTTATTTGATATACGATTTTACCACAGCCAAATGTGTAGGTGTTGGCCCAAACTAACTGAGTATAATGACTCGCTTTGCCTGTACCCCTGTTTATAATTGGATTGATTAAACATTATTGTGCATTGATACTGAAAAAGAATGATAAAGACTTACGTGTATCGAGTAACTTGATTACGATCCATATCCTTCACCTCGTCGTACCACATTTGAATCATGTCGATTATTTCCGGTTGTTGCTTGGTAACTGTTGTGGTGGTCGATTTCATAACAGCATTTTGTCCGACATAAAATCTGGCTGTAATAAAATTATCGTGAAATAGTAAATAAATATTTACAAAACTGCAGTTACTTATAGTTTGCGATCTTACAAACGGATCTGCATGAATCATGGCCAAAGTTGCACTGATTCGCCCATCTTTGAGCTATATCGGCTAATTCGTCGTCCCAATTCTGAAAGTAAATCAAATTTTCAAAATTTTCAGATTCCCAATTTTTTTATTTTTTTATTTATTACTGTACCAATATTAGCATGTTTGCTGCCGGAGGCTGTGGTCCTGGGTTTCCTCTTTTCTCTAAACCGTATGTCACAAGGAATCTGTACCAATTATGATAACCAATTGTCCTGTTCTTCTCAGTGTCTGTAAGACCCACAGATATCACTTTGCCACAGGCTGCTGCTGGTTTCGAATTCTAGAATAAAATCGAATAGTGATATAAAATCATCACTTGCAAATAAATGAGTAAATACAATATTAGCTGAATATTAAAATATTAGTACTGGCTGGATGCAAACATATGTAAATATTAGAATATGTTAAAATGTTAATACTCACCGGATACAAACATAGCGTGTGCTGTTTACCCTGCGCAGTGCACATATTATTATTGCAGTCGATAGCCGAAATTACGGCGATCGTAAATGCAGTCACAACAACGAAACACAAAAACTTTGTCATGATTAAATATGTTCTGCCACCCACAATTGCTGCTGTGTAATAAATACGAGCAAACTCGTATTTATTTGTTGCTTTATCAGCTTAGTTATATAATCAGTTAATTTTTTACTATCACGATTTTCCTTCCTTCTCTTCTTCGTTTCTTTTCTGTTGAATTGGAGAGTATTGTTCTTTACTGTAATTGTCTTTGAAATCTTTTGGAAACAGGCAATGTTAACTGCAATGTAAAACTTGTTTTATTATTTTTATTTAAAGTTATGCAATGTTGCAAATTAATACCTGAAAATATTTTCCATTCGAGTATTTCTTAAGGTAAATACTCAAAGTTCATCAATAGATATAATCTTACAGTTGTTATGGGGATCATAATAATCGATAATCTCGTAGATGCAGGACAGCAAATATAATTACACGTATATGCCAACGAATCCTGCTATGGGTGTTTTGAATACGCTAACAGCGATCTATGTCCTTGTAAAATGTAATTGTCATAAATACGTATTGTGAACAGATAATAACATGAAATCCACTGTCCGTTATTTCTAAATTATTATGGCAAGATCGGGAAACTTTTATGACAACCTTTGATTTTCTTTCACTTAATTCTTTGATCGAAAGAGAATTTAATTAAGTACTTGATCAAAATATATTTTAATTCTGTAAACTTAATGCATATGAATCTTCGTGTATTTTGTCTACTTAAGATTTTTAGCGTGGAAGCTGCAAAATTTGTTTAAATATTAGATACATGTGTTAGAAACAGGTCTATTTGAAATAGGCTGTTAAAATGTAAGAACCTTCCGTCTGTTCCTCTACCTAATATTTACTTCGTTCGAGTGTTGAGTGTTTTTCTGACAATTCTGTTCAAATTTACCACACTTTCTTCGTTACAGAACCTTTAAATTACGATTGTTAAGAAGTATTAAGTAACAAAAATTACATATAGTTTGACACTTCCCTACAGATTTGATTAAACACTTGCATTTATATTCAGTTGCGAATTTTGTAATAAATATTCAAATAAAAAAAATTATTAGTTTCATGTACAAAATTATACCCGACAATTCAACTCTTGTCGTATAGCCAAAGAAAAAAAACAAATTTCGAAACTAACGTATCCTACATGCGTATATAAGGAACAGTAAATATTTTGGCCTTTAAATATTCGCGTATCTCTCGAATGTTCTCGCGGTTGTTCGTTGAAATCTCCTTTAAATTCTTCGATTTTTACAGTCAATTTTACCGAGTAATAATTTCGCGTGTGTGATTCTCTTCAAACGTTTGGAAGAAATAGAATAATTTGGAATTCTCGCGTGTGTTCGTTAAAATCACTTTTAATTCCGTGGATTTTCATAATCAATTTTATCGAGTAATATTTCGCTTGCGTGATTATATTGGACTGTTTAGACAAGAAAGAGAGCAACAACTTAGATCTTAAATCTTCAAATTTAATTAATTTAATCTTAGATAAGAATGTTTAGATAAGAAAGAAAATCTAGAATCTCTAGGATCACTTGAACATTTCTTCGCATACGAATCTTTTCGATTATCATTTTTATTGTCATTAAGAAATTTTGTGTACGTGCTCGAAGATATTATTGCATAATATATTGCATCGTGGAAACGGACAGAAATTCGGCGATGATTTTCTGACGAGTATCACAAAAGGGAGCCGGGTATCAATGGTTTCAAGCCGGTTTTGTACGAATATCGTTTTGACAGAAGGGTACCGCGTATTGCTAAGGGTGCAGAAGGAAATAGGTGGAAATAGGTGGAGGTCCGACTGTTCGTTTCTGAAGGGTAGCTTAACCTCGAGTGTTACAATAAATCAACGACGAGCTTTTGCAAACTCCACCCTCGTAACTTCTGGCTACATACCCCATACAGAGAATCAGACTGTCCGTTTTATTATGTTCAAAGTGTTTCTCGCTCGCTCTCCATTTTGTATAAACAATTTATATTCTAACACTTTTAAATTCGATCTTACATCGGGATAAGGATTTCAAGGTTTTCGGTCTCATAAATGATCAACTTCAACATTCTCTTGAACTCATTTTATTTCATTTTCAATTTTGTGCTTGGTACATTACATTTTCATTTATTTTCGATACAGATACAAATCTCGCGTTACAATTTTGATCATAATATTTTCGAAAAACTAATTGACGTTACAAAGTATCAATTTCTGTTACATGTTTATAATATCACAAAATTAGATAAAGATTCTTGTCACTGTTGTATAATACGTTATAAATTCTTATTAATCATTTTATACAGTCACTTCTTTAAAATTGATAACGGTTACATAATCGAAATCCTTAACGTCAATATAACTGTCATACTTTAGAATTATTTGCTATAAAATTTCTTTTCAAATAAATTAACAAATCATTTACTAGAATAAAGGTACCAATTTAACATAGTTCAGTTCGGTGGCTATAAACATTATTAATTCAACTAAAATTTGTTCTTTTTTTTTTAAAGACACTATTGGCACAGAACAAAATAAATAATAATAATATATATAATAAAATTACAAACTAAAAATGGAGGAAGGCAATCGAATGAACGCGAAGCAAAGTCCGGAGGACTAGATGGTCAAAATAGGGTGTTGTGTCTTTGAATAGCGTCGATATATCGTTCTAACTTCTTTGCTTCCTCCATTTCCCGTGGTTCCCTTTCTCTGTCGGTTTTCTAGTGCCCTCGGCAGGCCCCTGACAAAAGGGCAAAAGCCCCGTGGCCGGTGGTGACCGATTAATTCACGACAAAAGGGGCTGCGTATCGGTTAAGCGAGCCCTCGATCGGCCCCTCTAAAACCCACCTTTGCCCTTCGTGAAGAAGGGCACCCCTACCACTCGGTCTTCATCCACTCTTGAGGGCTTGCTTCGCTACCGAATCATCCAATCCCGTACAGAGGGTGGGAACCACTACTACTATATAACACTGGGGTGAAGTTTGTTGGATTAGTCGTGCTCAAGGTTCCATGCCAATAGTGTCACCTCGAAAGGAAGAAACTCACACGTTTAAAAATTCTTGTTATACAATTGAAAACCGTCGGTAGCTTTGAAACGTAGTTCTATCGTAGCGTAACGTCCGAAGATCAGCTGCCGACGGTCCTCGAATCGTCGCACGTGAATAGTGTAAAAAATTGTCTATCATTTTAAAATAACGTTTTGTTTTAAATAAAAATGTGCGACGTAGGGTGCACAAGATTCTTCCGACCATGGAACGCCGATGAAGTCGGCGAAGGCGTTGAACCGACGTCTCGAAGAGGAAATGGAAGCCGTGGGGAATTCGAAGATGCGGTTAGACAAAAAGATACTATCGTTGCTGGTGACCAGGGCAGGGTTTCCGGTTTAATCAGTACCGGAAGTCCCTCGGACAGCGACATATCTTCAGGCGCCGTCTGCGTATCCGTGATGGGCAGAAATTCTAAAACTGGAATCGAAATGGAGAACAATGAATGTCTGGTGAACACCTTGCAACAGAACACGTACCTGCCAAATCTTCGCCAGTATGCTCTGGCGAGCGGATCTTCTTCGGCCGTATCAAACCCACATCCGGCCTCGCTGATGTACAATTTTCCAGCCATGTTGGGGATGTATGCGTCCAGAATGGACCAGGCCGTTGAAAGAGTTCACTTACAAGACGCGGCCGCGAAACACATGAAGAAGTTGCGGCCGAAGAAGTTCAGGTGTGAACTCTGCGACGTCGCGTTCAGCAATAACGGACAGCTCAAGGGACACATTCGTATACATACTGGTGAGTTCCACCTTCATTTGTACCATAAACATTTGGAATTTTTCGAGGTGTGTACATTGGCGTAATTGACCAGAGAACTAGATGGACCTGACACTTTTGAAATGTTGACCGGGGATCTCTTTCTTGCGTGGGGGATGTTGTACGTGGGATACTGTTCCTATTAAATCTTGAAATTTCTGGAGTTAGTTTCCCAAAGTTTTCAAATCTTCAGATTTTTTAATTTTGCTCCAGAAAGATTATAATTACGCCAATGGCTGTAAATAGAAAAACGTACCTACCAGTGGAGTTGTTTTAAGTACATACGTCTTCTATTATTTTCGTCAACACAATGGTTTACAGTTTTTTGTTTGGTTCGAATACCATGAGGATTGTGTCGATTAAAAATAGATTTCATTTAAATTTAAATAAAATATGAAATATCGCTGTTATTAAATATTGAAATGATATAAACGATGAATTTTGTAAATTTCAGGTGAGAGGCCGTTCAAGTGCGATGCAGAGGGTTGCGGGAAATCGTTCACCAGAAACGAAGAGCTCACGAGGCACAAGAGAATACACACAGGAGTTCGCCCACACGGATGCATAGTTTGCGGGAAACATTTCGGACGAAAGGATCATCTCAAGAAACACATGAGAACGCACGAAAATCGAGATCCTTATCGAGTATCAGCAGCAGCGCTAGGAATGTTCGCAATCGGTCAAGTTCTCCCACCGGCTCCTCCATTTCCTCCATATTTGTATCCCTTTTGACAGGAATTTGATCACAGCGATGGAATCGCCGTATATTTTATAAAAATCGATAGATAATGTTACGACTTCTTTTATATTTTATACAGTTTGACCAAGAGATTTTATATATTTTGTACTCGAAGAGTATTGTGATCTATTATATTGTAAATATTAGATTATTATATTACATATATGTATTTATTAGGATGATAGTACAAATTGTCGTTGCCTTGATACGAGGATTCTTCGTTTTATGAAGAGTCATTTGCGAATGTTCGTCAATATTATTCGATAAGAATCGAAATATTTTTGATACTGACTTTATCGGTACTAGTCATGAGGATAGACTGTATTTATAGACTGTAAAATATTGTAACAAATGTGAGAATATCTATGCACAGATATATACAAGAGATTATAATATAATTTACGAATAAATTGTTATGCATTTTTTGCCAGTAATTTACGTGTCCACTTTTATGGCGAGAAATTACCCTAAAATTAGTCAAAGTTAAGTTAAAATGATTAAGAGCAAAAATAGTTTTAATAACTCCATGGGAAATCTACTTTTATCTAATTATGAAATACTTCCATTTCAATTTCGAATCCTATTTTTTCTTATAGAAACAGTACATTTAAAATCTTCAAGTTTAATTTTGAAATAGTTAGATATACCTCCACATTGTTATTCGAGGGAAGTCTACGTACCACCATTTTCCCAACAATTAAATATAAGATGGCGTCACTAGAACCCTCTGCAAACCCTATTCAAAGAATAGGGAATCCCCTTCTCGTGTTATAGGGTGGCTGTCAGGGAAGGGCTGGTACAGAAACGGGGGTTGAGCCCTTTCGCTGCACAGAAGGGACGATTACCGTGTGCAAACCTATCTCTGCCCTTCTTCCGTCTTCTTTTTTACACTCTTCTCGCAATACGTTTTTGTGGGACAGCTCGTGGTCGCATATATAAATGTTTCGGTTGATTTCGGGGTGGGAAGTTCTAAAAGGGCGGTGTCAAGATTTGAGCAGGGAAAAAACTGCAATTCAATTATTCTTCTCCCTTAGTTGCCGTATCGTTTCGACAACGTATCAAAAGCAACAAATACTATCTATTGCAATTACTTTGTATCTGATATAAAAGCATAAAAGTATAAAAGTTTATGCATGAGATAACGTATCAAAACTTTTTTAATAGTAATTAACATGAGTCAGTTAATAATCCCTGTAGGATAGACCAAAGAAGATAAATAGTGTATGCGATGAAACACGATGCGATAAGATAAAAGTACGTCACTCGAGAAAGATCAGGAATGAATCGGCTAACGCAAATTTGAGAAAGTTTAGCACTAAATGCATTAGATTCTCACACTTGGTCACGCAGATTTTCGGTTCCATAGCGGGGTAGCAGATACCCTGCTGTGACATTCGTTCGAGCTCGTTGACACCCTCCTACTGATCTACTGATATATGACAGTATAGCTTCCTGACTTCTACGGTGCAATTCTCGCCACTTTTCCATCTCTCTTCTGCAAATATCATTTTACATATTAGGCTCACTTTACACCTTATAACAAGGTTCATCGCATTTTGTATTTCAGCGATTTATTAATTTTATACTTATATTTGTTTATTCCCTCTCCTCTTCAAAATTGTCTTTCCACGACAATGTGTGTACTTTTCCCTCCTTTGTCTTCATGAAACGTGGATCACCCAAACGTCAGTAGTAAGAGGGTGACTTTGGTTCTATGGGGTTGGTTTGGTTAAACGTGTCCCGGATTACAACGGTCCTCATCCTCTCTAATCTCGGATTACAACGCCGGTTCTCTTCATAGTTTGACAAACTAATACCAGGATTTGAGAGGGCGTTTATTACTTTATGCTGTTATTTGCGTTCTACCACAAACAAACGGGTATTCCGTAATTATTGGTTCGCAGAATTACTTTATTGTCGCCATTTTTATATTAGTACAGTCGAAACGGTTGACACAGAAAGATTTTACCTATGGATATTTTTGAAACAAATAAATTAGACTTATTGCGAAAAAAAATGGATTCGTTATGAAAACATCGTAACGTTTATTCAGTATGATTCAACGCTTCGCGAATAGATGCTTGCTGACGTTCCGTTTGTAAACAGTTCAATATTTTCTTTCGTTAGAGATAAAAAAGTGACGACAATTCGCATCTAATCGGGAAAAGAACAAATATTTAAGTACGAATATGAATATACCGTTTGTCTTTATTTTTAGCGGAATAGACTCTAGATACATTGCCTCCGATGGGACTGTATGGGAATTCTTGGATTTGATGGTATATCAAATTGACAATATACATAACGTCGTAAATAACGACGATAGCGTTACATATTATAGATTTTCTTACAAGTTCTCCTCCGTTTCACACAATTCTATTTCGTCAATTCCGCAATTTCAGTTCCTCTACGATTGAATACCGATCTTCGCCATTATCTGCATCGAGCTACGCACCCCGGCATAAAACTACGGGTGGTCCTGTATATCAGAATGTTTGCCCACGTCATTGTTACGTTTTTGACACTCGATACGTTCCTGTCCCGCTTAAAAACCGTTTAGTGCCTAATAGCAGTCTCAACTTCCTTGTTCGCGTTTCTCGGACGATTCAGGTGGCCGACGACGCAGCATCCTCGTGCTCGACGGGACGCACAGCACACCCGGAGTGCGTTGACTTCCTGATATATGGATTCGCAGGTCCTCCGATCGGAAAGAATATCGACATTCGTTGCTGCGTCCACAATGGAGAAGGCTGTCTTCGTAGGAGACGTTGCAACAGACGTATCAGGGGCAAGATATTTCATGAACGAAGAAAAGGACATTGTCGAGAGAGCAAACGTTACCATAGTGATGTTTGTGTAAATTTGAACAGTCATTGATGTAACTAGGTAGGGGTTAACAGCGGTCTGACACTCTAAAAATATTGTCAGAATGCAATATGCAGTACAATTAACCCTTCGTTGTATTCTGTTGCAAATATGATATAAAGTTATTCTGTTAAACATAAGCAAGCAGAAGATATTGCTTTTACAAAATTGAAAGCAGCACACAACAAAGTGTTATAAATAAAAGATAAACTTTCATTTTTATTCTTCTTTTATTGATTAATCAACTGGTTGATTTTCTATATTGGAACAAAGACATGACACATAAAATCGGCCTCGTATTTGAGTAGTTCTTCGTTACTTTCGAATAGGGTATACTGGCTCGGTCATTACGTTGCCCCCTGGACCATAATTGCATACCATATAGTAATGCTTCCATTCATTTATTTGATATACGATTTTACCACAACCAAGTCTGTTGGTGTTGGCCCAAACTAACTGAGTATAATGACCCGCATTGCCTATATTCCTGTTTATAATTGGATTGATTAAACATTATTGTGCATTGATACTGAAAAAGAATGATAAAGACTTACGTCAATCGAGAAACTTGATTACGATCCATATCCTTTACTTCGTTGTACCACATTTCGACTATATTTAATGGTTGAGTGTTAACTGTTCCGGTGGTCGATGTCATAGCAGCGTTTTGTCCGACATAAAATCTGGCTGTAATAAAATTATCGTGAAATAGTAAATAAATATTTACAAAACTGCAGTTACATATAGTTTGAGATCTTACAAACGGATCTGCATGAATCATGGCCAAATTTGCACTGATTCGTCCACCTTTGAGCTATATCGGCTATTTCGTTGTCCCAAACCTGAAATTAAATCAAATTTTCAAAATTTTCAGATTCCCAATTTTTTTATTTTTTTATTTATTACTGTACCAATCGTTGCATGTTTGCTGCCGGAGGCTGTGGTCCTGGCTTTCCTCTTTTCTCGTTACCGTTCTTCACATAGTCTCTGTAATAATTATGTGCAAAAATTAATTCGTTCTTCTCTTTGTCCGTAAGACCCACAGATATCACTTTGCCACAGGCTGCTGCTGGTTTCGAATTCTAGAATAAAATCGAATAGTGATATGAAATCATCACTTGCAAATAAATGAGTAAATACAATATTAGCTGAATATTAAAATATTAGTACTGGCTGGATGCAAACATATGTAAATATTAGAATATGTTAAAAAGTTAATACTCACCGGATACAAACATAGCGTGTGCTGTTTACCCTGCGCAGTGCACATATTATTATTGCAGTCGATAGCCGAAATTACGGCGATCGTAAATGCAGTCACAACAACGAAACACAAAAACTTTGTCATGATTGAATATGTTCTGCCACCCACAATTGCTGCCGTGTAAATGAATGTTCAACGAACGAGCAAACTCGTATTTATTTGTTGCCTTATCAGTTTAGTTATATAATCAGGTAATTTCTTACTATCACGATTTTCCTTCCTTCTCTTCTTCGTTTCTTTCTAGCCTGACTTGTTTAAGCATTTTTCCACGATAAATTGCACCAGTTTTTCCCATTGTGAAATATTAATATACGCAAGTAACAATTTTGATGCTTGAATGAGTGTTACTGTAATTATTTTGAAATTTATGTTATCTATTATTATCTCGAAAACTAGCAAGTTTTTAAATACCGCAAAATAAATTCATTTATGTTAAATATAATTGACTTTGCAAGGTGATCGAATTATTGAAATATCTTCAAGGCGAGATTATGAGTTATAAATGGAAATTACTAGACGACGACTTCCGGATTGATTACTAGTACTTTTTTTCCTTGTACGTACAAAAATAATCTTGAATTTTTGAACGACCTCGACGTTGTACGCTTCTTATTCTTCCTTTAATTCTTGACGTTAAAAAATGGGACTGCAGTAGGCGGGTGGCCACTCCTGCAAAAGAATCCTGAAAATCCTGAATGGATCCATTGATACTCGCACCTAACTCTGGAATTCGGTCGTGAGAATTGTTGTCGACATTTTTCCACGTCTCTTCTTCCCTTCAAAATATATGACAAAGAAGAAACAATTTGATCTTCGTTTGTGTAGAGGACACTTTGATTAGATTGTAAGATTATTGATACGATTCCTATAATTCTACTGATTCAACCTTATACTGATACCTTATACCTTAAATCAATTTTTTATTAAAACTTAGGTTCTTCGCTTGGTCGACTAAAGCATCACGTCATCATTCGTCATAAAGTTTTCTCGTTTTCTTCAGTGAAAAACTGTAGGCTTCTTCTTCGTGCGGCTAGAATGGAAAGGAAGACTTTGAAGATAGTTCGCCTGGCCGTAACGAAGCAATTATTAATGGTTGGTCTACAGAATGAATAAGCAAACAGAAGGCTGACTCGTGTTCCTTTACTCATTCACGTTTTGCTGAATTCATTGAAGAATTTTCTGTTTGAATATTCATTCAGAAATATTACTAGCTCTTTCCTTTTCCGAAGAAGGAGAAGGAAAACGCTGTACATATTTAGTCATTCTACTTTTTCAATAAAGACATACGATTGAATAATTAATCTTCTTGGTCATCGGGTTTGTTACTGTACTTGAAAATTCCCAAATTTTCCAAACTCTTCTGACAATGATTTTGATTATGATTGAGAGCTCGGTGGTTTCGGTGTTCGAACCTCAAGTTCGATATTTCTTTTCGGGTCTTCGACATTATCACTCTTCTTTCTCACTCTCAACATAAACACGTTGTCATTGCCTTCGGTGACACGATCCGTGTGCACTTCCTGTGAAGCTGCACCATCCAGCACAGGAAATAGTGTGAAGGTTCTGCATTGGTCATTAGTATTGGGACCACCTCTGCATCGACCAACCTGATTCAAAAGAGAGCAATAATAATTATTATTAATGATAATAGTAATAGTTGTAACAGATCAAAGCAAGACTACCTCGTAAGAAATGGCTTGTGGTTTGTCACTCTCGGTGTACTTCTTTCCAACCTGCGCCTTGGATTGTACACGAAAGAGGATTCGATTGTTATTGGCTCCCTTCAATATTTTTGGCCCTTCTTTACTGGTAGGTCTCTGTATTTCAACCACGTCACAGTCACATGGTGGATCCCAGTTCTTACTTCTCCTCGATTTATTCTTGTCTCTTTCCATACGGATTATCAATTGATTACTGTTCATGAGTGTTCCGATTTCTCGGTAATATTTCGACGAAGAGTCGCCTGATGATTGCTGAGGTGGTGGACATGGTGGAGGACATTGTACCGGTGGCATAGGAGGACAGGAGTACATGTTTGAAAATGATGATTACTGTTAATTAATGTTGATGAGAGGAACACTTATAATTTATAAGCGAAAATTTATTTAATGCATGTTTTATGATGAATGTGGGTTAGCGGAGCGTGTTAAAGCAGACTGGGCTAATGGATGTAGGATCGATTGCTTTGTGCATCGTTCATGATATTCTGAGAATCGAATATCTTCATAGTGTACAGCCAACCTCGCCATCATGGCACCCGTTACAAACATCCACTAAATTTGCATAAATTCTATAGGTCCATTTTAATTATGCTGAACTCTGAAAACGTAACACATTTATATTCTTCAAAAATGGTATCTTATTATATCATTTAAAAAAATTTCACGTATGTTATAGAGTAATAATTAATTTTTACTTTTGTAAGGTTGATCCCAAGTTTTCTTTTATTCTGACAAGATGAAAGAGAACAAAGATGATCCAAGCAACGAACAAATGTGGGTGCCCTCCAAAGCAGGAGAAACCTCCTTGTTCACCCTGCTGCGCCTCCAAAAAAGTGACAATTAAGTCTCCAACTCCTTCAGACATTTTTCCTGCAGCTTCAAGATTAGACGAAGTTTCACAATGTTGTCCTATCCAACCTTCAGACACTTATCAAAGGCCTAGTAAACTTCGTTCAGAGATCGCGGATAGGGGTTTGCCCTATAAAGAGATCGAAGCAATCATAAATAACAATAGAGTAGTGATCAGAACGCAGACGGAACCTGGTAGACCCGACTATGATCCTCCATGTGACTGCAATGAAGATGATCTTCCTGTTCGACAAATCGAACCCGATGAAACACAACAAAGTTCAGGAAACCGAACAGTAACCCTGTATCCTGCGCCTCCAGCGGAAAAACCTGAGGATGACAGTATCGACAATAAGAGTTCGAAGATAGTGGCGATCGAACCTCCTATTAAAGCGAAAGTAGAGAATCCGAACATCTTCTTGTTAAGGATGAGAAAGCAGACTGTCGTGGGCGATAGGAGGTACAATATCGATTTTGAATTTAAAACACCCCGTCCTTGGTCAACGAAGAAGCGATTGGAGTACATCGAGCAGCAAACTCAACTGTCGCAATCTACGACTGTACCAACGACGAAGCAAGATGGCCAAGAACGAAAGACAAAGGCTTCCGGAAAAAGTAGAAAGAGAAAAAGACGTTGAACGAGTTAATGATAAAAGCCAATTTTTTCCTTTGAAAATGAAGAAACTGATGTACCACGCGTCTGCTGCTTTATCCACATACCTGAACCATGAGGAATAGATTCTCGAGACGTCCGTAAAGGAATTATAATTTTTCATCGAAGCAACACGAACCCTCCCAAAATTTCGAAACGTCTCGATGTCAGCTCGTGAACTTCACTCAACTCTTTTGTCTGCGTCGCTCCGCATTTTTTTCTTAATTCTCTGGCATCGAAAACGGGGCTCCAGTGGGCGGGTGGTCATTTCTGGTGCTTTGGAAAAAATGGTGAATGGTTCGATGCCTCCGGGTCCATTCAGATACGCACCTGACTGCTGACTTCGGTCGTGAGAATCGCTTCAGAGATTTTTTGGGTCCAAATTGACGTCCTGTTTGTTCGAGGATGAAAGACTCAAGATAGAAGGATCTTCGCTTTTTTTGTTCTACAAAAAAAGAAGAAATAACAGGTGAGATTTATTTGTGGTCGAAGGAAATTGATCGCGAAGAATAGTTGATTTTGTTCATTCTAGATTCTTTGTTAACTTATTTTGTGACGTTTTATGGTTTGATAATTATATTTCTCCGTATTCCATTTAAATTGCATGGATTATGAAAGTTATATATTAACTTCGCGTTGTATGATTTTTTCAGTTTTGAAGAAAATATTTCTTTTGAGATAAAATATATTTTATGAACTACAGGTATTCACGAATAGAAACGATGTGGACATATTGAGAAATCAATGATTTACCGTTAGCCAGCTCCTTCGAAAGGCTATTTACTTTGAAATGGATCAATGGTTAAGTGTTAAGATATCCACGCCCAGAAAAAGGGCGCGATGGACACCTGTCGTGCCCTGGGATATACCTGTTCCTAAACTACTTGAATGAAAACTCCTAATGCTTTTCGATCGAATTCTGGAAGATCTTATACGTCATTTGTCACGAATAATTAACCATTTTTGGATACAGAGGTTTCCTATTACTTTGCTATTCTCCTCGTCCAAATCGCAAGAGTTACAACTAAATTATCTCCTTATAACAAATTACTACAATGTATTCACGATTGAATAAATAGACTGAACATTATATAAAAGATATACAAACTAATATATAATATTCTTAATATATAATTCTACAACAGTAAAATATATATTATTAATTATAATAAGATAAATTTAATAAACGCTGACATAGCTTGAGAACCTAAAGAACGAAAAGAAAAACTAAGATGGCAACTGTCGTAGAGTACATAAAAGTGTCGTTCGAGTTGTGTGGTCTTGTTCAACAAAGAGGGTAACCAATAAATTAGGTGCGCCAGAAGAAAGACAGACATTCGATGTACGAAAAATAGCCGTGACACGTATTATCACGGCGGTAGGTGGAAAACCAGTCGCTCTTTCCAACCGAGAGACGCCTCGTAAAGAAAAAGTCTGCGGTCACTACTGAATAGAACGACAAGTGACCGCGATATTATACGTGGGACGAATCTCTTCACAAGATAGAAAAGAATCTTCAAGCATTTTGGAAAACGTCTTTCACTTGAAAGAGTGGCGATAATTCACAAGTTTCGATTCTACGACCAAACATTTTCGCACGCTTCTAAATGAGACAACTTCAACAATCGTACTTTGGAAGGTAACGATTTAAGACCTTTAGGATCGAAAAATTAATACGAAGAAGAAATACAATGCGTAGAAAATACAACGCAACCAAATATTCACGTATACAATTTTTACATTTATCCCTCGTTTATTAATAAAGTTGACTTTGTTAACTTTAATTAATCATAGACATATTTGGTGAGAAATAAATTCACAACAAAATAGGCAGCAGGTAGTGAGAACGTGCGACTTCGCTAAGGGTGGTCCACGTCTGTTTCATTGTTACAAAACCACCGCAACCGAAAAACGCGGTGACACAGTCCACAGGACGTAATATCATCATTATATCTCGTCACACAGATGCGTCGATATTTCCATTTGATATTGCGGTTACGTGGCTTTTGTGTTCTCTTTCTGTCTTCTCTGAAGCGAGAACCCCTGGAGAGAAGAGGTATACGTCGCTGCGGGGTTGTTTAACCGACTTGCTTCCCCTGTCGACAGCTACCGGTAATCTGTACGTTTCTCCCTTATACTGCCACCATTACCTGCAAAATATGCAACCATTATGAATGGGAAAAGGACGTTTGGAATCTGGGACAAATTGCCGAGATCCTTTTGAGATAATATTTGCGTGCGGTTCGTTAGGGACTTGGTATCGATCATGAGGTATATGGACCAGGATTGTTTGGACCCTCGCTATTTATTTATAGGATTCGAATATTTGTTCAAATATTTAACACCCTGAGTGTCATGTCTTCCATTTCTAGTCATTTACTTCAGAAATCATTTAACAATATAATATAAATTATGAATAATTTTGTTAAATATATAATTAATAACGTTAAATATATATTATTGAGATAACAATTATATTATTGGAGTATTGAAGTATTTTTGTAATCGAATCCATGTCGATTCTATCACTCGTCATTTATTCTGCAATCGCAGGCGAGTCTTCAACAATTTTTCGTTTGACAGACGTATCCAAATTCACGATTTCGGTCTAACCATCATCACCATCATTAGGAAGATCCAAACGTTTATCATGCTCGAACCACTAATTGTCCTGACAGTGTTGAACTGCTTCTTCATGTTCAGCTCGACAGTGACAACCTGCGCGTTATGGTAATCAATGTTATCGGAACGTTCTCTGCTTCATTCTCTTCAACAACGAATCGATACCAATAGGTGGCAATATCGAAGTCATCGATGTTGTTTCAAAAAGGACACGACAGCAGCGAAACGGGACATGTCGAAGATGAAGACACATCCCGGAAAATCGCCGAAGAGAAACGGGAATGGAAGACAGGAGAGCGTCGTGAATGGAGTAGATCGTAACAGATCTAATTCTATCGTTCATCGAGATAGCAGAAGTTCGAAGAGGAACTCGAGACAGAAATCGAAGTCGAACACAAAGTACCTGCTGCAGGATAAAATACTCAGCGCGGACGAATTGTCTTCGATGTAAATATTAATTTGTTGCGATTTAAATACGTGGAAAGGTGGCTCGACAATTTGTGGGTGCAGGATTTAACCTAACGTGTTCATACGATTTCAGATCTGGTAGTAGAGAGTTCGAAGAAACAGCAAGAATGTCGGAAGCTTCCCAAACAGCCAACGATACGAAATCCGCTGTGGTGATGGAGTATTCGACAGTACAAAAGATCGTACAAATTTTAGAGGATGATGTAGATTTGTCTGCAACAAGGATGGCTATTAAAGGATTCAATACTAAACACCATCATGATGACAAGAAATTAGAACAGCACGTTGAAGAAAAGTTTGAGACTGTAACCGTGCACCAACCGGTCACTGAAGAACGATTCGATAGTATAACGTCATAATTTTTTATCTTATATGTTTTAAAATCAACGAAAATCACTCTGCTATACAATATAAAAGATAGTGCATATAATGCGGAACATTTTAAAATGTATGAATATTTTTAGATAAAAATATTAATCGATTATTACGCAAGTTATAGTTTTTGTGTCGTACAACCCTTTTATATAAGAAATTTGATATGTCCAGCCACCTTTCTGCGCGGATCACGATGTTCTGGTGGTCTCAAGGTTTACAATGGTGGGGAATACATACTGTGTACTAAACGAAACCAAGAAAATTCTTCAGCTTCGAGTTGATACTGCAGTTTAACGTTGGCCTCCATGCGCTACACACAACATTTTTGGGACAATTTTTGCTATCCATCTAACGATATCACATTTGTGATTTTATTTTCTTTCGAAGTGTAGTGTTGAATCTTCCATTTACCATAAATTGCTTTGACTACCAGGTGAAATTAAGTAAGTAAAAAATATAAAACAAGGAAATTTTTATTTTCTCTTGTACTTATCGTATTACTAATCAAATTATTTCATTGTTTAATTAATTCAATAAGTGTTGTAACTAAACTGATACTCTTTCGAAACTTAAAATATATTAATAAAAATATAATTATCTTTTAATTGAAATGATATTTCTCTGAATATCTCCAATTGTTATTAACATCAAAGTGTTCTAATTTGTTATACAGAAAATATAAAAATTTATATTGTAGAAATCTCCTGCATCCAGGAGACAACAAGGTCATGTCATTAGCAAGTTTTTCATGGTTTAAATGATGACCATTTCAATTAGCATCTGGTTTTGTACATACAAACAGAGAACGGCAGAGTTCAAGCAATCGTTGCTTAAAATTTTCCGACGTTTTCCATTAAAACGGATTAATTAAAATTAAAAACCTCTTTGATTACAGAATTAGGAGTAAATGTATACATTGATGTAATAATAGATTACTTGAATATTTGGAATTAAAAAGTTTGAAAACCTGAAATCTACTTTCGATTCAGAATCAGTAACTTGGAATATTTCAATTTCAATGTAAGTCGAAAGAATTTTGAACAGAATTTGTCAATCGAAATCACGCCTCTGCTTTTCATTGTTTACATCCATCATACTTTCTCTTCACGAATGGCTATTTTCTCAATATTCACACCGGCCCTAATGAATTTCGATCACGTATAACACGCGTCCAAACGTTACTAGTCCGAAAACGAGCTTTCTCCAATCGACATACAGAAAACGTTTGCACCCAAGATTCGATAGTGATGCAACACTCAATCAGTATAGAATTCTATTCACGTAGAATCTCTTTTCCGTGGCGTTCGTTCTTTTATAAATGGGGAATCGTTTCACCTGCAGGGTTTCGATAGTTTGCGTAAACGGTATTTGTCGAAGGTACATAATCTACGCCAGGAAACTTGTCACAGATAAATCGTGAGTCATCGATGATTACGATGACAAATTACTACTTTATTATCTAAAAACCCTGGAAGAAACAGTAATAATATTTTTTATCTTTAGGAATTTCCAACGCACGCAACAAGTGTCAATATTTAATATTATTTGAAGAATCGTTACCATGTTTTAACTCCGCGCAAAACTGATAATTTTCTGAGAAGAAAAAGAGTGCTCGTCCTCTATACTTTCGCAATTGTTAACAATTCTTTTACGCAGTTCCGTTCATTTCAAGACTTCCGGTTAGATAAGGTAAATTTACCTTTACAGGATGACACTGTTACCGCCGACGGTCGAGCAACAGAAACGCATAAACGAGGAAGTTCCACCCGATCCGGAAATGAGGAAACGCGACGTAGCTGCGATACGAGAGTGGCTGAGGAAACAACCTCATCTGCCTAATCATATGGGTCCAATTTCTGAAATTTCATTATTATATATTAACACACAAATTATCTGATTATATTATACATATGACATTTTTATGATTTACAACCATAGTTTGTTTAGATGTTTGAAACTAGTTCTTCACGTTGACCCGATTGAATTACAGATGACGCGAGATTGGAAAGATTCTTGTTTGGTTGCAAGAACAGTTTGGAGAGATGCAAACTGATTCTGGAGCGATACTTCAGCGTTCGTACAGCAATACCGGAGTTCTTTGCGGTCCGTGATCCTTTCTTACAGGAAATTCAGGAGTGCTGCGAAGCAATGTAATTAATGTGATTTTTGTAACG
Source organism: Megachile ligniseca (assembly GCA_945859555.1). NCBI lineage: Eukaryota > Metazoa > Arthropoda > Insecta > Hymenoptera > Megachilidae > Megachile > Megachile ligniseca. The sequence goes on along the minus strand of OX243788.1, from coordinate 10,119,691 downwards.
ATGTAATCAATGTAATTATTAACCGCTGATTTTATAGTGTATTTCGTGTTAATATATCCGTAGACATTACTTCGTTTTGCCATCGTTGACGAAGGATGGACATCGCGTGAGCGTTTTACGACTGCGAAATACTGCAGTGGAGAAGTTTTCCATTCAGGCGATATCCAGAAGAATTCTTATGGTATTGGATACGCGTTTGATGGAAGAACGTTGTCTATCCAATATCATGGTCATCGATCTTCAGGTATCAACGTCTAAAAATTGAAATTAGAGATACAGTCAAGTACTATAAATACGTTTATACGTAGAATTATTATATTAAAGTTTGTCAAACTTGCTTAAAATATTATAATATATCTGTAAAATAATTAACTACCACTCCGTAATGAACGTAAATGTCTGATAAAGTAATATGGTAATTATTCAATAATATAAGCTCCAAGTGTTTAATTACTGGAACACAATTGCTTTATCTGCAAATGATCTCATCAGGGATTTAGCGTGGTCCACTTCACGAAATGTAGTCCAACGCAGAGTATCGTGAGGAAATCGATGTTGGCGGTTCAAGATAGCATGCCGTTACGTCTTCATAGAGTTCACTTCCTCCATGCACCTGCATTTATAGAGAATGTTCTTAACATATTTTACCCTTTGCTCAAAGAACGACTTATTCAAAAAGTACGTAATTTTAATTATACTTTATTTGTCGAACTGGAAATCCTTTTATAATTCAAGTGTCCATCATTATTTTGAAGTTTCGCATCCATACCGGTGGCGGAGAGGAATTGTATCCTTACATGGACAAAGTAATGCTGCCAAACGAGTGGGGTGGTCAAGCAGGCACCTTCGATGAGCTCAATGGTATCTCAAATCTTCCTATCTTTCTTCAACGAATTACCTATAATTGAAACTGTATAATCAATTTTGTAATTTGGGCTGTCTTAACCGAGTTATGTAAATACTTTCAGACGCGTGGAAGAAGAAAATCGAAAAGAACAGAGACTGGTTCCTGCGGGAGGAGAAACTCAGCCGAACAAACGAGAAAGTGAGACTGCCCGAATCTAAATCGAGGCTGTTGATTGACCTGGAAGGGTTGCAGGGTTCTTTCAGGCAATTGAATATCGATTAAATGAGTACATTCTACAAAATTAACATCCTTCATAATGAATAGATCATATTCTTCTGCTGAATATGAGTACCTATGTATGAATATGTTCGTACATGTTTCTGATAAGAGGACTTTGTGATAGCCGATAACGTTTTATGAAGTCTGCCTCCAGATAGCGCCATGAATCACTTCTGAATTCCTGCACAGGTATTATCGGGACAATTTTGTGGAATGAAAGCTAGAATTATCTAATCTAACGATCTAATGCGTCGTGTGTATCAAAGCTGTTTTATATTGTAATATTTTGTAAAGGATATACCGAATTTTTATGTAACTCTTACGGATAATATATCATTTTTGTACATTAAATAGAATTTTGGTACTTTGGGATCCTCAGTAGTAATCACTGCAACATAATTTATTTTTCATAAAGCTAGACTACCTCATTCCTACTAATTCCGACTAATTGAATCCTCAGTTGCTACCGGCAATCAAATATTCCAGTTGCAATCGTTAATTGCGTTAAACATTGCCGAACACTGGCCTCCGTCCAGAATGATTTAAAGCAAGCAAGCAACGTGCAGCAAATTGCTGCGTTCGTTTATCAGCCTATACACGATCTAAACTATTGCACTTAGCAATTGCATCGCACGACCACTTCCAGAAGCTTAAGACCGCCTCGTTCGGCGTACGTAAGTAAGTAAGTCTTCTTTCGTGTTCGTTTAAGAGACTTGATAAGCTAATGATGACCCAAGTCGAGGCACGGGACAACAGCAATGTAGAAATTCCTTTTGGCTGTGTTCGGTTCGAACGCAATTGTTTGCTCTTAACTCACGAGTGACTTCTGACGTATTAGTACAATACTTGCAATCGGTGACATTTGTCGGGACGGAAAAACAGTTGTTATCTGCATGCGAAAGTGCAGCGAGGTTTGCGAACGAGGCGACAAAACAACATATTTTGTTATGAACGTGTCGAAAAACGGCATAACGTCGGTGTAGATAACAGGTAATTGTTTAATCATTTGTGACCATTCCTACGTTATATTTATATATAATATAACGTTAATCTTATCTGCTGTAATTTATTTGCGCTTAAAATTATAAATACTATGCTTCATTAAGTTTCATCTGTCTCCTTAGTTCAAATAACTTTAGCCATTCACGATATTCATTTCGAGCAAACTTATCCTCCCTCTAATATAATTCTAAAAATATTTCAAAAACAATTTGGCCACTTAAAATTGAGCCAAAGAGCAAATAAAATTGCTTTTCGAAAGAAAACTGACCGGGGAACGATCGATTACGCAAACGGCAATTAATTCGACTAATTCAATGACGGTGACCGTGCTGGCTAGATATACAATGTTCCTGTCCTGCCACACTGTACAGTACGGCAGGGTGGATTGATTTTTCGCCCCCTGACGTCACTACGGGACTAGCATGCGCGTGCCGGTGAACCAGGCATCCCGACGCCTTTTATTTCCTTGTCTCGTCTTTTACTTTACCTAATCACCAACTAATTACTTATTGAAGTCTCATAATCTTCGGTAGCAAATAGACTTAGGTTCATTGCTCTTTTGTATTTCTAATCGGTCGTTGCAAGCCATAATTCTATACGCTAGTCAATTTTTTTACGGCAGACACTTGCAGTCCACTCTTTTTGCTTGGCACAGATAAGTCAGACTTCTGCCAAAGATAAAAAGAAGGGAAAAACAGGCCGCCTTGGTTAATTTGTAATAAGAACTGCAACCTGGACCTATACACACATTGGCGTAACTTAGTAATGTCCAGAGAGAACCTACATACTTTTAAAAATAGATTGATTCTCGCAATGTTGTGTGGGACGATAAAATCTCATACAGCTTTAAAAAGTTAGAAACTTTTAAAAATTCTAATTACGCCGATGCTTAAACATGACAAACTCGGTATACGGTAACGCCGAAAAGTTTTCGCATATTCACGCTAAAGCTTAGCTATCAAAGCTCTTTTACCAAAGCTGAAACCTGCAGAAAATACCCCATCGTCATGAAAGAAACTCTAATGGTAAAGCAGAGCCAGCAAAGGGGCGGAACTTGCGATGGGGTGGCAGACTGGAGGGTTAAGATTCGAGAACGGAGCAGGACGTGTCGGGGTCAGAGACAAGTTCATTCAGTGTCGCGCGGTTGGTCGACTACACATTGTTTTTTGTCGATCTGACTTCGGTTCAGCCGGTATTCCCCTCCTTTTTTAATACACTCTCCTTCTTCATCGAGTGATCAGCAAGCATCAGGAGGGACGGATTGGTCGATGATGATCAAATAGCTTCGCGAACCCGTTTCTGTTCGCGCTGAACGAGCAGCACACGTGCGCCGTCACGGCGACGGGACGCGTTTCTAGGCGGCTTAACATGGTCTGGTTACGCCGCGACGCTTTCGATCGACGGACCAGAGCTGGGTCGACGCTCAGCAAACTACCATTGACGAGCGGTGCGCGATTCTTCGTTCTTCGTCGTCCACAGAGATCCTGAAGACTGGTCATACTCGTGAATTGTCCTCTTGGTGAACACGTTCGGGTAGGATTCAGACGATGAAGAGGCGACTGACCTGAAAAGAAGAATTCGCGTTAAGCAAGAGAAACGCTAGGGAGCATCGCGCGAACTGTCGAGCGACGAGGGCCGATCTAAATCCATGAGGGCTATCCACCACGGTCGGCTGCTCTGTTCCCCGCACTGGTATGCCCCTCCCCACTTCTTCGATTCGCCAGGACGTCAGCTGGAACTTGCGTGGTGCGTTCTGGGTGTGCAGCGTGCTGCTGCAGCTTCTAGTCCATTGTCACGATCCGAAAGACGATAGGAACTGGAAGAGGAAAGAAAATCCTGCGGTGGAAGACATCCATCAACAAACTCCATCAAGATCAGACTGAGTCTTCGTGTCTAGATTCACGTAACGTTACCATTGTTTCATTGACGCGAGTTCGTGGACAGTCCTTGCCAAACCAGGACATTGTTCTTCGGTTGAATCGTAGCCAGTGCGTGTGAACGATCGTGATTGTCCCTAGGATTAGTCTGGTACATTGCGACGGATGCTTTGCATAAGTCTGGCGAGTCGATACGTTTGTGTTGCGCTTCAGCGTGAAAGAGGCAACCAGCACGAGGTTGATCTTTGTCAATCGAGAGGCAGTCATTGACGAAACGCTGTCGCAAGTCCTGGGAAGATTCGACAAAGCATTGAGTCGGGGATCCTTCGTCCAAACACATCAATCATCCGGTAAGTGATTGGTTAAATGCAATAGTGCAGAATGTACGCAAATACAATATTCGGTGCAATCAGTCGACGGTCGTTTACTGTTGCTCGTGTAGCCGGTACTTTGCGAGGATTTCCTATCAGTGCTTCGTTTCGTCATGCACTATCAACTATCCGCGACAATCCCGGTTTGAAATTATGTAAGAGACCGCGTTACGCATAACTAACGCGTCCCTGGCGTGCATAATGCGCTAACCATATGCGTATTTTTCATACCATATCTTGAACTAACTAAGTATCTATGTTCACACATCCAATCGTTTGTTTCGTCGTCGGCGTAAAGTGTAGGCAAACTCCATGAGATCATCGTTACAGAGGAAGCGTTTCCCGATGAATATGTCAGAAAAGGAAAATAAATTCCTATGAGAGTAATCGCACTGCACTATTCGTCAGAAAGTGCATCCACTGCAACGACAATCTTAGAGGCACACGTGTCACGACCATCTGGACATTTCAGATGAACATCGGGTTAACCGATCGGTCAATTAACACGTTAGCTGATCCGTTGTAATTTTGATCAATGATGGTCCACTTAAGTGACCGTCGAAAAGCTTACGTGCATGGTTGTACATTGATGTGCACCAGCGAGGTGTGCAAGGGACAGAATTTTAGCGTCACAGATAAAGAATACAACTATACTATGTAGAGTTATAGACTAAAACTATCGAAAATCTCATTAAGTAGTATTTCTATCATTAACAAATCTAATCTATTATTCTCATGACATTTCGTTATACTGTTATCGACAGTAATTTTATTTTCAATGAAACTATCGATTATTCTGACGGTATTTAGCTATTTTTACTACCTATACCTTCACGTATGTAATAAAATTAAATAAGTAAGAACATTTCACATGAAATAAGTGACTATATAAATCAAGCATAAATTGATGCGTCACCAAACATGGTTGCTACAGCGATCAACGTATTAATATTGTTACATTTCTAGCGAATGTCCATCGACTTCAAGTATGCAGCAAACGTGTTAATCGGCGATTGATTTATGCCGTTTAAGGATGCAGTTTTAAATTGACCAAAGAACAACGTATTCGCGAACATTTCACGATTAACCGTTGAAAAAGGTCGGCAATAGGAGCAGCGTTTATTTAATTAATGCGGCCGCCGTGCGGCTCGTTGACCCCGCCGCAATGCTCGGACTCGCATCGTCCTTCGACAAAATTGATTTACCGCCTAACCACAAACCAACTCGCGTTTCCCGCTCGGTTAAGAATGCGCCACCATCTCTAACCTCCTTTTTTCTTCCTTCTGCTTGTCGCTTTTCTGTCGTTTTTATCCGATTCGCTCACCTACCGACCGTTCTTCTTCTGCAATGCGTCAACGGACCCTCCGCACGCAATACGCGTTGGATTTAGATCTTCAGATTGCTTTATCCTAAAATCGATAAAAAGGTTAGCTTGAATATCATCGTGGGTGTCGTGTGTTCTTCTTTGCTTTAATGATCGTTTCGTGACTAAATTAATTGGTTCGTCATGAAACGAGTAATAATTTATAAACGTTGACGTAAGTAGGATTTGGTTGGGGTGGGCTAGATCACTTAGCATTAATAATAGCACCGACGTTTTATACCAGATATAAATAGCTTTTAACAATTTAAATATTTACAATTTGTAACTTCCGTTATATCTAAATTATTAATAATAGCTAATACGAAATACCCTGTACCTCTACCACAACCTGAGAAGAACCAATTCACATTTTGAAAAGGGGTCAAGGCATATCTGGTTGCTACTCATGTAGTTACGCCAATGTTCATAATGTATATAAACCAATAAAAAATTAGTATCTTGAGTATACCTTTCCTGAACACCGATTTATGTTGCTGATGTGTAGTAAAAGACCTGAGAATGATGCACGTATGTATTCAAAGAAGCCTTTTGATGCCAAAACAAGGTTACATCAGTATTTTACAATAAAACTCAACCGAATAGACAGAAAATAGTGTTCAACTATTTTTAATCTGAACACTTTGCGTTTTGAGGTCCAATATACGTTTTCCTCCTGTTTCCGTGCTTTACAATTATTCAGATTAATTATTCTTGCGACGGAAATAAATCGCATTCCATCTTTAAATAACATATTTGACTTTGGGGGTCCAAATATTGGATGTTACAATGAGTAATAGTCTGTAAAAATAAATTTCAGTTTGAGACAGGCAACAGGAAACAGCAATGAAGGTATAATTCGTTTGTTTTCTCTGCGTTGCACCCTCGTCAGCGAGAGAAACGCAATTACCGTCGCATCGTTCGCGCCTCTTTAAGTCATTAATTCAAGAGCTCGTCACCAGGTCGTTCCGTAATTTTTCTTTGCCATAAATGATGAGCCACTAACATTATCTGGCATTTATGAGATAAACGAAGCATCATTCTCGACTGTCGAACGTTTCTCAAACTGTTGACTTTAATCACCTTTCTGTATGATCATTTTCCTTCTCAAGCTTAATCCGACTGTTGAGTTTCATTCAAAGCTGATGTATAATATTCCAAGTGTTTCTCCTCGTGAATGAATTGGGATCGCAGTTAACTCTCGTTGCCCTAGAAAATTAAATGAACGAAAATTAGAGCACGTTACAGTATGAGCGTAATATACAGTGTATTAATTTACCGTCGGTCCTCTCAAGATTCCAGGTATTTGTACAAGAAATAAAATTGGAATGAATATTCGATTACGTGGTTAAAGATAATTGAAGGATCGGTTGCTCGAATAGTGGTTTTTTCAATACAGAGAACAGCAAAACCACTTGTTTGTAAGATAGCAACAACCAAGATGGCCGTAAATTTCAATCCACATTGATTGCAAGAATACATCGGATCAAATAACCAATTCTAGGTCAGGTTTGACATCGATGCTGCACGTTTAACGATCGTACGATAAGTTCAAGTGCAGCGTCATCGAACATGGTCCTTTTTTTTCCTGAATCGTTGATTATTTCCAATCGATGGATAATTTAAAGTAAACAGTGACCATCTCGTGGTACCACGTAATCGTAAAGTGTCAGGAATCAATAAGACCTTGTGCACGAAGTTGACAATTAATGTGGAACGTTGACTACGGACAACACAGATTCGAGTCACATTCAATATTACCAATATTGACATTGCAAACAATAATCCGAAAATTACTACTAATAGTAATAGGTCTAGATTAACATATGTTACACTTAAAAACAATATTAACTAAATGTGTTAACACGTTGACTGACAGTATGACTGACAGTAAAACATATTGCAATTATTAACGTGTAGATTGTCACAGTGAAAACAGTCCTATGTGACACGATATAATTAAACAAAAAATTCTTTAACTGCGAGAAACTCTTGACGTACGTCATTGTTAACTCTACTGATAGTCAACGTGTATGTATAACATAGATAAAATTACATACTTAATTGTGTTTATTACAATAATAATACTTCAATCTTATCGTCCAATTATATTAAACTTGCGGCAATCGGCATTAATTATATACATACAATTACATAAGCAATCATCCATCTACCGGTCATGCCGCTTATCGATTCAACAAGCATTTAACTTTAATTTTTCCTATGGATGGAAAAAGTTTCTTTAAAACTTTCTAAAACGCAAGGCTGAATAGCCATTCTACTTCTGATAAAATTGCTTGTCATTATTGCATATCGTTCGTTTCTTCTAAATTATTAGAAATTAACTACATTCCTAAATTATTCTAAACCTCCAGATGGTAGTATCTTCTTCACCTACAACATCGTTATCCTTAGGGAAGCCTACTATGCTCTGTACCGTATTCATTTCAATATATTCTTATAGCACAACTGGATCCTGCCAGGATCTCAACTAGTTACACCAACGCCAGCAGAATTTATGAGGTGTCTGGAATTTTTTTGCTGACGCGGTAGTACGTCAGCCAAAGATTCATATTATATCTTTGTCCTCATCGATCGACTTGGCCATGCCGATTGATACGCGAATTCTTATTGTTGGAACAGATTCATTCACAGACCTCTTCCAAGAATGCGGCGCTATGTATCGAGCGACGAAGCTTTGGCTTTCACGTAGTGACTCACTGATTGTTCTGCATACATCTATAGTCGTTGTCACCTAGCCTAGCACCGGTTATCGACGTGTCTGTTTGAAATACGGCTTTATAGCGTTCAACAGCTATAATGTCGTGCAACTGCCTCGCCTATCCATCTCTCGGTTGGTTTAATAATAATCATTAAAACAATGGGTGCAGTCCTTTTAAACTTTCATAAACTCTTGTAAATATGTTTGATGGAATCTAAAAAGTTATTAAAATATCTTAAATAATCTTAGATGATGAATATATTATATTTCAGGGTTCTTAATAATAATCTTAGTCACAATATTCTGTTTAAAACTATTCATACTTTGACTAGATGGAGTTGATGAAATTAAAAAATTGCAAAGCAACGTTCAGTTTATTGGCTCGAACTGTCGTGGAATGTCCAAGTTTCTCGATATATCTAGACAGTGGTAAGTTTCTGAGAAAATCCTGTGCAATCGAAGATTCGAAGTTCAGCTAAAAGCGTCCAATCTGGGCGACAGTGGTCTCATCTCGTGGTTAAAGCTGGTCATGAACGGACTAGGTTTGTGTCCATGCCTTCGTTCAGGGTTAAGGTGATACAGAGGTTGAGGTTGAAGTTGCGAAGGTTCGATACTAAATATAGAGAAGGCGCTTACGGGGTCAAATCAATAGGCATTCTGCGTATACATATACATATGTATGTATACATATGTACAGTGCCTGAACGACTACACGTCGCGCGTTAAGCTTAAAATACTTGCCCCTACATGATCATCCAGAAACATCTCCTTTTCATGTCTGTGCTCCGTTATTTACTTTTGATTTGCATATCAGCGTTGGCGTAATTAAGACTTTCATTTACAGTGGCTTAGCTCTTTTAGCTTGACTAACAGTGTCAATGTCCTGCTCTAGGACTGACTAAATCTTCAGCGATTTGAATATTTAAGAATTGGCTAGGTCACATTTTAAGTTGGACGTAGGTTCATCATGGTCACGTGTCAAATTTGAACACCTGTATCCTGATATCAAAAGTCCTTGTATTTGTAACGACGATAAACCTCATTTACCAAGACCGCGATAGTAAATTAAGTAGATGCAAAATCGAACGCATTCGGTGCATAAAATATATCACAAAATTCCATCGGTCACGCGATGCGACTCCCGATTAGTCCTTCATGTAAATACACATACCTCCCCGCGTATCAAAGTGATTTTTTCCTAACTAACCTCTATTCTCACAATGATTAAATCGTTTCTACAATTCTGCCAAGGGCATCGCGTGCATGCTCTATCGTGAATCACACATGCACTAGTATGCGAATTTGGTCAGTTCCAGGATCGTAGAGCGAGCCGATAGCCGAGATCCGTGCACATCATAGTTCACGGTGAAGATCGGATGTGGTGGACGTGCTGTTTAGCTGGAGCAACGACAGTGTCAGTATCGGAGGTAGCCGCGTGTACAGACGAGCTGGCACGTGAAAGGGCATATTGGATGAACAGGGGAGATTGTCGGTGATGGACAATGAGCAGCCGCATCAGGAACTGGTCAAGTGCGTGGTCGTGGGCGACACAGCAGTTGGAAAGACCAGACTGATCTGCGCGAGAGCTTGCAACAAACACGTGTCACTCTCGCAACTGTTGACGACTCACGTGCCCACCGTCTGGGCCATCGACCAGTACAGAATCTACAAGGACGTAAGTTTTTTCTTCGAGAGTATCTAAATACACTGCTCTAATCCATGCCGATGTAACGATTCGCTATGAATGTCTTCCATTCATTTTTCAGGTCTTAGAGCGATCCTGGGAGGTGGTCGACAACGTGAACGTATCCCTGCGCTTATGGGACACGTTTGGCGACCACGAGAAGGACCGCCGTTTCGCATACGGCAGGTAATACGTAATCTCTTCTTCGATCTTCACGCAACCGTCGCGAGATTTCTTCGTCAAGATGAAACGTTCGACTCTCTCGCTATAGATCAGACGTCGTGCTACTATGTTTCTCCATAACGAATCCCGTTTCCCTGCGGAACTGCAAAGCGATGTGGTATCCGGAAATACGAAGATTCTGCCCACAGACACCGGTGTTACTGGTCGGATGCAAGAACGACCTGCGCTACATGTATCGAGATGAAACTTATCTCAGCTATTTTCGAGATCGCAGTCCATTCGTGAGGTACGTTATTCATCGCTTTTCTTCCGGGTTTAAAGGCAACATACCCCTTTTCACATTGATTTTTTTCATCCTATATGATAGCTCGTTCAAATGCATCGATGCTTCTTCAACGATGGCCTCTTTGGCAAACTGTGTCAAAGTATTGATTTCACGGGCTCCGCAGGCCTTTCCGATCGGTCACTACTTTTCCTCCACTTATCAAATGAAAATTTCCCCTTTTGAGAACGTAATCGATGCAACGAACGACATTTCGAATGTCTTTAACATGGCGATATCAAATTCCCGTTGGGTAGCAACATTAAAAAGCCAGATTAATAGAACCTTGACATATGGCAAAGGACTCTCGAGGGAACCTCAAAGTTCAGCGTGACTTTCAAGACTTCTCCTTTGTTTCCGTTGCGCAAAGATGACATGTTGACATCCGGAAGGAGTTCGTGTCTGATTGGTTATAATAAAATCTTCTTCGTGTAGGTTTCTCTTTAGTGAAACAGTTACGAAGACAGGACATAAATTTATGGAGTACTCTGCAGATTACTCACCGATATTCATAAATGCATTTCAGGATGTCCATAATTCTTTCATCTCGATATTCTTAGGGCAACAAGGAAAAGCGATCTGGTAATGCCCGATCAGGCCCGTGCCGTTGCGCGTGAACTTGGCGTTTGCTACTACGAGACTAGCGTATTCACGTATTACGGTGTCAACGAAGTCTTCGAGAACTCGATCCGTGCTGCTCTGATCGCTCGTCGTCAACAACGATTTTGGATGACGAATTTGAAAAGAGTGCAAAGACCTTTGCTCCAAGTATGTTTAAAAGATACCTGAAATTTTCAATAATTAGCTAACTTGTTAGGCCGCAAATTGAAAGGAACATTCATGATTGTACCTAGGCACCGTTTTGCCCACCGAAACCAGTCCCACCGGAAGTATGTCTCGCGGCAAGTACCTACGAAGAAAACATGAGGACGTTGTGGACGAAGCCAGTTCACACCGATATAACCTTGATAGCTGGGAACTGCACGTTTTCGGCTCATCGGTGTCTACTGGCCGCTGCATCGCCTGCGTTTCATCGACTCTTCTCCATGGAACTTATCCAGGAACAAACACCTAGAAGTTCCAGTGAATCTAGCATGGTAAAGACAGTTAGATAATCATAATTTTGATTTAGAATTTGTACTTTAATTTTATAATATCTGTCCTATGTTATTAAGGTAAGTACATTCGGAGAAGCAACGGTTGGTGATTTCAACGATGACACCGAGTGCCTGATACGTATCGATCAATCAAAACCCACAAAGTAAGTTTATCCGACAAATCAGTTGCGCCTCTAATTCTTCTAAATCCCGGTATGATGCAACCGACAATTCTAAACAAATGTTGCAGAGTTTGGGAACAACTCAAACGACGTTCGAGCTTCCAAGTACTGCCCACGATGGATGCCCAAAGGAAGTCGACTGGCGCAACCAGGGAACTCAATCATCCTGCCTTTCAGAATATCCGTGTGTGCCTGGTAAGTACCTGCAACAGTAATCAATGAACACTTCTTATATTTCTTTTAATGTAACGCTGATCTTGTTTCTTGGTTTTATTAATTGAATCATAGACGGAGAATACAAACGGAATGCAACAACCAACGACAATGGTGACGCTGTCCAAGCTAATCACGCCACAAGCAATGCAGCAATGCTTGCAGTTCATTTACACGGGCAGCTTGGATAAACGGTATCATGATCTGCAAGTACGTTGCGTCGGTAAATTTACTATGTGGCCAACAGGTACACCCGTCCAGCACTCTCGCGAAGTCTTATTGTTTTTTTTTCAATTGGCGTAACAGGTTGCGTACGCCGATTTCGCGCATTTACTTATTGCAAGTGTAGTTACGGTATGAGCAAACGAATAAAGAGAGCAAGTTCAATAATTGTGTCGACAGGTTACGTCAGTTCTATCGAACTAGGAATCTCGGCTGCAGAGAGCTTCTTAAATCCGAGATCTTGTTATAATCAATGTACTTTCTTTAAACAATGAGTTTAAGCGATACTATCAGTGCGGTATACGGTAACTAACGCGGCTCTATTCTTTCAGACAGCTCCTATCGGGCTTCTACTGGTTAGTACAATGTGAGATACGTTTGCTGACACCAGCACACACCGTACACACATGTAACAAATATTTACACGTACACACACACACACATTGATACCTACATCTGGGTGCAACGTAGGCTTCCTTTGGATAAAAACTACTGTAGAAGAAAGAGCATCTTACTGCTTATTTTTCGACAAATTTCTAAATTTTTCCAATTTTTAAATTGGGTCCTCTTTTTCCTACATCATTACTTTGTCTAGGGGAACTTACCGTGCTCTCCAGTACACCACACGCACGCATCAAGTAGAGCCATTTAGCTTTAAACTGTACATCAATTCTCAGAAGATTGATCAGTTAGGTCATTGTCACGATTATTGTTATTTTAGCATGTCCTCTTATCCATTAATCGATCAAAACATAATAGAAGAGAACAATACAAGGCAAAGGACGTATCTGTAGGATCTCATGCAATAAATATATCAGGCATTCGTAATGATCATGGGTGCATGGATTATTGTCCACACGGTTCAACGATTCATATCAGTCATTTCATATCCATGTTGCGTGATAAAGGGTCACCCGTTGATGGTACACTTTTCTCGCTCACAGGAAATCAGGCAAGCGGCGGAATTCTTGGAACTTCCACAATTGCTGATGGTACTTGGAAGTATTCAGACAAGAGATCAGTTCAACAGTGACCTTAACAATCGGTACAAGCAGGTGGTGAGACAAAGACTTGAAGACATTTGCTTGGAGCAAGGTAAAACGTTAAATAATATAAATCATTAACGATTTGGTTGATTGATTTCGTTTTACGAACGCGATTGTTTCAGGACTCTTTGCCGATGTGGTGTTCGAATTGGACGATGGAAGTGTACCGGCTCACAAAGCGATTCTCACTGCCCGATGTGACGTGATGAAGGCGATGTTCTCTGGCGATTTTCGTGAAAGTAGCGCAAAAGTTGTAAGTCTTGCTCGTTATAGTTTCATTCTATTACATCGTAACCTGGAAATTATAATAAAATTCAAATAATAGATAGTGTTTCCTGGAGTACGTGAGTACACATTCCACAAACTGCTCTGCTACCTCTACACAGACGAGGTCCCAGCAATTTCCTCCGGTAGGTGTTTGAATCTACTCGAACTAGCCAACCGTCTCTGTCTGCAACGACTAGTTAACTTAGTCGAGAGCAGAGTGATAGAAGATCTCGAGAGGCTATCGCAGAACGATGGGAACGAGGCTGTGGAGAACTGTCTGAGGTTGCTGGAGCCGTGCAAGGTCAGCCTTCGATCATTTATAAATCGATCAATAATCGATGAATCCAATAATTATCAATTTATTCGCGCGTCGTAGTTGCACAACGCCGATCAACTCGCAGATTGGTGTATGAACCATCTTTGCGTAAATTACAACAAATTGTGTAAGATGTCTCCGCGAAGCGTCCGCCTCCTTCATCCGGAGAATCAAGAATATCTGAACGAACATCGATGGCCTCCAGTTTGGTATGCGTCTCAGCGAATCTAGTTTGTTAATTGAGAACCTGAAACTTATTTCTTTTTTTACAATAGGTATTTGAAAGATTACGATTATTATCAAAAATGTCTGGCGGAAAGGGACCGCGAAAACAAACCGACCTTGAAAAGGAATCGTAATCAGTCCGGCTGTCTATGCTTCTCTGGCTCCAGTAAAACTAGAAGAGAAGGTTCCACTAATGGCAGTGCTACAGCATCGTCAGCGAACAATGATCCACAAGCGGAACGACCTCTCTTCGACTCATCGATAGAATCGGGTGAACAGGTCGTATGACAAGAGCCAAGCGGCATACGCCGCTCCATCAGATTCATTCTGGTCCTACCCGTGCTCATGGTCTTCATATGCACCATTTTTACTATTTTGATACTGCTACAGATTTATACTTAAGGAACGGTAAACGCGGACAAGGTGACCCATGCACATACCAAGTATACGTCTACTACTAAAATGTACCATGAAACCTATTTGTATTCTTGGATGCAATGTAGGTTTCTTTTGGATAAGAACCCGTGTAAAGGGAGGAGCGCTCCACCGTTTATCTCTGATTTTGACAAATTTCTAAGTTTTTAAACTTTCAAATCCTGAATCATTTAATCTTTTAGACTTCCAACATTTGAGAACTTTCTAAATCTGCAAATTAACTAATCTGAAACTAGCAGATAGTATGGGCTCTTTCCCACATATTACTGTACCCATACTCCCTGTACTTGAAACGGGCTATTTTTGTCGTACACATTCAGGGTGAATCGTCTCTCCCTGACGTACATTTCTTTCTTTTTCTTCCCTGAAAAAGTACGCTCGATTAGAGCGTAGATTTTTTTAAGAGTGTACGATGCAAACTTCTCGCTAACTCGGTACGGCCATATTTTTTTCTAGGCAAATAGTTCCAACGAAAGTTATTCGAATATTGCGCTATCGTCAAACG
This sequence comes from Megachile ligniseca, assembly GCA_945859555.1. Lineage (NCBI taxonomy): Eukaryota > Metazoa > Arthropoda > Insecta > Hymenoptera > Megachilidae > Megachile > Megachile ligniseca. The sequence continues at coordinate 10,104,536 of OX243788.1, read as the reverse complement.
AACGTATTAAAAACTTGTACGTTGTCGAGCTGCTATAATCCTTTTAAAGTAACTTCCTAACGGACGTCCATCGTTTCTAAACAAACCAACCAAAAATACAAGCTGGTGCCTTTCGTTGATAACTCGTCGTTACCACTACAAGCGTAACATTGACCATCTGGAAAAGATTCGAACATCTTTTTATCGTGTGTAACACAATCTAGATCGTAAAGGCGAGTTACGGCGCGGATTTCGACGATGTGGTTTCTTCGGGATACCTTGAGTTTGATTGTCCGTTGAATGAGCACGTCATGTTTCTCTGTGGAGAACAGGAATACTTTAAATTGTTCGTCTACTTTGATCACGTGAACGGTCATTTGTATATGCAGGCTACTTTGGTTACTGTTCAGGATATCGAAGCTTTCAGAACAATTAACCGTTTTGATAATTATCGTTGTTAACTGGTTCTTCTGCCTGTAATTCTGATTTTGCAAGATATTATATGATGCAACAAAAAAGGAAAACGTGACAAAACGTTGAAATCAGGACGAGTCACCGAAGCGAAACATTTTCAACAGACGATAACGATCGACGTACTTCTATCGATGCGTGTTAGACTGAAGAAAACGAGCAATAGCTTTAGTACATAGTGAAGCGTATAATATTAAGCGATACGTATAGTTATATAAGAAGAAAAATCAGCGTACATGAACCTCTCGAACCGTAAACTATTAACTATTACACAAAATGAACGCGAATTTTTACATCGTTTGTACGATACTCGGCGACAAGATTCTTGTTCCATCTTCTTTAGTTCTTCTCCGACGAGCAAGGTTACAGTTTCTTCGAATCGTTAGAAGACTTCTCGTATTTGTACCGTTTTTCTAATCATCTATGGTTAAGTGAATTGTCCTCGTCGATCGTCGATTTACCTTTTAACCGGAAGGGGAACGTGCAGTTCAATCGACGCAGGTTAAGATCGTCCAATAATAACTGCAACATATCGATCACGGTAATGGGTTACTGCTAGAATTACTATTTGCGACTATGTCGGTAAGAATAATTAATAAATAGGTAACGAGAGAGCGGGAGAGAATCGATTATGTTTGTAAGAAATGTACGTCAGTGATGGGCAGATCAAGTGCCCACCGGGTTATTATGGGTATCAGTGTACACAGTTAGAGCCTAATTGAGAACTTATCTTCGTGGACACATGTGCGTATCACTGATGTACATTGCGTGTATCTAACGTTCATAGGGTATAGAACGAAGTTATATCAGACATATTTCCATATAAGAGCGAATCCTTGCGTACCTTCTATATTTTCTGGACAATTTCATACTTTTTAAATGCACAAATTATTGGTCCTCGTGCGTCGAAGAAGTGTAACCTTCGTAGGGTCATTATGATGATCGGTTGAATGTAAAACTACCTGTAATATTAGCGGTTGGTATTATAGGACTTGATATTTGTTAGTAGTCCATCATCACAAATACCGTTGTTCAATTCATTCCGTACATTATTGTATGTTAAAAGTGTATTTGGAAAATCGAACGAATGAAACGAATCGAGAGAAAAGAATGAAGAGAAAAAGAACACGCGGAGAATAATTGAACTATATAAACGACGTATGTGTTTTGCCATCCACAATTTTAGATTTTGTATTTTATGTATACGAAAAACATTCGTTTCTCAAGAGCTTTTAAATAATTTGAACTTCGAGACGTTTCAAATGTTATTCGAATTGCACGACGTATCGTCGAGTTGAAAGTAATTCGATCGTTACGTTTGCATACTTACGCGTGAAATAATTGACAACAAAATAAACGCATACAGTCACAAAAGCGTTACTGCCCAATTTGCAGGAAATTCTGTAATGAAAGCGACGTATGCCAAGAGAGTATTTGTTCCGGCGAGGGTAAGAATAACGTCCCAATTGTACGCTACGTCAATTTCAATGTCAATGTTATCTTTCATCGCTCTTAAATGTATATTTTATACTGAAATTGGTAATCGTAGAGTTAAGGGTACTGTCGTATGTACGGTCGTAAATATGGAACGATAAGAGGCATCAATTTTCGCGCGTATTTTAATCACAGTTATCTTCATGACACATAAAAGAGATTAAATTGAAAATTTATTCAGGGTATTTGCGAGCGCTTGCAGCTCAAATCTATAAACATAAATAGTTTATAATTGGTATTACCTTTGTCATACAAGTAACTTAAATTCATAAGTAGACATAATACTTACAGTTATATTTAAAAAAATCTCTTGCCTCGATTCATAGTATCTGGATCCATTTTGTTTCTTCAGTTTAAATAGAATCTTCACATTTTCCCGCGCTCGCAAAACCGTTGAACCTAACCCCTTAAAGTATTGTTGCGACATCTACTTCGTAACGAAAATCAAATCGATCAAATTAATTGATCATTATCAATTTGATCGTATACTAAAATTTAAGCATAAACATCAATTAATAAATAATGAAATTACTTGAATATTTTATGCTAAAAAATTTAGCACAGAGAAATGAGTTTTCATTTCTTCATATGTAACATTTATAAATTGATATTAAGTTGCGTAGACACTTTATCATTCGAATTTATAACTGCTTCATTGTTTAATTCTTATATTGCTTTAATCAACTTACGATTGTAAGCAGTTTTCTATTCTGCGTATTTGCAAATATCCTTTCGAATTCAAACAACTTATATACCACCTATTAAACGCGCCGCGATTTAACAAATATATGATGAACGACGAGTAATTAGTACTACAAAATTTTAGTAACGTTAAATTTTGTAATTGTATTTAGAAATTACGTTCAAAGATATCATGAGAATCATACGAAACTTAAAAAGCGATTGTTCGAAGATCTTGACTGACAATCTAAATCGATTTTCGGATATCTTCACGACCGTTATTTGAGACAATGGTGACATCTATGTCAGATTTAATTTTACCCGCATAAAATTAAAGTAAAATTGTATATATGTATGCATGCCGCTTCAAGAAATATGATTTTTATCTTAAGCTAAATTTTAATATTCTATTTTCAAATGCACAGGCGATAAATAAATCTAATTTTTATTGAAATTTCGTGCGTACAAAAATTAATTGAATTTTGGAAATTAACACAGTTAATTTTACATATAATCGTAAAACCTTCATTTTATTTCAAGAAATAATCATCTTTCTACGTTATGGTCATAAGTAATTATTCTTTTACTAACTTTCTTCAAAAAGACATATTGCATATATTGTAACTTACATTATTATTTTTCATAGACTCGTATAAAAAATACAAAATCTAATACATAATATTTTAAGATAAAAGTTCATTTTATTTACAAAATGATTAAGAAATAGAAATGATTGATATAAATTTATAATGGTGTTGTTAATGTTGACATTGCAGATTTGATTTCATCGTAAAGTTCCTTATACTCTGAATGCTCTTTAATAAGTACCATAAGGCTGCCTCTTTTTACACCCATTGCAGTACCAATATCTTGTCTTGAAGGAGTATAACAATATGGAATACTTTTATCTTCGCATACAATTGGGAGGTGACACATAATTTCTGTCGGGAAGACATCTCCAGCGAATACCACTATCCTGATAAAATATACATAATTGTTAGTAAAATTCTGAAATCTTGAAAACTTTGTTTTCAATTGTAAATGTATATTTGTTTTACCCATGTTCTCCTTTACGAAGATGCTTCTGAACATCTTTTAATCCATTTCGAAGATAAGATTTTTGTTTTGAAGCTGAAATGTTTATGTCATAAATAATAAATATTATACTTTACAAAAAGCATTAACATACGAAACATCTTACGAAATCTACTTATTAAAATACTTACCTTTCTTTATACATTTATAAATCTTTTTTGCTAACTTTTTAGAGGCCATGGGTTTAGCTATGGCATTTGTGTATTTTAATTTTTCTTCATAACTGAGTTCTGTAACATCACCACCATCTCCTTCTTTCATGCTGTCGTCAATTTCCATTTTAACTGCCACTTGTTCCATTTTTTACGGCAATGGTAGTTAATTTCAGTGAAAAATTAATTTTATTTCTACCACGTGCGATCACACCCAACCTATAGACTTAACGCGCTTCAACATTGAGGAACTCTAACCTAAAATTAATCTACAGTTTCACGAATGCATAGAGTATAGCAAATTGTATAGTTTGAGACTGAATGGCAAATGACATAAATTTGTAGTCTATTAATTTTCGGTAGTAAATCTTCTTTGATGGATGTTATATGTATTGTTAAAGCAGAAGAATGCTTTTTAACTTCTGCGATCCGCGTTTACGACCAGAAATCCAGTGTAACACTGTCAGTACAGAAGGATATGAAGTCACCAACCTAATAAGTGACAATGACAAAGGATTTCTAGCTTATGCTTGTATTAAACCACCTGTCAATATTGATATTACATTCCTATGTAATGTACGTATCAATCATATTTTAATTTGGCCACATGTTGGTTCACAGAAATCATCTGGATTTCAATTATATTCCAAAACAAGTAACGATGTCAGTGTGCCTTATGCCTTATTAGCTACCGGGTTTTTAGACCATTCAAATGCTGGATTATTGTTTTACCCATCAAATGTCAATCATGAAACAATTTCAGTTCCACCAAATTTTTTAAAACGTTATATAAAACCTTCGCTGCAGTATTTAACAACATATATAAGTAATTTAAGAATATGTATATGTAAGACAGAAAATTCAGTACCTGCATTAGGTAAGATTGAAGTATGGGGAACAGTATCACCAAGGTGTGGGAAAGATACAATGGCTAGCATTTGTACTTTATGGTCTAAACCACAACTTTCTGTGTCTGAATCCGTAAAAGTACCACAGAATAATGATTCACCCATTACTACTACAAATAACAAGTAAATATAATGTTATTTTGTCCAACATGTGGTATTAATATATTGAGAATTGTTCATTTACATTAAAAATGTGTTATAATTGTTTCAGAGAACCATTAGAATTATCTCTACAAGTTCCTGAATGTTTTCTAGATGCCATTACTTGGGAAATCATGACACAGCCTATTTTATTACCAAGTGGCAAAATAATTGATCAAACTACATTACAGAAACATGAAGAAACTGAAGCTTTGTGGGGAAGGAGACTAACAGATCCTTTCACAGGTTTGCCATTTAGTGAAGATCGTAAGCCTGTTATAGCAAATGCATTAAAAGCTAGAATAGATAAATTTTTACTTGAAAATAGTAATGTAGAAGAAATTAAGAGGCTGCCAAGAGTTTTAGGTCGTACATTATCTTCAGATATAGCTGATAAGAAAGTATTAGAAATTCCTAAATATTTGCTAAAAGGAAATGTGTCAAATAAAAGTTTAAATGACAATAAATCTAAGTTGCATTGCAGAATGATAAATGCACAAGAAAGTAAAAAATTTTGCCATAAACTGCCAGTTATTGTAATGTCTAGTAAACGAAATTCTTCTACCTTAAGTAAGCCGACAAAGAAACTAAAGACTATTATTTCTAATACATCACTGTGTAAAGAAACAGAAAACAAGGAGAAAGAAACTGATTGTATCAATGTAATAGATTTAACAACTAATGACAATGTGGATGATGATGTTAAAACAGTAGTACCTCATCTAAAACGTTTTGATAGTATTCCTGAGACACATGGTGAAAGTTCCAAATCAAATAGTTGCTCCTGTTGTTCTACTAGTATCTTTTACCGACTTCCATGCAAACATGTATTGTGTAGGAAAGTTTTACTATCTACGAAAAATAATCACTGTACAGCTTGTGGTATATCTTACAACAATAGTGAAATACAACGAATTTATGAATAAATGCAAGTACTTAATCGTGATGATGAAATTATTTATTTATATCGTGTTCTTTTATTATTAATTGTAGACATTTTACACTAAGTATTGTAAATAAAGCTTAATGATAATTTGTAATAAATATTTAAAAATTTCAGTTCATATGTATCAAATATTAAGCAAATAATAAGTAATATTAACAATGATTTACGCTGAGTTGTGTTTTCAAGACACATTAATTTTTTTACCAAATGTATACTATGTTACAAATTTTCATAAATGTTATTCACACTTAACATACGAAAAATATGCACAGAATGTTGTAACTATACGAAAATTCAATGTTACGTGTATATAACGCTTGAATTTCTATGACGTTCCTGGTTAGCCTTCTTCGATATGTATGTACATGTGTTTTGTAACAAATAAAAACATAGTAAATTCTTCATTATATAAAACATTTTTATAAAATTTAAAAAGTATTTTTTACATAAAAACCGATTTAAATTGTGCATATCATAATTCTGTGCATAGTAACAAAACTAAGTCTCAATTTAAATATTTGTCAGAACAAAATTGAAAATGTCGATCTGGTAAAATTTGGATTATCTCAAATAATTTATTAATCGAAAAGACAATACTGTTTTATCATTTGTTATCGAAAGTATTAATTATTTCTATATCTGAATATAAGAATATAATCTAGTATGTTTAATTTACATATTATAATACCCTAAATCCACTACCCTGACTTTGTCTTTTGGCAATACTAAATAACGATAATAAATAGTTACGCGAATCAGGAGAAACGTAAAATGTAAGAGTACGATCGGAATGAGGAGTCGTATTTTCAAAGATATCAGACTGTGCATCACTGTTTGTAGAAACACTAGCTAAGCCAGTGCTGCTACTGCGAACGTACTCCGCAACTCGTGCTCGCATTTCTTGATCCATCTATTAACAATAAAATTTTAATAAGTAGATACATATGCAGTTTTAATAATATAATAATATAATACCCGTTACATCATACCTCATATGGAGCTGGTGATATAGATCTATTAGTCTGAACTGTCTCGGGAGAACAGTATAAACATATTGTTGATTCCAAATGATGGTCGGCACTTGTTAAATCTTTTAATAAAAATATTCGTTCTATATTGTCTTCCGCCGTATTAACCAGTAATAACGCTTGTCTTGTTAAAACCAATGTTACGGCACGGTTACTACCTTGTTGAATAACATAATCTGCATTGGCAACATGCAAAATATTGCCATGATTGTTTTCAAGCAATGGCAATAACCACCAAGCATATCTAATAGATGTGTTATTATTGCCAGTTGTGTACTGAACAACTGGTCTTTGTCGGGGCTGTAACAACATGTCTATTATTAATTTATTGCATTAATGGTATTTAAATATAAGACCATTGATGTAACTCGGTAGAGACTAGGCTCGTTAGATAGAGACCATGTAGCATGAACGTATAAAACAATTTACCGAAGGTAAGGAATTCCAGCCAGCACCTTGAAGTAATCCTTGTCCTGTTAATGCAACTAATTCTGCAGCACCGCTTAAAGGTTTAGTCACTACTCCAACTAGACCAAGGCCAACACCAGTGACAAGACTTTTTGTTGTTATCTCTCCTGACCAAACCTGTTGCAAAGGATGGTGTGCCAATCCTGCGACTGCAGCTAAATAAATATAACAGTTCACGTGAATCATCTTGTATGATACAAAATATGATAAATTAAGAAGAAATACTATGATATACCAAGAAGGCTCATTCCTAGTCCAGTTAAGCCTTGATAGAATCCCTGCGCCATGCCTTGGGGACGCATTCTTCGGGACTCTTCTTGTCGTTGTAAATGTTCTTCATCGAGTGTTAGGCGATCTAAATTCCGTGCTACACTGGATGCTAGTTTAGTTACAGAATTCAGAGTACCTAGACCAAATTTATTTATGAAATATTTAAAGTTTATTACTTCTTCAGATATCTTTAAATATTGATACCTGCTGTGACGTGTCTCATTAAACTGGCCGAGCCATGTGTTATTCCCACAATGAAACCCCATGGACCTTGCAATAAACCTTGAAATGGAAGAGAGACGAAGTCACGAAGCCCTGATCCAAGAGCTTGTGCTAAACTTCCTGGTGAACCTAATATTTCTAAAGATCCAACTACCCAACCTGATGTACAAACATTTTAGAAAGTTGAAATTTATGATGTATAGGATTAGAAATATCAAATATAAAAAATATTACCTGCTCCAAATATAGCACCAGATAAATAATGCATTGTAAGAGCATTACCAAGTCTATAAGGTGTAGTTAAAATATTCTTCTTCTCAAATGTTCCAAAATATAGTGGAGAATGATCTAAAGCTACATATAATCGGACAGATGTGTGAACGCTCAGTAAAATAGACACAGGTTCTATCTTTAAGTTTTGCAGTCTTAATGGTGCACTCAATATTTTTGCATCAACCATTATGTAGTCAGGAATGTATACTCCGATAGTCGAAACCAATGTCCTTGTCTTTTTTAAATTATCGGGGACTAGAAATCTTGGTGGTACCATTGCAGTTGCGTAATTCAACAATTGAGTTATATACGTATCCTCGATGTAAGCACTAATTGGTGCAAATTTTATAAAAAGATCTTTTGACACTAAAAATAGCATTGAAAAGAAATTAGTACTAGCATAGAATAAAAATTCCACATAACATGTAAAAATCTGAACGTATTGTAACGTACCTCTTAATTGCCCTTGATTTTCTAAAACATAATCAATTGCTATCAGTGAATTTTCTCTGATCTGTTCAATTTTACTCATCAAGCAGTTGCTCGTATAAAATCTGGTTTCTTTTACGAGAAGTGGACTCTGACTTATTAAAACTACAGGAAAGTCAAATCCTCCTTGATCAAATAATTGATTATCTAATTGTAAATCACCTATGAAAACATGCAAATTTATGGTTTTCGATTTTGCAACAGCAGTGACTATAACATCGGTCATAGACAAACTAGCCACTTCAATTCGTTGGGCATTTTCATTAATGTCGTGCATGATAACGATTGTAACTCCGCGAAGGCAAATAGTTGCAGATCCCTCGTTAGAATTATTTTCTCCGACAATTTTCGTATCATCGTTCTCACTACCTTTGATATTTTCTACAGTGGTTATTAATCGTTGTAAATGCATTTGCGAAGAAGTTTTCATTTCTGGAGTTGAAGCATCTTCTTGAGCAGAGAAGAAAGTTGTTACCGAGGTCGAACTACCTGAACTTTGTACGTTTGTCATTGATCTGTCATCTTCTTCGATTGAAAATGAGCCTTGTAATGAATCAACATCTTTGGGATCATTCTCTTTACGTAATAATCGACTTCTAATGTCTCGTGCAGACACCTCCACTTGTGAAATAGGAACAATATTAATGTACGTGGTGTAACAATGATTTTGCATGATCAACTTCACGTCCCCGTAGGATGGCAATCGGACATACTGATCCACTGCTACACCTGATATTGCAGACAAATTTATTCCTCTCGACCATCGTAGTTCTTTGCCTTTTATTTGTTCGTTATAACCACTCGTCACAGCAGAAAATAGTAAAATATTTGAAGCGTTGGTAACCGGAGCATCAGGTAGCCTATTGCTGATAGATGGAATGGTATAATGGCAGTTTGCGTTGCTTTCGATTTCACAAATCCAAGAAAAATGAGGAGTGTCTGATAGTATTCCTCCTCCCGATTCATTAGCTTGACCCAGTAAAATTTTAAAGGCGCATGTGTTCTCAATTAATAACTGAGGATGATGATCCACATAGATCATTATGTAAGTCGTACCTTTATCCTCTTGTATAGTGATAACTACTGGCATGGTGGAAGACCCATTTGGAACAGCAACACATTTACGACTCATGCCTTGATCAACTCGGACTGGGCACGACCATTTATGTCCTAGACTCAGAGATATATAAAGTGCAAGGGGTTCTATGATTTCCTCCATATACAATGTATACCACTGTGTGATGGGGATGCCCTGTTTCTGATCTTCATTCGATGAAATATTGAAACTGAAAGGGGTGAGATCATTTGGCAGTTCGAGTCTAGTCGCATCCTCGTGAACTGCTAATGTGGCAACGCACAATTCTTGAGATGTTAAATTATTAATAACGTGGCTACTTGTTACTCGTACAAGACGCATATCTTCGTACATGCTGGAATTAATATTCATAATGGAGACGCTAGAGCCACAATCTACACATGTTTTAATATTTCCATCTAGAGGAATGAGTCCACCTATTTTTGGCATATAAAAGCTTTGACTCCAATCAGGCCTAGCCAATTGCAGAGCCTGGGATGTGTAGAAGGTGTCGCCGATACCAACGCACAAATGAAATGTACCTTCCAATTTAGGTGGTGTTATGATGCCGTAATGAGGAATCTGACAAAGCTCGATATCTTCAGATACCAATGAGAGGTAACATCCTACTGAATTTAATATAAAACACCATGGTTGTAGTTCTAATAGCAATGTACTCGACACTAATCCAGCATCCTGATATTTAACTTGTACATGCGTTTGCGGCTGTTCAGCAGATATCCATTCCTCCATCTCGTCTTCCTGGAAAGGCCATTCAACTTCGTTCGTTTGATTCTCAAGACTCTTCAGAATATCATCGATGTTCTCTGATTCGGGTCTTCTGAAGAACTTCCTTTGGTCTACAGAACTGTACGACAATGGTACGTACGGGTTAGAGGTGGAGACTCCAGATTCCAGCTGGAATGTTAACTGATGAAAATGTTCAAATGTTCCAGGACAGTACAGTTGTTGTCGTTCACCCCGACCATTCACCATTGTGCTTAAAGATATCTTCAACGAAGGTGTATCCATTTGTACTCTAACTGGTACCGGTAGATGTGACTTAATCATGTAAAGAGGACTAAGCACAGCTAATACTTTCATTCTCTCTTGAATCGTTTGCGTCACTATCCGGACCCAAATGCTTAAAAATTGTCCACGTTCTTGCAAAGGAACTTTAACGAGCCATGGTTGTCCCCATTTGACATTAGGTTGAAGAGGAATGTCCCCTGTCCACGACAGATTGGGTACATTCGTGAAGCGTAAACGTATAGCCATTTTCTTGTTGCCGTCAAGTATAACGGATGGTGGTCGACTTTTACCAGAAATAGGATATACATCTTTCAGAACGGTCACTTTTGATCCAATGTCAGCCTCGTACCTGACTAACTTCATTTCAAAATTATCAACCAATTGATTGGAAATTATAAGCTGTCCACAGAACGTGACAAGTTTCTGCATGGCGGAAATCGACGTGACGCTTACAAATACTGCCGCTTTTGTTGCTGAATTGTTAAATTCGATTGCCTGGATTCCATCAGTGCCCACAGAAAATGGCTTGCTCCATAACCAACCATTTTCTTTGATCGCTATCCGTAACATTTTGTTACTGATATGTCGCCATGAATAGAAATTACATTGCCTACTTTCTAACAGTATATTTTCTCCTGTACCACTTTGACCGAAGAGAATAGATACATTGCTGTTATTGGCTACCACATAGCGCGTGAATAGTATCGCATACTTCTTTTCTTCCTCCAGAGAGGCAAACCATAAATGCGTGGAAACTGCGAGCGTGTGGGCTATGGTTGGACTTAGTTTTAGCGAAAAAGGACTACACGTTAAAGATATATCAGTTTTGTCTGACAGCGAAAGTTGTAATCTTGCTTCCAAAGGATCTAATACTTCTTGCATAGTTAGGTAACTGTAATCCAGTATATGTATCCCAAACGTGCCACCAATATCAATCAATACTGAACCGTCTATCCACCTATTCAGCACAAGGATAGCTCCTTTATGCTCTAGAGTCATGAAACATTGAGTTTCGGGTAATGTACCTTTCAAAGTATAACTTTTTAAAGGCGGCTGTAATTCATCTATAACCGCGTTAATTTGATTATACATGGATATGTGGATAGCACCAATATTAAGTGCAGCTTGTATGTTAGGTATAATTGAAGAATTGAAATAAGAATCTATGCGTAAACAAGCTGCAAGAACACGGGCCGAAATTATGGCCTTTGGTCGATTGCTGTTCAAAAGAACCACACGCCATATGCAAGCCACTGCACGCGCCGGAGCTTTGTCAGGAAGTTCTAAACGATAAGAATCTGTTTCTGACAAATAGAAATCAGCGTAACGTTGATAGGACATATGACAGTCACTCCAGTATTCAAGAGTACAAAGTACTCTTTCCACGTTAATAGTATCTGAATCTAACGTCTGAAAAAGTATATTCTTCTTAACACAAAATAGCATTGATTTTAAACAGGTATAACTAAGTGATGATAAAAATGTCTAAATGCAGTCTTCCCTATTATGAAGAATATTTAAATGAAATATTTGACTTACTTCAAACGGAACCGGTGATACATGTATTCTTGTTAATGTTCTTGGTTGAGGATATCTCCAGGCCATCGATTGTTGAGGATAAGTGAAAAATATGACCTAAATTATAAAACAGTGTATTGGAAAATTAGTTATTCTTCAATTTAGTATGGAAGAAATAAGTATTACCAAACTTACTTGATAAGGAAAAGGCAGTTCATCTGCATTTCCATTTACGAATTGAAATGCGCCTGCCTTAAGATCATCCTGATAGTGTTGCTCGGTTGAAAGTACAATTTGTTTTCCACTATCTTTGCTTTTTGTCGAAGACAACGTTAATTCGCTTAATAATAACTGGCAATCTTCCATAACACTTTTTAGAATTTTTATTTGCTCTGGACCAAAATCTAAATAAAGACTATCGCTATCAGCCTGTACTTGTACTTGTGGAATAGAATCAGTATTCTGCCAAGTTTCCCATAGCAAGCAAATAGTAACGTTGCAACACCATGGATTTAAAAGAACTTTTATGTTTTCGTTAAGGATCACTGATATGATAAAAGAATCTACAGACGTGTTAGAGTATATTCTATCAGGCCTAAGAAGAGATGAAACATTGCCGGATAACGAAGACAAACTAGTTATTATTTCAGCACCAGAATCAGTCTTTAGAGAAAGCACCACTTGCTTTGTAGATATGTGCAAATCAGGCGAGGTCATTCTTTTCGATTTGGTTACTGGAGGTATCTTTACATCATCAAAGTGTTCGAATGATGTTGATTCGTGTTGACTTATAACACATGTTAATATCTGATAACAAATAAAAATCTGCAGTTTTCCAACTGTGCTACACTTTTGAGACGTTTTGTAGGTGCATGATACGTTACCTTATTTTTGATACTATATATCTGACTTAGTCTTGATAAGGAGAAATGAATTCTTGTAGGTCTGCCCATATCTATGGAGAACTGCGCATTTTTTCCTAAAGTTTTTTCATATTTTACAGTTATAAAAGATGGAGGAATGCCTGTATCTGGGTGCAGATCACCATTTTTTGTTTCGATCATAAATACTTTGAAATCCTTTTCGGTTGGTATTGAAATTAATTCTCTGCGTTCTTTATCTCCAAGAGCAACGGTTATATCGAAACACGATACCTAATGTAACAAATTTTCACACTAAAATATTCTTGGAAATATTTCATTTTTGTTTGAAGATTAACATACTTGTATTTTTTGTAATGGATGCTGTTGAGAAAAATATATATTTGGTTGGTTAACCATTGTATAAAATAATGGTTGCTTCTGAGTTTCGCCTTCTTCCTCTTCAACTTCGTTTATATCCTATATGAATTATATGAATTTAATATCGCTACATTTAATTAACTAAACAACTACTTACAACTTGATATTCTGTGACTGTTTCCTGAATATCATAAAGCACGAATGTTATTTTTCCACAGTTTACTAAAAACTCAAATGGTAAAAGAACAGAGGTATCTAAAGATGGTGGCTTATCCTGAGAGAATAGAATAGAATAAATGATTCTTATTACATGCTTTAAACATTCAAATTCCTATTTGAAAACTTACAACAATCGTTGAATTTATGCTGGATGTTTCGAAATCGATACCACTGTCTTTAGTAAAATCAACATCAGTGTCATCAGAAACTTGTTTCGTCCACGTAATTTGTTTCATACCTCCCACATTTGACAATGTTTTTTGAGTGGAATTGCTAAACCCAGTTGTATCTAAATTTTGTTCAAAGTGTCCCAGCAATATATTCTTTAACTCATTACTTAGAACTGATATCAATTGAATCTGATCTAAATTTACAGTCACTTCTATATCCGTAATACAATTTACTTCAATGGCACTTCCGCATACAGTTACATCCGGTTTAAATATAACAGGTGGAGCAATGATTAAACACAAGTCAAACCTATGATACAGATTTTTGTTAACGATATGTCATATTATTATTAACCTGCATTACAAACTGCATACTTTGACAATAGTGGAAGCGTGGAAAACTGGCGTTCTAAACTACTTCCATGTCCAAGTTTATTCCATTCTAATGCAGGATTTTCATTCATGGTATACAGATACGACTGAGACATTTTCTGTAGACAAATACTTCAATGCATCATATCACTAACAAATTTATTTTTTTAATGTACTTCTTCAACAAACCTTGTTTATACTCATTTGATAATTTTTCCAAGTAGTTGTATGAGTACATATCCCTTTTATATTAATTTGATACTGCCTATCTTCCACGGCAGAACCTGGTATACTCAAAATATTTGCTTGAGCTGCAAGTTGATATATGTCTAGTCTTAAAGGTGTTCTGCAAATCGGATTTTCGGCATGTGGAGTAATTCGAATTCCATCTAGCTACAAAAGCAATAACATTTTCATTCACGAAAGAAATTTCCTTTTACTAACTATTTATAAAAAAACATGCAACTACCTGAAATATTAATAGGTCATGCTGTGGTTTGCATTTTATTGCGTTCGAGACAGGTAACATTAGTCTAAGTCCTTTAAAGTCTAAGTATACTAGTGGCAACATTTCGATATCAAGATTGGTGATACTAGTTAAAGGTGGTACTACATTTTGTTCAGAAGTTTCAGTTGTACCCTTTTCAACGGATTGATAAAACCACGTGAAAGGTTTTATCAGTTGCATGTATTTGCTAACTATCGTTAGCGGTAAAATTAGATCCATCATTTGCACCTTTATAACTACCTCAGAAATGTAAGTATTAGCCGATAAGATACTCTCGGACATTATATCTTTCTAGAAATTACAGGATGAAAATGTAAAATAATATAGGAATATTGTTCATTTTACTTTTAATAATAGGTACCTTCTGACTTTTGTGTTTTTTATAGGTACCCCATCGTGTATGAACATTTCCCGATTTCGCTCTAGTCAAGGTAAAACTTAAAAACCCAGAATCATCACCTTTTTCTAAGCTATCTTCTCTCCCGCAAAGCACTGCGCCTACATATTCTCCAATATCCCAAGTCACTGAATTTGGTGCTCTATAAAAGAATGTCTTCTATTATTTATCGCGTTAAAATTACAAATACTATAATTCCTTATATAATTACTCACCTTGTATAATGGAATATGGTAACTGTCGTGATTTTACTTTTTAATTTCAGGTAGACAGGTTGTAAATCTAAAGAAGTAATAATGTCTTCTAATTCAAGAACTAATTTTAACGAAGATAAACTTTCTTTTTCCGTAACATATAATTTTATAGCAATTTTTGTTATGGTCCACTGAATCCATGCTGTCAAAATTAATTCATCCGTATCTGAAAGAAGTATAATGTTAAATGGTCAAGTACATCAAACCAATTCTTAATTTTATAATGTACCTTGTGTGGCATCATCCTTTGAAGTAGAAACTGTTGAGTTTGTAGTTGTATCTTCAGGATATAGTAATTGTGTTGGTGTAGATGGAGTTTGTGGGATGATAGGAAGAACAATTTGCGCCTCAGTATTTATTTGAGTATTAGTTATCACGCTCTTATTAATACTGGCTGTATCTCGTATTATGTTTGCTATACTTGAGATTATTTTGTTCATAAAAACTACCTAAAATTAAAATATTTTTCATACGCGTTTTTTCAGTCATGTTATATAAGTCATATTATATTTTTATAGCAATACCTGTTCTTCGGAAATTGAAACGATAATAGGAGAATTGTCAATGTGAACGCAAACACCTAATGCTGATAATGTATTTTTTTCTGACTTGAACGTCGTGACCTTAGTTGTAAGAGCAACTGTAGCATTTAACGACATTTTTTTAATAAAATTTTTTTGGGTATGCTGTTGTAACATGTAACAATGGAAATCAACGAGACTCAACGTCCACGGAAAACTCTGTGATTCTAAAATCAATTACCATGAGAATAATGTACCTTAATCATACGTTTTATTACTTACTGTTCGTCCACATCGATTTTGGTAGTACGACTGGTAATTCTTGAAGATAAGGTGTCAATGATTCGAAATTTACATTAGATGAATGAATAACTAAAGTGGGTAACTTTATTATTAGTATTTGTAAATTATTATCGTTTTTTAGTGCTCCATCTTTGGCTTCCTCTATACCTAAATAATTTGATTAAACATAGTTACAGTAATGATGTATTAAACATGTACTGCAAAGTTTAAACATTTATATACCATATGCCCCTATACCACTCATTGTCATTGATGGTATGTAAATAACAATATGTCCAACACAGCCACTTAATACAAGACCACCCCACCATGGATACAATTCTGATAATCTGACCAATATTCCCAAATTCTGTAAGTTCTAATATAGATTATATCTTTATAATTAATAAATAAAAAAAAAGTTAAAAATATTTAAAAGTTATTTTAAATTTCATAACATATAAAATTACATAAATATTCATTCAATACCTGTCTTTCTCCTTCGGCTTTAGAGTCATTTTTTTTTAGAATTTCATCATTTTGTACAGTTTTTGATTTTTCTGTCGTTATAATTGACTTTCGTTTCTCTTTGTCGGAAGAACTATGTACGCTTTCATGTAAACTGGGAAATGTTTTTTTCTTGGTACCAGTATCAGAAGATGCTCCTTCTAAATGTTGTTGCATTTCGGGCCGCAACGTGCATAACGTACCGACATTATAATAAGTAACACGATATTCTAACCATTTAAAAAGCAGTGGATCGAGTGAAGCTCTAATGTCTGCCATCTGAAGAGAAACGAGAGGTGGATGCGTCTGTTTCTCAATATCCTTTGGGAACTGTATGACAGCTGTTAAGAGCGATTTATTCTCTACATCACTGAAACCAAAACATCATTATCAATATAATTTCCACTTAAAATATGATCGACATGTACTTACCCATCGATGTTGCTTTCTGGGCCCGAAAATACAAAGGCCTGTTGCGACTCATTAAGCGCAAACATTTTCACTGAACTTATACTTATTTCATTTGAAACTGTAACTAAAGATGACAGCTTTTTACAATTTACATTCTCAAATAATAATTCCAAGTACACAGGATCTGAAATATACGTGTTACATTATATATTCAATAAAAGTTACGATATTGTATTACTTACCTATTTCTTGACAAGCATCATTAAATAAAGAGGAACACACTAGCGGATTTGTTGTATCAGTAGGGTTGAAAATTGAAGTTAGTATAGACACAGCAACCATTAATTTTGCTTTTGTTCCAGTAATTGTAATGCTATCCATGTGTACAGTGTATGTTTCATGTATTAAATCGACATCCTTCCAATATTGCGGATACAATAATTTCTTTATTTTACATTCAACTGAATAAGGCATTACTACAGATGTATGACAATTTTTTGTCAAGTAAAGTTGACTCCTTGCTCCATTCACCTAATAAAATACAACGTTATTTTAAACATATAAATATATATACATTTTTTGTTTCGTTACCTGCACTGAAATAATTTTATGGCATTGGCTAAACATTTCTGTTGAAAGATCAGTTTGTTTCGATGCACAAGCTGCAAGTCGAAATGGATATAAAGGTTGAAGTATGGACACAATTCCTTCATCACATTCAATACTCAGAAAAGGATCGTCTGTAAGAGCAGGCGTTAAAGGTGCCGTCTAGCAAAATAATACGAAAGAAGTAAATAATAATAATAATGTAATAAGCACTTAACATAAGTGTTGTGAATGATATACATATGCACACTACATACTCGACTTTCAACGATTTTTCGATGACGGGGTAATCCAGTGACAGAATGATCAGCTAATTGTAATTGCAGCGATGCTTTTACTACTATTAACTTTGTCTCAGCCATAGACACATTTTCTCGTAATGCTTCATATTCTTCCAATGTAACAGGAGGAAGTTCGTCCACGAGTGGATCTAGTAAAAATGTATAAATAATAATTTTAAATACTTTGTATACATACAAGTTAATTCCAATTATACCTGGTTTTGTAACTATGTATGGATTGTAATCATAATTTGCGGCGGCCTGCTTTATTGTTTCAATACGATGAAAAATTCCTGAACACAATCTAATAGTTAAATCTCCCACGATGTATCTCATTACTCTGCGCTCGTGGAAATTACTAAAAGTTAGTGAAAATTTAGATTTGTATATATTATTGTTATGGTCCTCTTAAATTACTCCACTCACCTGTATTCAAAATTAGATCCAAATTCTGCCAATTTCTCGGGTGTAATATCATCAGGTAATTCTACGCAATGTACATAATCCATAGAAAATGCGGGACATCGTTCTATCAACCGCTCTTCTACAAATGATTAATGTATTTTTTTTACGAAACTGTACATATTAAAGAGATCAAAATTTTACTACCTGAAACTGCGCATAGATAGTAATATATTCCCTGCTTATATTCTCTCCTTTTGCCTTTGTTCTCTACTGAATCATTGTCAAACAAAGAGTCTTTCAAATAATCAGTATTTAACTTGCCAGCTATTAAATATAAGGGTGGCTAGACAAAATTATTCATTAGTTTTTATGACCGAAACAAGTATTAAAAAATATAGTATGAAACATTACCTGAGCTCCATCTACCACTTCAAGGTGTCCACAGCTACAAGTTCCTCTTGGATATATACGTATACAACCCATTCCAATTTGAAAAGTAGTCATTGCAATACCTTGGAGTAAACTATCTACTACTACCCCATTCAATCGCAATGTTAAAAATGATTTGTATCGGAGCTTACGAGATTTATAAAATAATTGTTCCTTAACATTTTCGACTGTCTATAAAATATTATATTTTTAATACATTTTTTGTCTTATATTCGTTTTTTAAATTTGTACCTTAAAAGTTAAAGTGGCATCTTGTACATAGATGCCTAAATGAATCGTGTGTCCTGAATAAGCCATTTGTTGTTCTGTAGACCAATCATTATCCCAATCAATAGGTAATAAAGATGATACCGCGTTCCAAGCCCAACCACCCCAACCTGTAGTTTCTGCAGCATTACCGCCCGCACGATCTATATCATCTATAGAATTATTAAATGTAAATATGGTTATGATATGATAGAGTTATATTCCATAAAAAGAAGCAGAACCTTGTTTGATATCTTCTCTTTCCTCCATGGAAATTAAGGATCTTTCTTTGCTGGAAGGAAATTGTTTTGTTTGCAAGGCCATTATTAATGCAGCTAATCTGAGCAACATTGGTACTTGTTGTTCTGTTATACTAAATTCCATCTTCTGACAGTGAAGGTCTAAACGCGTAATGGAAGCTTTTTTTGCAGTGTTACTGTGGTAATTTACAATCAAGCGTATTACAACGGAACATCGATATAGAACGGGGTCCTAAATTATAAAATAACAGATTTATGTCTTATTACAAAAAATTGATGTAAAAAACATTACCTGATATATTTCTATTTTCCCAGAAGCATCCATTTTATCTAAACATAGTGTTAGATCCTGAATAGTGATAACTTTTCTAAGCATAACTTCATATCCATTGACATCTATGAATATACATATATATGTATTGTTTAATATTTATCAATGAATGAGTCTTAAAAATACAATATAAAATATATACCAGTAAATGTTGGTTCCCATTTATTATTAACAGTCTGCATACTTAAAAACCTGACATTGACACTGAGAACAATATCTTCTTCCACATATTTTAGAATTAAATTATTACAATTGATTGTTATGTTATTTACAACCTTTGTTACTATACTTTTTATATACCCAGGTGGTGTTTCATCCCTATAAAGGAAATAATAATGTATTAAAATATATAGTATTAATAATGATATAACAATAGCAAATGCTTGCTTACTGTGGTATTTCCTGCCTCCTTTGCACTTCAGAAGGAATTGTCTCCACTTTATTATCATCTTTTAATTTTAAAATGCATTCTAGAAGTAAAGATGGGTATGCATATATACTCAGTACTATTATTTGAATATAATATACCTTTTACTAATTACCTATTGTGTTAATTGTAATGACAATCGGCTCTGAAGTAATTTTTACCCAAGGAACATGAATAAGCAGTTCATGTATATGACCACTAACAAATACAAATGGAAGATTAAGTTGTTCTTCTAAAACTTCTAGCCGTAAATCAAGATTTTGAAATGATGCATCACCACCCCATAAAGAAACCTTAAATGCAAAATGAAATTATATAAAATATTATTCTATTAAAAAATTATAAGAATATTATGTATTTTTAACTTCATAAATATATATTACAGCTAATATACCTGAGATTGTTCTGGCTTGAAATTTTTCACATATTTTTCAACGTAACTAAGAATCACTGGTGTTATATATGATTCGAGTTTGAACATTGTGAATGATTATTCAATGCATTCCACATACTCTTATATGTTTAATAAATTTATGTAAGCAAAAAAGGTTGTATTCAATTGTTTAATCTATTAAATATTGCAGGTACTATCTGCAGAAATGATAACTACTAATAAAAAATTATATTAGCCCATACATGGGCTTACCTTTAAAAAGTATAGGATTATCTGCAAATAACAAAGATATCAAAGTATCATAAAAAAAGTTTAAATAATAAATTAATTTATTATAAACGTATATCACCAAATCAGTATATGAAGAGTTGTTTTTAAAATTGTAAAGGAGTATGAAATAGGGTAAACAGAACCAATAGATACTTTAAGAAATATATTTTATTCTTCTATCATTTTGATGTAGAACCAACATAAATTGTAATGTGCTATTATTTAACATATTATTACACACGTAACTGTGAAATATTAATAAAATAGATAATAACCTTATCAAATTGGCAGTGGATCATGCATCAAATTCAAATATAAAAATATGTTTCAAAAACACATATCTTCCTTTTATTTGTAATGAAACATTTAACCAAAGATGAAATGATGAATGCCACTTTTAATGATTTGTTATTGAAAAATACTCAGTTATGATTTTATGTTGCATATATTTTTAGCTTTATTTATGCTGTCAGTCTTAACCTTAAAAATTTGACATGCACTGTGATTGCATGTGCATTATAGTAGCTATAGTACGCATGCTTGTTGCTGCACCTATACAATATTTTGATGAAATTTAAAACTCTGTATGGGTATATTGATAATTCTTTTATTACCATGTATGTACACTTTATCAAATGATTATACAGCTTGTATATAAACATATAAATAAAAATAAATTAAAAATGAACCCTTCCAGTATTATTATTTCATACTTTATTACCTTTTAAATTGAATTTGTAATACTATTCAATTTTCTTCCCATTTCTAACAAACTCGGTAAAAATGTTCGTTGTTCTTTTTTTCAAATTTTTCTATATTTACTTGATGTTCAATTATTATTAAAAGCAATGTGACTTTTTTGACATTTATGTATTATAATTTAGCATAATGTCAAATATAACTGCATATTTTGCTTCCCGAGATTATACAAAACCTGCGATTGATCGTCGCATTGCTGAATTATTAAAAAGAAGAATTGCGTTAGAAGCTTTACCTACACAAACATTAAAAGAACGACTTGTATGCTGAGCACATGAATTTCTTAAATGCTACATTATCTCCTGACATTTATACTAAAGATGTTCATATTTTATATATGTAGGAAAAATTTAAAGAACATCGAAATGCAAGACAAGGGTCATTGAAAGTAACACATAGACAGGTCTTAGAAGCTGTAGCTTTTATTTTAAACTTAGATCCTGATCTTTTGGAAGAAGGAATTATTGATAAAGATGAATACGTTAATGTCTTTGATAGTTTCTTTGCTAAAAATGGGAAACGAGCAATTCTTATTCATTTTCAACCTATGGGACCACCACCATTTGGTATTGGACTTTACCTTGATATAGTTTCTATGATATTAAGGACAATTAATATAAACATGTTAAATCAAAATAGAATCAGGACGATGGAAACCAGATTATGAGCATGAGAATCAGATGATACGTTGCTGTGTTACTGATGGTTCTACTGAAAAGCTCTCTGGCAAATGTGTTATAGTTTACAGAATCAAATCGGACATTGCTTTTGAATCTAAACACCTTTTTGAAGTATGTTTTTAGGTGTATGAAATGCATGTATTTATAATTTTCTTTTAACTTAAATTCTTGAATAGGAAACATATTATGCGTATGCAGAAGCTGATCCTATATCTGAAAGTGCTCTTGCAGCAGTATCAGAGTTAATTTTAAGATTAAATTTACCTGCAATAACAGCTAATACAGCATGGGGTGAATTGTCAAAAACTGAAGCTGGAGAAAAAGTGATAAATAATTTTGTTTGTGATTTTAGAGATTTTTGTGAATTTTTAAGCAGTAAGTTATTGAGATTTGTGTCTATATGAAGTAAAGTATGGTACTACGTAATATAACTGCTATTTCCATACTTCTTTCAGTGACTAAACTTGATTTAGATAATACAATAAAATTTGATATTGATTGGGAGCTGTATGATAAGTATTTAGCAAAGCCTGAAATTGCAAAGAGTGTTAAAGATCCTGAAGTCATTCATGCTATAGAAAATAATGTTAGATTATGGATGAAAAGTATGGAACGGGTAAAGTTTTAATTAATACCTTTTAGTTTGAATACATGGAAAGTATAATAATGTTTGTTTTGAACACAGGCTGTTGTAGAGAGTCAACAGTTGCGTAGAGAATCTGAACTTATGGGGCCAAATGAAGAACTTAATTATTGGAGAAGACTACTTGCTCGTTTTTCATCAATCATTGAGCATATTAAATCTCCTTCTACACAAAAGTATATAGACTTTTTAGTAAGAGTACATTCAAAACTTATAAAGGTATATTCAGTTATTAACTTCCTCTTATCAAGTTAATAATAGTAACAAGTATTTTATACATTATACTTAGAAATGGAAAATGCTGGAAAATCATGTAAAAGTAATACAAATTCTGGCACAAGATAATGTAAAATATTTGTATGCATTAGAAAAATTTACTCAACCATTGTATAGGCTTGATCCAACACAAATGGGAGAATATTTACCTCCACTTATGTATGCTATACGAATGATCTATGCTACTTCACGATTTTTTAATACCAGGAGAATGGTCACAGCAGTTTTTGTAAAGGTATCACAATAAAAGTATGAATATTTTATATTTGGCAATATTTAATTAATTTTATTATTAATTCAAGATGACAAACCAAATGATATTAGCATGTAAAGCTTATTTAACTGATGAGGGCAAAATAAATATTTGGAATGAATCCAAATCTGTTATGATATCTAAAATAAAGGTACATATTTGTGTACTACAGATGAATTTTAAGCAAGTATGAAGGGATAACATTTCTTATTTACTTTTATTCCAGGATTGTACAAAATTGTGTGAACAGTACTATGAATATTATAATGATATGTGCAAGCAAGTTAAAGAATCTGCTGATGAAAAAACTTTTGAAGTATCAGAAATGTATGTTTTTGGAAAATTTAACACTTTCAAATCAAGAATAATAAAAGTTAGTAATAGTTGACTAAAATAATACTACTGTTATTAATAATGATTACAAATAAATCAATTGTATTTCAGATTATGGATGTTATTCAAACTGCATTAACATATTTAATTCTTTATAGTTCTGCAATACAGGGAATAGATGTATTTGCAAACAAATTTTTCAGTTTTTTTCAGCATATTGCTTCACAAGATTATGATCCATTAGATCATAGAAAACCTTATTTTGATGCTGACTATGAAAAATTTAAGAAAGATGTAGAAGAAACTGAAGTTGAATTAAGAAATTTCTTTTATAAGTCCGTAGCCGAAGCTCCTAACATAACAGAAGCATTGAGAGTAGTGGCAAGGTAATTTTCATATGTTACACACATTTACTATCAATAATAGTCATTTATAATATGCACTTGATACAGATTTGAAAAGCTGAAGTTTAAACATTTAAGAATTGATAGAAAATATTTGGAACTTATAGTATTATTTCAAAAAGAAATCGAGGATGTACGAGATAGATACAACGAGGACAGATCTGATCCACCGCTACCTAGAAATGTTCCACCTATTGCTGGCCGTATTTTATGGATTCGGCAGCTTTACAGGCGTATTGAAGGCCCAATGGAAATATACAAAAAATGTTTCAGAGTACTTAGCCATGATCGTATGCAGAGATGTATAAAAATTTATAATGCTCTAATCAGTGTCTTTATACATTATGAGTTAATATATCACAAAGCATGGTATGACTCTTCAGAAATTGTAAGTGTAATTATTATTATATAAACAGTAAACCACTAATCAATTGAAGCATTACTTGTTGCAATTTAAAGGTTCGATTAGCATTAGCTTCACCTCTACTTATACGACATCCAGAAACAAATAAGTATCACTTAAATTTTGATTCATATATTATTGAAGTGATACGAGAATCGGAACACATGGCTAGATTTAATTTAGAAGTACCAGATTTTATACAAATCATAACGTTTTGCAAAGATAAAATTTTTTCTTCTTATGAAACTGTAAAACAACTAGTTGAAGAAAATAATACATTGAGGTAAAAGTTTGCGATTTTTTCTTCCTAGAAAGAAAACTAAATTTTGTTGTGAATTTCAGGCGAAACATACTAGTACTGTTTCTAAATTTAATGAAAATGGTTCTTGTTAATCTTGAGATCGCGTTTCAACCCTGTTTAGCAGTGATAACATGGACATCTTTGAATATATCTGAAGTTTGTGTAAAAATAAAAGGGGCTCTTGCATCTGTGCAAACTTTTGTCAAAGAAATAACAGATATGAAGGAGGCAAGGGTCGATGAAATATTTGATTCTATTGCAGATGTTATATTAGTAAACTTTGATAGTGATGCAAAACAAGCAACTCAGTTATTGGATGATAATATTGCTTTTGGAAAAACAATTGCCTCTGATATTGAAATAAAATCGTCTGCTGCAGAAATAGCTGTAATAACAATTATTAATAAATTTATGGACTTTATAGTTGATGATTCTGTTCAAAATATAAAATATAATTGGATGGATCCAGAAAAAGCATATAAATACACTTCACTGACTAAGTTAACAAAAGGGAAATATGAACCAGGTAGATATATTTTATTATCCCTTTTGATGAATACATAATGTTCTAAAGTTATAAATAATTTTAGGCTTTGCTCCCATTGAAAGAACACATAAAGTTCTAATAAATAGGGTTCACAATGACTGCATGGAACTATTTGCGCACTTTCACGGAAAACTTATAGATGCTTTAGTAAAATGTACTAAGAACACCTTTGAATTATTAAAGAAAAAGGTCACAATTTTAAGGTTCATACAACTTTGTTTGAAATTGTTTATAGTATGTACTATTTTAAAACCATTTACATTCTTTTTACATTAATAATTACAGAACTTTGATAAGTGATGATGATGATTCAACAGAAAAATCTCCAATTTTATTAGCTTCATTTATTTTACAAATACCAAATATTTCTCTAGCACCTCCAATAGAAGAGTTACAACACTATTTTGGAAAACTACTAATTTGTGTTTTAGAGAATCATAAAAATATTATCGCTTGGGGACAGCGTTATTCACATGGAAGACATATGAGCAAGGGTATTCAAAATTTCTAATATCATGATTGTTAGCGAATATTTTATATAAAATGATTTTCTGCCCTTTCATCTAGCAAACAGTAAGGCAGGACTTAAGAACTATTACGATATAATATCCGATCACAAAGAAATAGTTCGCAGTGTAATGAGTTTACAGGGTGCAATTCTTGCAGCAAAAGATGACATATCTCAAATCAGTAATGTATGTTTGTTTTATTTTTCCATATTTTCATGATAGGTAGTTGTAATACTTTCGATTTATATTATAGTCGTATTTACGATATTCTTATATATGGAGTGAAGATAGAAATAAAATAGTTGAGAATTTCGTTGATTCGGAACCAATTTCTCAAGAGATTAAGGAAAAATTCATGGAATATGATGAGTTAGTTGCTGAAATTCAAAAGTTACCGACAAAACATATAGTTGGACCAATAGAAATTTGTATGGGTAATTAATTGGTGTACCTTAATTGCTTTTTCAATGATCTCTTTTTTTAATTGGCTTAACGTGTTTCAGAGAAGTTAAAATTAGCACTCTTAGTTGAAGCACGTACGTGGAAAACATTGTTAGGTCAGATGTTATCCGCCACATATAAGGAAAAATTAAAAAGGATTACGGAGTATATCAATGATAAGAATAAAGTTCTTGCAAGGCAGATAAAGGATTTGGAAGATGTACGTGTTGCCATGAAATGTTTGGCCGAAATACGGGACGATTTTATATCGTTAGACATAGAATTAATATTGATAGACGAGACGTATAGTTTAATGGCAAGATTTAACATCGTCGTGTCAAAAGAAGAACAAGATATCGTAGACAGTTTACGATACAATTTTACAAATATGTTGAATACGGTATTATCCATAAAAATCAACGTTATATCATTTTGCATCATTATGTGTAATCAAATTTTGTACATTATAAGGCTAAACAAGTACAAGCAAGAATATGCGAAATGCAAGAACCACTGAAGAAAGAATTAACGGATGGTGTTGCAATTTTTAAACAGGATGTGATCAATTTCGATCTTGATTTTGAGCTTAATGGTCCAATGGTTGAGGGTATACCAGCTAAAGAAGCAAGCGATCGGTACGATTACGTAACTGCACTATTTATGATAAATAATTGATCATTTTCTTTTATTTTTTAGACTAATCTTATTTCAAGCTCGTTTGGAAGAGCTGTGGGAAAGGTACGAGACTTACAGTAGCGGAGAGAGTTTATTCGGTATCGAGATAACAGAATATCCAGCTCTTCATCAAAGAAAGAGGGAAATAAATTTATTGCAGAAATTATATACCTTATATTTACAAGTGATACGAACTATTGACAGTTACTTTGAGATACCTTGGTCTGAAATTGATATCGAGTCTATAGTCGCCGAATTAGGCGAATTTCAGAATAGGTGCACTTATATCGATATTTATTTTCCTTACCCATTAGCATAGTATTAATTGCGTCTTGTATTTCAGATGTCGAAGATTACCAAAAGCTATGACAGACTGGCCAGCATATATTGAATTAAAAAAGAAGATCGATGATTTCAATGAGACTTGTCCGCTGTTAGAATTGATGGCGAATAAGGCAATGCAAGAAAGACACTGGGAAAGAATGACCAAACTGTGTAAATATCCCTTTAACGTGGAATCAGAATCCTTCACATTGGCAAACGTGATGGAGGCACCTCTGCTGAAATACAAAGACGATGTTGAGGTATGATTGTAACCGATATTTGAAACGCGAATTCTTTCATCACTTTCATCGCTCTTCTAACAGGATATATGCATCAGTGCGGTAAAGGAGCAAGATATAGAAAGTAAATTAAAACAAATTATCGCAGAATGGGCTGTTGTAAATCTACAATTCTCTCCGTTTAAACAACGAGGAGAATTACTTCTGAAAGGTACCGAAACACACGAGATAGTATCTCATCTGGAGGACAGCTTGATGGTGATCAGCTCACTTTTAGCAAATCGGTATCGAGTCCCATTTATCACGTAGTCAAAATATCTTTAATTCATAAAAGAAGAAAGATATAAACTTTGGGTGTTCCATTTAGATACAACACGCCTTTTAAAAGAGACATCCAATTGTGGCAAAGTAAACTCAGTAACACCTCCGAAATCTTAGGAAGATGGTTGAACGTGCAAAACTTATGGGCCTATTTGGAAGCCGTATTTATCGGTGGCGATATATCGAAGCAGTTACCAGCTGAAGCAAAACGTTTTAATGTAATAAGAAGCTTTAACTCACAAATCAAAGTCGTATTTGATATGTACTATATAATCTTTTAGAACATCGATAAAGCTTGGGTGAAAATTATGTACCGGGCACGGGAAAAATTGAACGCGGTGGAAACGTGTACAGGCGATGAAACTATGGGGCAATTTTTGCCACACCTACTAGAACAATTGGAATCCTGTCAGAAGTCTCTCAGCGGGTATGGAAATATATTTTTGGGGATTTGGCTAAATTTGATTTCAATTGGTACAATATCTGCGCAGGTATTTGGAAACGAAGAGAAGTATATTCCCAAGATTTTGTTTTATATCAGATCCTACGTTACTGGAAATACTCGGTCAAGCAGCCGATTGTCATACTATACAGAATTATTTGGATGGATTCTTCGACAATGTAGCGAAGGTAATGGATTTTTCTTACTATTTCTTTCTTGGTTTCTGTAACAATTCTTCCACTTACAGTTCGACTTCTGCGAGAAAGAATACGAGAGGATTCTAGCCATGTACTCGCGTGAAAACGAAAAGGTGGTGTTAGAGAAGGACGTTGTGTGTACAGGAGGCGTAGAAAACTGGCTAAACACTTTGTTAGCTGTGCATCAGTTTTCTATAGGCTGTGTAATTGCGCAAGGCTTGCTGACACTCGACAATGAAGACTTTGATATCATACAGTTGATAGACAACTCAATTTTACAAGTATACAAACGACGACTCCCCTTTCTTCTATGGAGATTCCCTAAATGTTACTGTCCTTTAGGTGGGTTTGTTAGCCTTGCAAGTTCTCTGGACACGGGATGCTGAGGTAGCATTGAGAACAGCGAAACGGGATAGAGGAATAATGAAGAGAACAAACGAATGGTTTCTGGACTTGTTAAATAGCCTCATTGAAGTTACAGTTAAAGATTTAACAAAATACGCGAGATCGAAATACGAGGCTTTGATCACAATTCACGTGCACCAGAGGTTGAACATTAATATGGTGTTTTTCGAAAAGTAACGTCATACATTCATATCAAATCTTACAGAGACATATTCGATGAGTTGTTCCGCCACAGAGTCCGCAACATACAGGATTTCGAATGGTTGAAGCAGATCAGATTTTATTTTAATGCAGATACTGAAGAAATTCCCATTCAAATCACGGACATCGATTTTACTTATCAAAATGAGTTTCTAGGATGCACTGATCGACTTGCTATTACACCTCTTACAGACAGATGTTACATAACGTTGGCTCAAGCCGTAGGTGAGATTCTAATAAGCTGCGGTATGCAAGGTGTTCATAAAATAAATCTTCTATGTGTATAGGCATGAATTTTGGAGGTGCACCTGCAGGTCCAGCTGGTACTGGAAAGACAGAAACTACGAAGGATATGGGAAAGGCCCTGGGAAAATTCGTAGTCGTGTTTAATTGTTCTGATCAAATGGATTTCCGTGGCTTAGGAAGAATATTTAAGGGATTAGCTATGGCTGGAATATGGGGTTGTTTCGATGAGTTCAATCGAATCGATTTACCTGTTTTATCGGTGGCTGCTCAGCAAATAGCCATCGTACTTACTACAAGAAAGGAAAGAAAAAATAAGTTCCTTTTCAGGTATACGAATTAGATATACCCATTTGATAGGATATTTTTCACGTTGATCTACATTTTTATCTAAATTATACAGCGACGGTGAAACATATTATTTGAATTACGAATTTGGAATTTTCATTACGATGAACCCTGGCTACGCTGGTCGTCAGGAATTGCCAGAAAATTTAAAGATACAATTTAGAAGTGTGGCTATGATGGTCCCTGATAGACAAGTACAGTATTGATTATTGATTATTTTTTAAACACGATTCTGACAATGCTTCAATTGTAGATAATCATGCGCGTTAAACTGGCAGCCTGCGGTTTCAAAGAAAACGTTTTACTATCACGGAAGTTTTTTACGTTGTACAAGTTGTGCGAGGAGCAACTTAGCAAACAAGTGCATTACGATTTTGGTTTGAGAAACATATTGTCCTGTTTGCGAACTCTAGGCGCTCAGAAACGAGCAAATCCCACTGATTCTGAAGAAACTACACTTATGAGGGTTTTGAGGTAAAATGACATCGATAGAGCTTTTTGAACAAAGGAAATATAACATTATGTTCTCATGGTATTTTAGAGACATGAATCTGTCGAAGTTAGTGGACGAAGATGAACCTCTGTTCATGTCCTTGATCGAAGATATGTTCCCAGGAATTAAACTCAGAGTTCAAACATACAAAGAATTGCAAAAGGCAATTGCAAACGCAACTGTTGCACTTGGTATAATGAATCATGCTGAGTGGAATTTAAAAGTGGTTCAAGTACGTTTCACTATTTCATTTATAATTGGTTCAGATGAATGATACTTTTCTTTATTCTTAGCTTTACGAAACCTCTCTTGTTCGGCATGGTTTGATGGTGCTTGGACCAACGGGATCTGGAAAAACGCAGTGTATGTGGGCGCTTATGAGAGCCATGACGGAAATGGGTATGCCGCACAAAGAAGTCAGGATGAATCCAAAAGTTAGTCGATTAAATAAATATTCGATATTAAAAATAATGTATACAAGTGAAAATTTCTTGTAGGCCATAACCGCAGCTCAAATGTTTGGAAGGCTTGATGTGGCAACAAATGACTGGACAGACGGAATATTCTCCACCATATGGAGAAGATCTACGCATATAAAGAAAACTGATAACTTATGGATGGTCCTGGACGGACCTGTAGACGCAGTGTGGATCGAGAACTTAAATTCTGTCTTGGACGACAATAAAACATTAACTTTGGCAAACGGTGATCGTATTATCATGGCACCGAACACTAAATTAGTTTTCGAGCCCGATAACGTTGACAATGCATCGCCGGCTACGGTATCACGTATGGGGATGGTGTTCCTGAGCGCTTCTGTATTAAAATGGAGTCCTATTTTAGAGGTACATTTCTTTGAGACTTAGGAATTACGTATCAATGTTGAATATTGTTTGATTTATTTTAGGCATGGTTCAAAAAACGACCACAGGCGGAAGCAGATGTATTGCGTGGTTTTTTTAACAAAATATACGATGATGCTCATTCGTTTGTTCAATCAAAACTTCCAGTAAAAATGGCCCTTTTAGAAGCTATTTACATAAGACAATGTATAGATTTATTGGAGGGTTTACTTGGCAGCAGTAACGGTCACGATGCAAGTATGTTACCTTCTTCTACTCTAACTGCGAATTATTATGCTAACAGTTTATCTGTCACGTACTGTTTTCAGAAGTATTAAAAGACTCTCATATCGAGAAGTTATTCTTGTTTTCTGTTATGTGGAGTTTGGGAGCGGTGTTAGAATTAGAAGAACGTAACATGTTACAAGAGTTTTGTATCCAGCATGAATCAAAATGTCATTGGCCACCGTGTCAGGTACTAATGTAATTATTTAATAAAGAAATAGGAACAGTTGTAATAACGAAACCGATTGTAGGAAGATGAAACTATCTTTGAGTATTTGGTGTCAGACGACGGACGCTGGATACATTGGACCGAAAAGGTTCCAGAATTTATCTATCCAGAGGACGAAGTTCTACCATATCATACAATTTTAGTTCCTAACATAGATAACACAAGAACGTTGTTTTTAATGGATACTATTGCAAAACAGAGAAAGGCAGTGCTATTGATAGGTACAACAGCTTAATTATAATTCATTTCAATTCTTATTTAATACAAATTCTATGAACATTTTAGGAGAACAGGGTACCGCAAAGACGGTAATGATTA
This sequence comes from Megachile ligniseca, assembly GCA_945859555.1. NCBI lineage: Eukaryota > Metazoa > Arthropoda > Insecta > Hymenoptera > Megachilidae > Megachile > Megachile ligniseca. Next base: position 10,072,631 of record OX243788.1, on the reverse strand, counting down.
AAGGTTACATGTCCCAGTACGATCCTGAAGAACACTTGCACAACTCCTTCAGTTTCTCTTCAGCTTCTACACCTAACATGGTTCAGGTAAGTTCACTTCTAAACATAAGCTAGTTATTAAAATATACTGAACTTTGTATTAACTGTAATATGTATGTTATGTAGCGTGTGTTTGAGAGCTACGTGGAGAAAAGGGTCGGGAACACTTATGGACCCCCTGGTAGTCGTAGAATGACAATTTTCATCGATGATATAAACATGCCAGAAATAAATGAATGGGGTGATCAAATTACGAACGAGATTGTTCGTCAGTTGATGGAATATGGAGGCTTCTATTCTTTGGAAAAACCGGGAGATTTTAGTATCATACAAGATATTCAGCTGGTTGCAGCCATGATTCACCCGGGTGGTGGTAGAAATGACATTCCACCGAGGTTGAAGAGACAATTCAATATCTTTAATTGCACCTTACCATCGAATAAATCGATGGATACGATATTCAGTAAGTGCACGACATAAGGTGTCTTTGGAATGTTCCAATGTGTCTTGATTATATTAATAGTTTGTTAACAATTTGAAGGAAGCATTGGTGAAGGATACTTCTGTATCTCCAGATTTGACGAAGTTATTGTGGAGTTTTTACCTAAATTGATACCTTTGACCAGAGTATTATGGCAGCAGACCAAATTGAAAATGCTACCAACACCAGCAAAGTTTCATTATGTTTTCAATCTCAGAGATTTGTCTCGAATTTGGGAAGGTATACTCAGAATCGAGAGAGCCGAATGCGATTCTATAACTCGATTATTGAAACTCTGGGAACACGAGTGCACTCGTGTGATCGCTGACCGGTTGGTTATATTAATCTGCTTATTAAATCAGCAGAAAGTAACTTTCATTATTTGCTAGATTTACAATGAGTGACGATACTGAGTGGTTCAAAAGTACTCTGAAACGTACAGCTGAAAAGATATTAGGTCCTGATTTTGAATATTACAACGACTCTGAAACTTATTTCGTTAACTTCTTGCGCGAGCCTCCAGAAGCCACCGGGGATGAGCCAGAAGACTTCGTATTCGAAGCACCAAAAATATACGAAGAAATGCCAAGGTATAATTTCATCATTGGTGAAACTAGGTAGAAGCCAGGGTAAAGTTCTATAATACAGATTAGTTATTCGAGTAGAACTAGTGGATCTGGTTTTCTCCGAATAAAAATCCTAGTTATGTCAATGTATTTCACCCTGAGTTTTCTTCAATTTGTGTTCTTTTTATAGTTTCGCAGTTGTGATTGCAAAACTTCATCAGAACATGGATCAATTCAATGAGTATATTCGTGGAATGCAGCTGGATTTGGTTTTCTTTCACGATGCACTCGTACATTTGATTCGTATATCGAGAATCCTTGGTGTCCCAAGAAGCAACGGAATGCTGGTGGGTGTTGGAGGATCAGGCAAACAGAGTCTAACACGTTTGGCTTCTTTTATTGCGGGATTTAATTTCTTCCAGATAACGTTAACCAGGTAATTTCTGGCAAGTTATCTGCTTTCGAGCAACCTAAATAACTATTACATCATGACAGCTAATATGAGCATATGTCTTTAGGAGCTACAATGTTGGAAGTTTAATAGAGGATCTGAGGAAGATTTATCATGAAGCTGGCACAGGGAGTAAAGGACAGACATTTATATTCACTGATAATGAGATAAAAGAGGAAGGTTTCCTAGAATATATCAACAATATTTTAAGCGTTGGGGAAGTCGCAAATCTCTTTCCTGCTGATGAGCTTGATGAAGTGTTAACGGAAGCCACTCCGTTGATGAAAATCGACGATCCAAAATGTCCACCGACTCCGGATAATCTTTATCGTTATTTCATTTCACGTGCACGGAATCAATTGCACCTGATCCTCTGCTTTTCACCAGTCAGCAATTTTTGATGACGTTATTCGAAACAAATAAAAAGTCATAGAAACTTTATTGAACAATTTTAATAGGTTGGAGAAAAGTTTCGATCTAGAGCGTTAAAGTTCCCTGCTCTCATATCTGGTTGCACAATTAACTGGTTTTGGAGATGGCCAAGAGATGCATTATACGAAGTAAGCAATCACTTTTTGGAGAAGTATAAGGTGATATGCACTGCAGATGTAAAGCGTCAGTTAGTTGAAGTTATGGGAGATATGCAAGATGACGTTAACGATACTTGTACAAGATACTTTGATAGGTAATATTATATTCAATTATTGGAATTAATTTTTATGTATACATGATACATAAGCATTTTTACCCAGATTTCGAAGAGAGACATACGTTACCCCAAAAACATTTCTCACATTTTTGGCTGGATACAAGATACTTTACAAACAACGCTTGGACAATATTAACATGCTTGCATTTCGTATGAGTAGTGGTTTGAACAAATTAGTGGATGCCGCGGTTCAAGTTGATGAGTTGCGGAAGGTTTTGGAAAAAAATCAGCAGGAAATTGCAGAGAAGAACGTGCAAGTGGAAGCTGTTAGTATATTTCTTAATTTATAAATTAAATTCAATTGCTTCATTAAGCACTAGCTATTTTAAACATGCTATTTGCAGATTTTAATCACAGTCAATGAGAAGAAAAGGGAAGCCGAGGCGGTGAAAGCACAAGTTCAAGTTTCTAAAGACGAAGCTGAAGCCATTTTAAAAGTAATCTCGAAAGAGAAGTCCGCAGCGGAACAGAAATTAAAAGCTGCCGAACCCGCGTTGCTCGCAGCAGAAGCTGCATTACAAGTAAGAGTTTCTTTACAATTAGTGATTATAATATTTTAACGACGTGTTGCATTTGCTAAACCTGTTGGAATAATATTCTTAGACTATAAAAGCTGCTGACATTGCCACAGTTCGAAAATTAGGAAAACCACCATACTTAATTACCCTTATAATGGACTGTGTGATAATATTATTTGGAAGAAAGTTAGATCCAGTTAAACCTGACTACGAGCGAGAATTTTTAATGCCCTCTTGGGCGGAAGCTTTAAAAGTATCACCTTCTGTTTCCAAATTAATTAACAGGACATTTAAAGCTCTTCACTTATGTTTAAAGTTGCACGTTGTTTGAAGGTGTTGGCTGATACTAGGTTTCTGTATAATTTGCAAAATTATCCAAAGGACAACATCAATGCGGAGACCGTTGATTTAATGCAACCCTATCTAAATTATCACTTGTATACCTATGAGGCTGCAAAACAAGCTTGTGGAAACGTTGCTGGACTTATTCAGTGGACCATTTCAATGGTTACATTCTACGGGATAAATAAAGATGTTCTGCCATTGAAGGTAACTTTTATTTTATTTAGGAAAGTGCAATGATATCTCATAGTTGATGTTTATTGTTACATTGACAATCTTGGTAATGATAGGCGAACTTAGCTGTTCAAGAAAGCAAGTATGAGAGAGCGAATCGAAATTTGAGGGAAGCTGAGTCAGTTTTGAGAGCCAAAGATGAAGATTTGAAAGTAGTACAACAAGAATATGATGCGGTGATGGAAGAGCGACAGGTAATTTATTATATAGACAATAGAGTCGTTGACGTAATTAGATAGATAATAGACGCTATTAATATTCGATGAAATACATTTTATTAGAAAATAGTTGATCTGGCTGAAATTTGCCAAGCGAAAACGAACACTGCTACTGCAATGATTGATGGTCTTTCGGGTGAGAGGATCAGATGGACCGAACAATTGGCTATGTTTAAATCTGAAACTGATCGTCTTGTCGGAGACGTTTTGATTCTAGTGGGTTTTCTGACTTATTGTGGACCATTTAATCAGGAATTCAGAGCCCTGTTACAACGACAGTGGTTTGACTTTATTCAACACAGAAAAATTCCTGTTTCCCTTACGATTAATATTACTACTTCTTTAACTGACACTGCTACGGTAAGTAATGTGTTAAATACATAACAACGGTGATAATTTATAAAATGGTATTTCTGTATTTCTTCTTAAAGATCGGAGAGTGGAGTCTACAGGGTCTACCAACAGATGACTTGTCCATTCAAAATGGAATCATAGTAACAAGAGCTAACAGATACCCTCTGTTAATAGATCCGCAATTACAGGGCAAAGCGTGGATCAAGAACAAAGAGGAAGAGTTTAATTTACAGGTAGATTTTTAATCTCATGCGTATTAAAACAATTTATTTATTTCGTAATGTTTTATTTCAGGTTACAATTCTCACACATAAATATTTTAGAAATCATTTAGAAGATTGTGTTTCCCTTGGTCGTCCTTTACTCATCGAAAATGTTGAAGAAGAGTTAGATCCCGTGTTAGATAACTTGCTCGAAAAGAATTTCATAAAGATGGGAACTTCTTTAAAGGTGTAGTAATAGGTATGCTCGTATTGTGGTAGAAATATGTATAAATTGATCTTTTCAACAGGTTCATTTAGGCGACAAAGAAGTAGATTATCATCAGGATTTCAGGCTTTATATCACCACAAAATTGCCAAACCCATCATACACCCCAGAGATATTTGCTCGTGCTGCTATAATTGATTTCACTGTTACAATAAAAGGTAATAATGGCTATATGACATTATTCTTCCTTCACGTAACTTCCTTTTGGATATACGCATCAATCTTTATTTTTATTTGTAGGATTAGAAGATCAGTTATTAGGAAGAGTAATATTAACAGAAAAGAACGAACTGGAGAGAGAGAAGACACAACTGATAGCAGATGTAACTGCAAATAACAGAAAGATTAAAGAACTCGAAGCAAATCTCTTACATAAATTAACCACTGTCGAGGTATTTTAAATCGTGTTATACGAATCTTTTGAATTGCAAATATTCACTTTAATTTCATTTAGGGTCCTTTAATAGAAGATGTAGAATTAATGTCGGTATTGAACATCACAAAACAAACGGCAGCTGAAATAAACGAAAAGCTAAATATTGCAAAAGACACGGAATTAAGAATCGATACCGCGCGAGAAGAATTTAGGCCTGTCGCAACGCGTGGCAGTGTACTGTACTTTTTAATTTGCGACATGGCTCTAGTCAATTCCATGTACCAAACCTCGCTTGTGCAATTTTTAGAACGTTTCGACATTTCAATGGAAAGGTATTTTACGCTTGTTCAATTAATCGGCAATCAATAATTCGAATTGGATTTAAAAGTGTTTCTCTGTCGTAGATCTGAAAAAAGCCCAGTCAATCAGAGAAGAATAAATTATATCATCGAATATCTTACATTTGAAATATTCAGATACAAAGCAAGGGGTCTTTATCAGATCCACAAATATATGTTCGGCTTGTTAATGACGCTGAAGATTGACCTGCAGCGTGAAGCTATTTCGTACAGTGAATTTCAGTATTTCATCAAAGGCGGTGCAGCTCTAGATTTAAATACTGTTACGCCAAAACCTTGCAAATGGATTTCAGATATCACTTGGCTTAATTTAGTTGCCCTCTCTTCTTTGGTACAATTTCAATATATCCTTTCTCAGGTACCAGCTTCTGAGAAAGTTTGGAAAAGTTGGTTTGATAAACCGGCGCCAGAAGAGGAAACAGTACCAAACGGCTATAATAATATGGATACTTTTCGACGTTTGTTGTTAATAAGGTTGTTTTAGATTTGTAACACAGTTGTACTTCGAATGATCACTATAAAATTCTTATGATTTGTAGAGCTTGGTGTATAGATAGAACATTATCACAGTCACGAAAGTACATAGCGAGTTCACTGGGAGAAAAATATGCGGAACCTGTTATCACCCGTTTGGATGTAATGCACGGCGAATCGAGGCCAGATACGCCGATGATTTGCTTCCTAAGCATGGGATCGGATCCAACGACTAGCATCGAGCAACTTGCGAAAAAAATGGAGATTCAATGCAAAAGTATCTCGATGGGTCAAGGACAAGAAGTTCATGCGCGAAGATTGCTTCACAGTGCAAAGACCGAAGTATGTTTAGATCAATAGTATAACACAATCGACATACAAAATCGCTATCATAAATTTAAGCAACCTTTAATGAACATTTTAGGGATTTTGGGCCTTGTGCCAAAATTGTCACTTAGGTTTAGAATACATGGAAGAATTAGTCCTTTTTATCATGGACATGGAAGATCCAGACCCCAATTTTCGTATATGGATTACTACCGAACCTCATAAAAATTTTCCAATATCTCTGCTTCAGATGTCCATAAAATATACTTTCGAACCTCCACAAGGTATCAATTGTTTTCAAAGTTATACTTTATGCTACAAATACGTTTAATTGTAGGAGTAAAAGCCGGCTTGCTTGCTACATATGGTATTATGAACCAAGAAATGTTAGATCAGTGTGATGCTCCACAGTATATACCAATTATATATACAGTGTCATTTTTGCACACTATCGTACAAGAACGACGGAAATTTGGACCCCTGGGTTGGAATATACCGTACGAATTTAATTTAGCTGATTGGTTGGCATCCTGTATGTTCATTAACAATCATTTGAATGATTTTGACATAAAACAAGGAATTAGTTGGCAAACTGTTAGGTAAATTGGCCTCTTGAAATTGGTTACCTAAATAACTTAGTTCTTAAATTGGTCCACTTAATTTGTAGATACATGATAGGAGAGGTTCAATATGGAGGACGTGTCACGGATGATCACGACAAACGATTGTTAAACACTTTTACCAAGTTTTGGTTTTCAGAGGCTCTATTTTCAGAGGACTTTTTGTTCTATAAAGGATATCCAGTCGTTGTCCAAAAGCAAGTTACAGATTACTTGAAGGTAATAGAAGAAATGGCTCCTATAGATCCACCTCAAGTTTATGGACTGCATCCGAATGCAGATATTACGTAAGTAGTTCGTTTTCAGTTGACTTATCTACATTACTGAAAGGATGAACATGATCACAGGTATCAAGCAAATACTACACAAACTGTCTTAGACACAATAATATCTGTGCAACCAAAAGAAGCAGGCGCTGAAGGTGGCGAATCTAGAGAAACAGTTGTAACTAGACAAGCAAAAGAGATGATACAAAAGATACCGGAATCTTATGATCCATTTGAAGTAAAATATAGGTCCGTATTAGAAGATTTCTCGTCTGTTTTATTCGTTAACTCAAATTACTTTATTGTAGATTGCAGATATTAGGTACTACTGCACCAATGAGTATTTTCTTGAAACAAGAAATTGATAGAATAGAAATAGTTATTGAACTGGTATATGCTATGTTAAAAAACCTTTTACTTGCAATAGAAGGTGTTATAATAATGAATGAGGTAATATTTATATAATTATTATATTCAAGAACAGCAAAAAATTGAACCTGTAAACATATTTAGGAATTGAGGGACGCATTTGACAACATATATGATGCAAGAATACCTAAAGCTTGGAAAGCTAAATCATGGGAATCTTCCACTCTTGGATTTTGGTTTACCGAATTATTAGACAGAGATAAACAGTTTCGTACTTGGTTATATACTGGAAGACCAGCGAAATTCTGGATGACAGGATTCTTTAATCCTCAAGGTATGTAATCACTTAGATAACAGTACATGATATCTATAACATTTATAACTTTCATTACATAGGATTTCTCACCGCAATGCGGCAAGAGGTGACAAGAGCTCATAAAGGATGGGCTCTTGACAATGTTACATTGCATAATGAAGTTCTACGATACACGGCAGAAGAAATAAAAATTCCGCCTCAAGTATGTTTTTATTAAATTGGAGGTATACCAATAATAAATTTATGATATATTTTAGGAAGGAGTCTACGTATATGGATTATATCTTGAAGGAGCTGGTTGGGATAAAAGAAACAATATATTATGTGAATCTGCTAATAAAGTTCTATACGTCTTAATGCCTGTGATCCACATTTTTGCCTTGTACAATATTCCTGATAAAGATCCAAAATTATATCAGGTATATACATGTGTAATTATTTGTATATAATTTATTAACGTTGCATCCACTCTACAGTGTCCAGTATACAAGAAACCGATGAGAACATATGTCTTATTGATAACACCACTATGGTTACAAACAAGAAGACCTCCTGATTTTTGGGTCTTACGCGGAGTTGCGCTACTATGTGATATTAAATAATTTAATTAAAAAAAATAAGTAACAATTAAATAATTACGATCTATTCTAAATTTATATACATTTAGTTGAAATAAATAATACCAACTACATAAATGTTATGGATTTCAATAACTACAAGTAAATAATAAAACTATAATTAAACTTAAATTCAAAATATCGTGCGTGATAATAATTCGCGCGCACATCTTGAACATATTACGCGCGAAATTTGAATTGGATTTAATGGATTGAACACGTGGCGCCATCTCTCCGGCGAACAGGGTGAACTACACACTTTTGAAACTGTAGTTTAATTAGTACTCATTTTCTACCGCTAGGTGGCGGCATACAGGACAGAAACCCATAGGGTAATTAGGATTAGCCTAAGAGTGGTTAAAAATTGATAAGTTTGGTAAAGTCAAAACATTCCGAAGTTAATTAGTCTTACACTTTGATGCAATTTGATGTATATTATAGTAAATTGAGCCAATAAAAATAATATTTAATTGAATTTTCACGAAAATGAAACAAGTGGCGCCATCTAGCGGCAGTACGTGGGAACTAACGAAACTACAGTTTCAAAAACGTGTAGTTCACCCTGTTCGCCGGAGAGATGGCGCCACTTGTACCGTTTCCGAATAAGTCTTATTTATATCGATTTTCTCGAGTTAATTCTCTGTATTTTTAACCAAATTTCTTCGGAAAGCAATAGGAATTATCTTTGGAATGTTCTACAAATGTTAATAACCAAAATAATTTGATATATATTATGGTCAATTATGCTAATGTTATGACCTGTTCCGTGAATGGTGCAAGTGGCGCCAACTAGCGGTAGAAAGTGGGAACTAACGAACCCGCTGTTTCAAATGCGTGTAGTTCACCCTGTTCGCCGGAGAGATGGCGCCACTTGTCCTATTTTTATAAAAATTCAATTAATATTGATTTTATTGATTAATATGCTTTATATTTATTATATATTTATTAATATTGATTTTATGCTGTTTGCTGTATATTCCGTAGGTCCAAATATGCTGATTATGTGGTCAGAACAGTTTGCACACTATACTGTATCTTGTCGGTGATATAGAGAATGACGGTTTCCGAAGCAGAAGATGTTTATTTGCAGAAAATAAACAATTATTTGTTGCGTTAATTTCTCACCCTACCGATAGGTGACGTTAGCTGTATCGTTTTATTTCTAATGAAGCGCCAGCTTCAAAACATGAAACTCTTTAGTTTTTCATCTCAGATAAGTTACTTCAGACGATCTGTTCTGCTATAAAGCACTTTGTCTTTTTAGAATCTCTCTTTTCTAATTCCTACCGATCTCAGAAGAAATGATCGTAGTAATTCGAACGCTAAGCAATCCAGTTGTTCGATCCTGCTCAGATTTCCACGTTACTCGACATTCCCAACCAAATAACCGTTAAACCAACGATTCGTGTGTCTTTAAACGTTTCTCGTTTCTACAAACTGCTCTATATTTCCGAACAACGGAGCCCGGAGTCGTCTACGACCGGAGCTCGACGTTGATTGTGGTTCGAGCGTGTTTCGACTCGGTTTTCGCTGCAAAATATCTCGGACGGCCCATGTTCGAGGACATCCTCTCGAGTTTTATCCTTTTAGCGAATCGTGCCGTTCCGTGTACGCCATAAATCTCGGTCGACTAGGGATGTTCGGTGTACCAGGACAAAGTTACGTATGCAGGGCATGCAAAGTCTCGAAACAACTATTCTTACTGACCTCCTTGCTCGTGCATGGAGACCCTATCGTTCGAAAGTTCACGCTTCGAATGGTCACTTCGAAGGCTGACACTCTATGCTCAGTTGGAAAGTAGTTCAACTACTTTTCTTCGGCTGATTTTTGCTTGCGGTGGACATTGGGAGTTGCCAAGAATGAACACGTTCTAATACTCTTGTAAGCGACTGTACGTGTCTGGTCAGGAAAGGGTTAATGGTTCCTGACATACTGTTTACCACGGGCAAGGAAAAGCGCCGGGTGCCCAGGCCTGTTCTAGTCAGATAGAGAGAAGTTTCTGGTTGTGGTGTGCGGTCACCAAACACGTTGTCGCGTATGCGATCCCGAGGGACACGAACTGGTCTCGTCGGTTCGAGGTATGCCCGGGACACGCTATAATCGGTCTCGGCGAGTGTATACGCGGGCAAACGGGATGCACGTGTGCATGGCGACAGCACGCAGGCCACAAGCAGCGCGTGCTTCCGAGAAATCATCACGCCGACCAGCGTGCCACGGTTCGTCAAAGCAAATCCCTGAATGCCCGTGGTCTAAATAGTTAAGCCGGCAGGATACCCATCTAGCTCGACTCGATGAAACTTTGTGAACTACCGTGTGCACTCGATAATTCGCTATCGGGGACCATACTTTGTGCCCTGGTCACAGATTATAGTCCCGGTTGCGGTACTTCCCGAGTCAATAGATCATCGACGTTGCATCGGAATCGAGCGAAATCCATTTTTGGGTTTATGCGGAACGGTTCGTAGAAGCTTTAACATTGCTGTATTAGGTCGCGGATCAGTCTTCCCGCGAATTATGCAACACGCTACTTCCATGATACCACTCGTATTCATCTCGTTCCTTCCTTTATTGCTCAACTGGGGAGGTTCATTTCGTGGCAAGCAGAAATTGTTGGTACGGGTCGAAACAGGTCGACCAAACGTCCTCCCAGCCGAGATTTGCGATACCTTGTTCGATAAAGAGCCGCGCGAGAAGTCGGCGACGGCTTTTGTAAGCCGACCAAGCCGTCGGCAAAAGGGTAACACGCGTCAAAGACGTATTCACGGTTGTCTTCGTTCCCGTTGTCGTCGAGAAAATTGCGACGAGACAGAGGCTGAAACTGGGGAGCGGGAAAGGGCATAGAGAAACAGAAACACAGAGACTCCGGCACGAAAAGGGGGAGCACAACGAAACAGTACGGGTGTCCACGATACGCAGACCATTAGCGGATATATTCGAGTGCACGCATTAAACGAGCAGTCTGCTATGGCGTTGCAGGTAGGTGTAAATGCGCAAGAGGCAAACGTTTTCCCACGGCACCCTACCGTTCCGTTGCGTTCCGTTGCGTTCCGTTGCGTGGATATTGCGCCCCGGTTCGCCAACGAGCGAACACCGGTTGCAAAATTATCCGATGTACTCCGCTCGTATCGAAACTTTGGATATCACCCGACGTTGCTCTATGGGGGCAGAGACGTGCACGGCAGGCTGGTTTGTACGGCAGAACGGTTGAATAGAAACGTTCCCTGAGAGATTTCGTGATAGAGGGTAACGCATTCATTCGGTTCTACCGAACTCGCCGTTTCTATGGGACTTTTGTGATTGATAACGAACGAAACGCTGGTGAAAAAAGCTACGACGAGGGGGTGGGGACAGAGGATTGGTCGATGCAGATTGAAGTTTACCAACGGCTTTTTTATTTGTTTCTTTCTTTGACTCGTTAGGTAAGATTAAATTTTTGTTCCTGTTAATAGAACTTTCACGATAGGTGGGCTTTGGAACGTAAGATTTAGATTGCATCGAAGGAGAAGTACCGACGTAATTAATTCTGTGATCGTACAAAAGTTTTTATTGTTCATGGACGCCATTCGAGTATCCCCGTCGTAAAAGTGCACCCTTGGTCCCGTTGCATGGGCGCCAAACTAATCAGATTAGGATCCGATGGGCAGCACGGTCAACGACACTGGCAGAAGCATCGTGTCACCTCCATCCACAGGTGGCCAATTAATTTACAAGCGCACACACTTTACGTGACATCGATTGATATTCCCCTCTCTTAGCACGGAATCAACCCCTTCGGCCTAACAGCGCAGCTTGGACCTCACCCTTTTCGAGTGTACCTACGAGGGTACAAGGCACGTGGCCTCGACCAACCTGACAGAACTTTGAAACTGTGTCGGCCTCCTGGCGCTCCCCGAATGGGTCCACCGGTTCCCTCGGATTTTCTCGATAAAACGAACGTGACTATTCTTTCCTCGTTTAGGGTGATTTATCGTCGCCTGTTGTCCGACATGCAGAAAAATCGGGATATCAAAGACGGCAGCGTTTTCGAATTTTACTATGTAAGTACTTTACGTAATATCGTCTGCAGGAAGATGTATGTAACGCATTCGATCGAATAATTTAATATTGTGTACCTTGGCAGATATCGAACATAGGCAAATACTTATTTCTGTTTTCGATTTGCGAGAAGTTTTCTGAAAACTGACGAGCTAACCGTGACGTTTCCTCGTTAGGTCGATGAACAAAGTTCCCGGAGAAACGAAACGAGCAAGAGAAATAAACGAATCCGAGATTCGCAGACTTCTTGAGCGGTTTACAGGCTGCGGCTCGCTTCTTTTCATCTCGCGAAGCAGCCGTCCGATGGATTATAGCGTTGTCCGGCTTCCAGGATGCAATTTCAGCTAGAACAGCGAATAGAAGGAGCTCGCTGGCAACGATCGTCTGACTCTCCCCCGGGATAATCCGTAAAAGCGGAAACGACCGCGCTGTTCGGAAGTTGGAGGTCGTAGCGCGGTTTCGGAGAGGATTGTCTGCGCACGAAGCCTGTCGTCGCGGGGTTGCGTTCCGGAAAATCGCAGGAACCTCTTGTCACCGGATATCGGGGCCGCCAACGAAATCGATTTCACGGCCGCGATGCGATGCGGCGAGCAACAAGTGTTCAACTACGGGGAAAAAAGGGTGAACGCGTCGCGTTGCGAACCTGCGAAACACGCAGCCGATAATGCGCTTTGTTTGCGATATATCTGCTTCGAATTCGACAATATTCCCGTCTCTCGGGGAGGAGCCGACCGAGGTTTGGGAAACAGAAATGGAACCCACCGTAAGAATTTCAGAGACGTTTTACCGATCTCTACTCGCAAATTTTATGAGATGAAAAATTCACAAATTATCGAACCTTCCGATCCTGAAGTTCGTAAATTTCTGAATCCAAGAGGAGAATAATAGCTGAAGCTTGTGAAGTGTTTTTCTACGTTTTTGAGCGTTGCAGTCAAATAAATGCAATCGATCCATGAACCGGTCGAAAGAAGTTAATCGAATTTCAACTTGCTTCATTCTTGGCTACGAAGTGTAATTGGTGCGTCGAGAATTAATCGATTTCTAGTAGCCAGATTAACTGTGCGCCCTGGCAAATTGCTGCAACTCGGGCATCGATTAAACCGGGAATCGCGTGTCCGACGATCGCAATCGCCACCGTAATTGGAATGCGTTAGTAAAAACTTCAACCGGAATGTTCCAATCGGCCGGGATATCGAAACCGCTCGAATTTCCTTCTTGTTAACTGGGAAAGAAGCGCATCTCGTTTCGGCGCGGAAAAACGGGGGCGATCTCGTCAAAAAGCGGAATCCTTAAGTAGTTGATCCTGTTTTTTCGTTACGATGTTACGCTAGCTAGCGTCCTCCGGTTCGTCGCTCTTTTTTTTCTCCAAGCTCGACTCGTAAAGTTCCGGGACCGTGGCTTTATTCGCGTTTTATGAAAGCCAACCCCGGGATCCGGGAGTCCTCTCTTTTTCGCGAAAAACACTGGCAAGCCTGGAGACGACGACGGCACCATCGCAGCTCGTGGTCTCGCAAATCACTCGAGTCCCCGTGCTCGTGTTACTCGACTTGCTGCGATAAAATATCGTTAAGTCTGTACCGCTAATAAGGCGAGAAGATACTCCTTTCTAAAGTGTATGATAAATTTCGTTTTACTCCGATGTCTTTCAAAATATTTCCTTTTTCTTCGGGTTGATATAATTGAGGATTCACCAACTTTTGATAGATTAGAAAAATATGCTGGTAAAGTTATCGCTTTAAACTGCGTTGCAAAAGCTGATCGCAAAATATATATTTTCATTCTGAACCTTTAGGAAAGAGGATTGTAGAATAAGAGAATTGATAATTAAGGTTGCTTTTATAATAGAGGAAGTACAACGCGTAATTCAAAAGAAAGAACGCCGTTTCTCTCGTCTAAATATTAGCAGAAAACCTGTAAACGATATTCCAAGGATGTTGCAATTCCCCTTTCGCCGGCAACAGAACCATCGCGTACCGAGAAATTTCATTACTTCTCCCGCTGCGTTTTCTTCACCGTGAAAAAATTAAATTACGACCATCTTAAAGAACGGATTTCTCGCGATCATCCGACGTAGATCTTCTTGGAAGACAAAAGGGAGACAAAGGAAATCCCATGATCACCGTACAAATTCACCGTGCGTTTTGTTAAAATTTCTTTAGATGGTTAGATTCGGGGATATCGATCCTTTTCTCAATTAAATATTCCACAGTTACTATTGTCTTTTGTTCGTTCAACTTTTAACATTAAGCCCTTAAGCTCGCGATAACTTTCTATCTTAACAAAGATTTTTCTTTCGTAAATATTAAAATAATTAAAAGCAGTTCCTGTACAGTGATATAGCGAAGGGGTGAAGTTGCGTTAATGAATCAAGTTACTCAAGTTCCTCCAATTTACCATTCTCCAAGTTATCTTTCCTTAAGAATTTAAACAAGCTTCTTGCCAAGGTTAAATCCAGAAAAGATCATAAGGCAGGGTTGAGAAGAACGTAGAAAGACTTTCGAAGTTATCGAGCAAAAGGTATTTAAAATAATGAGCGATACATCGGGAGATGTGAATGCAACGCACGACGATACGTAGAGCTCGGACAAATAGAAATCTAACTTCCCCCAGTTGGAGTTATAGCGAAACTGTTTAGATGTTGTTGAAAGTTATCGCGGGGACAATATCGTTTTTTAGACGACGAGGGAGCGAAATAGAGGTATGGTCAAGGGAGAAGCATGGCGGTAACAGGGTAGGTCGAAGGGGGTCGAAGCGAGAGGGTGTGTAGGTGGCGAGTGCTCGGGATGCGTCTGTGAAATTCAACCAAGCTGTTCCGCTGGTAATAATGGACGAGAGGCAAGCGTTGAAATGCAAATTAGAGAGCGGGTCGTGGACAGCTTGATACATGTGCGGGGATTGTGGTTTCGCACGACGCGCACCGCCGCCTATATTCGCGGAATAAAGGAGTTTGTTTTGGAGTTTTGCGCGGGCCAGAAACGGCGTGGCATCGGGGGAGGAGGACGGAGACATTATATAACGTCACGCAGTGCACGTTATGTCCGTGAGCCCCAACCCTCCAGCTGTCTCACCTGCGCCCGGTGCGTGCTGATTATCGTCCTTTCGTCCCGAGCCGGCTTTCTGGAAATGACCGTTGATCGCGGTCGCAAAATGTCCTTTTGCCAACCGGACCGCATTCAACGTGACAAAACGCGCAATTTCCATGAACGTTTCGCTGATAATGTAACGTTCCGCCGAGAGCGAGGAAATGAAAACGGCTGCAAGAGTAATACTGGACAGAGTTGCCGCTTCCTATAGCTGACCGTTCTTCGCATACCGTTTGCTTCCCGTACCTCACCGTTTCTTCGTACCATTGAATTTTCGCATTTCCAAATTTACAAATCCGCCAATTATTCGTCCTCGTTGGTCAAATCTTGTAGGAAATTCGGACATAAACTTACGTATCAGTTCAGATGTATCTCGTCATTTCGTACCAGATTCACGATCCTCGAGAGTTAAGCAACCCTCTCGACTATGAATTCTATTTTTTATCTCGACAGACGTTCGCCCCGGTTCCCGTTCTAGAACCGTCTCGTTAAGAGAGAAGAAATTATCTTTGCAAACGGTCCAGTGCGTCGATAACCCGGCGTGCCCTTTCGAACGGCATCCCCCGATTGTTTTTACATTCCGATGGATACCATCCGACCCCGGAAATTGATACTGCCGTTTGTTCCGTCTAATGAACTGTCCAACGAGTGGTTCTGCTCGATTCGATTTCTTCACGGTTCCGTTCGATCCTCCTTTTTCCTCGTCGGGTAGAAACTTTTTATCGAGACGGTTCGCGGAGGAGGAACGAAAATAATAGAGTTTCACCGGCAACTTCTTCGCGGACTCGATCGTTTTCTCTGATTAATTAACGCTTATCTGCTCGCCGTCGTGCCTTTTTCCGAGGGCGGCCGATTAATCGAATCGAGGCCTGAGAACGAAGCGGGGTTCTTTGATGCCGGTTTTTGGCACGGAATACTCGGATATCGTGCCAATTAGCGTGTAGCCAACGAGAAGAAGGGGACTAGTTACGAGCTATGCGCTTTAACGCCCACCGTTGCGGAAATCGTTGCCACGTGTTTCATCCCTTAAGGATTACCTCTTCGATTTTTCAGGTATCGACTAGATACGAAATTATTTGAAGCTTCTTACGTTGACGCATGGAAATTGCAGCACAAATTGATACTAATGCCGAGGCGCTAACGACGCCACGCGAAACATTAGCTCGTAAATAACGAAGGAAGACTCGTATCTGCAAAAATCCCGACGGTGCGTGTCTCGAAGGCTCGATATTTCATTGTTAAACAGATATTTATAACGCACGGGACACCGGTTAAAATATCACTTACGTCGACGGGGCAACGTGTCGGAAGAAAAATATACTGTGCGTGTAACTTCAGCCAGCTGTAAAATCGTTACGTTAACGTGGACGATAACGCGGTACTCAGCTCGAAATTTATTACACGCGTTTCAAACTAATATATCCTCTGTTCTCCCATCCTTCTCTCTTCCATTTTGCCTTCTCGAATCACGACGCCGCGTTATCATCAGCCATTTTTAACTTTCGTTACCGGTTGGAGATCATCGCTCGAATCGAAGTTGCACAATTGTACTTGTCATCTTTTCTTTTTCGATCTGAGCAGTACCGAAAAACACACAAAACGAGGATTTTATTTATACAGAATTTCTTTCGCAGCTCATCTTGTGACGCACTAATAGTATTACGCGATTGTTTCATATATTTCGCGACACATTAACGCGTTATAGCGATACTCGCGAAAGAGAACAAAAAGCATGTTTGCTCGTCAGCTTTATCAAACGTTAAGCTCGTTCCTCTTTGTGTGTCAACTTAATGCCACTTCAACCTCGGGGAAACTCTTCGGCGTACTCGCTATACCACTCGACTCTCCCTTTCTTCCCTTTATATCCCTATACCCTCTTACCCCTTGTTGTCTCCAACCTCGATCCTCCTTTTCTACTTCCTCATCGAATCTTTCCAACCCTTCTCTTCGAGAATTATAACGCACCGTCTTGTGCCTTGTCTTCCTCCCTGTTGTTTTGTTCACAAGACTTGTTGTTTCGTTGGCCAATGACCTGAGACAATCTCGCTCGACGAAACGTAGGTGTTTAAATACGAATCTTGACAAATAGCACGTTTTTTAGAATGTACGAAAAAGAATGTATCGAACGGTACCTCGGAGATATCGAATATCTAAGTGAAAAATGAAGGTGGATTCGAATAGTGTAGCCCGAGAAACAAAAAGACGGAATCTTTCCGACGATAAGAAGAAACAATTGAATCGGCCATTTATCATGGCAGATTCCTCGCAGTCGAAGCGTGGCAAAGTATTCGAATCCTTCCTTTTCCTTCAACTTTAATTAACTCGAAATCCAATCGGCAACTTCCGAACTGGCCATCGAGCCCAAAACTTCGATAATTCTCGCGATATCCCATCGGAAAATTCTAAACCGTCTTAATAAAATCTTGATCGTGAAAATTCGCTCCTTATCGCCCGTCGCGCGATCAATCTTCGTTCCCGTTTCACACGTGACCCACAAACATCGTATTTTCCCGCCGACTTATCGAGGCATTAGCACGCTTCGATTCAATCCTGTATAACGTGTGCTCGTAAAACGCGTAAATACGTATCAATTTTAAAGGCATATCCGAGACGGTAAAGGAGGAAAAGGAAACGCGGTCGACGTTCAGCGCGATCGAGCTTTGCTCGACAAACGAGCTTCGCGTATCGAGCTATTGCTCATAAAAGATACAGGGAGATCGTGTGTGCGCGTGCGTTCACGCGTGCACGGGTGTGCACGTACACGCGTGCGAGGGTGTGTTGTATCGCGCTGCCAACAGGCCCGAGCATATCATTATCCGTTATCGATGGAACGACACGCGATCGCGAACCCGGCTAACATTAAATTCTACCTTAGCTCGCTATACAAGTTTGTTGACCCGTTTCGGTCTATCGGCAGCTGTTCGAGAAGTTCCGCGGAAGCATTGCACGATGAATTTATCATTCAACGACTTTTCCAACGACGTATTCAGACTAATTTTGCACTCGATTTCTACATTACCCAAATCTTTGCATTTTCGAGCAGCTATGTTCTCTACTTTTTATATTTCCAACAGTGGATCTGTACGTACTATAATAGACACAAGTACACGTGTCACATCGAAAGGTACAATTTCTGGTTTCTGGATTTTTATCTTTCCAACTTTCCATGAAATTCCAATGCTCTCATAATTCATAATTTTTAATATGTAGCTATCAATCGTACTTCGAATTACCTCGTAATAGGTAAGCTATATTAACTAGTTAAATTTGAATATACGGTGCTGGTAGGTAGAGAACCGTGGACTAAATAAACGTTGGAAAAATCAGTGGAAAGTAAAGCGTAAAGCCGAGCACCGTGGAGCAATAGATAGACGAGACGTTGTTCCTCCGGCATTGGTGCGTGTGTACGCACGCAATTAACGCGGATAGGAGATGAAAATTAAATACAAATATTGACGGAACGTCAGAGTTGTGTTACTCGACAACAACCGGCATGTATACGTACCTTCCTGTCGAATAAACTTTGAATTGCCGTGGATCCGATCAGACACCACGCCAGTATTTCACGATTTTCGCTCGCGTAAGCTGGCTAACTAAAATCGCTTATCGCGTCGTTAATATCGTAATTAACGTTTCGTTGGATTAAAGGGTACTTTCTAGGGTAGTAGACCTCGTTGGAAAATACAGACTCGTGGATGTCAAAGACCGAATAACACTTGTGTCGACGGTTTGACACAAGTCCGGTCGGAACCGTTGCGGATCGATTATTATTTGCCGTCCTCTCGAAACGAACGCGTGCGATTGACACTCGGTAAAAGGAAAAATGCGGATGTTTAGTTACTTCTGTCCGATTTCACCGGCTGGTTCTTGGTAATTGTCCGACGGCGCTGAAAAGTGTATTGCATGCGAAAAATCGTGGACAGAAAATACAAGACGTTTGAACGTGTACTAAAGGGTCGACATAACTTTTTTAAAACGGAACGAGAAACGAATTTTAAGTAGAAGTACACTATAATTGATCAGACTTACCGTACTCCACTAGCAACAATAATTTTAAACCAAGCCTATCCGTCGTAAGGAAGGCTAAAGTTATTTGTCAATCTAAATATTCTCGTGACAGGATTATTGTACACAAATGCAGGACTAAACGGCGCAAGCTTGAAACTGTTCCAGCCGGTACATTCGAGTTGATCTTGCCGAGGATTCCCAGCCACTCAATATGGCCGTTTAGGATAATCCAATATTATCCGACGCGATGCAACGTGACAGGACGCAGCTGCACAAAAATCGTGACTGGGTATGCGGCTCACGATAGGCTTTAAAAAAAATATACAGGGACTAGTTTTTCTATCCGACATAAAATGAAGTTTGCGTCATTCTGGCCCTTTGATTTACCGAACGATTGAAATCGAGTCCTGATAAAATTTTACAAAAGTATCGCAAGATTCGACGAAGGTTCAAAAGTTCGTTGTTATAAATTCGCGTGTCGTTATAAACGATTCGAAGCAGAATGGTTTAAAGAATTGACTTTCATTTGTCGTCGGCGATAATCGAAAAGCAATTGAATTTCCCTGTCGGAAGCATGGAAAAGGAAAACGAACGAAGGTATCGAATTCGCGACAATCGGCGCCGATGAATGAATAAAAGAGCGTATGCAATTGAGGTGCAAATTTCTTCGGGAATATCAGTGCGACGCCTGTGACGAAACAATCGCGATTCGATGCGACGCGTTTCGAGGGTATCGATCGATCGCTCGATTTGCTCGTGCCTTCGAGATTACCGAAGTAACGGGACCAAATATTTGCGTTGCCTAAGCATGTTCCACTTCTCTGTTGTTTCCTATCCTTTCACCCTACCTCCCCGTAGATTTTTCACGTCGTCGAATCCATTTATCTCGTGGCAAGACGGCCCTTTCCGATCGGGACGTGGTTCAAAATAAAAAATTGAATCCGTCCAGCCGTACTATCGAACAACTGTTAGCTACGTCGTTAGCGTTTTATCCTCCGGTCCGATATGCGACCACGGAATTACTTTTCTAGCCAGGTTTTTAACACCATCGTTCCTGTTTCACGGATTTTTACGATCGTGCGAGTTATAAAACATTATTAGAATTATCGCGTTATCTTTATTTATGGTGTTTGACTTGTTACGTCTCGTACTACTTACAAAGATATTCGAAGACTGCAAAGATCGACCACGCTTTCGACTAGGAATTCGATGAAACTGCAGCGAGTTTATTAACATAAATAGCCTCGGCAACAATTTGTTTCGTACAAAGTGAAAAAGAGAGGAAATACGGCATTAACGCGTTCCGTGTGATACGCGTGTGTCTGACGATATAGCGACCATTTCCACTCGCTCCACTTTTTCCCTCTGTTTACGCGCTTCCCGTAATTGTATCTCGCGGTACCGGTTTTTTCTTTTCGCACCTGCGTTATGGGGCTTTTAAATAAATCCCCGACGAGAAGTTAAAAGGCACTTTTCAAAAAGAAGTCGAGAAACGCAAACGCGCCTGACCACGTTCGCGATATTCGTTCTTTTATTCATGCGTCCGGCGATATTAGGGGAAAAGAGATCGCTCCGGCGGCGGGTTAATCAAACAGAAAAATCGAACGAGACCTTTCGGACGGTCAGGAATTTAAGGGACGGGACGGAACGGACTTCCGATCGCGTTAACAGTAGTTCATCGGGAAAAGTATTCACTGATTTCACGAACTGCGCACTTCCGTCGACTCGTGAATCACATTCTCCCGTCTGCAGGCGACGCGTACGCGCGACATTTCCACATTTTACGAGGATCGATCGCGCCCCGAACTCCACCGGTTCCTCTCGGCGGTCTTATTTCATCTCCATGACCGTCGAGGATGCCGTTAACTTTTAACGCTCGGTTAATGCGGCGTCGCATCCTGTGACTCGTCATCCTACAAAGATCTATGTTCCTCTGTAGCGTACATTACCCTCGGTTGACAATAATCCTAGAGGGTTTCTCGATCTTGCAAGAATTCAGACATACACCCATTCAAATACTGCAACAATATGTATGTAAGGGTTAAAGCTTCAAAGTCTCAAGGATCTATAGATTCAAGATTAGAAAAGAGCTAAAAATTTCACAATCTGAATCTCTCAATGTTGCAAATCATTTGTAACGTATACAGTTACGAAATTGTACGCGTGTCCCAGATTACAACGCAAACGCATGAATTTGTGTTACAAGTTCCAATTTCCAAATAGACAACATTGGATTACAATCGCAGTCAACCGATACTATTTTTTGACACTCGAGCCAACCACGTCTCTCTGGGAATATGAAACAAACGGTAGATTCGCGTTCAGGAATGTCACTTAAAAATAACAAGTAACGCTTCTCCGTTCTCGCAGTAATTTCGAGGGCAATTTAATTTTCGCGCAATTACGCTGGCAAAGCGAAAGGGTCGCGAATCCATCTCGTTTGTACGCTTTCTCGCCAAGCATCGCGCTATCATTCGATTGGCCCGTGTAAACGTTGTTGCGTTTCCAGTCTAATTGTTCGAACCGGTCGGCCAAGTTAAATACTCCGTATTTTGCCGACTAATCGGTTTACCGTCAAAGGGGCCAAGTTAACGAGCGATTTTCCGATAGTTGTACACACCCAGCCCCTGGCCTGTTCGCCTAACCCCCTCGTGGTTGGCTAGCGAACGATTCATAAACTCGCGACGAAAGCCTGCGTTGCTAAAACGTCGATTAATTAAACTGTCGCCCCAGAAAATTGCACGCCATCGCGATTATCCTTCCTATAAACCGCCTACATTATACAAGATATGTGGAACACAGGGTGATTCATAACTTGTGGGATCCGACGACGAACACGAAGACGAACACCAAGTTGCCATGGGTCTTTATGAACTTTTTCTTGCAACGAGTACGATGCGACTATACAGAAATTGGACCTTGAACTTTAATGTCAAGGTCGATCTCGAAGCAACTCGTTAGTGGTTTTAGGGACTTGGATGTACCCTGTGGTCCCGCGATTTTCGAGCAGCCTGTAACTTCGACGTCTATGTTTTTATTTTCCATCCCCTTCGCCACGCCGATGACATCCGTTTCCCGTGTAACTTTTGTAGCTCGTCGTGTTACCCCACGTACCGGCTTCTAACCTTAGTAAACAAATAAATATTTGCACAGAGGTTAATTAAAACACCCCACCGGGTCTGGGAGAGTTCCGCCATCGGCGCACCAAAAGCAAGCAACCCTCTACTCGGAAAACATCTAACCGACGTATCAGCGTTTAAAGGGGACATGGCGTTTCATCCGTGGAACTTTGCGTCCCCGTTACGGTACTCCGTGTCCTCGTCACGCCATGAAACTTTTATAATCGAATATCTCCGGCGAGCTTTCGCCTCCTGCTCGCTGTCTTTCGACTTCGAGCCACCCCTCCCTGCTGTTGTTTCCCTCCGACTTCCGTCGTTACACAATTTTTATGACGTTCCACTCTGTCTTTGTACGATCTCGCGATGCATTTCTCACAGGCGAAGCTTCTTCCGTAATATGTCGTTTATACGGTTTCGTCGACAGAGAGGATTCGAGATTAAATTTTGAAGATCGTTCGAGCGTCGGTCTTTTATTAGATACCGTGTATTAAGACGACTCGGGTGAACATGTCACGCGGTGTTTGACCGTAGTCGAGGAAAATTTAGAGCCTCGGAACGATTCGGCTGGTGCAACGGGCAAATTTGTTAATTGAGTAGCTGACAGGGACCATCGGTATTTCCTAGCCTGTACACGACACACGCAGCTTCGTGTCTTTTTCGGTCAGTGTATTTTTATGGAAATCAGCGACGGGGCGAGAGCGTCGAGGCGCGAAACAGATTTTATTTACGTTCGCTCTAAGCTAACAGCTCGCGATAGATTCTGCCGGGAATTTTCACGCTTGACTTTCTCTTTTTCTCTGTCTCCCTTCGGGGAACGAGTGAGATACAATCGTGATATCGTAGTTTCGCGGTTACAATTGTGAACGAGGCAACCGGCCACGACTGGCCGTTATCCACACCTGTCGAGAGTATCACTTAACATACTTCGTCGGTCGTTCTTCTGCACCAGTGGATCCTTGACGTGGCTCGTCCACGCTTTGTTCCGTTTACTTTTCATTGTGCCCCTCCCCTTTATATCTGGGTCACGTACGCCTTGAAAAGTTCCAGCGAGAAGAGAAAAAAAAGCTAGGGAAATTTCAATCGCTGCTTATACGATTTGCTCCAGGAAAGCAAATTTTTCATTTACCTTTAACCCGCAAGTGGCGTGCATCGATGGTTGACGAATATTTAATTCAATATGTCGTATACAGACATACGCGTGGGCGTATGTGGATATTATACATGGATAAGTTACATATTTAGAGTGAAACCATTGAAAAAAAGAAACGAATTTACATAAATGTTTCCGTGTATGTTTACCGCGCACGAGAGGATTAAAATTTCATAAAACCGAATCTGACTCGAAATTGTATCTATATCGAATACGAATTTCTGCGCATTAAAATGATGAAAAAATCGAGTAAAATACCCGATATAACGGTTGATTTTATCCTGCAACGTTACTAAAATTGCACCCGTGATCGTTTGATATTTACGAGAATTCGTTTTTAAAAATACATACGTAACGGATTATGCAGCGTGATTTCGCGGAGTGTCGCGTGTTCGCGCGCTGATAAGTGTGCATCGTGAAAATGGGAAAACGAAAGCTCGCGAAGCTGATTTCCAATAAAATATTCGGGCTACGTTCGAACTAGCAAACCTGGCCCGCCGAATTACCCATGTTTTTTGGTCTGTGAAAACGTGTTTCGTGGATTTCACTGGGTACATAGTGGCGTCAGAGTGGCTCATAAATTTGCCCGACACGAGGACGAGAGAGCGCGTAACGCGTGACACTGATTTCTGTTTCAATTAACATTTCATTCAGCTGCTCGAATCAGATACCGCTTGAGTCGAGAACTTCGAATCCCTTCGGTTAACACGATTTAATATTTTACCGCGAAACACGTTTGCTGAACGTTAATCTCTCATTGAATGTAATTTAATGGCTGGAGAACGTTGTAACATCGATTAAAAGCTGCAATTTCTCTTTAGTTTTGTATTACTACACGTTATGTCCTAGTTCACGTTATGAGTTCCTAGTGTCACAAGTTGTGATTCTTTTGCTAGAAATTCTATCGTTACAAATTGATATTGCCACGAATTCTAATCATCAATACCTACCGTTGCAAATGTCTGTAGTTGCCAGCTTCCACTAAGAGTTTCAATCGTCACGAGTTGTATTGGCGTTATACCCCAGGCGTTATTTTACTAAAGTGATAGTTTCCTATTCGCAAGGGTAACTTTGCATTTGCTTAGCAAAATCGTTCCGCAACCGCCGTTGCTCTCAAAGCGAAACTAGAGGTATCTTATCTGGGTGCAACGATAAAACCGTAGAATCGGCATTGCACCGTATGCATTCGGTGGTATTGCGGGAGACCATAAATTCGAGTACTTGGCCCGATAGAAGCCGCAACCACGCGTGTAACTAATACTAATTTCCGTTTTAATTAAGATTTTGCTCTGTAATTAATTAATGTCGTTGTGCAGGATCGCGTCCAAAGGCACCGATTCGTCAAAGTGAACGTTTCCGCGAAAACTTGTGCCTATAGTCTTGCTTCGACTACTCGAAGACGTATGCGAAGACGCGGCAATTAACACGCTATTAATTAGAGGCTACTACGTCCTATGCAAATTCCCTGTAGCTGCGTATTGTATGTAATTAATGCGGCTTCTCGACGAAGTAGTCGCGATGATTAATGCCTGGTTAGTCGAACGACCCTCCTCTGACAATTGTTCCTCGTGGGTTTCTTCCTGTGCATTCGAGAACTAGGATGGCTAACGAATCGTGGTCAACCCTTTAGTTTCAACCACGTTTGACCAGTGATCTATTGAGCTTTCAGATCAAAGTTGACCTTTGTGCTGAAATACTCGATAAATCTCTTCGGTGAACAATTCAACAAAATCGAAATCTTTACTTCTTTCTATATGTACCCAATTTACTAATAATTCATAATGCAGGATAAGTTAAATACAACATCCTTCGAGTCAAGTTTCGTGGATTTTCTTTTTTTTCCAACAAATGCTCAATTAATAATTAACGATTCCATCGAGTCTCTTCAAAAATTCAGCCCCATTTCCCGGAACGTTCGAAAGTTGCTCGAGTTTCTTATCGAGGGTTCGCAGGCTCTCGCCGGCCAATTCATCCGAGATTTTTCGCCATCGGAGGGTCTTCAATTTCGCGAAACATTCGAAGTACTCGGCAGAGAATTACCAGCCGATCTTGAAGATTCTTCAGCGTCCTCTCGAATCGTGTAATCGTCGATTGTCGTCGTCGGAGGTAACGAGGCGTAGATATCGCGGAACTTAACGGAGAAATTAACTGCTTGTTATTTCGCCGACGGAGGCTGCTAAGGAGGGCAGACAGAATCGAGTTTCCCAAGTGTTGCATGCCGACAAACCCTGATGTTTCTGACGTACACCGACTCGAGAGCCACTTCACGTCTACGCAAACGCGCGTTTCTATTCGATCGGCCAAGTTTTCATCCTTTAGAAACTGCACCGTAGGTGAAAGCCCTGTACTATTGACCGGTGCTTTCGAAATTTAAGAGCCGATGCACTGACGAGGCCTTCACGGATCCTCTTTTTCCATTACGAGACTCGTTCTTCAACGCCATTGTTCCCGTCAGAACAGCAGACTCTTCGAGATAAACGTCCTATATTATTCAGACAATGGTATCCACGTTTAAGTCTATGACAACGGGGATCAGGATACAACTCGATTCGATTGGTACAAGCAGTTTCAATTGTGCACATTTTTTGAAACTTCGAGATTTAGAAATTTGAAGTTTCGAAATTCCAAAGTGTGAACATCCTAAAATTCCGAACTCCAAAAACTCTAAAATCTCCAAATCCCAAGATCAGAAACTTCCAACCTAAAATTTGAAAGCCAAGTACATTTTTTCACGCGAATATTAAAGCTCGCTAAAAGTAACATCGCGTGAGAACATGGCCAGATGATTGCACCGTCTTTTTCCCAGTGAAAATGATAACGTTCGTGGCTATTTTCTGGCCTGTTACCACGGAAACACGAGAAAAAGGGGCTGCCTTAAGAGTTGGTCGCGCGAACACGAGATACGGCGCAATTAAAAGAACGATTAGCCTCAACGAATCGCACGGGTTTTCGTCGAGCGAGCCACGCGTTGAAAGATTCGTTTTTTTTCAGAAATAAACCCCTGATTTCTTCAGCAAGTACGGTTTAATTTTTGTTGCGCGATTGAATAGACTGTGTACGGTTGCATCGTAAAGATGGTCTTTTAGTGTGATGAGGAGGAGTAATTTAGTGATTAAAGAGTTTGAATCAATGAACTGAAAGGAAATGTTAAATGACGCAATGAAAACGCTTTCTATGGCATCGTGTCATCACCTCGTTCAGTTGATTGAATCATGTTCAATTCCTTAAATATCGCTGCTTGCAAGAATTTCTTTGAGTTCTTACTGTATAACCGAATGCACCATACAATTATTTCTATTGGAGAGCTATTGGGGCTATTGGAGATGAACTGGTGCGTGAAAAAAACCGATGTGAATTAAAGTCTCTGTATTAATTGGCGAAGGTTTAAACATTCGTAGAAGATCTCGCTGGATAAAAGATACGGTAAACAAAATAAATTATTCCGCAGATTTAAATGTATCCTTTCTCCGTCTATCGTTATCCACCTTGTACCATTCATCCCCTGTTGTCTCTTTCTTTCTGGCGCGAAGGTCGGAGGGTAGCAAGGCAGGGTTCTCCAGCGAGCGAGATCGTTTTCATTTGCAAGCTGTTACGAGTGTAGCATCTGCTGCTAAACGCTATAAACAGCTTTACTCGACTCGTAATGGCGGAAGGTGAAGTTTAACTTTGGAATAGGGTGTAGCCGTCCGTGAGCCCGTTGCGAGAGCAGCCTCGCACGCTACTCCACTAGTTCTTCGTAATAGAATGTAAGTGCAATAATAGAGTCGCCACTTACTATCTACGAAAACCCTATTTCGTCTTCTCCGACGTTCTTCGACCTCTCCACTTCCTCTTCTCGCCACTTCAGACCCGAAAAACCCTCTTCGTTCACCGTCCGTCCCTCGGGCTTCGGACCGTACTCGCTGTTTTCCTTCTTCCACTCTCCGCATTGCTTTCTTCTTGTCCGGAAACACTCGCTTTTGACGTACCGTCCATTTTCTTGGATTTTCTTGAAAAACGTCGCTGAAAAACTCTTGCAGCGTGATTCTCTAGTCGTGCATCCCTACATTCTACCACTATATTTCTGTTTATCCTCATACTTCTGGATGTCTGCATCCCCAGATTATGCTACTAGATCTCCTAGATCCGTAGATCTTTTCATTTTGAAATCCAATATCCCCGGTTAAACCCTCGCCCTACATAGAAAGTTGTAGGTTAAGGGGTTGAGACAATCTCGTGAAAAGTGAAAAGAAGGTTCTGATATTTTCCATTTCAATTTCTGTTTCAGCAGCGTCGTAAAAGTGGCTAGCTAATCGACGATCGCGACAACGCTGCTAGCTGAAGGAAGTAATTTAAAGTAATCGTCGCGAGCGTTTAACGAACATTTGAAACACGCGCGCGAGCCGTTTTGGCCCGAGTCGAGATACCATGATATACGTAGCCATTAGAGCTTGAATATGGCATTGTTCGCGCGACTCGACGCTAAGGACGCTGTTTACCCAACGATAACGGCGCTAATCGTCGCAGAAGGTGAGGTACACGCGTGTTTCTGCGAGTCGTCGTTGCAGAAAGCTTTCATTAACGTGTTTCGATAGTGCCATCGTGAAAAACGAAAGAAACGGTAGCTCTGTTATCTCACGGTCGAATTGCGATCGTTAGCGGAAGAATCATTAATGGGACACAGGGGCGTTATTTTGCAACGGACTCTTGGCGAATTTTGTCGCTCGTTAAATCGAAGAATAGAGTTTCTAGTTTCGGGGAATTAACTTCGTCGCTGGTTATAGTTCGAAGTCAAAATTTCCGTGAACAATCTTTTATTTCGAGTTCGAAGAGGTACTCCATTCCTTAACGAAGTCAACGATTATTTGGTCCGATGGTGATAATTTTTTTGTTTAACGATAAAAGGGCCCGAAGTTCCTTCCTCGATTAACCCGCTCGAAACGCCAGTAAAAGTACACCGTATCGTTTAATATTTATATTATCTTTTTCGGTCAAAGTCTCGTGTAAAATACAACGTTCTACGAAACCACCGACGCATAGATCGCTTAATTAACGCGCGTCTGTTCTCGCGTAAAGTTTCTACCGAGCTAAAAGCCTCTTGAATGTTTTAAGCAGCGACATTAAACAGGGTATTGTTTACGACGAGAGGGTCGCAAGCTAGTTGAAAGAATTTAATAGAACGCTTTCGACACGTGGTACAATTAATTCGTACATGGACGGTGAGGATCTCTTCAATTTCTTCGTGCTTTCATGGACAAAATAAAACACCGTTAAACGAGTCAACTACATGTGCACTTCAATCGTTCTAGAACGCTTCGTGCTACCTTTTCACAAAGATTACAAAGAGTCCCTCCAACTCTTTGATCGCCGATGAGATTGTTTTCGATTTTCATAGCAATAACCTTTATCCGATAAAGATACTTCATTTCCATTTTGGATTTGGATTTGGCAAATGAACGTAAATAAGAAAATGTATAAAAAGGTCATTATTTGACGAGAGAACTTGCTCGTTATCTTATATTACGCGTATGCGCTGTTTCTCCATACTCATCGTGAATGTGCTTCGACCCTGGCCAGTATTAAATTACAGTGAACCGTCCAACACACGCTTCTTGCCAAAAGCTCTGGTCTCATCGATCGTCGCTGAGCTAATTGTCAATTTCCTGACCGATAAATCATGCAGTTCGTATTCGCGTACGTTTGCCCGCGAGATTGCCAGACACTGTATTACCGGTACAATTGCTGTCGTTAGATCTGGCGCGAGCAATTATTCGGATCTCGTCGTTGTCCCGTGTCATTGTTCGATCGATTCTAGCCAGATACATCGTTATACGAAATCAGTATCCAGAGACACGGTTCGATGAAGCGTTTCTGTCCTTGTGTCTCAACAATTATATTCGCTGCGACTAACGAACAATAAATTCCAGAATTTCAACGTTTATGAACTTGAAAGTTTCAGACCTTACGGATTCGTAAATGCAAGGTTCAGTGAAATTAAGGTTCAGTGGAAAAATCGAGCTATCGTCGCAGGACATTCGAGGACTGAAAGAATGTAATATTCCGTGATGTTGTTTCTCTCCGGTTGGTTTCAACTGTTCGCTTTTCGTTACTTCGAGCATTGCAGCCATCTATCTGGAGGTTTTTCTTGGACGTTCATGCGCGCACAGACCGCTGTACGGTGTCGTCTTTTATATTACGAGCAGCTGCTTTATAACCGAACTTATTTGTCCTTCAGGGGAACTCTTTTGTTCCACATTCTTTGTTCCGTTACTTTATTGACTTGTCCTGCCCATTGTTGTCCACGACGTTCACGCTTTAATGGCGAACAGATAAAGATTATACGTCGCTCTCGGTACATTCTGATACCGGAAGTTATCAATGCGAAATACACCGCAATCTCCTCTTTCTCGCTAATTGTTTAACTTACGAAGAATCGGTGCAATTTACTACGGTCGGGAGGCTTCGTTAGGATTAGGAAAAGGTTAAATCTCTCAGATTAAAAATGAATTCGTATTCCGTGAGTGCTCGTTAAATTTTCCCGAGAATGCTTTCAACTCGTGTTCTATTCCGATGCGAACGGGGAGACAACAATGTTGGCTTTAAATGACGTAATCTGCAAAGTGTTTCGCTAATGCCGTTACAGAAAGCTTCTCATCCATAATTCCGGTAATCTCCATAAAATAAAGGCAATATATCGCGCGTTGGTCTCTCACGATATTCTGATACCGTTTTATCGACGAACGCGGAGTACAGCAAATTAATTGCATTAATTTATTTAATAAAAGCGCTGAAATCGTGATAAATACGCGCGCCAAGAATCTCGTAAATAATTTCTATAAATCAACTAAACGATAAATTTACCGAACACTAGGGGAGGTAGAAGATATCCCTTTTTTGATTTTATTATTTTAAAATATGGACATGCAATGATCATCAAATGTACAAGCACTGTTGCATATGAAATACATTTAATCATATTCTACATATCTTGCGATATTTCGTCGAAGTCGGAACAAACACACCATAAATCCTTACGTTTCATCGATCGAAGCGTATCGAGTTTGCAAGGTGTTGCTTGTAAATGTCGTTTGACTGCATTAAAAAAACATTTCCAGCGTGAGCGATCGAGAGAATAACGGGCGCGAGGAGATGGCCGAATGAAAAGTTGAAATTTCGAGTAGGTTTGACAGGGAGATATTTTTCGGACGGTCGAGTAACGGGCGCGACGCGACCGGTCCGTGAAACTTCGCCGACTCGTTACAACTTTTTAATGGCCGTGAGATTAGTTTTTAAACGACTTTTCCTCGCGTCGTACGGGAAATTTTCATGATACCCGGTAAGAACATTCTTCAGCGGTTCTCGACGCGTGATGCCACGGAACGGACCAAGAAACGCCGCGAGATAATTGTAAATCCTTATCCCGACTACGCTTCAGTGATTACGGCCTTTGTCATCTTACTGCGAATCTCTCGAACTTCGGCTACGAAACTTCCTGGAAGTTAAAACAAACCATCATGTTCTTCGCGTATCACATGTGACATTAATTTTATTGAACAGCACGTTATGTATATTCGGTCATGGTTTAGCAAAATTTTCGGAAGGAACATCGGACCGAGAAATGATAATCTGAAAGATAAAACTTAGCTGTGTCTGAACATACACGTCAGTTTTCGCTGCACTGTTATCTTACCGTTCGGTTGGTTCAATATGAAGATTGGATTAACAAAGTGACATAGTTCCTCTATCAAAACATAGTTCTAATATTTGTTCGAATACGTTTTGGAAAGTTCATTTAAACGAATTCCATTTCGGAATAAAATAGGTATCTATTTCGAAATTCCATTTGACCGTAAACACGTTTCACGGATTAATGTTTCAACGACATGTGGTTTCTTGGTTCGTTTAAAAAATTAGAGACTCGTTTAATCACTCTGTACGATACCGAGAGAGGAACGAAACGAGCTGGGAATACGCGAAATCGTTTCTGCGTTACAGTATTTTTCCACGGTGAAACATCGCGATAATCGTTAATCAAACCATGAATCCGTATGATATTATTACGTTCCGTATTGGATCGAGTAACTGCTCAATATCGAGATATTGAAACGGGAACTTCAATTTGGATTTTACATGACATCGTTCCATGTTACGTATTATACTTTGCACATGAAAAACAACTTTATTTCGCGTCAGGTTTAATCGGTGGTTCACGAATACAAACACCTGTTATATTGCCCACTTACAGAATTTGCACTTATTTCACCGCGAGTTCCTCCATTCGTCAATTTCCATCGTAGCAAGTTCCTCTCGTATTTTTTGTTAAAAATCTAGAGCAGCAAGCCCTCTTTTTCGTAACGCAAGAAGTTAAAAAAGTGCACGGTTCAGTGTAGATTTGCACCGAACGATGAAAGAAACGAACACACAGTTATAATTCACCGTTTGATTACTTTAAATGGGTCATCGCCTTACAATTTAAGCGAAACCAGAATACGGGGTGGCTCAAAAACTGAAATACCGTGAAATTTGTATTGACTCTCCGAGTAAAAATGAATAAAAAATGTCTTCGTTTTGCAATTTTTGTTTCTTTTAGGGATATAAGCAATTAAAGTGAGGTCAACTTTGCTCGATCACATTGGTGTTTCAATCTTTAATCGAAAGTGATTTATTTTATAAAACATTTCAGGACACTCTGTACATGAACCTGAATAATTTTCTTGGAAGTCGACCTTAAGAACGTCGGATCTTTAAGCCGCGTACCCAATTAATAACGAGCAGTGTTAAACAAATTTTTGCAGGTCGAGTACAGGTTTTGATATCTGTCGCTCCGAAATGTTGTCCTCCGTTTTAATCCGTGTTCCTCTTACTGTCAATGCCGCTGAATATTTTTTTCTCTGACCTGAAAAAAGGCGATACACCGAACGTGAAACGTGTCTCTTTCTTCGTCGCCGGATGGATTTCGATTCCGATGTTGAAACACGACGTTGCTTTCGCCTTTCATCGTTTTCACCGTACGCGCTCGTTAATTAGCGCGATTTGGGCTTCCAGCGAGAAGTTGTCGCTGTTTGTTTTAAAAGCTCCGTCACGAGATTCCCTCGAAACGAAACGATATTAATCCGCGAAGAGGCGGCATCTAAACTCATTAGGAAGATTAGAGAAGTGTCGACGACTTAAATTAAATCGCGAAACGAAACTCCTTTCGTCTACGCGTCATTTAATGCTTTTTTGTTCGATACGCCGAGAAACGGGAACATTTCAAACAAAAAAGAAATAAATTAACATTAATTCAAGGCGTATTCAACGGATAAACAAGTTACGTTTTGTCACGACGAATTACCAACGCTGTCACGATGTGTCTGAAACCGGAGAACGGAAACGGAGCTTCTAAACGACGCGACACCGAGTATTATCAATAGTTCTCGAACAACTTAAAACTTCGATTGACGTCGATGTTGGTCCTCGATATTTCCCGAAGGGTAACGTTTCTCGAGAACATTGGCTCAGTAATAATTTAATAACAGCCAAGAATATCCACTCGACAAAATTGAAGCTTTTAAAAAGGGTCTTAATTACCGATTCGGAAACGGTCGTATTGTTCTAAGCAAGTCCACCGACGAATATTTCTCGGCTGGTTCTTAAAACTAAAATGGCCGCTACGGTAGGCACATAAGAACGAGTAATTATTAAGAGGTTCGAGAGACGCGCTAAGACCGGTGTTAACGGGGTCCCAGAAGAATTAAGGAATCCCCTTGGGAAGGACCAGATCCATTTATATGCGTTAAGACGTCTTAGCTTTCTTAGGGGAAGTTTTAACGACCGCGGACAGGGAATTTCAGCGGACGAAGAGGAACCTCGTGAAAGTTTTAATCTTAGACAACCGCAGTCGCGATCGAGCTTGACGCCTCTTACGACATTTACACGACCAGCCTCTAACAAACTCTTTCACCGTCGAAAAACTTCGATTAACATCGTATTAACGTTTCATTTGCTGTGAGTCAAATTCGATGTGCCTTATATCGTCGTGCGAGTTATATCGCCACTAAAGTTTCATACATTGAACATTCACAGGTTGTACGTACAAGCGCAGTACCGTAACACGTTATATTTCTGCACACATCACTTTCACAAATTGAACTTCCACGCGTTATAAAACCACATCGTGCAGATGGCTCACCACAGTCTACACGAAACTACGTTCGAGAAATTTCAATTCGAATAGTCCATTTAAATTGTTTATCGAGAAAATTGGTTCCATTCGATTAATAGGAAAGTGACGGGCGATGTTTAAAAATCGATTTCAAATAACACCGATTGTGAACTTCCTGGTGATTCTTAGTTACTTCCGGTGGTGATCCACGTCACCTATTGATCCATTCTTCGCGCGGACCGCTCGTAAAGCTTGCAAAAGCTAGTTTGTCGACGCGAACGTGGTCACGATCGAAACGATCGGATCGGATGCAGCGTGAATCAGCGATTTGGAATTTTATAGAAGCGGACGGCAGTGGCTCGGTTTACAGGGTGATTGGAATTCCTTATGTGTCAATTTGTTGAGCGAACAATGCTTAGTTGAATGGCTGCTTCAAACGAATGGACCGACGTTTCTCTGTGCACAGAATAAAGGCTAACTTTTATTCCTGCACAATAGCGTTTTTTTTTCCGATAGAAAATAGAATATACTTTTAAGTAATGTATTCAGAAAATAGTCACAGACAAAATCTGTGCACATTTTAAACGTGTCTGACTATACGTGTCCACTACTACTTACATGCAACACCATGGACTTTAGCGCTAGATAAATTTTAAACAGTCATCGGAGCTTGAAGAGTCTTAACGGCTCTATCAGATGCGTTTGCCATTTTCAGCGTTCAACAAAATAGGAAGCCGCTTCGCTGGAACGCAATGACCGCCATAAAATTTAGTTATCGTTCGTTTAACGGCGGCAAAAGGTTATCGAAATCGTAGGCTGCACTCGGCGGAGAGCGCGTAAAGCCTGCAAAGAAGTCGGGAAGCCCTGCAGCGGGTTCGAAACGTTTGAAACGATACGTAAACGGTGTTGAATGGGTTGGTCAGAAGACCGAAAGCCGCGACCAGCTTGCGAAACAAGTTTTCCCGATCGAGCGATGCCTTCAACCGTTCGTCGACGTTGAACAGCCCCGGCATTTCGCTATTAAAGCGTGAACTGGCCGTAACACGGCGATAATAACGTTACAGCCACGCTCTGGATCAGCGCGAAAATTTCAGACATTATAATAACCGGTTTATCGATCGTTATTGCCGCGCCGTGCCACGAAATTTACCGGAAAATTTATACGCTCGCGTATCGAAGTCACGTACAGTATTTGCTTAGACACGCCCGTTGCAAGTATCGGCGAACTTACTGGCCCAATTCGACGCACGATATTACTCAATTAAACTTTCATTCTGCCCCGACTCTTCTACATTTTTCAAATTCCGAAGATTCTGAAACATTCGGGGAGAAAGAACCGAGAAATGCCTTCGTACCGAGTTTAAAATTTCTGATGCAAGGAGATGCTTGCAAATTATCTACGTAACAGCGGAAGAACGTTTGCACCCTCTCATTATCCATTTTGACATCGTAATCGAGACAATGTAGTTATAACAGACTCGAGTGTATTTCAAGCTCTTGAAACCACCCTCCGAAAATGTCTCTGTTTATGGCAGTACTTCTGACTAAACGAGACGATTCCCGGTTATCATCGAGGCAAAATTAAGCGACCAAAGTGTGTTGAACGATGAGTCGTTAAAAGTCCGACAGCATCTTTGCGTTTCCAACTAAATTTTGGCCGAGCCATAAAACGAAACTTCCAGGCACTTTAGCACCGGCCATGTACTCACGAAAATATTCTGTCATGGGAAGCAAGTTTAATGATCTTCGCGGAAAGAAACCGTGACGTTGTGGTCTTAATCGACTTAATATTCTAATCGTACTTCTTCAACTTCGTTTTAGAAATAAAAAGATACGGAAGGAATTAGATTTTCTCAAAATTTGCCAACGAACACGAAAATGAGGTAAATTTTGATCAACTCGAACTTCAGTAAAGGGTTCGCCGATCCCTAAGCATTCTCCAGCTTCGAGGTCATATCCCACGCTAACCGACCTATTCTCCTGGCGATAATATCTCGAGGGACAGTGGAAAAAAAGGGAGAAGGGAAGCGGGTAATAAAAACTTCGAGGAATGTTTAATGACGCGGCGTGGAGAACGCTAGACAGAGAGGACGACAGGAGCGACGAGAGGGAGACTCCTGGCATTCGTTTAATTTGTTCGAAACTTCGGCTAAGTGTTTAATTAGTTAACTTTACATACTGAGCGGTACGCAAACACTTGGTAGGTAAATTACAGGCTCAGTCATTCCATAACTTTCCGACATCCACGCGAGTTAAGTGTATACTGCATAGCAATATCACTCGACCGGCTAATAACGCGAGGAAGATACCGAACCTCTGCAGACAACTCGGAAAATTCTTCGAAACCTTTCGTGATGCTCGAAACTTGCATCGTTTCCACTCATTATTCCATGCTGTTTCGTCACGAGCTCACGATTACATAGCCAAGCATTTAGATCTACAAAACTTCGCAACTTCCACATTCTATGTGCAGAAATATATATGTTGTGTTTGCTAGTTTGAAACGAATTTTTTAATTTACAATCCTTGAAATATAGCCTGCGACGATACTTCGTGACAAAACAAGCATCAGGTCGTGGAATTTCCGAATACCAATACCAGATGTATCCTAACTTGGTGATAAATCGAGGCGGGCGATGGAGCGTTCGCTCGCCATAAATTATTTTTATAGGCGTCGTTTATTTATCGACTCGCCTTCTATCGAAAGAAATGTCTTTCGCGTCTTCTATTCCATTTCGCGATGGTAATTGCAACCCGGCTACAAAGACTATATCTTTCTCGAGATATGAACCTGCCCCGTTGGACCACTGAATCACACTTGATAACGTTGCTACCTACACGATGTAAATTTGAGGATGTAGGGATCTAGGAATATTTCTGGATAAGGAATTTGTAAACGTGAGTTCGAGAATTCGATGACTTAGAGGTTGAGAATGTGAACATTTGCGAACTTCATAATTTAAAAATTGGAGAATTGTTTTGAGCAAATTAATCGAGGCGCGAACAAATTAATGGAGCGGTAGGATGTGTTCGTTGTTCGGTCCTAAACGGGTCCAATATCTTTTTTTCCGCGTTCCTGTTGGCGCCGTTTATTTTCCCACCGAATTTCAAGCGCGCACGAAATGAAGCAAAATTAATTTCACCGACAGCGCCTGAACTCATCAGGAAAATCAGGCTACCCGGCGTGTTCCGCTCGAATCGCTACGCGACACGTTGAATTTGATACCGAAAGAGCACAGAGAAAGAGAGAAAGAGAGAGAGTAAGCTCGTTGGTTGAAACGAGTCACACGAGGGCGACGGTGAATCCGAAAATTCTCGCTATTAAATCACGGTTAATTTCCTCTTCCACCGGCGTGATAACTTTCTCTCTACCCCTGTCTGTGATTGAGCCATTGTACTATTCTTCCTTTTTTCCTCTCTTTTCATGCTCGCGACTGATTCGAAATTACGAGCTGGAAAGCTAGTCTAAATCGCTTGATTCGCCTTGGAAAAATTTGTTTCGTTTGTCGGGTAAATTGTCGCGGATTGTCTTTACCGGGAAACGTTCTCCCATCGGCGAAAATGATGTATCAATTAACGCGCATTCAACCGGTTTCTCTGTTTGTCTCTTTTTTCGCGAGTTCCAGCTCATTAACGCATCCCACGGACGCCTAACGGATCGGCATCGATCGGCATTTGTTTTTCCTTTCTGGTAATTTACGAGCAACGGACAGAGAGACCACTTTGCGAAATTGAACGCGTAATTTTCTCCGGCCACGCAGCCGGATACGATGACGAAACTTCCAGTTTTCTTCTGGCTTCCGCGGAAGATAGTTTTCTTCGATTTACGAGGAACCACCGTGAACGAAACGTATCGACGTCGTACGATAAACGCGAGGAGGTCGCTGCTCCTTTGTTCGATTGACGCTTGCATCGATATTGGACGTCGTGATATATTCTCATGCGATGTTTGCTTGAAATTCTCTTACAGAGAGGAATCGTTCCATAAATATATCTCCGACGTATCTTGTCTTAATTCGTTCACGATAACAATCGTTTGTCAACTGAATTTCTTATCGTAGCTAACACATGTTTAATACTATACGTATAAATATCACTTACACTTTTCAGCGTTAAAATTGATAGAAAGCACAGGATTCGTACATCGAGCACTTTATTACGAATTCGTCGGAGCAGAAGGCTGTTTCCTACGAAACAATGCACCACCGTATTTTCCTTCGTTCCCATCGATTTATCGATAGCTTCTTTCCGCCGTTAATCCACTAGCGCTGTAGTTTTCTCGATTACGTTCTTCGCTGGTTACGGAGGTGCTCCGTCGAGTGTTTCCTTAAGCGAGTACTTAGTTGCATAACTAAATCCTAAATCGTGCTCGCGAACCTCATTGAGAATTCTGTTAAAGACCGGCTCCGTCCCGGAAAGAGGGAGCACGAACCAGCTGGAAAGAAAGGATCGATCTAGTGTATCCTGTTCGGTACGGGCGAAACGCGTAATCCTGTCGAAGCATCGGGAATTCTATTTGATCGGACTTCGCTATTCTCACGCCACAGACTCGAAATTCGTTGATGACTTTTTCGTGCGCGGTATGATATGGTATCTAAGGGTTCAGCTTTTCATGTTATTCGCTATCTTATAATTAATTTTATTAAAAAATTAAAACCGTAACTGAGTCACTTCTTCCAGCCATAGCTCGTTAAATCTCGCAAAGTGATAGCACGTATTCGAGGACAATTTGCATGTTCGACGTTAGCAGTTAATCCGTAAGCTTTGTTAATCTAACGAGGGCTACTCTCCCGTACGAGAGTAGACGAGAATTAGAAATCCAAATGAGATTCAAATGAAATCGTGAAAGTCGAGAGCAGCGTCGAAAGAAGCCTGCGAAACTGGATCATCGATTTGTCGGTGAAAATATGCGAACCTACGACCGAAGACGCGTTTCGAACGCCGAACATCGATGGAATATCACGGTTTTTTCCGATGAGAAACGACTGTTTGCGTTTTTAGCTCGCTGATACGAATCTGTTTAGAGCGTGCTCGGGAAAACGGAGACTCGGCCGCTATTATTCTTTCGGGAAGGGGAACGGATAGCGGGATTTATGTTCGGTCGATAAGAGAAAAGGCGGTAACGAAAGTGCAAAGTTATTCGCTGGCCAAGATCCACGATATTCGACTTCCCAGACTGACTGGAAATCGGTGGTCGCCTTTGATATCCCCGTCGAAAAGTTTCCGCCTCGAACGAATCAGTTTTCCATGGTCGTCGTTGCTTCTCTCGTCAGAGGCAAGATGAATCGTGTACAAGTTTCCTCTTCTTTTTAGCTTTATGTATTTTCTCCTTGTTTTTACGCGTTCTCCTCGGATTTTCCTTCGTTTCGGATGGAACTTCTATTGATGGAGTGCGTTGCTCTTCTGGAAGAAGCATTTTCGAAATTCTACCGAGTTTCTTCGGGAGATGGCCAAAGTTTTTCTTCTTATAGATATGATTCTTGGTGATTTTCTGTCGTCACACGTTTTATGCCAATTCTGTAATGGCATGAAAGCGTTCTCCGATCATTTACGAAATGAAAGAATAAATAATACAGAGAGGGTTGCATAGGACGTAGCAACTGAGCCATTCACGTATGATTACCGATTCACATCTCCGTTGAAGGCAATTTCATACATTCTGCAGGTCTTCATCCTACAAGCAGCAGCACCATCATCGCGTTCCATAAATTTATCGCCGATAACGTCGTCGCGATGGTATCTCGGTTAATTTATGTTCTGTACCAGCTACGTTTAGAAGGAAACGTCGCCTCTGGACGTACGAAGACGTAGAGAAATCGAACGCGTGATAGACCGTGAGACAATAGATAACCTCCAAAAAACGGCAACTTGGCAGAAAATAGAGTTATACTCGTCCCTTGATCAGCAAAATCGTATAAAAGCGAAGATTCCCAATCTCCCGCCGCTCCATCAAAATAATAACAAGAAAAACACAAAAATCTCGGGCGAATAGACACTATCGGATATCTTCAAAAATTTTCCAGTCAAAAAAGTTGCTCTGCATATTAGTTGCTTTTGCTAAAATTTGATGCAAAGCTTTCGAGGCACGGCAAACTACAAGCTTTGGAAGCAAACAAATTGATGTCCTTTGAGGGGGGCGTACTTAGAGATCAGTGACACGGGGACGAGGAAAGTTTTTACAAGATCGGGCTCGAGTGTACCTACTTACTTCGTTTATGGAGGAAGTCGTGATGTAAATCGAGTTCGGGATCTTCTTGGAGGACATTAAGCTTGATACGACGACGTTGTTACGTTAATCGTCGGTGATTTAATAACGTGCTGCGAGTCACCGAATAGATGCACTTCAGACTCGGGACATTAATAACCCCGAGCGCGTGATTAATCGAGATCGAAAAATGCTCGTAATAACAGTATATTAGCACGGTCGGCAGTTCTTTCATTAACCCTTTCGTTTATATGCCACACTCGTGGCGCACATTACAGTTCAGGTACAAAGCAAACTCATATTTTCACCACGAAGTCTGGAATTACCGAGGAGATCATAAGTCAAGGGGTTAATTCTAAGCATTCATTTTACGGAAAAATTTGTAAGCAGTATTCGTAACATCCCCTAAGATCGACTGAGAAGAGGAGCATCGCGAGACGAGAGGAAAACAATAAATTCTCAAGGAAATGGTGTATGATGCGTAAAAGACGAGGCTCACGTACCCCCGTCATCATTTGTCAGTTCGATGGAGTGTGAACGCGTGAAAATCGACGTTCCACGGAAGTGGAGGGTGGATAGACAAAGAACCTTTCGAATGATAATTCGATCTGGAAGTAGCAACGTCGAGGGTGGTTTGAAAGGAAAGAATTAATCTCCCTAAAAATTTTTGGAAATGTTGAACTGGATGGGGAACGACAGAGGGGTAACGTAACATCGTTTGCGAAGGTCGAGCGACATTGTGGAAGTTCCATAGAAAAGCACGACGAACGAACGAGCTGTTGACATGCCGGCCTATTATGGGCTCGCTGCTTTTATCCGACGAAAGAGGACGTTTAAGCGGCGAAATTGTAAATTCAATTTCCTAGGAAAATCTACTATCCTCTTTCCAGGTCGAGCAACCACCCACTTCACGCCCTTTCGTTTCCCATTAACAATGCTTGGCTGTTGTACGCGTCGGAGAGACAACTCTTGTTTCGCGAATGTAATTCGTTGCGTTTCGTAAATGAATCCATTTTACTGGAAGTACTTTGAATCCCTTAATATTCGAAATTTCATGAAAACATCACGTAGTTCATCCTAAAGTATAACACGCATACGGTAGACTGATCTTGCTATCGTTTTAAAGTCTCTAATATTTTTTACGATCGCGTAACACTGAAACTGCCCTCCTTGGTCCCAAGGAAACCTGCCTTTATTTATCGTCGTAAAATCCCCCCAGGGACCGGCAGATTTTACGTGTTTCTGATGCGCCATTCGATGATCGGCGTGCAATCTCGAGCCGACGCCAACAATAGCCAGAAACTCCGTTCGAAAATATCTCGGTTCTTATTTTTGAACGGTGAAGCGCAAATTTGATGCACCTCCGAGTTCCACGACTTAAACAACGCCCTGCCTAGTAAACGGGCCAACGAAAACAAGTGCTCCTCTGCAAACAGAAGTTCGAAGTGCCGCAACCGCGTCGGGAACATGGAAATTTATTTTCCACGAATCTCGTCTACCAACGAATCGGAATAAATTTTTTACGGCATACGAACATTGTTGAACGAACGACCACGATATTGAAATTTAAGATATTTTTTAAATTTTCAACTACCATTTTTCTAATTTCTAAATTTGTAAACTTCAGAAAACGAATAAAATATAATTACATGAAGAAGTTAATGATTTTTTTCTAAACTTAAGAGTCATCCTTGCAGAGGTTATAAAACAACCGACGAAGCGATTGCAACCGAATATGAAAAGAACAGGAAGATAAATAAAGTTGTTTTCGAGGAGTAGAATATTATCAGACAATAAACGAGGGATTTAATGCACGAATGTGTGGTGGTTGCAGACCGTCTGGCTTTATATCGACGCGGATGGCATGGCGGTGCAAAGGTGGCGAAAAATAACTTGGCCGCGTAATTAAATTCCGAATGGCTCGTCGGAGACGCGTTTAAAATCCGTCCTGTGCTCGTTCGCCGCATAATTATCGGGGCCGTGACGCGAAGAACAGTCACCGTTTCCGTAATTAATCCGTAATAATTGTCCAGGAAATTCGTAAACATTGCTCGCCGCGTTTGCCATGCGGACAAATAAACGCGAACAGACGATAATGACGTGCACTCTAAAACGCCAAGCAATTTGTTTCGAATTCGAATAATGAGTTACCTTCGCTCGATCAGACGTTCTTTCTATTCCGTTTCGAATTCTACGTTCAAAAGTATATCCGTATAATTAAAATATATCTCGATAATTAAAAGTTGCCGCGTATCTTTCCTTTCAGAGAGGTAACGATCGGCAAAAGAATCTCGTTGAATTTTTAAGGAAGACCAATGGAAATCCGACGAATCGAAATTTAACGAGTCGCAGTAGTTATCCGTGGAAATATCACACGTAGCGATATCACGCATTGAGATCTAACTCGTGGCGATTTAACGTAATAGGTTGAAATCAAATATGAATTTAACATGTAACATGCGTCGATCTCGCGCGCGTTACGAACAGATTTCAACTGCAGCGGACAGCGTTTCAACGGAGGAAACTTTTAATTACGCAACGAAGTAGGCGAAAGGGTTCCCGTTTAATAAGCCGTTGAAATAGTTCTCTCTCGGGACAATATACTTTGTAATGGATTCGGAAAAAGGTTGGAGGACAATGCGTGCGTGAGAGTCAGAGGACGGTTCCTTCTGGCGAATAAATCTTTCACACGGGCAGGAGCTTAATTTTATCGCCGGCATGGAGCAGCCTTCCGGCTAGAAAGAGGGACGCGCCCTCTAAAAGGATCGAGCTAAATTAAAAGAAAGGATCTGAATGAGACCGCGGCTGCTGAAAGTAATCGCTTTATCTATACCCGCCACTCCTGGCTGGTTCGGCCACTAACTCGCTAATCTGAGCCCTCGTTTCAAGGCTGAATCGTCTGCTCGGCCCTTCATTTCCACCGACTTCATTTCCATATTCGCCCTTTTCGACGCTCGCGAATGGACTCGCGCATCGGACATCGCTAACCGGTCCGACTCGTTACGATATCGAGCTGGACGATTTTATTGTGGCCATCTTGGGTCGTGTCGGAGAACCAAGAACAAAGAAAGGGAGGAGTTACGTCGTTTCTCTTCACGGTTGCAAACGATAGGGGAAAAGTTTGCTCGCGGGATTACTCGTTTCATCGTGTTATACGCTTACGTATTCGAACATTAAATTTACGTGGAATGTAAAAAATTACTGCCAAGTTTAATGTTGTTTTTACGTAGGGTAAAAGTTCTTAATCTTCTGAAACATGTAACGCTAGAGAAAATAAACGAAAGATCCTAATTGAAGTTTCAACCATGAACATTTAATATAATTTTTCAATATTATTGATCGTGAGATTAGGAATTCGAAGTATCCTATTAAACGAACATTCTGACAATGAGATTAGAAAAGATCGAAGTCTTTCATGTCCGAATCTCTTCTCCGATAATTGCATAAATTTTAACATTTGCAAGCGAAGCAAGAGTAACGACATGATAACGATGCAAAAGATACACGAAAAGCGAGCGAGTCGTTGAACCACGTAGAAGTCTTTCAGTGTTTGAAACGATGTCGTAAAGTTTTTCCCCGTCGACGGTCATTACGATTTAATATCGTCCTCCTGTTTCGAATCGTTCTTCGTCTCCATTCGACCAGCCTCCATTACGATCGGTAAAATCCCCGTGTCTGTTGCTGGCATATCAACTATTTGTTATCCCGGTGAAATAACGAGCCGATCTCTGTGCTTGCATAAACACGCGTGCTCGAGGTCTGCACCTGACAACGCGCTCCGACCGCTTTATCTGCTACTGCAACGGTAAACTATTTTCACTTGTACATATGTAACGATGCTAGCTAACAATTATGCGATCCTACGACTAACCGACTACCTTTCAACCGTGTGGTTAGGTTAACTTTCGGCAACCCGAAATTGTTGCCGTTAGGACATTAGAATGGCATATTCTGTTCGGTGTTCCGGATGCAGCTGTTCGAATTGATTGATCGTTTTCACGATAATTCTGGTCAGGTTATTTCGAGTGCAAGTCATTTTAAAATTAAAGATTTCCGCAGCGAGTGATTTTTAATTACAGATATATTTTACTATTTCATTTTACTCGAGCGAGCAGTTTCTACTTTTTTTTTCTGATAATCCATTTGAGCGGTGTTGTAACGAGAGCTTGATTGTCTATCAAAATCGGATCAAAAAGTATGAATGTCCGGATCATGGAGCTGTACGGAAATCGGTTCAGCAACGCGACGCTATCTCGAATTACGCCTCGATCTCTGATCCGGTTACGATGCTGTTTGTAATTGGCATAATGGCGAGTTTACGCGGATTGAGTATTGCTCCCCGAGCGTAGTTCAATATACCGGTAACGCGATACATACATGATACAGGTTGATTCCAGCCGGTCTTCGTTAACGTTGCCCGATATCAATGTTACACTGTCTCCGTGCACGCGGGAAGATTGCACGGTGATGATTTTCGATAACGTTACGTTCACCTCGTGTCCCGATATTGCTTGCTAATGCTCGCTGTTGGCAATTTCCCGCTCGGTTCACGGTAAGGGCTTCGATAACGTCGTGCAAACTCTCTTATCACCGTCGCGTTAGGCAATTCGGCAAAATTTCGCTTGATATTAATGGTGTTTTATGAACGACAAGCGCCACGAGCCGTCAAGCCTCAATGGACCAAAAATATCAAACAATTTTTAGAGGGATGATTCTCGGTCGTCATTCGATTTAATACAACAATTTTAAATAAGAATCTCGAGGATTTAACGTATCTATATAATTCAAGCGTTGTGTCGAGCGATAAATT
This sequence comes from Megachile ligniseca, assembly GCA_945859555.1. Taxonomy (NCBI): domain Eukaryota; kingdom Metazoa; phylum Arthropoda; class Insecta; order Hymenoptera; family Megachilidae; genus Megachile; species Megachile ligniseca. The sequence continues at coordinate 10,027,974 of OX243788.1, read as the reverse complement.
ATGGGAGCAATTCGTTCAAGAATTTCGTGGATACACAGCAATCCGGCTTTTACTCTGGCTCCTTAATTCGCGACGGAGACAAGCGAGCTGAACGGACAGAAGAGGCTATAAATCTCGTTAGACTTGTCCGATTATTGGTATCAGGCGGACACGATTCGCGACACGCCGTTAGATGATGTACGGGTTCCTTGGCCGAGGATTTATGAAGCAATACCGTGGCTGGCGTTGACCCAACCGGCCAACAAGTTTCCGACACGTGGAACAAACAAATGCGAGAAAAGAAACGCGGCTCTGACTTCGTTTCGTTTCGCGCGGACTCGAAACGAGTAATTTCCGCTTTGCCTGTCATCTTCTGGAAAATCTATGCTCTCCGTTTGCGAAATCCTGCCACGAACACCTTCACCGCTCTTTTTCTTCCTCTCAGCTCGATATTTGCGCTGCAGCGTTCTACGGAATGCATACCGGACTGCTGCAAGATGACGCGACGCTAGATCGTAAGACAGCTTGGGAACATTTTCTGGATTTCGTCCAGCAAACCGCTTCCTGTGTCTTTTGTTCTTTCTTCGGGAACTGACACGCTCCAGACACTTGCAGACGTGTACAGACGTTTCGTAAAGTTGTTGACGAACGCTTACTCCTTTCACCCTTGAAATTCAGCCACTTCTGAAGCCAAATCGATATTTTTATCTGTCAAGGATCGCGTTAAATACGTCAAAATACAAATAGAACAATTTGTAACGATGTAAATATGTACTCATTAAATAATGTTGCACTTCAAACTTCTCGACCGAGATATAGTTGTTTCTGTTTTTTAACGTTTATGTCGTAGAAGTTGGAAAATGACGAGAATTCATCTTGTTTGTTCTAACGTCAATTCTTCCATCTTGTTATTTTGCTCGGGTAACTTCAGTTGAAAACAGTGTCGCGTAAAACGTTGTTTGACTGTCTGCAGCTCGCGGGCTCGTGCTCTAAATTCATGTAACAGCAACTTTTGCGTGCCGAAACTTCTTCAAATTACAATTTGTTCGCGAGTAGAACTAATTCCGAGTTAAGAAGTTTCGAAATTGCGGAATGCGATGTTGCGTTTATCGTTACGTTGACAGGGATTGATAGCATTAATTATCAACCGAGACCATCGAAAGCTTCGCACTTTAACTACTGAAAATTTGAAAGGTCTAACTTTTCAAATAAGTCGAGCATTGTTTCTAACAAGTCGAGTGTCTGGAATTTATCCTTATATCAACGTATTCTAGTGGATTCCCTAGATATATCGATGGGGGTTAATCTCCGAGGGTCAAAGGTAGAACGGAAGTGGTCTGACCAGTCGTGATAACTTCCGTTAAGAACGTTCGTGCAGTGCGCACATGAAACATAGATGGCTACAAATGGGTTCGAACGATGTTCTACTGGCCAGTTCGAAACACTTTACGTTCGACACGATTTTACAGCTGCGTCCACGAATTAATTTCCCCTCGTTCTACCCGTTTTTTCTCTCCAACGAAACCTAGTGTATCGTATCGTTCCGAGGCAAAAGAACGTCCCGTTTTACGACGTTGCTTCGCGATTCGACGATCGATCGATTTACTTGGTTTTTTTTTCCACTTTTCTCGGCTCAGTCCGCACTCAACCAGAGGAAGCGATCCGATCGAATCGAATATCACGATAGTAAGGACGACCCGTAAATTTTTTATTCGACATTTTATTCGGACAGCCTTTACGAGGAATATGCTATTTTATTGGAAATCGTTTGTCCGGGAAATTACGGTCATATCACTTCCTTTTCGATACTTTCTTTACCCTCCCTTTTTTCCTGACGATGACTAGAGCTAATTCTGCCTCTGTTAACACGCTGGCTGCCATGGTTCGATGACTGGCTACAAATTCAGGAGCAAACGAACCCTTGAGAGCTCTTAATGTTGGGACAATGACACTAATGGCTTAATGAAGTTGAAAGAAGTTGATGAAAATGGAAGATTAAGTACCGTCATAGTGTGTCTGACCACATATATCAGTTTTCGCTGTGACCCTCAAATAATTACACTATTCGGTTTTATTTGATGCTTGTCATAATAAACGTAGAGGCAGTACAAATTGTTGGACAGGCCGTTGGTTTATCAAACGATCGATTCATTATCCGTAAATATACCGGCGGACTGGTATCCCTGTGGTTTCCTGAAGGTGTCGGATCGATGTTCCTGTATGGATTCAATTATGTCGGGTCGCTGTACGTGAGAATTCCATTTAAGGGCACAGCTATCCTTCTACGATCTTGTACGTATTGACGTGCGGTTAATCAAAGCGGCCCGGCAGCATTGTGCTCCGGCCAACGCCAGGATTATGTCGCGTTTCGATAATTGCCGTCTTAGGTTATATCGCTACTAATTATCCTAATATCAGGCTGCATCGCTTCCACGGCTACTTCCGCCTTGTTACGTGCCTAATAACTCGGCTAATTAACGATCGGTCGATCAATTGTTAAACTGTATCGTGTGCGGTACAAACAGTTTCGTCGATGTTGTTGCGCAACTGACACGTCATTCGTTACCAGAGTTCTTCGGCCGCTGAATTATTCATAAAAAAAACTGCCGGGTTAAATATTCATGGTCGTTCAATTTTCCATTTGACTCCAGCTGTTCGTTGATAATTTTCCTTCTCCCTGTCGGCTTTTAATCGGTGAATAGTCGATTTGTAACGTGTTACCGTGATTTTTCATCGACGAACCGGGTTCATCGATAAATAAACGACGAAAGTGGAATCGGGAAGTGAGTAGATATTGAAGAGCAAACGATTGGGAATCGGGCAAGTAGTATGAGTCAACCGGTGGTCGGACATTGCTGGCGGGTATTAATGGTTTATCGCGTTCATCGGTCAAGTGAATTTTTAATATCGGTACCTCAGCTTGCTAGTTTAAGTTCCTAGTGAATACGAAATTTAGTCTTTGATTATTTGTATCGAGTTATTTTTTATTTTAATATTCCTGAAACTGATCAGACAAGTAGTATAGGAGTACTGCACGATAAGTAGAACAGGTCGTTGATCGTACCAGATGGAATCGCACGATAAATAATATATGCATAGGTATATGTATCAAACTCGTATGAAAGATAAACAGTTGAAGTCGAGACAGAACTCGAACTTTAATAGTCCTCCGAGTTCCGTATCGTCTTCACTGCAGGCAGCGACGTAACCATCATTTTTGCAGTCCAGTGCCTCGGGCTTATTAATAGTTCAAGTATCCAGAGTTGTAATTAGGGATTAGACATTTTAGAATGCAAGCACTGCACCAAAATTGAGTCGTCAACGACGTATTCCATCGACGAGCATGTTTCGTCAAGAACGTATCGGTGCGAAAGGGTTAGAAAGGTGTTCAGAGTGAGCTCACGCGTCATTTGTTGTTTTTTCAATCTCATTTTATAAATACCTGTTGTATATTCAATGAACAGCAACACGAAGGGAATATTCGTGGAGAATTTGAGTAAATGCCACCGTTTATCGCGTCTGACACGAGGGAAACGTTACCTAAACGTCACAGGAATATTTTTCACGTTCCTGCGCTCGTATTTTCAGAAAATGGCCTTTATTTCCTCGAAAACAGTTTTATTGTACGTGCGGCTACAAACGCGTGAGAAATTTGTTTCGGTGAATTTGCTGTTGGACCGTTCAACATATTCTCCTTGTTCCTTAATGGAAGGAAACGTGAGTTTAGGACTGTGAATTGTTTAGGAGAATTTCAATTACATCGAAAATTGCTGTACTTGAAGAAACAAAGTGTTGCAAGTAGAGTAGATCGGCGTGTAGTCGGACCTTGTAGCGTTCATAGAAATTTCAATTTGGTCGACAACAAATATCGTTTAACTTTATCGTTTTAACGCGTTTACTACAAAGATATATTTTACGCGGAATTTCAATGGCATAAAGTGGTCAATATTGACCAGATATCGATAAGAAAATACGATGCAATTTTAATAATTAAAAAGAATGGTTGGAAGAGAGATACTTAAACATCGTGTATACTCGATGACTTGACAATATTGGGAGTATAAAAACTGATACACGACCACAGTATTCGGATCGCTTAATAAAAGACCATAGCCGTGTGACCAGATCGATACGCGAAGATGAGCTTAGCGATCCAGTTACCAATAATCTACGTCATATTCCTGTTCATATTTCCCCAGCAACGTTTCCATGGAAGTTCACCGTACCATCGACTGATTTTCGAAAATTAATTTATGTAAAACGAGAGGAGTTATGCGCAGTTTGCATAAACTACAGGTTCTTGCCGATCCGTTTCCGATCCGAAAATTATGGTAGCGGTTAGCCAGCCGGGATAAGAACATTTTCATGGAACGAAGCGTGCTCCAGGCGTGTATTCACCGGGAAAAGCAACGGGATCCGGTCGAACGGGTTACTGTCACAGGCTGTGTTATCGCGAGGAGACCACCGTAAACCCGAGGAATGCTCGTTCCCAGTAATGCAATAACTGTGGCATCACGACGCCAGGATACCACGAACGGCTGGCATTCAGATTGGTCCGCCACCCTTGACTGCTAAACACGAAAGCATCTGCCGCGAATCGATCGAGCCACCCCGAAAAAAAACCGTCAATTAACCGTACTTCGCTTTGTACTTATCTCTCCTCGATCCATATCCCCACAAAAATAATCCTGCTGATCCTTTGAAAGTTAATTTTTTATGTCAATCAAAGGAAAATTTCAAATATCAATGTACGAATATTTTTAACTACTATGACACATGATATCCAGGCAGCTCTTCAGTTTGTTCGACACAGATTTTTTTGTATACTGATGTATTTACATGACATGTAATTAGTCCGCTTTATGCAACAGGTGATATGGACAAAATAGGTTCAAAATTTGATGTACAATCATGAAATTCGTATATTTATATTCATGAAAAGCTCATTGTAAGGTTCAAACAAAATCTGATGGCTGATTGTAATCAGTGTAAAATTATATTGGCTCTGAATAAAAGTGTTTGATCAAACGTCGATATACAAATTGCTTGTAGATTTTGAGTAATTCCTTGAATACAGCAATCCATCGTTATTCAAGTTCGAGCACAAAAAATATTATTAAGCTCGTGCAATATTCAAAGAGGAGCACAAAATACGATTTAATAAAATACGATCGGAGCACGGTTGTGTGATACAGGCTCGTAAAATCTCTCATTTATCGGAACGAGCATATTTTTCCGGGGAGAAAGAAAAGAACGAAGCGTACGCGGACGAAGAGAAACGCAAATACGACGAACAAAATAAGCGATTCCAATTATTTATAGAACGTGAGTGGATTTAATAGGTTACCGAAGCGTCGCGCAATAACTCGCCGAATCAGTTCCATTATTTAAATCAGCCGGAAGCTACCGAAAAGTCCCTCGGAACTATACCGTGCCCGTTCGAGTATCATCGAGAAATCTCGATGGTTAACGTTCATTTTCTTTTACCTCGACCGGGTCAACTTTCTCGAAAATGGCCTGGTTACTCGATGAATTATAAGTCCTAGAAAAGGGACCCCGATTCAGAAACTGGAAGAAAAAAACTTCTACTTCTTAACTCTACTTTGCGACTTCTTTCCTTTATCGTACTGGGGATTTAACTGGAGGTCGAGCAGCTCGAGCATGGGATCGGTGATATAGAGGTTGCCTCGAGATACTTTGTTTCGGCATTGAAACGCGAGGGAAAACGGCGGAGACAAATATTGAGTTAAAATAGGAGTATTTGATGGAGACGCAGAAATTTTCAAATTTTCAGATTTCTAATTTGTAGATTCTCGGAATCATAAAGTCTCCAATTATGAAATCTCCAAGTACGCAGGTTTCCAAGCCCCCAAATTCCCAAATCCCAAAATTCCCGAATGACAAAATCTCTAAATCTCCAAATCTACGATTCTACGAATCGCCAAATCCCCAAATCCCCGAATACCATATGTACATATATTCGACGTCCACATATACGTATGTCTATGAACGCAATCACATGTCATAAAAGGTGAGCGTTTGTTTTGCTTTTCGAATAATCTTGTCGAAACACGTACAATTTCATCGATATTTTTTTACGAGTATTCTTCGATAAATAAATTCAACAGATTTAACGTACACGTTTTTGTACATTATCATAGTAATTGACTTACTAATCGGTATTATAGAACGTCACCTCCATGTAACGCTATTCAGGAAATTTTTAAAAAATTTCCGCATGAAGTGTGCTATGTCTATCATAGAGAGAACCCGTTGGAATTTTTTATAGAAAATTCGAAAAATATCGATGCAGCGCAGTGAGTGCGAAATGGCCGTGCATATGAATTCGGGGTTTAAAATTTTATGAAAATGGCTGCGAAAACGTTTTATTGATATCGTTAATATAAAATGGCTACTTCCCCGTCGGTTCGAACAATGGATCGAAGAACGGATACTTGCTAATGGACGAAACTGAGCTGAAATCAATCCATTGTTTATTTCAACAAAGGTCCAGCCATTTTGTAACAAGAATATTAATGAAGCGTTTATGTAGTCATTTCCATGGAGCTCAAGCTTCAAATTGGTATACAGTTTTGCGAAACTGTTGTGACATGAAATCGTATCTTTATACAAAATTAACAATTCGATATGCATCAACTGCGAATAAACAAGGGAAGTGAAGTTTCGATATCGCGTTAACGAGGTATGGTAATTTCGTACGTAAAGTTATGAAAATACTCTTGTAATAAAATACTTGTTATCTTCTAAACGTGTAATCGAAGAGAAGGTTCTCCAATTCCCTACATTTTCGTGGACATTTTATTTTCCCCGCAGCTCGCTAAATGAACGCCTATCTCTTCGTCTTGTCCACGCGCCCGTTCCTCATCGCCTCTCGGTTCGTTGTTGGCTCTTCTTTAATTCCCTCGACGACGGCCGTGCAATTTATTTCAACCAGCAGACCGGTCGTCTCGTCGAGTGCTCGCGTCTGTTCGTCAATGCCGACTCCTAAATCAACTTGGATGAAGAAGCACGCGCTCATTTTGTAATTCGCGACTTTCGTTTAATTGCCTGAACAGTCCCTTTGTGCGGTTACTTTCTCCCTCGCCCGTGTTCGCCTCGAGAAACCTCGACGACTCGAACCTATTTCACCATCGATTTCACTGAAGATTCCATTTGTTGAATCCTGTAGAATCGTGACACTAGACAGTCGAGGTTACTTAATGGCAATACTTAAATTTCTATTGCCACAACGACAGTGCATCGATACTTGGAGTACTCGCAAGCCTCAAACCCTAGTTGAACAATAATTGTAAAGTGTTTTCGAAAAATGTATAATGCTTCACTGTAACAATACCAGCGTTCTACGTGGCACACAAATATCGAATGATTTTTCTGAACTACCGTTTGAAAAAATTGCAAATCTCGAGCGATCTCGAGTGGCAGGCAGGAAGAGAGCGAGGGGTGAGCACGGAAGAAAGGAGGGAGGGTCGGCCGAGGAGAAGAAGAAACAGGTCGAAGCTGCGTGGCGAATGAAGAGAAGAAGAGGAAAAGGAAAGAGAGTGGCATGCAGACAGGCTGGTGCAGCACGTATTACGAAGGAGGTCCGTACACACGTAGCAACCGGGGTTTGTGTATCCATGGATAACGAGCTTCCTCTCTTGCTCGGCTGCCTGTTACCGCTAATGAGCTACCGTTCTGTTTTCTGCTCCTCTGCGTAGAAAGCCGAGCCTAGCTGGATCCGACTCCGGCTCAGAAACAGACCCACCCGTCTTTATATCGGTGCCCCGTTCAAAAGCGAATTCGAACGCCATATACGTCGTCCATGGGGTTGTCTCGTGTCTCTCATGCGTGTCTCGCGTTCGCGCGTATTATGCCGCACCCCAGCGCGAGTGATGCACGACGCTTTGTCAACCAACCACCGACACCTCAAATCAGTTCGTCTGCCCTGGCTATGGCTGATCGTCGCAAACCCTCTATTCACCACCCATGTCAACGCCTTTGTTTCCGTCTTTCGCGTTTGCTCGCTTGATGCTTCGTTCATTATCGCGATACACCCTGAGGACATGTTACCGATTTGCTGATCGAATCCAAAGGAGCTGAACTTGCAGCGATTTGTTGATGGCTACAGTGCCATGGGACATTGTAAGGGATTATAATAGAGTCACTCTGCAAATTACCGATCACCGATCTGAGCAGTCGACGAAAACTATCGGTGCATGCTCCGATATTTACTTATTTTAACCAAACAACCGCGAACGTTGCTCTTCTCGAATAATATTTCATTGTTAGAATCTTCGACGTTATTCCCCGCCACATTTATAAAGCCAATGTAAGATTTCTTTATACTATATCTCGAGAACGTTGCGACTCGTTCTGAATCTCGATGGAGTTAGTTGTGTTTAAAGTTTCTCTTCGTTCCGATAGCTGTGTAAACCAAAGAACATCTTCAATTTAACTGATTACCGTCGGAGTTTGTCGAACCTGTTTATTATAGTAACATTCTGCGAAACCGTAATTTAACATTTGATCAGTTTTATCATTTCGTAAGATAAGGTATTTGTGCGCGTTTTAATTTCTCATCAATAACGATGTTCTTCATTTATTTACTTTTGTGATCAGTGGCTTTTTATTACCCTTAGATATACGTTATTTTTATCCGTTTTACGATAACGGTAATTGTATCTTATGGGAGGAGCGAGAACGTCATTTGAATTCCTCCAAGTTATATCGCGAGACTATTCAACGGTTTCAGAGAACGCGCGGTTGGAAACGGTGTTAATTGCCGAGGTTTCAAACGGACTTCATCGGAGGGGCTGCGAAAATGTAGATAAATTCGCGGATCTAATTTCGTCACGAAATTCATTAACACCTGTGTTCGACGCGCATGTCTTCACCGTCGAAAGTCAACATCTTACGAACATTTTATCCAAAATAAAAAGCACGAAGCAAGTTATCATATTCCATTTCGTGATCAAAGATAGCGGGACTCCTTTTACTTTCGTTGATTTTTTACGAAATTAAAATCCGGAAAACGTCCCGGATTCGTATCGTTGAAATTAAAAAAATGTAAGCGTGTACATGGAGTGGAAATTGTGTTTGCATTAGAAGACTCCACCTAATAACAAACGTCCCGGAAGCTCGTAAAGTTTCCGGTGTACGTGTAACGGCGTGCTTTACGACAGAGGTGCGTGCAGCTACTACGGCATCGTAACAGTTGGCATAATGCCAGCAGCTTTATTATTAACCGCAAACTGGCGAGCTTAAAGCTGCTTTCTCGAATTAAGAGGACACGGCTAATCCTCGGGTGATACGTTAATGCGAGGTTACAGGTATCAGCCTCTTTTGCGTGCAAAATTTATCTAACCGTGGTCGCGTTCCTAACGCGAGACAACACGCTGCCGGTGGGTTGGCTGGCTGTCGCGATTAAACTTAATTAAGAACGGGCTTGAGCTTCCGTACCTAATGGAAATGTACCTACCAGATCCGAACGAATTTTGCGATCTTTTGAACGGTCTCGTCAAAATCTACCCCTATTATATTCACCGATTTCAACGGAGATGGACTTTTACGAAATGAAAATGTACTATTAATGATTTAATAAATTAACACGGTAACTGTCATGGTGGGCATACGTGACCTGCGCTACGAATTCAGTTAAATTAATTATTAACAGAAGCAAAGAAAAGGAGCTCTTAAGGGCTCTTAATGTCGAGACTAGGATTAAAGATGAAGTTAAAAGATTAAGTACCCTTGTTCTTAATAATCTTACACTGTAGTCAACGTTCAATGTATCGCACGAAAAAATTATCCGAAACTCTGAGTTGAAGATAAACAATTTCATTCCGATTGCCCCAATTTAAAATTAGAATTCACGCTCGGAAATAAGGGCGGTGTAAAACGTGATTGCAAGAAAAAACGGAGGAAAAAGAATTTCAAGCATCCATAATCTGTGGAAATCGGCGTTTGCCGAGCAAGTTAGAGGCAAGCTAATTGTATCCAAACGCGGGGGTTGAAAATCGAGAAGTCGTTGGCAGAGAGAGGAAGTCCAATTAAGGATAAGCATAGACCGGTTGGAATATTTCGTGGTTGAAAAATACGAGAAGGGGCAGGGGTACATGATCGTTTCTAAATAGTCTCTCGTTATGAAAGTTGTCCCGTGGAACGCGATTATGTGCCCGGTTCGCCCCGTGTCGGGGACTTTGAAGCTCGTTAATGGCCACCTGAAATCTCGTTATAAATTTGCTTACGACAGGCCACGATAAAGTCGAGCCGCGCGATGCTTCCCCTTTACTTTTTCTTTCGTTCGGCAACCTCGTCGTGCCGGCTCTTTTTGGCGTTCCACTCTTTTCAACGATTTGTATGCGTGACTAGAAGCGATAGCATTCCCGTCTACGAACCAGCGAAAAACCTTTCACACCGGATCCCCTGTTTCGTTTGAATTAATACGAGGCACGGAAGAGGGAGCGTCGCCTCGTTTACTCGCCGTTCGGATCCGAATTCTATGGGAGTTGACACTTTTCGACTCGTCGGCGAAACGGCGGAAAGAGCGCGCCGAGAAAATACTGGATGCGAGACATTTTCTATGAAAAATTTGGTCGGAAAATATTTCGCTCGAAACAATGGACCTGCTGTTGCTCGTTCGGCAGTGTCGCTGCGAGAATAAAACCTGTTCGTCGCGACATTTTATGATGGAAATTATTTTCTTCTCTTACAATGTATAATTAATGTATACAAGTAACAGAATCAGGAAAGACAGAACGATTGGGTATGAATTTAATACACGATATTAACTGGATAAGATACTTTTTTGCGACCAGGAAAGCACCTTAAAAAACAAACAGCCCTAGTCGTTCGCATTTATACAAATTTTAATTCTAACAGTGTATTATTGCCTTAAGGATACAAGGTGGCATATGCGACGTTCCCGATACTGTTGACAACAGAACCGGCCGCAGTCGGACGGATTACGAGCGTAGAAGGCACCCCTCGAAGCAGGTAGCGGCGTAGTGTTATTCTTCATTGGATTCTCGCAGCGAGCGGTCGTTCACGCGGCGCTCTTATTTACATTCAACTGAATAGTTGTCTAGTACGAATAGAATTATTTAATAACGCCGAAACTTTCCCTTATAATTATAAGGCGAAAAGTCACTTTTCTACAGTCTGAAAATTCAAACTGTCAATCTTAATGATTTAACACAAACGTGTATATTACAATACATGAATGTAAACTATCGTCGATGATCCAGAGACCAGCATTTTGAAGAATCCTGCAGGGACCAGGACGTTACCAGCATTTTGAAGAATCTTCCGAGGTGTCAGAGGGAGTAAAAAGCGGAGGGAACATGGTGAGCAACGACGGAGGAAGCTGTTTAGGTGAGTAGAACCGTTCATCGTTGATTCTGGCAAACACTTGTCGACTAAATCAACGCCCTTTGTGCGTTCTATTCATCGAAAGCGCGCGACCCTTTAATTATAATGCCGATCGATACGCGCGACATTACGTAAGCTCTCGACTCGTGCTCTACACGACGCACAAATTGCATAACAAAGCCTAGATTTCCGTGGCATTGTAATTCCCCTTGGCGGTAATAGCTCTACTGTATGAACAACGAATATTTACATATTTCTGTCGTTCATTTTCATGTTATAAAGTGGACCCCTTTTGATTCATTACATTGCATTACATTTTGTCCGTATTTTGTTTCGAGTACAATTAAATTCTGCATCCGTCGCGAGAAGCGTAACTGATTGTATCAATGCACGAGGTATCTGTAAGTAACCGACAACGAGTCTCCGAGTAGTTTCGTACGATTAAACTACCCATCCAACTGGGAGTAATTGAAGACTCCGAATAGTAGCAACTATCTGACGTGCTTGGGGATTAGTAAGCTGTCGTTACGCGGTGATTAGGCAACCGAAATTACCGATTAAGCTTTGAGTGCTTGCGATTACCCACATTCTTATTCCATCGAGTGCTCGCGATTAGCTGTGTTTCCATTTTATCAATTTATTGTAATCACGCCTTGGATAATACTATCACATGTCGCGTGCAGTCTTATATCACCACGCTGTATTGTCATGCGTGGTATTGTCACGCGTGATATCTTCACGCGTTGTGCTCGTCACGCTGTATTTGCAATCGTAGATTCGTCACACGCTGGATTTCTATGCGTCTACTACGCGTTACATTCGTCACATCGTGCATTGTCACGTGTCGTATCTGTGACATATTGTGTTCACCACGCATTGTATTCGGTGTGCATTGTATATGCTAGCATAGAATTACCATTCATTGAATTCCTAGCCGTTGTGATCACGCGTGCATTTGTCTTATCTTGAACTGTCACGCGCTGTATTCGTCACGTGTTGTATTTGTAACGCACAGTATTCACGCGTTGTATTCGCCACACACTATATTCGTTATGTATGGTATTCGCTACTCGTTGTATTCCTCACGCATTAACTTACACGTTACATTCTCGCAGCTATATTCGCCGTGTATCGCCGTTATATTCGTCCCGTGTAATCACTCTCGTAACTTCGACAACGAGTTATTTAAAATCGAGCCAGCGTTTAATTTAACCGCGGTTGAAAACTTCATTATATTTCTGATTCGACTTTCTACGGAAGCGCGTGCACGCTCGAGTTCCGAGCTTTTTACGCGGCTCTGTCGCGCATTTTCGCGACTAACGGAATTTTAAACAGTTCCACGACTCTGTTGGGAGACAACGAATTAAACCGACGAGACGGTTTTTCGTTGTTCCCGGTCGGTCGAAAGTACGACAGAAAACAGTGCTTTCCTCTCCTCTAACCGTGCGCTCGTCCCTATTAAAATTCACAAAGGAACAGTGAACGTGTCGTTAGTAAAATTCATCGTCGTTTTCGAGATCGAGTGGTTCGTATTCGGACCTCTATGTACCCTAAGGTTTAGCGCGGATCAAATTCACCTAATATAAACCTAATCAAGCTTAATCATGGTCTAACTCGGGCCTCGCCTGGCTGTAGCTCGTATTCAACCGAGATTTAGTTCTGTACAGGCTCCGATCATGATACACTCTCGATTCGAGCCACTTTAACTTGAATATTATTGACCCAACCGAAATTAATCGAGCTCTGATAAGATCAAATCTGCTGATTCAATTTACTGGAAAGGAAGCGATCGCGTCCGTCAAATAAATTGAACAGTGATAAGGGCTCAAAAGGTACATCGATAATTTCAATACACTGATCTTTTACTCGTATAGCTATGCAAATAACACTTATTGTTATTGAATCAAATCGAGAGATCCGAGTTAGAATCGCAGTACAAAGCGATAAGGTTTCGTTAGAAAATATAACGGCTAGGGGTCAATTACGTGCTCGACCGTTATAGAAAAGTTCCAACTATGGTAGAAATAAGGATACACTGTTCCAAAAAGAAAGCTTTCGAGTGGTGCTCGTGTCCCTGATGGACGCTGCACGAGAACGACAACAAGACCCGTGTCCTCCGAGAGGCCAAAGGTTGTTCAACGGGAAAGACCGACCGGAAGTTCGTTCGATAATTTGACGTTTTACGACCACACCGTCCCGAAGGAAGAGAGACTGCCTCACAAAGTCTCCTGTCCTCGAACTATCTCTCTATCTTTCTCCGCGTCCGCGAGAGGAAGAAGTTCCTTCTTCTCGGACACGCGAGTACGCCCTCTGCGTCCCCTTACCCGTTCTCCATTTTATTGCTCGTCGAAATGATTCGATCTTACGCAAGCAAATATCCTGTTCGCGATGTTTTATCGCTCGGAATACGCCGCGATCGTGTTCACCAGAGAAATTACAACCGAATCGTTTGTTATCGCGTTCGAGTACGGGGAGCGAATTAATTTCACCCACTTTTTTTAGTAATATCGCGTTACGATGTCTCTGTTTGATAAGCGATACGTTTGCCATCGACGTGTATCCGAGCGTTAAATTAATATCACGAAACTTCATTTGTTTGTTCCCTTCTGTAGCACTGCCATTTTATTAGCACGAACGTTATAATTATTAGAGCACGAGCGTTTGAGCTTTTTTCATTTTATCGCGAATTAAACTAAACATTGCTGGAAATATTTGAGATGTGCAGTTCAACGTTTTATTACGACTGTTTTATAATTTGATGAGGATTCCAATGGCATATTTTATGAATATTTAGTTAAATATAAAATAACTTGAAAGACATCAATGTTCCAAATTTTTAATTTTAAACGTGTCTTCCTCTTGAATATTTCCCTCCATTTTTCTGCAAAGAGAATTCATTTTTCGCGTTATATCAAGAGACACCCGCGAACAGCCGTGGCGAGTAACGAACGCGCTTTAATTAGTTGCGAAACATCTGCGATACATCCATTTTACGCCATTCGTATCGTTTGAAAGCGAATAGACCGACCATGTTGTTTTCGCTGCACGCTGTACACGCGCCACACCGCGAGCACAATAGTTTATACGATCCGATTTACACGGGATTCATACTCGCCCTGCTACCTATTTTCGGCTCGTTCTACCCCCGTGTTCGATACATTTTTCCTACCTGATCGTGACACGTACCCTTTAAATGAATATGTATGCCGCTGTTAATCGGTCGCGATACATGGATCCGTTATTGTCTTCTCGCAATGAATTTCCTCGTACCTATTGCGTTTCTGCCTCTACTGTCAATAGTTAAACGTCGATGCTTTGTAAACAATCAATATTGCGTTTTTTAACACTCAACGTAAGCTTTCAGTAAATTAAAAAACTTCTCGCGAGCGGTATTATAGTAATAAATTTTTCCGTACAAAAAGATTGCTACCATTAGTAGTTACGAATCAGATGTTCCTCTGAAGAATGCTTTTAACCCATTGACCCGGAACACCGCGGCAACAGAGAATTACGAAGGCAAAAGGCACATACAACCGAGAATAAGAGTTATTTTCTAGAGTCCCTAGTAGCACAGTATTTTCTTTGGTTCCATTGTATCCTCGTTCACCCTGAACAAGCACGAATCGACGTTCGCGGTGTTTCCGCGTAAACACGAGACCCTCTCGAAGCGGCTTTGAGTCCGTGTTCGGGGAACAGACACGCGTATCTACATAAAGGGGGCGCGTACATGCACCCTCCTCCAGTAAAACCCACATAAACGCAGTCTCGCATCGTACACACATATATCGCGAAGTTACGTGTCTGAGTTTTCGCGAAATCGAGTTTGCCTATGTGTCAACGTAATAATACATTTTCGCGCACGGTAGACGCGACGTACCATGCGAAACGACGGCTCGAGTGTACCGAGACCTTCAACAAGAGGGTGAACTTTGTAACGCGTTAGGGTGCGTTTACATCCGCCGATTATTTTCCAAAAATTTCATCTCCCTATATCGTCACTCGAGTGGAGACTGTTGGAGTTGTTCAGAGGTGTGAGAATTATGACGGGATGTTGAATGGTGCCAAATTCTGTGAAATTGAATCATAGCGGATCCTAGTGCATAGAGTTGTATCTGGCGGAAGCATGTGGCGTAGAATCGAATCGAATTTTGTCGTGCGGAATTGAGTCATGCTGAATCTGATCGTACAGAAATGAGTAGAGGTAGAATTCTATCGCGTAAAGTCGAAACGCACCGAATTCTATAGAGTAGAATTGAAGAAGTAAGAATGCTCTACCGTAAAATTGAATCACGAGGAATTAAATCGCGACTGACTGTATCGCTCAAATTTCGATTTGCTCGGAAGAGCATTCGTTCGCTCGATCGAAACGCACCCTAAGCCGAGGGGTAGTTGTAGCGATTACAAGCGAAGAAAGAGAAGAAAGGAAGGGAAAGCGACTGCTTGCAGCAGTCAAAGCGAGGTAAACTATCGGTTTGTATCAGTGCATGAACCGGGCCCCATAACTTTATTTTATCCTCCGGGGTTATATCTAGATTTATTGGTCGGACGTTGGACACGCTATTTCGGCGTTATTTATGGGCCGCGTCACGGCGCTACCAGGCGCAGTAAAGTTGCAGCGTCGAGCGGCTCGCGCGCAGACCAACTATCGAAAAAGGTCCGTCGATTTATCTGGACCTGCTCGATTGCTGCTGACTCGCGAGATCCAGCTCGGAACGAGCTAGGAACTCGCGCCGGAGTCCGCCTCGCGTTAGAACGCGCTCCCTATATACCGCCGTGAACTCGGTCGAGAGTACTCGTCGACGGCTCGAGGATCTTCCTCTTCGTTCATGATACGGTGATAATTTGAGAACGGTACGGCTTGTCTCGATATTTATTGCTGTTATTTACGAGGGACGTGCCGGTGATTTCATCGACGGAATAAGATTACTTTCGAGCTGTTCTATCGACAGACTTTATTCCCGATTCTACCGAATTTCAAGACGAGCCAAGGAAATCTCTTTCGTTTCAAGGAAAAGAGAACAGTGTTCATTGTATTCTGGATGGGTCGCAATATTTTTCCTTTCAATTTAGGATTCGTTGTTTATGTATTCGCGTTTCTACTTTGCAACGTCGCTTCTTTCGATGTTGAAGATATTTTGAAATGTACGTGACAGTTGACAGATGAAAAACGAACGTAAATGGTACGATTAAATATTTTATTTAGCGTGAACAATAAAGTTGCTATCTTTCGAGTTTCGAATGGTCAATGTTCAGCATTAAATATTCATTTCCGCGTTTAATCAGTGACATGTCTATCACTATTTTGGATCAGTCATTTACCGACAAATCCCGTTGCTCATTTCGGTAATTGATTATTGATTGACATGTCCTGTTTTGATTGTTGGCGGCCAATTTCGGAATCCACTGTCCAAACTATCGATCAAAATATTAATCACGTTAATTCCCGACCGAGTTGTACATCGAACGTCAATTTTTTAAATACGAATTCGTTGTGTAGTCAATGCACGACTTTAGGAGTTGCAGTAATTTGGTAATACAAATTTCCGAAATTCCCTAAATCTTCATACTTAAAATTTCCATGAATCGCTGCCTGTATATCTTATCCGTGTATCGGTGGCCGTAAGTTTTTCGCTGGGCGCTCTGTCCATCGTTAGATGCAAATGGGTTAACGACCATGGATGCACCAAACCGTGACATTCCGATAAAACGACCCTACTCGCATTATCTCGGTGATTGATCCGTCGCATCGGATCTTTTTACAGCACGCCACCCCTTTAACCTGACACATTTCGCGATCACTCCTCACTGATTCTGAAATATCCAGCACACTTTACCGGGGAAGATATTAAAATAAATGAAAGTTACTCGAGAACCATCGATACTCTAAACACAAAGAAACGTCAAAGAGCCACAGTTGAAAGCCGAAACGTTTCGAGGTTTTCCATCGAGCATCGTCTAGTAATAGGGATTAAAAGTATTCGGGAATATTGTGAAGTCGATCGATCTCCGAAGGATCATCTTAAGAGAAGTATGGAAATATCGGTATCGACTGGTTCCGGTGTTTACGCGTCAACGGTCAAGGATCAAAGCCAGCCTCTATCGATAAAAGGGGTGTTCTTTTCGCGGATCCTCCGAGGGAGAAGGGCGAATAAGGAACGGGTCCAGGGCTCGAATACAGGTGAAGCAAGTTTTTTGCCTTTGCCCGACATATTTTATTCATGCCGTTTTGCATGCATAGACGCGCGCACCGGAAGCGACCGCGTCTCCCTATCGAATGGCTCTTGATTCCCGAACAATCGAGCGTCGGGAAAATTGATCCCGGCAAAATTCTTTCCTCGATACGCGAACCGATACATCGTCTGTACAAAGTACTTCGGAAGCAATCAATTTTAAACAATGCCTTCGGCGATTGCAATTTGTCAACCTTCTTGTACCCATTTCAATTTTCAACTTAATTAAAAACAGGATTTACGAGGGAACATTTAGGGACCTCTTGTACAAAACGCTGTTGAACATTAGTATGGTCAGATGTATAAATTATTGAGAACAGATATGAAATTGTATTTCTAACCCTTTGCACTCGAAGGGTTAATCTTTTACCTATCTCGATCGAATCTTGTACTTGTCCTCGATCGTACCTGGACGTATCATCGCAAAGCTCGCACAGGTTTCGGACGGTTTATCGCTGTGAATTTTTGCATTCGCGATCGAACGTGCAGGAAAAGGAGCGTGGAGTGCAGAGAACGGTTCGCGTTGGTAAACACGTAGCAATGCGAGCGAGCGAGCGAGCGAACAAGCGGAAAGAAGAGGATAACAGGGGGGGAGCATCGGGTGCGTGGTACGTGAAGAAAATTCGCCATGAACGTCGAATCGATTCGGCGCACAATTTGGCAAGGAAATCGGATTTCCAATAACGACGCGACACTGATTATCGCGCGATTGCCACCTAACAGTGATCGCGGTCTGAATCGAACAGGAAGAGCACGAAAACTGCGAAGAAGAATGAACGACCGCCTCTTTCTCCGTTCGACGTAGAAATTCTCTATGAAAATCCATAAAATATTTGCCCCAGACTCGGTCCCCGTCAGCGGTTATTACCTCATTATTGCCGTCGTACTTAAATCGATCCGAGCCTCGAGATTTCTCGATTTCTCGAATGAATGCTGCCCGACAAAGACCAGCTATCGCTCGTCAGCGTCTTACAACGATGGTCAACGATTTATCGGGAAATGTGACTTATTTCACCGTCTTTCGACACTTTTAAGAGTGCTGCGATGGAACATTTCAATGAAATCTTCCAGCTTTCGACAGTTATCTGGATTTTGTCGACGGAAGAATCCGAAGAAATTGACAGTATCTAGGTTAACGTTTAGAAGACAATCTTGGACGAATTTGCTCATTTTCACGCCACCATGTGTACCACGGAACAATTACAATTATTTACTTTAGTTTCGTTTTGTTCACCATTGATAGGTGAAAAATTGAATGCGTGAAAAGTTGAACGCGTTTCAACATTGCGCATAATATCACCGTAACTCCGGCACGAATTTCATCGACACATTCGTGCAATAACCTAGGTCCTCCCGTATAATCCAAAGGATATTCCTGTCTTATCATATCGTGAAATCTTTGCGATAATACGAACCTCTGTATAAAATGTCACGTAGCGGTTGTAACGAGAAACGATCTAATAACGCTTTCGCAGATCGTACGATTAGAACTCGCGTCACAGAACTTGGTTATCGATCGGTGCACTTTCATTTTCACCGAGTCGTGAACTCGCTGGCCTGTTTCTTCTTTTTCCGCGCTCGGAGAACACTTAATTTTATTCACCTCGACCCTCGGAACACCTACTTGTCACGCGCTACAAGCAGCAGGGAGCTAGGGACCTGCATTCAACTCCCTAGCCACTCGAACTCCGAAGTCTCTTGCTACATGTGTATGTACGTGTCTTTCTTTTACGTGTATGTTCGTGGAGAATGTTTTCAACCATTCGACGTTATACTTCTCGCCTGCGAATACTGGGGTCTATGTTTAAATCCTCGTATCCTTGGAAGAATTTCTGAGAAATCGAATTATCCACCATCGATTATGTTAAGTGTCTATAAACGCGTGATCAGAAACTGTCGTATGGATTGTGGCGAAATAAAAAGTTGGAGCGAAACATGCGAGATCGACGAAATC
Source organism: Megachile ligniseca (assembly GCA_945859555.1). Lineage (NCBI taxonomy): Eukaryota > Metazoa > Arthropoda > Insecta > Hymenoptera > Megachilidae > Megachile > Megachile ligniseca. Next base: position 10,008,441 of record OX243788.1, on the reverse strand, counting down.
GGGGAACGGTCTCGAGAAGGTGTTAATTCGGAAAAGTTAGCGATTGGACACGGTCCGGGATCTTGGACTTAAATGCTCGACACACATCGGCCAACACGTAGCGCAATTAGGGTTGTCGAGCTTCCCATCGATGCACGGGTGTACGCGACGCCTTCCTGGCGCAGCGTCCCGGCTTTATTTCATTTTATTTTTGCAAAAATTTCACCGGTCAGAAACTCTGCCAGAATGAAATTCGCGCGTGACCGGCACGCGAACTAACTGGTTCGCTGCTGAAATTCCTAATCGCGTTAGTATCAATTTTTCTTTCTTTCCTTTTCATTTTTACTATACATATTTGATCACTCTTTTTGTTCGTTCCTCTGCGACGAACTCTAAGATGGTGCAACGGACAATTGTTTCAGCAGTTAGATATCACGTATTTCTTTGTTAAATATACAATATTTAAGCGATACACATAAATTCTATATATTATTATAAATTACTACCTTTGCCGTATAGCAAAACTAATGTCAAATACTGGCAGCATGGTCAAAGTATTACATAGTTGAAAGTTTCTCTTTCAACGTTGTAAACGCCGGTAGATAGGTAAAATGGCCGACAAACGAAGTAAGCTCACCCGGCGCGATAATATGGCGTTTTAGTTGAAATTAAGCAAAGTCGCGGCGACTTTGATGGAAAGTAACGCCATTATGGAAAGCCGCTTATGTAAAATTTGGAACAGCTGCTGGCCTCGTGAAAACGTCGTGCGTAAGTCTCCGGATAGCTTTATGCAGGATTATCCTTTTTTAATGCATGCAGCAGACAAATATTTAAAATTTCGTGTACCTGATGTTGAAACACGTCGAAACTTATACATTAATTATTACTTATACATTCTATATACAATTCTATACAATACAATTCTGATACAATTGATCGAGGAAGATTTTATCAACGAACGATGAGAAAAAGAGTCATAGATTTTTGGATATCGATGGCCGACGTTTAAGCGAGAAATTTGAGAAGGCTGAGATTAAACGGTCGAAAGAGAAGACTGCTTTGGCAGTCGATTATTCAGCGTTCGAGAGAAGGGAAAAGTAAGTTGAACGGTGTTGGTGGAACTCTGGGTGAATCGATTTAACGTCGATTCACGCCGCCGCATAAATATTTATTATCGCGTCGAGGTTGCTCTTTCTCTCTCTCTTTTTCTCCTTATCTCGCGCCTCTGAACTAGACGTCGCTCTGGATATGAAATTTTCTCGGTAATAGTTAAGGTGTAGTTACCCGGTCGGCACAAATTTCAACGGCGCTCTCTTCAATTCCTTTCCATTGGTTTCTTCATCTCGTGCCGCTGGAAATTTACCGAGGGGATCAAAGCCCCTGCAGAAGAAGCTCACGCATTCGTGACTGGTTCGCGAATCACCACCTTTTTTCCCCACCTACACGGTGAACACCTTTGTTTATAATTTTCCAATCTCTCCGTTGACCATTTACCGATTTTATCATTTTCCAATTTTCAAGAATACCAAATCTCTGAACATTAAAATCTTTCGAACCACAAATTCCCTAGTGCTTGAATTTTCAAATGTGTGAAATCCCGAAGGCTGCAAATCTTGAAATTCCCAAACCCCAAATCCCTAAAGCTAATTAGAATCGACTGAGTGATGTTACAATAGAATGAGTAATTCTCGCTGTTAGTGCAACGTTCTAGTTTCCGTTTTAAATCGAGAATGGCCTATGTTGGATTCGCTAAGCTGTATTATTACCGAAACGTTACAAGTGTATCGTAATTATCGGTGCGAGGGAATACCACGTAGCTAAAATGGAACACCCAGTGCATGAAGCTCGTCGGGAGAGCAGGTATTGAAATAGGTGTATGGATGGGATGCCGAGTTCTCCACAGAGATGGAGAAGCTCTGGAACAGCTTCACGATATAGTTCCACTTCGTTTTCGGATTTCGGATGCGTTCGTCATTTCTATATTGCCATTTCGCCAGTGGAATGATAGCTACACATAGTTATTGCAACAGGGGTTATTAATTATATCCATTTACCAATATCTGCTCATCTCAAAAGAAAACCTTTCGATAAAATTATTTTGTTAAAAATTGAAACAGCTTGTACCGCAAATCAAATTCGTTGTCTATAAAGTGAACCTTTCTTCGAGCAGAAAGTAAATTTCGGTATAAAAATCCCAGGAGGATCTGCCAGGATTTTCCAGCGAATTCGTTTAAAATTATTCAGCGTCGCGCTATTTCGCAAACATGGAGACACATTGCGCTCTTTCAACGCCATTCATTGCTATCTAAATTCGAGCTATCGGTTTCCGTATTCGCGTTACGTGGAAATTTTACCGAAGCGTCCAAGTTTCAAGCAGCACGCGTTTCCGCCCGCGTTCGCAAACGGAAGAGGGTTGCAGCGCCGAGGAACACCTTTGTGTATGCAAAGTGTGGTCGGTGTTGACGTCGAAGGCAATGGGGAGGCTCTCGAATTTTTAAGAGAAGACTTGTCCGATGGCACGGAAAAGAATCGTGTTTCCTTCGTGGCTGATCATAAACAAGCGATAGAAGTTGCACATACGTCCCACGATGCAAACAATAGCGAAAGAATTCGAAATTTGACTCGGAAATTTCATCTGATTCTCGAGAGAGTCGAGTGCACTCAAACCTGCTTATTTCTCAGATCTTGTAGAAATTGTACGTAGAATTAATTTCATTTTCTTGGTACACATAAGTGTTAGGACTGCTCAAGAGATAAATCGTGAAGGTGACGAATTTGTTGAAAAATATATGCGTAGGTATTTCAACAATGAACGCACTCGAAGCATCGAAGGGAGCATGAAAGACAGCTTCCTCGAAGGGTAGTCGGAAATTTTTGTTGCAAGAAAGGGAAGGAAGTTGGCGAGAAAAGCAACCGAGAGCGTTCTTCGCATAGAAATCGTCCCCTGTTGACGGTCGCATCGTCAGAAAGAGGAAGCTTTTGAAATTATGAAATGAACTGCGTTTGACGCGTTTTCTTGTCGCTCGAAATGTCGCGGGAACGGAAAAAGCGATCATCGTTCATCGTCTACGACCGACTCCTTCCGTCAGCTACTTGCCACGAGGAAAACGCTGCATTTACCACCCCGAAAGCTCATGCATATTTTTTAACGAATACATCGTGGTACATTTGCGTTCAAAACTTCTTGCATACAATCCCGATGTCCGTGTGATAGTAAATTTACAAGATACTATTGCTATAGATTGCTATTCTATTTAATCATTTGTCTGCACAGAGGCAGTATAATTACACATTTGTATAACATAAGTTACAATACATGTACTTCTAAAGTGACTGAATTCATTAAAATAATGTATGAGTCTATAATTTGCTGAAATGAATAGATAACAAGCAATTAACGGCGTAACAGGAAAACATTAATATTCATTTATGTAATCATTAAATATGGTGGTCAATAGAGCTTTAATTTATATTAATAATCCTCTGGTAAATATTCGATATTGTGCCCACAAGCTGACTCACCCAAAATCTTTGATTAAATCATCATTCATTTGCGTCCGATACGATCATTGAAGTAATTAAGCAATTGTCCAAAAATGATTATACGAAATTTGAAAAGAGTGTGCTGGGAGAGCAGTTTGCGCAGCATGAAAGAATGTTTGCTAGCGGCGAAATGAAATAAAAAAGGAAGTAAAATCTCGGACGACTGAAATTTTAATCCGAAAAAGTTTCGTTTTTTCGGCGCATAAAAATCGCGGGAAAAATGGAGAGAAAGCAGGGCAGGGACGTCGAAGTATTTTCTTTATTAATGAGCCGTTCGCACGGGTGTCCCAAATGTGCCGTGCAGATAACAAATGCGGTACGAAGCGACAGCCCCGAACTGTCGAAACCAGTCCGGATTATTTATGGTGACTTGTTTTTTTTCGTCCCTTTCAGAAACCACGTCCCGACGCTTTAAAACGCGGAAGAAAGAATCGTGTGTTTCGCGACAGAAGAGGGGCGACAGGGGTCGGAAAGAAAAATATTTCTTCGGTACTTTTTCCGACACTTCGCTGCTTTCGATGTCTAGGTCGCAGACGCGTACCGCCGACGAGAGCTTTCAATTACGCCTGGGATTTTCAGTCAATATTCCTGGTGACTGGCGTCGAGAGCGACGAGTTCTTAAACCTCCGAAGGAACATCGAATCTCTCCTAGCTTTTGCTATTACTTATCGTGGAAACGTCTACTTGCACGTGCTTGTCGCTAATTTGCCAAATCCTTCCAATATTTCTTCTCCTGGTTCTTTTACCAGATACTTTTAACATTTACGACGTTAACGGACTGCAATTACAATTTTAAACATTGTATTTATCGTTTCTTGTAATTCTTTAATAGTATCGTTTGTTCGGTATGTTCAATCTACATAATCAGAAGCTTAGGAAGTATAAGAGTTGTAAATAGGGGATCAAGAAGTATGCAAAGTGTTACGGTTAAAAAATGATAACCTTTGAATAAGTTATAAAACGGAAGAACTGGTTAAGTTTCGAAATTCGATTAAAAGAGGATGTTGATCGGTAAAAGTTATATTACGAATACATTTAAAGTTGGATCTTCGTAGGATGCGATAACTCTGTTACACGTCGATTAAAACACCAAGAGTTGTCACTCGGCTATAAACGCATAATCGATCTCGATTGTGTCCGGAACGAGGTGTTGAACGGCGAAATAATACGCGTATTGACGATTGCGATAAGTGATCAGCTAATTGCAATAATACGGTGGAATAACGTTAATAATTCCGTTAATTGTCCCTCGTCACCGCGAGAGTATCCGATGTCCCGTATCGATCGTCGGAATAATCGACGCAGGCGGTCGACCTTTATCCAGCGAGTCGCGTACCTATTTTAATCGCGCGCGGTTAAATGTCACTCCGGCGTAATTACTTATCGCGAAAGTGTCGCGTACCGGTTCGATTAATCGCGCGTTAATCCACCGGAGCCGATGTTACGTTGTCCGTTAATCAGCTTATCTATAGACAACCGTGCGGTTCGATTATCCGTTCGAAGACGTTGGATACGAGTTCGTGAACGGGATGCAAATTAGGCGTAGAGATAGTGAATACCTCGTCAAGGAGTTACTTTGTCCTACCGAGACGTCGGTTCCTGGCTTCTCGGATAATTTTACGCTGCAACGGATTACCGAGAGGTAATTTGCTTTCGGCTGAAAATTACCGTACAGTTACCGTTCTCCACAAAATCTGATTAAAGCCGAATGAAATAGCTTTCGTGCGATTCAGATATTTACGAGCACTGAAAATCTCCCTGTTTTTCCGATAATGAGTCAACATTATTCGTCTGCTGTTCAACGCGTAAACATGGTGTGTTGACCGGTTAAGTTTCTTGTTTTAAATTACAAAATTCGATAAGTATATTTAAACTGTTCGTTTTTAATTTCGAAATATGTGTGTATTGTACACTGGTACGATTAGCGTTGAACGCAATGAAATTTGATAAATATTTGTGATTTTCGAGCAAGGTAATTTACGAATAACACGATAATAGTGTAAGGGATGAGATTTTTGTGCAGCGTGCTGCAGGAGGCATTTGTAATCCCCGTATTTGAAACGAGTAGGAATGTTTGATCAATTATCAAAATGTTTCGCTAATTATCAAATGCTTTCGAGGGAAATTTCAGTTGCTCGAGCGTTCGTGTAAGCGCGGGGGTAGTTATATTCCCAGCACGTTATAATTAATGATCGCCGTGACGATGAAACACAATTTTCACGTGAAATTCATCGCGCTCGCGGGTCGAAGAAGAACGCGAGAATCGTATAAATTAAAATAGACAGACGTTCGGCTAACACGCAGTCAGCCCTGAACCCGCCGGCCATTTCGAGTAATCTAAATTGTCTAATTAATCACAGCTCGGATGCTGGCTTCGATCGAGCACCGAGCTACGTTCGATGCTAATGAAATTTTTGAAACGAACGATTCCGCCAGAGGAAACGGCGGCTAATTAAAACGATAGAGAACAAAAGCTACACTTAGCTGTCCGATCGTTAGCACCAATTACCGTCGAAAGTGCTTTATGCCTGATAATCATTTTGCCGCGAACCAATGAACCTCGCCAACTTACTGCTTTAAATGAATCCAGTTACCTGTGTATTTGCTCCAGTTTAGTATAACGTTTCTGTTTGCAATTTTTAGACAATCGTTAAAGTTGATCCAAAATTCCAAGGTCCTAATTTTACTAGCTTGTTCAAATAACGCTTGTTAATTGCAACTTCATAATCTTTGAAGTCTTATATTATTCGTAGCTATAATATTATTTTACGAAGCTTTTCCGTCAGAAATGGTCAGGCAATTAGTAAAATGCGATTATCCAATCTTCGTTAATTACAATCCAGGTTGCTGAATCTTTGAGCCGATGCTCAGAATTCACGTCGTTATAATCCCTTGAAACGATTTCACGTCTCCGTGATACACGATAACGCGATTTATCGTTAGTGTACGTTAAAGCGAGCTCACTCTTCGTTGTTCCAGATGAACAGCGTCTTCGTTTAAATAATCGAGCCCAGCATCACCGGTTGACGTTCAGCACGCTCTCGGTGATCGCGACGGAAGCTTAGACGCGCCCGAATACGTTCAAACGACGGAATTTCGATTCTGTCACGGTCGTTCCGGTCGACGTTAAGCTCGACGACGCAGCATTAATTTCAGATAACAATTTTAATTCGCCAATAGCTAAATGTCGTTTTAACCGGCTAAGTATCATCAATCTTCCGCAGATTTGATGCCTCGTTACATTAGTAAAACTTATGGTATACGTAGGATATATCGTTATCGAGATACGTCGATAGAAAAATTGTGTCGAAACACGAGTACGATGTCATTTTAATCGTGCAGACGTCTTTATCCAGTGTCACGGCACTAACGAGATTCCGGGTTAAAAGGGATGGCTGTGTTAGCCAGGTAGACGGCAGAAGGAAAGGAAGAGGAGGAACGTTCTCGAGAGTTTTCGGGGCGAGCGTGAACGAGCGTTTACCAGGATGGCCCATTATCGGAGCCAATATCCAGGATGCTCGACAATCCCCTAACGACCCCAAGCAACCCCTCCCCGACGAGTATCTCGTTTTCCTTCTCAACCCCTTTCGCCCCTCTGCCACATCGTCTGCCCGCCCTTTTCAAACTCTGTCCCGCAAGCTACTTAATATGCCGCTACCTGAAAATCTGTCCAATCGATTTTCACGTCGTTTCGCCTGTATTTCACCATTTGGAAATTTGGTTACGAAAGAATTTGAAGATATGCGGTGAAGTTGAATATGTAAAAATTTTGAGACGTCATAGTGGAGGATTCCCTCTGCAAGAAGCAACGAGCAGTTTTTTTCGAGGTTCGTCAAAATTCCTCGTTAAACAATCGCGGTGGAGTTTATCGAGTTCCAGGCTCTGTCGTCGTAACGCCGCGGTTCCTGACTAAACTAACGTTAATTATAAGCGCGGCGACCTAGCTTCTCTCTCTTTCTGTTTCGCTTTGTCACCGCTGTTCCACCAACTAACCCCTTCCTTTGTCTTTTCGCTCCGTTCCATTTTCCATCCCCTCCTTTTCAGTGGTTCTAATTTCCTTCTTTCTTCGCCTCCTTTTCCTCGGTGCCTACTTTCTTTCTTTCCCTCCATCGTTTCGCTCGGACTTGCCGGCCGTTCTTGTACTTCATTGTTTAATTTTTCTTCGTTATATTTGCGCTCGTCCGTTCTCCATCTCGGATTTGCACTCGGAAAATAGCGGACGACGCGGAGCTGGATGGAACGTCTTCTTTTGTCGACGGCTTTTGTCCGACCGCGCGGATTTTCCTGGCCTTTTTGCGCTACGAGAAGTCACGCTGCTCGCCGGCTGAATCGGTTGTTGTATAATTGATCGTTACGTCCAGTCGCGACGTTAATTAATTAATTACGTTCCGCGCGATCCGTCGAGCTCCGCCTTTATTCTCCTGCGCTCCTTCCGTCTTCTTATCTCGGTGATTGCGACCGTGGTATAACTTCTTTTATTTCGTTCTTCGATCGCAAGACAAACGACGCGGAAAGGTTTGAAGATTTATAATTGAATAAAAGTTTCGGCGAGAACGAAGAGTGTTTCCTAAGGTAGTTTCTAAATCAATTTTCGCGGTAGTTCCCTGGGACACATTATCGGATGTTTCAAAAATTTATCGGGGATGACGCGGAGTCCCCGGTTATCTTTTTACCGGCGGAACGAGGGAAAATCCTTGAGAATCTATTCGATACGCGGGAGCGACGGTGAAAAAGTTTGCAGAGACTGTTCGGTGCAGTTAATTCAGTTCGGCGAAGAACGCGATACATTTCTCGAATAGCCGATTCGATTGTCGGAAATTGAATTACGCACTCTAGCAGCGACGCCGCGTTGCAATTTCGACGGGTTTACACTTTTTCCTTTTTTCCTCGCGTAATATCGATTCGATTTAATCTCTCGCTTTATATACGCGACGTAATTCCTCGGTTTATGCTCCGAGAAAGCTCGAAACATCGGCCGATGCCAAACGTTTCCTCCTCTTTTTTTTTCTACCCTTCGCGATGAGATATAAAACTGTCCCGCGCAGAATGTCGGCTACCTTTAATCGTGTATTTATGCGCGCTTCGTTTCGCGTTGGAAACGAAACTCGTTCTGTGACCGTGTCCGAAATGCTCTCATTTAAGTTAACGATCATTCTCCTTCTTCTCATATCTCAAATATGCAGAATGCTAAATATATCTCCATACTCTATCTTTTTTAAAGAAATTTCATTTCTTTAAAACGACTACAGAGTTAAAAAACTTTGATGATTGACTTTATTTTCATCCTGTCCAAACTTACATTATGTGTCTTTATGGGAAAAAATATGTAAAGTACATGTAAGTACCTTTTCATGCATGCACATAAATGTTACATAGGAAGGGAACCGATTAGGAACGAATATATCTTTCATGAGATCCCTGATCCCATTATAGCTGGTATCCGTTTCCATTACGGAGTCCAATGATCCTAATTCATTGTCGACGAAAATCCCGGTGCATTCGAGGATGGACGAGCTTCGATACGAGTGAAAAGGGTGGCGACAATCATTTTCCCTGCTCGAGGATCGATCTGCCGAGTACGTAGCAGGACCCCTCCCGACTCGGGTATTTGTTATGCTTGCTGGGTTTCGTGGGTTCCTTAATAACGGAACGGTAGGCCCTCTTCATTGAATTCCTCCTGATACCTTTATCCAGGCGAAATCCGCGTCAGCCCGACCGCACCGAATACATTTCTTTCTCTCTATTCGAATTCGATTCAGATTCGACGACGCTCCTCGTAAACACCCGCTTACATAATCCCCGTCACGTTACAGAATCGATAGGCTGGAAAATCACGGCTTTATCATGGTCCATTCCTTTTGGATTATTGATACACTATTTTCTTTTTTGACAAAGTTGTTAAGCAAAGGGAGATTCATTCGTAGCTCAACGTCGTTGAATTTGAAGAAAAAATTCGGCATACGATTCTTTACCTTTAGAATATTAGTACTAAACCTTATACCAGTATTTATTTCGCACCTTGTACAAGTGGAACGACAATGCAGGAGGAAATAATGGCGGTAGAAAAGTGTGTATTCACCAAGCGTGTCACCGAGATTTGTGGCCAATCAGGCACAGAGTGTAATTGAAAAATCAACGCGACAAGTTCCGGAAATTTGTTAAGCTGATTCGACGGCCGTGTTAATCCTGCCGTGACTCATCATGGTATTGAATTCACGCTCGTAAATAACGCGCAACGTGTCTCCATTACCGTGAACCCGCTGAATATTTCCATTTACATCAACGAAACTGCTCGATTCAAGGATATATCGTAAATTTTCGCGAGCTGTAATCTTTTAGAGTTCAAGACAGACGCGTCTCGTTCTTTTGTTTCGTACGAGTCTCGAGAAAATGGGAATAAAAGGCCAGCCCTATTCCATCATCTTCTTCTACTATTTTTTCGAGCCAACCTGGTCCGCAGTCTACGCGAAAGCAGCTGTTACAGCAGGTAGTGAAGTAGATGAAGGATATTGGAACTCGAATATTAAATTTCTTTTAAAGTATTTGTCGTACATCCGAATGTACACTATCGTCGGCAAGTTTACGCCAAAGACTTCTCTAAGATATTTATCTTAATTAAAGAATTGGTACTCAAGGACCTAAGTTTCCAACGTCTCGAACTCTCAACGACTTCCTACTCCATAAATAATAAGCGAAAGCCACAATCAAGTTCCTCCTCGAACCCTCTAATACTATCATAGGACGAGCTGGTATCAGCGCGCAAATGCTCGTTAAAATTAGAGGTTTTGGTGTCGATTCTGCTCGTTAAAGCAGAGTCTAATATCGCGTTATTCTACTCTGATTCATTCTACTCCTCTTATCAAATTCAGTGATCCGTAGCTAGAAACGGATCGTCTTTCAGAGGAAGCTTTAGAGGTTGTTCATCCTGACGGAAAGTTTCGTGGTCTACATCGATCGTTCATCGAGCAACGAACTGCTAAGATATCGAGAATAAGCTCGTAACGCTTTCCCCTCTTTCTTCTCCATTTACGTGAACAGTAAATTTCACGGATCCAGTCGTAAACTCTGCGGCGTTTCTATTTTTTCCCACATTCATCCTTCCGTCATTTCCACGCTGTTAGCCCGCTCGACCCGAGATTCGATCCAAAGGGCGATCGAATCGGTCAAGTTAGACAAAGCCGCGAAACGAACCGTAACATGGTGGTACGCCCTTTGAAACGACAAATTCCCGATTATAATGTTCCTCTATCTAAGTTAAAATGTTCCTCGTCGCTCTCGGATCCGTGCTTTCGCTGTCTCAATATTTAAGCGCATTAACACGCGACGCTTGCACGTGCGAGCCGTGTGCACACGCGTGCTATACTCACGTGTACAGAGATTATGGCATCCGTGTTTGCTCGGAACATCCACTATCCTCGCTGTTCTGTACTGGGTGTCCCCAGAATTCTGCCGCGAACACGGATCTCTATCATGGATCAAGTATTTTCAAGGTTCTTATAATCTTTTTATAAAGCTGTTTATAACCTACGAGTCGTTTCATGCAACAAAACAGTCGTTCACTTTATCCATTATTCCTGACAATGCAGGTAAAACGTTTCTCCGGAGACAGCGGTACTGTCCGAAGGTCTCGTGCCAAAATCAGGTTGATTTTCATTGAACGCGACACGGCGTTCGCGAAGAAGCTTGGACCGGCGAGATTCGCGTCAAAAATTCATTCGAGAAGGCTCTCGTGTGTCTGTGTCGGGTGAACAATAAGATATTAAAGCGGATCTTGTATTCGCGAGGCGGAAAAGTCGCGGACGTCGACGCGGAACAACGGGTCGTTCGATCAACCTCGAAAGGCTCTCGGGACGGATTATCGAGACTCGCGACAAAGTCGACGTTCTCGAGCGGTCAGGCTCCCCGGGAATTCGTTGCTTCCGTCCGGGATCCTCTTGGTACAGGACTTCGATGAACGCCCGCCACTCAAGAATCCGAACTGTCCGATTTCGAGGGCCGACAGACGATTAGTGGCGTTCCACCGGATCGAGGCTACTGCGGTCTCCTAATTTCGTACGGTGCTTCCCGAGGAGGACGATCGCGGCAACGAGTCGGAGAATTTTCGGACGCGAGGTCACGTTTCACTCGTTACCGGAGAATTCGCCTGTCTCGTTTGTACCGTAACTTCATCTTTGCCAGCGGTTATTTTCGTGTTGCCTTGCGGGATCAAACACTTGGAATCGATTTCGAATCAGAAGCCGGGATACTGCTGGCAAGTTGCGCTGGTAGCGTAGTCCACGTTTTCGAACTTCGGAGAATATTGGCCCTGTAGAGGTTTAGGATTCGACGACTTTAGGATTTTAGGACTTGGGACAATCCTTAAGAGCTTTCAGGCATCGATAAACAAACTGTCACCGTAACGGTGCACCACGTTGAACATCTCATTCCACAATTGGCAGCCGCGAAGGTACAGCCTAAAACAGAGCAGCCATTCAACTCCGTTGCAGCCGTCGAATTCATTGTTCGAGTAACCATCAAGAACAACCGCGGACGAAACTGTTCTTGCGTTTCCCTCCGGCAACAATAGATGCGCGCTTTGAACCAGCGATAAGTCTCTCGAATGGTCGATTTTAGGGCAGGAAAAGAGGGAGAGAGAAAGCGTTATGCTATGGTTTCATTCGAATTCTAGTTAACCCTAGTCCTTCGGAAAGGATCGTCGTAGCGTAACGCGAAGACAAAACAGGAACGAAAAAAACATCGCGGGTCTCCATTGTCGGGAATGACTTCACGGGACTTGGTCCTCGAACGACGATGAAAGGAAAGATGGCGGACAAAAAAATGGTCCAACAGCAAAGGGACAAGATGTCCTCGGATGTCGCGGGACTCGGCGAATCGTGAATCTGGACCAGGATAATAATACGTCAGCCGGAATAACCGACTACCCCGGGCTATTGGTTTTTTTGTCGATGCAATAGATTTCAGCGAAATATAAATCGGGCCATGGTGCGGTGAATTAGTCGCGATTGGATAGCTGGTCGTATCCGCATGACAGGTATACGTTGTCGTCCATTGGTTTCGAATTGCCGGCCTCGGTGCATCGTTTTTAAAGCTTGAACGAGCATGGGAGAGTGTAAAGGGATTACGGAAAAATATTGTTTGAAATTCATTTTTTACTTTTTAATATCGGGGAACTTGACTTTAATAATATGGAACGACGGCGTTGATTTGTATTTCGAAACAGAGATGTTTATATGAATTTTTGAAAAGAGTGGAACAGTTTTGTGTTGCAAGCAAATTGGAGGGCAGAATTCGTGAGAGCTTAATTGAATCGACACCCTGTAGAGGATACGAAGCAGACAGGATGGTGGAAATGGAAGGATATAAGCTTCTAATATGCAGATGCACACGCATCGATCGAAGATAGATAAATACAGAGACGTATGCGTAATATAGACGCCTGACTGTGTACACAGGTAACAGCATCGACATTGCCTAACGTGCAGAGAACTCTATGGGATGATGGATCTGAGAAACTCGAGCGACGATCAATTTGCAAACGACTGATTCAGCAAGAGATGTTCGTTAACGGTCGAATAAAAATTTACACACGTTGATTATTAATGTTTAGAAACCTTGCTCTCTCAGTCGTACTTGTCGGACGAAATGACATACCTTGTGAATGTAGATAGTTTGCATTAGTAGTAGACTTGGCATAGTTTCTTGAATTTCATGTAGTTCATGTCCTCGGTTTGACGTAGACCCTACATCCCAGACTCTACTCAGATTAAGCTCCTCCTATCTCATATAAGTACTTCTCCTAAACCTGTTAAGATTTTCCAGTGACTTAGCAAAATAATTCTAAACTTCTACTAGCTATATTCTCCCCAGGTTCTAAGTGTTATTCTAACTACATTAATTGATCTTGAAAATGTTCCCTCACAGTAGAATTCGTGAGGAATCAATTCATTAGCGTAGATTTTGGACCTCGATCATTCTCGGCTAGCATAGCTCTCATTTTACACGTTTCAACGGGATTTTTAAAATGCGCTTATTAACGTCGCTCCTAGCGTTTTCTCGTTCGCGAAATTTATGAATACTCGGCGTTGTTAAATCTAGTAGAGATACCCGCCGCGTTTCCGGCGTCTCTCGGTTTCCCTCGCCTCGTTCTTCACCGCGAAATGAAAATTGCAGTTAGACTAATTGCCGGCCAACCTTTTTTCCCTCCCCGGTAACAATGAATTTTTCAAGTTCTCGTCAGGATTTGTCGCCGGCCACGTTCTACGCGGAAAGTAAATAATAAGCCGGCGCACGAGAACGCGTATCATTATGGAATTAAGTATGAAGCACGTAATCGACGGTTGTATCGCCGGTGATTCGGCTGCTTTCACGTCCGTCCGAATTTCCCGTGTAAAACATTTTTTTCTATTATTCACTCTTTAAAGCTGGAGAACCCTCGCGAATTCAACGAATTAATTTGCACGGAAGGTTTCGACGGATCGTAAAGCGACGAACCACTCCTGCAGCAATCGTACGAAAATTAATTCGCAACGAATCTTCCGTGGAACGCGCTTTCCGCGATGCGAATAGTCGAATCTTAATTTCAATTTTAGAGAATAATGTTTGCGCTAACCACGCCACGGTGGCTCTGATTTAAAAAATTCAACAGCTCGCTTTTTGAAATTAAACACTAGCAACCGGGATAGCGAGCCAACAAACCCCGTAAAATTAACAACCACGGAAATATTAATATCGGTGCATGCTTGTTGACGTTTCATTTTCCAACGAACTATTTATCTAATTTATTTCGAGACGAGCTCGTTCGCGAAATAACCAAAAAATTTGGAACGACATCCATCGGACAAAAACCGCGGTACTTATGGCATGACCCGACGTCTTCCGGTTGATCGATACCGAGGCCATACTGTTTGGATTTCACGCGTTTTTCTCGGGGAGTCCGCTCCGATCGCAATTCTTGTCAGTCGACTAAAATGGAGAATTTTATGGCGGGAGTCTGGCTAGATGGAAGCCATAAAGTTCATCTCTGTCTATATCGATCGCGGAAGAACGAGAAGAAGGCGAAGAAGAAGAGAAAGTCGAGGAGGCGATGATCGAGGGTAAATCAGGCCTCTGAATATTAAATAGCGAGCGATAGATTTTGACGGGAAACATCGAAGAGTCGTTATGAATGACGTTGACGTAACCCAATTCTCTAACAGACGGTAACCGCGTTCAACCCGGCGAGCTTGCGGGCTGCGTACACTTTCGAGGTCGAATCAGATTTACGTGACGGCGAACGGTTAACCGGATAATTCGGGACGAAGCCCGTCGATTCGCTTCCTTCCTCGATAGAAGAGATCGTAATGTGATTTGCTCGCTGCCAGCTGTGCTAATTATTCGTCGATTGGTCCCCACCCGATTGCTTGCTTTCCACTTGATCCTATCGCAGACCACATTGCGTCATTTTCCCACAATTCGTTTCATTAAAAATGACATATATAGCAATCTATTATGAAGGTCAAAACAATTCGGTGTATGATTTTTTTCATGACAGAGAAACATAGCACAGTAGCACGCATAATTGCAATATCCGTGAAAGCATCGGCTTTTATAGCTCGACAAGTGGACGTCTCCGTTCTGAAAGGAAAGAGTTATTCCAGCTGGATATTGGATCAGAGGGAAGAATAATTCGCGGAGGTCCTTTCTGTCCGTAAGCAGAAAGAAAGCATCGGTGGGACGGAAATTCGCGGCGATTCACCGATGGTAGATCGCAATTTGGCATCGACGAAGCGATCTCTCGGTTGTTAAACGATCCAGGCGGAGAAAAAGCGAGAGGAACGAGCCGCCAACAGCTTGTTCTCTCTTCCTCCGTTACGTGCCGCTGCACCGAAACTCGTTTAATTGCAGAAACATCAGCGCGGAATGCGCGAGCTCTCCGTTCTATTGTGTTATTAACATTTTAATTAATACCTGGACACCGTACGAAAGACAACACGGTTTTTTGCCGTCGGATTCCCGGTCTCGTATAAATGTAAATTGCAATATCCTTTTCATAAAGAGCGCAATTTTGTATCCGGTCCGCGAGTCGGTAACATCGTGCTTGTAACTTTATGTCGCGTCGCTACACGAACACGAGATAATATAAAATCCGCTCGTACTCGTAATTACGTATGCCGCTCGTGCTCGTAAATTGAACGAGGACAAATCTGTTCGCTGGATCGGAACAACGATACGAAGTGCCGAGATACCGAGCTAAGAAATATCGTTACGAGTCGTGTGGCTGCTCTTTATGGGGAACTTGCGTGGACCAGAGTGCAAACTCGATCGTTTGATACCTCTAACGTTTCTCTTTAACTTTCTGTCCGGAAGTTTCCAATTCCGCTGCGACTCAGAAACGTAACCTTCGTCAATCGTCCGCCAACAGATTTAATTAATTCCATTCAATTAGCAATTCGATCGAGGTGGAAAATTGCGAACAGGCAATTTTTATAGGGGAACGTGTTGCTGGTTTTTCGTGGCGTCAGTTAGAAGATGGGGTGCGGGAGAAATTTTTCATCGCGGTTTCGGCTTTCTACCGTTCGAAGCCACGTTCGACCACGAGAACGAGACAGAGATGAATTGGAAGGCGGACAGCAGGCTGTTAAACGCAGGCCAGAACTCTTCATTAACTGTTCGTTAACGAAGAGGTAACGTGCCCAGTTGGAGAAGGGCAATAAAGTAGCAACAATTTTGGAAACCTATGCATTCGTTACATCTCGCCGGATGTCCGTTTAAACAACTGCTACGTACGTTTCATTAAATCTCTCGGCTGATAAATTCAGGGATTAAAACTGTGGGTTTTATTTCCGTATTTGAGCAGCTGAATATTTTGGAGATTTTAGATAGTCGAGTACTTAGGTATTTCATATTTGGATTAGGTACGCGAGTACTTATAATGTAGAAGTACAACATTGGCTCATTTAAATTGGAAAGTCAGCAAGTATAACTTTCGCGAAGGTTCAACATTCGGGAACGTTTGAAAAGCTTCAAGCAAGTATTTTACGATAGACCCTTTTTTAGCTGTTCTATAAAAGAACTCTATTCGACGCGAAATTCTTTGTTCAGCAAATTGCTAGTCGTGTACCGTTCGCGTCCATTTACTTTGTCGATGTGTAAAGGGCGGTCTTTTCTCGCGAGGAACGGAGTAACAGAAAGGGCAGCTTGGCGAATTAGAAATAGTAAATCCAACGAAATTGTTTATATATCCTTTCTCCAAGTAGAATCTGATCCGTTGAATTTGATGTTTCACATTTTGTTAGCACACTAGCACGATAATCGAATTTGATATTTCTAATTCGCAGGCAGTCTGCGAGATTTAAATTTATTACTCGTTCCGAGAGCTTCTTATCGCGAGTCGTGTACTCTTATTCAGAAACTGTCTCCGTCGTGAAACGATGACCTCGTTAATTTTATAACTAGCTGGCTGTAATCGTATTCCCTTTCTAACGATATACGAAAGGGGAAGACGAGATTATCTTGTTTCCTTCAGGTGATAGGACTATCATATCTGGTCGTTGCGTGGAAGTTTCCAGGAGCGGAATTTCTATAGTGCGAAGTTGAAGTATCTTGGAATTTGGGCATTGAGAAATATGACCTTTGAGGAATTTGAAGATTTGGAAATTCGACTTTAAAGAAATTTAAACGACATCAACGACACCAAAACGTCAAGTGACGGTACCAAAACGATGAAAAGACTAGGAGTTAATCGAAGACTCGTGAACCTGGTGAAAGAGATTAGCGTGTCGTTAGTTTGGTGACGCGATTCGAAAGGAAGGTCGAAGTCTCCCCTTGACATGGCCGACTGGAAACTGCAACACGAGCACTTTCTCCCGTGTTCTTATCGGACGGTTGGCCACATTCATCCCCATGGGTCAGTCATGGACCGACGAGAAGTGCCTGTAGGAAATCCCTAACCGCATTTCACCGGGATAAGTAGGCGACGGCGACGGCGGTCTCTATACAGCCGACGTTGATGTAATTTTAATGAGCGAACACGTCGGAAAACTGTAATTGCGAGTCACTTTGGGACGATGAAGGGAAAAGGTCGATGGGACAACGTTGAGGGACCGGTAACGGCTGTTTGAAGTTTGAATAGATTGTTTCGCGGTGATTAGACCGGGGTTGGAGAGAAGATCTGGGGTTCTTTCGCGCCTCGATCGTTCCGGGGAAATTTTCGGGGTTTCAATGGGGTTATAATCTCGTCACACCCTTCCTTTTACCCCACTCGTGCCGCGTCGAATACCTCGTTTAAAGTTTTGGAATTTTTATTCGAATTAAACACGAGATTAAGTTATCGGAATTATATCTGGTGCAATGTTGAAGTGAAAAGATCGACAAAATTTTGAAACAGTATGTGGCTATTGTGTTTTAGTCGAGTAAAATGTATCAGTATTCGTCGTACAAGAAGACCAAGTAAAGGAGATTTGAGAAAATAATTCAAGAACAAAAGAGAAGTGGGAGAATTATGGAAATTGGGTGCGCTCGTTAACGAGCAAGATTTAGTCGCGGAACCGCAAGGAAGTTTGAGCGCGTCTCACAGATACATGGCTACTCACTGATTTTTCGTCGAAACGATTTCAAATCGCGGGAAGAAATTACGAACAGCACGAAAGAACAGCGAATTAAGGGAAATTTATGCAGAGGTAGTTTGCTCTGGCCGGACGGTCCGTGCCACTCTATCTCGTCTATTTTTTCCTCTTTCTTCTCAAAAGCGTGTTCTTGAACGGAACGTTTGTCGAACATGCATAAAGAATGCTCCCGAGATTCTTTCGTGTACTCGAACGATTAAAAACGAGGTCACTTTCGAATTTCAACATTTATCACCGGTGTTGACCATTTTAATCGTCAAAGTGCTAATTTTCTACGGTTGACACGATTGATCAATCGAACAAATAATGAAAACTCGATATGTCGAATAAATAATGAAAATGAATTATTACCACGGCCTCGTCAGATAAACTCGAACGAATCGCGTAACAGTACATTTTTCTATCAAAAGCATCTCTCTGTTATTTATTTGATTTTCGCTGAAAAATGATGGAAAAAAGTAAAACTAGCAAAATGGTGATCTATCACGGTGATAATAATCTATGAATATCGATCGGATAAGATAGAAAAGGTAATCGACGTTGGTAAACGAGAAAAACAACTTGCTCTGCAAAGGAACGTGTACAGAGATAATTAACAGCCGCTACTAAT
Organism: Megachile ligniseca; assembly: GCA_945859555.1. Lineage (NCBI taxonomy): Eukaryota > Metazoa > Arthropoda > Insecta > Hymenoptera > Megachilidae > Megachile > Megachile ligniseca. The sequence continues at coordinate 9,989,706 of OX243788.1, read as the reverse complement.
TAATGTTGGCGCGTAATTACGCTAGTACCATTAGGAGTCGTGTTTTCTTCGGATCAGCGGACGGTAACCTCGGTTGTTTATTAAACAACGAGTCTTGGAGGAACGGAAGAACTGCGTTAATTAATTTTTGCGTTGTTCGCGGGTCACCGATCGACGCTCGCGAGAAACGGCGCGACGGCAAAGCGTTTGATCGGCAACGTTTATCGCCGGAGCATAATATCCGATATTTCCGGAGTCGCGTCAGCAAAAATATTGCCGTTTCGATCAATTATGCGCGCGTGCCAGCTGTAAAACACGCTCGATGTCGCGTCCAATCGGTCGGATTCCGCCTGTGAATCGTCTCGCTCGAGGAGATTCCGCCTTTGATTAATCGCGCGAGCTCGTCGCGTTGGTTTCATCGAACCGAGCTATTTCGCGGCGAATATTTCGATGCGATGTGTCGCTCGGCCTTTGTCGACGAACCGATGGCGGAAAATCATTTTATTAATAACCGGAATATCGCGGTGGGCGTCAGTTTTAATCCGCGATCGAATTCGTCGTCTTTTATTCGGAATTAAATTCGATAAAGAGGAATTCAGATTGTTACACTGACCCGCTCAAATAAATTATTGGATTTATGCTCTTTCGCTGTGTAACGACTTACTGTTTAAACAATCTATCGATGCAAATATTTGCTTCAATTTGTCGCGCGTTATGTACATTTATACGTGCTGCATGGTCGAGCATCTAAATTTTCACAGTGAAACATTCGAAAATTTAGTGACTCGAGTACGAGATATCCAGCGTCTCGGAAAGACTTGTATGCTTGGCCCAATCCGAAAGTAACGGGGAGAAAAATATCGGTGAAGGGAGTAAGAAACGTACGCCTGGCGTCATTTTGCGTAAAAAGGAAGCTGTCCTGTTGGCACAGATGAATCGTCGGCTGTAGGTCTGGCGATCGAGAACGATGTCGAGGGGAGAAATTCGGCGTGTTTGCCGAGACAACGGAGGCAACCGGAAATACATAAGAGAATACGGTAGTTGGACGACATTCGGCCTCCCCAGGGATTTGTTGTACGCGTCGCAGACGCTAGTGGCTGCCATCCAAAAATATTCGCCCGTCGGTACGTTTATTCCGACGCGGTGCGGCGAGGGTGGTTGCGTCGAAGGGAAAAGACAAACAGGCAAGAAGACGACTTTTCCACTTCGTCCCTTTCCCTCCATTTCTCGTCCCTTCTTCGACACGGCTATGTACACACATAAGTATGCAGTTTTCGTCCAGGAAGCGTCGAGATTTCGCGAAAATTTATTCGCTCGACTGATTTTGTCCTTTTGCGAAACGTTCCTCGCCGGGGCTTACACCCCGTGGAATACATTTGTCGCATTTAATACTTCGAAGTTAGATTATTTTATTTACAGATATGTGTACTTCATGAAACGAGTAGTGCGAATCAAGTATCAAAATAATGACTTCGTAAATATTTCTACAGTATTAAATATAGCAATCTTTAAGTTATTAGTCTCTACGTTTCTTCGTTCATAAATAAAGAAAGAAAAGAAAGTGGCGGTAAAATGTTGGAGACAGGTGTCATTATGGTATACGTTTAAAGCGCATCTGAGAAGCGAAAGGTTAATCGCGTTGAATACGTGTATAGAACGTCAGGCGTATTTGGGTTAATCGCGTTTCAGCGAAAATTGCAGCAACGACCACGCATAATGGGTTAAATACGGTCGTGCGTAATAGAAATATAATTTCGCGTTAAAGGGACCGTTGAAATTAAAAAAAGGAGAGGAAAAAGGAAACGGGAGAGTGAGAGGGAGGAGGAAAAAAAGAGAAGAAGGAAAAATTACGTTGAAAGTGATGAAATACTTTGCCTCGTTCTTCGCCCTAATTATTTAATGGCAACGTTCAATTTGCGGCACATTTTCAACTCCCCTCCATCGATGCATTTTTCGCCGGCCTTTCTCGCTAAAATACCATGTAGTCCCATTGTTTGGCGAACATTTTAGTTGCTTCGCGTTGTTTTCGCCGTTGAAATAGTGGTCCGCTGCAAAGATGAATTTGTGTGAACGAGATTAATGGCTCCACTGCCCCTTTTTTTCCCTACTCGTGCGTTCTTCTCCCTTTATCGCGATGTTCTCGTTTACCGCGAGCAATAAAATCCGAAAATAAATAGCTCGAAGGAGATGCGGTACCACTTTCGATTAATTGCACGGACCATTTTCATTCCGCCCCTACTTGATATTTTTAACCGAATCAGACAACCTTCCCTCGCTCGACCTTTTTAAGCACGACTTTTTCAATCGATAAGGAGTTTTTGAAAACGAATTTAAATTCAACCGTGATGCATTTAATGTAATCTTCGTATCTCGAACTAAAAAGGTTGGTACCGTGTTGAAAAGTGCAATATAATGTAAAGAGGGTTATCGGTGATCCTCGTGGCGTGGAACGCGTTAAATCTAGCCAAATCGACCCTCGAATCGACTAGACAGGACTCGAAACCGAGTCGACCGCTTATTCGGATTATCTGCGTGCAATTCGATGCCAAAGAACCCTCGAAATGGCCGGTTCGCCTAACTTCTTGGCAATCAGGCAACCGGTTCTGATCGTGATTGCAATTAGCCAGGGATTTCGGGCGATCAGCCGGCAGAACCGACGAGATGGTGGCTTTCGTCGCGGCGCGAGAGGGACATCGGTCCGATACAGATTTACACGGACCATCTACCGTTTCGACGCCGACCAGAACCGGCTTGGATCGTTGTTTACTCCGTCGCATAATTGCCCGCTCCATTTACGTATCAATCGGCGCATTACCGTTCCGCCACCAACAATTAACGTATGCGTCTCCCTTAAGCGTCCCGAACAATGCATCCCTTCGATACGACCCCGGTACTGCTCATTTCACACGTACTGATACTCTGGATCGTGATATTCGCATTCCGTGGATCATTTCGATTTCGAGCATTCTTATCTGAGGGCTCGCGCTGAAAGTTTCGAGAATTCTTTATTAACCCCTTCAATGACAATCATCGAATATACAAGTCCTTTGAGTATTCAATAATTGCTAGAAAATAGATGAACAGAGACTGTACGGATTTATAAGGTCCAACAAGAAAGAAGAGATTTTCCAGATAGAATTCAGTGTAATGATGTGCATGGGTCCAAAGTGGTTCACCTGGGGGGTTAATCGATGGAATACGCGCGACAGAAAGAGAAAATAGAAGAGACAGCTTCGGTCGCAAACTGCACGTTGAGAGAAATTTTTTTCAAAGCCCTGTCCGATCGCCCTTTGAGCGATACTGCGGCATTATAATCATTCTGGTAAAGGAGATAATGAAACGTCGATCGAGCATATCGTCTATTCGCGATAAATTCGTCGCTTATACCCCTCCATATCCGACACGTTCGAACTATAGTCTCAATTAAGGTAATCGTTAATTGAGCATCGAGTGTATCGTAACAATTGTACTTTTCTCGAGGTTAAGAGTAGTTTTTCTGAGATCGTGATATATTAATGATCTAATACAAGAACTTCTTTGTCTTTGCAGGGTGTTTGAAGCGAGCTGTAGGCGTCACGTTCGTACGTAAGTTCGGTGTGTTCGCCGAACGAAGGTTAACGACGTCGACATGAATTTTAATTGCCGATAGGAAGCTCCCGATGGCTACAACGTGCACGTCTCGTAACCGAGGCTCACCGTTCGGGTAGTTGGTCCCCGCACGGAATGATAATGATAACGATTATTACAACGATCGTTAGCTTTGACTAAGATCGCCCCGTCTTGTTTGGCTGTCGGTGTTAAATGTCTCCGAGGCACGATCGCAATGAACGAGCCAACTTACTCGCACCCCTTGCTAACACACGTAGTATTATCGCCATGCCAGGAATAACGGGAGCTACTCACCCGAAAGCTGCGACATTTATCCAATTAATATTACACTGACCTGCTCGACTATCGACTCGCAATCTCAAAGGATAATCACTGTGGCGGTTTTCTGTAGCAGATGGCAGGGGTATGTAATTTGTACATTTGCTATTTTACGATAAAGTATTTATTTACGGATTCTTTTGGTTTGTTGAAGTACGAAATTGAAGTAATTATATTGTATTGTAAGATACGTTGAGTTGGACCGCATCGAATTAGATCGCGATGAATTGTCTTGGACTGTATCAAATCTGATAGCGATAAATTGGGTCGTATCGAATGGTGTCGCAACGAGTTGGTTCGCGAATTGTATTACGTCGAATAATTGGGTCGTGCAAAATTGGATCGTGTTGAGTTAGAATGTGTCGAAAGAGATCACGTGGAATTGTATCGCAACGAGTTAGATCGCACGGAATTACATTACGTCGAATTGGATCGGATCGCGTTGACTCGTATTATGGCGAATCAAATCGCATCGAATTGCACCGCGACGAACAATTGAACCCTGTCGAGTTGGAGCACGTCGGATCGCGAGGAATTCTATCGCACGAAATTGGACCGCGTGAGTCGAAACGGACGGCGTCGAATTGGATCGCGTTCGTTAATTGGATCGTGGCGAGTTAAGTCGCGTCAAATTGAATCGCGCGGAAAGAAATAAAATTGGTAGAGAAAGCGTAGTAAAAGCAACAATCTCGGCAGAACGAGCGGGAAGCGCTAAACGATTGAGCGGTATTCGTCGAAAGGCAGTCATTAAACTCTTCGCGAGAGATTCTTGGTTAAACGGACAATCTGTCGAAGCGCACTTATCGGGTCGAAGCAATCAGTCGCGATTGGAGCTGCGGTCGGTTGTACGCACGGTCCGGCAGCGATGCAGCTGCGCGTGAATCAGCCTCGCATTAATAGCGAAATGGCCAGGCTTGCTAGGACGTAATTCCGCGACTGGCTTCACCGGCATTTATCGTTGACGTATCAACGCATCCCTGCGGGCTTCCGGGCCACACAGCCCCCGATATACGACGCTGCTCGCTGGGAATATGGGAATGTCTGAAAATTATTCGCCCACGATCCTGCCCTCGGTACTTCCCTCGCGTTTCGATACGGTTATGGATGGCTGATGGGGTTTCACTCGGATCGGCGCCATTATTCGCGATACGCTCGTTTGAGTTTGTAAAGAGAGAGCATCAACTGTACCCGATAAAGTCGTGATAAATAATTATTTCGAAATGGTGGCGACGAAGGATTAACAAACATATTCTGACAATGAGAATAGCTTATTGTACATATTTATTAATTTGTCACGAATTTGATATCGGTTGTTCGATGGAAAATGATATTGCCAATTAGCAACGTTTTGAGAACGCATCAGAAAATGTAATTACAAAAGGTAATTTATAAATGCACAAAAGGCTTCCCAATTATTTCATTAATCATCGGGTTTATTAAATTTGCTTCATTTATGAACGATGAAACGCACGAATTATTTTGTGTTTCGATACAATTAAGTTTCAATTATCGACGTTGTTGCAGCCGTAATGACGATGTACCACTGACAAATTAAATTTGACATTTTTTTTTTTAAATCAGTCATTAGCAGCGTTTGGTGGTTCAGATTGATAGGAATTCCGCGTTCCCGCGACGCAGCGTCGCTAAAAGTTACAAACGAGTGTTTTTTCGCAGGCCGGCAGCTCTGATTGTTCAGGAACGGTGGCCGGAAACTCGGCGTGTGGCTGGAAAAGTAATTCCACTAATTAACACCGGAACAACTTGCTAATTGCCATAGGCGTTCGCTAATTAACAATCGTTGCCATTGGTTTTTTCGCCGTTTTTCTCGCCGGAACATTTTCTGTACAAATCATTCCTCGTAAAATCGCAAAAAAAATGATGAGCCCATCCGGAAAAGTTTATCAAACAAATCGACTATCGCAGGAGATTTAAACCCGTTTGGAAAAGTTTCTTTAAGGCTGGGACTCGTGTAAATGGTCTATTAGGACAATCGATCAACTCGAGTAATCTGGGCTACATTTTCCGACGACTTTTTTATCTTGCTCGCAAATTTAACCATCACGATTACCAGAACAAACTGACAGTTCTGACGAATCGGCCGAAGCCGAACTGCGACTCGAATTCCCTGAAAACGGATTGTATTTCAACCGTGAAATCCATCAGTACGTAGTTTTCGATGCGTTTGGTTAAGGGAACAAAGAGACAAATTCGTTGGTTTGTGTTTCAACATTAATTATATTTTGTATTATGCGATCAGATTTTATTCAATTCTGATTACAGTCGGCTAATTTCAAACCGATTTAGAAACGCTTTATCCCCCAAGGATTAAACCGGAGCCATTTTAGAATACAAACGAACGGGATTCCCGTAAAGAAATAAATCAACCCCCTAACCAATTCTGTATTCAATGAAATTCTCGGATGAAATAACAACGATATCTTCCTGTAGAATTATCATAGATTTCGCAAGGGAGCGACTTTTTTCTCGCCGATTTTTCTACGAGTCTTTTCGCCAATGTTTGCTCACGGAATCGGGCATTCGAGCGAGAAACGCATCGTTATTTCCTGGTCGCGATTCGCTGGAACCGCCAGGGATTCAAAGCGATTATTTACAATCGCTAGAAACATTTCGAGGTGTCGGTAAATAGCGTGCAATTTACAGCTGCGACGCGCAATATCGATTCCGAAATGAACTCGCGCTTTTACCCCCCGAATCGAGCCGTTTTATAATAAATTACCGAAACTAGCACGAGTGCCGAATACTCGCTGCGTATATTATTTTCAATCTCTCTCCATTTTTTAATATTTCCCACCGATGACTGGCCTTCCATTCATTTCTACTGCTAGAAAAATTCATTTCATCGAACGTGATCCTTAACACCATTACGTTTGTTTTCAGAATTTCAGAAAAATTGCATCGATAAATTTTATAGTATACTACACGCAAAATGTGTTAACATATGAACGTGTAAGTTAGTACAAATATTTTCACAAGTAATTGGTTGTCGCTGCATAAAGTTTCGTTACATCTAACAATTAAAAGTCAAATACAATTAGAACCGTCGGAGGCTACAACTTATTAAGCTGTAATTAATAATAAATCAGGCAATTCGACAGAATGGAGATTCCCAAGGGATAACCGGTTGAAAATGGACTATCTCGTCGAATCGAGAGAGCTAACGGATCAATTTTGTTCTCGGTCCGAATACCTTCTCGCACGGCTTCCTTTTTGAAAAATTAGTTCCACGGAAATTCGAGGTGGTCGAGGGTGGGCTCGGGGGGTGGGTCGTACACTGCGCTGTGCCACCAATTAATTACGGCTGCTCCGTCGCGATGTTTAATTAAAAGTGCGAACGAGCGGCTCTAGTTCGCCACACTTTCGCCACGCGAATTGCATTTTGCGCGAACGCGCGCGCGGACCCGCTTCTCTCCTCTTCGCGTAATTAATTAATGGATTTCGAATCCTACTCGAGAAGACAGGAACTTTTGTCTAATTGAAGCAATTTCGGCCTCCAGGTTCGCCGGCCTTTTTTATCCTATTTTTAGGGACTAATAGGGTTTTTACCCTATTTTCAGGGACTCGGTTGTTAATAGTTTTCGGGGGGTAGTTTCATCGCCCCTGTGCTCGACCGACCGGAAAAAAGTCGGGGAAGACTCGAAATCCATGTTCGTCGAAAGAAAAATGGAATCGGCGAAGCAAAACGAGTACAAAGGACATTCAAGGGGTAAACGCGAGAAGATAAATATTTGTCGTAACTTCTTCCGATTTATGGAGGCTGCGAGTTATTGATCGATTACTTGGGTAACTTCCGTCGGTTACTCTTCTCTTTCAACACTTTCAAACGAACGATTCTTTCTTTGATTTAAAAGTTCGGCTGAAAGATTCGCAACTTTGTTTCTGATACAGAGAACCGTGGTTGGTTCCATTCATCCCTTTGGCGATTCTTTCGACTTTCATTTTATCGACTTCGTTCCTTGTACTTTTAGTTAAACCAAAGTCGCGGTTAATAAAAAGCATCGTATGCATTTTATTATAGAAACTTTGCGTTTCTCGTGTATTTTGCAAATGTTTGATTTTTGGAGCACCGTACTTGAAGCTTCGTCAACACTTTTCAATTTTAAGTGCTTCTTTATTAGTCCACGGTCATTTTTCTTGCAAGGTTGTTTAATTTTCCGTCGGTTTTCTTCTCTTTTTTCCTTGACCATCATCGGTTCAGTTGATCGATCGCCGAACCGAACGCTACCCTCAGTCTTCCAATTATTTCGCTTATTTCTAGCGACAAAGCTACTTGATGTCAATTAAAGCTTTAACGAATTCGTTGTTGTCGAGCTTCCTGCAATTCGCGTGTTCTTTTTATCTTTTATTTTATTGTCGATCGCTCGTCGAGAATCTGTGGCACGCAGGCGCCAGTTCGAAAGTTCACCGATCGTTTCGATTCGTTCTACTCGTGGTGACCCTGTTACAACTCGTTAATTGGACAAAATCTCTCGCTTCACGGATCAACGACCGTGGTTCTAGAGTATTTTGGAATCTCAAAATTCGCTAACGAATCGACGTCGAACTTCGTACTCTTAGATATTAATCTTACGAATGTGTTGCGGAGAATATAAATCGAATATCAATCGTTTAAGTATCCACGCATCGAAGTCTACAATAATAAAATTAATGTTACTTCTTCTTTCAAAATTAATTTGCAAATTTTCGCACCATCTACACGTTAGTTATCCCATGTTTAATCTTCACCGATAATCCGAACATAGAGTTTATCACGAAATGGCAGTGTTCTCTCGATAATTGGCGAATTAATATCTCCCGAGGGGTATTAAGGGTGGACCTGGGTACCCGAAGTAAGACTTATCGGCAACCTCGCCCGTAGTCATCTTATCCGTGGTTGGTCTGAAGTTTATTCCGAACTAAAACTATCAATTATTCTTAAAGCTCGGTAAATCGCGGTCTCACCTTAGATCCTCGTTTAGATACTTCATTTAAGCGGGTAGCTGCATCGCTTTAGTTCGCTATAGTAAAGAACGATTTTATACATGATTTACGATCTCATGAACCTTTGATCATAGTAATTGAATTTTTAGCGGTATTGCAAATAATCTCAAAGTTTTAATTTATCTTACTCGTGTGTGTACTTTACGTGTATTCCAAAAAACAATTTCAATGTAAGTACTTTTCGTCGTAACTTTATCCTATTAAATTTCTCTAAAACTAATAGAATCATCAAAGTGTAAATTTCATAGTGGTAAAAATAGATCTCGCTGAGGGATAGTACTCGTCGTATAATCAGCAGAGGTTCGATTCGGACGATTGAGCGTGCACGTATAATAGAGTCGGTGTTGGTCGGTAAATATTCGCATTAAAATTCAGTGGAGGTTATCGGAGAGTAGGAGTACGGTACCGAAAGAGGTAGCTCGAATTAGCATTGTACACGTATAACGGGGACGAAGGCAACGTGACCCGAGAAGGTTCCAGCAGTTCTCGAGGCGAAGCCTCCGTGTAAATCAAGCTTTAGGCGTCCGTGCACGTCACACATTGCTCCTCTGGAAGTAGAAGCAACCACGTGCTGGTCGCGAGGAACACGTGCGAACACCGAGAGCTGGCCTTTTAATTTCGTCGACAAGCCAGATGGACCGAATGGCTGGCTGCTGGGTCCTTTACGGCTTCTCTGCGAGCTTGATTAACGTCGATTCCGCGATGGCCGCCTTTACCTTTTCATTTTCCTTCTTCTCGCCACGGCGTGCCGACAATCTGTCGATTCGGACCATAAAACGTGTTGCGAACTTGCTTCACGAAAGTGCAGGAAGCAATTTAATTCCACAAATAATTCTTCAGATAAAGTCGTACAAATTCTCGTGTTTTTTAAGTAAATCGAAAGGCGGGAAAGTATCGTTTGTACAATTACGTTTGTACTAGATTAAATATTATTTGCAATAAAGTTACTGTAGATGTCGACGATATACCAACGAGAGAAGATACAAGACAGGTATTGCCACAAAGAATAAGGAAGAAAATGATGAAACGAGTAACAAGATCGGTGTTATTGAATTCCCCGATTAACGATTATCGGTTTATGTAGATAGGTAGCACGTGGCCCGAAGTCGAGCGATAAATATCGTAAATTCGATTTAACGAGCCGATAAACCTTTCAGCGTTGCTAAAAACTCTTTCAACGAAATTGCGCAGCGTAGAAACGTAGTCACGTAGCGATTTCGCCGTTGTAAATCACGCCGCGAGTGAATTTCGCGGACCGTCATCGTCGGCGAACGACAATTTTCAGGGAGAGCTTTTCACCCTCGAATCGAGCCCGAAAACGGTCAAACAGCATAACCCGACCGTTTCTCGACGAGCGAAGCGAAGAATCTCTTGAACGAGATTAATCCGTCGAGAGAGAGACAAGGATGTTCCGCTTTAAAATTCGAAACGGAACAATCGCGTGTTATCTCTCGATTGTGCCACGATTTTCTGCACCCTTTACGAGGAACAATTTCGTTTTTCGTTTCCGCATTTAGATGGTGTCCTTTGTTCCTTTGGAAGATCAAACTTTCCATTATGCACGCTTGTTCTTCCTTCTTTCGGGACGAATTGGACTTTCTTCCGAATTGTCAATTGTCGGCTCTGCTAATACTCGACTACCTTTTGTTCTCTCGCATGCAAAATTTCCTATATTTGCGGCAAAGAAATCAACGAAATAGGTCAGCTTCTGGAGGCGCGGAGAATTGAAGAGTTTTTTTAAAGGGGAGTGCTTTCAAACGATTAGTCCTTTTAACCGATATATCATTTTAAATTGTTTGTACACTCGTTATATTGACATGAAGCGATCGAGAAGTGAGTTATACAATTGTCTACTTACCTTTGCCTGGTTGAGCTTCATCGCGTTGACTGCCACAGTGAACAGTGACCTTTGTGGTCAGACATATTATAAAACAGATTATTAAGAACACGGTGCCGGTCACATATGTTCACCGTGGTAATCCAGAGAGAGGAGAAGGATGAGAACGAATGAAAATCGTGGGTATTCGAATCGTACTTCGTATTGGTAATTTATTACAATTTGTACAGATTACAAATCGGTACCTATGGTGTGTCGCGTTCCTCGTTAGACATCGTAAAAGGAGCGGATATTTGAGCAGAACGCCGCTCGTCGCTGCGCTAACGTTATCGTATCGTAGTTATATTAATTACCCCTGTATATCGTATGTGTCTAAACGTCGACGTTCCGTTGAACACCTGGGGTTGCTAAACGAACCCAAAATCAACAAAGAGTAAGAATCATAAAAATCAACCATAACGCGATCGTTTCGTAGGCAGGGGTTGTGTATTGCGTTCAGCGGGTTACAATTGAAATCTTCGACTAACCGTTTCAACCCTCGACACGTATCTCCCGTTCTCGATCCTGTTCACTTAGCGTACCGGTAAAAAAAATCGATCGATCCGTTAGATAATCGAATGTCGGCTCGATCGACGTGGACAAAATGGGAACGTAGTTGGAAAGTGAACCGGGGAACAGCACGTTTTCGCGTCGCACTCGCCGACCCTCCCGTCTCTCGCACAGGCCCACTCGAATAAAAATCATTGTTATTCGACTATCTACTCCATACATAGTAACATACATAACTGGAAGCCCTAGACTACTAGGTTTTACATGGACGATGTAATCGGGTTAGTCGGTGGCAGTGATGTCCTCGTGGACGCGTGCGAGCTACCTGCTGGCAGCGATCGGTTCGGATTCGATGATCGTCGCCGTGCTCGTCATCGACGTGAAAATCACCAGTAAGATCGTCGTTAACGCGAACATCACCGTCGTCTGTGTAGTCCAGGTGCTGTGTAGGCCCGATGAGCTGTTGCTGCCTAAGAACAGATAGAATGCTGCATTACGATCGACATACATACTACCACGATCGGTATTCTTATCTAACGAGTCAGTGTCAAGAATCTTGTTGTTCGGACAGTAGTTTGCGGTATTAATTTGTATTTTAGCATATTCGATTACGCGAATATTCCCCAAGGAACGTGTTAGACTGCAGGGGCAAGTCGGTATTCGACAGCGAACGTAGGTGGAGTAGGAGATTGTAGCGCGGCAAAGTTTGAGACACGATGACGTGTAGGAAACTTTGACGATGACTTGGAAACACCGAAATTTTCCTGCGTCGTAAATCCATAACGCTAGATTCCCGATATTCTGGATAGTGGGTGGATTACAGAATCGCGAGCTAGATTTCCCAGAGGCGAACACGTCAGAAACGTCCCGGCATTTAGTGTCCGTACGTTTCGCAAGTTTCGAAGGCGTCGAGCGGACGCAAGATCGGATAAGTCACATGGAATTCGTGAAACTTCGATCTTGTGTTTATTCCAAAAACAAATTCAAGATTTCGTAGAGCTCCCGAATGGAAATCTCGCCAACTACGTAGAATCGCGCGTAGAATTACTCGAAACGTTCGAGCGAGAGCAAATTAAGTCGAAACGTTGAATCAAAATGTAATAATGTTTCGTTTGAACACGCCGGAGAAACTCGCAACCGTTGACTTTCAATTGTAAATATAATTTCTGCTATCACGAAGCACGACGAACGTTGGAATTTTTATTTTTTTATTTTCGTTTCGCGAACGCGGGTATATGAATCCGCGATATTCGGTTACTGTACGACAAAGAGACATCAGAAATTCGAGTCGCGTGTATCGTTCGAGCCGTTTCACCGGAAATCGTTCAAATTTTACGGAAAACAACGCTCTGTCGACGGCACGAATTTCGTTGCGACGGAAATATCATAGGAGAATGAAATCCTTTAAAAAAATAGAGTGAAAGGGAAAAGGGAAAACAATTCGGTAATAACCATCGTGGAACGTGGGCACAACAACGTTCGCAAAATATCAATTACGAATGCATTCTGTGAAAAAGTTACCTGGTATTTCGGTATGTAAACTTTCTCGCGTTCCATTTATATGGTTCGATATTCACGCGAAGAGATAAACTTTTACACGTTCTATCTCCACACGTTAGATTCCCATAAATCATATAGTTTATTTAATAAAACCGCGTCGACGGATAAATCCCTTATCACTTGAAGAGTTAATTACAGCAAAATATATTAAGCGGTCTCCCAAAGAAAGTAGTATACTAGGCTCGTTAGTTCCGGTGAAAATGTGGGAGTTGCCGTTTCCGGCGTGCTTTCGTTGCCAAGTGTGCTGGGGCTCGTAGCCATTTCTGCAAACTTTGTCGCGTCCAACAGCTATTCTCAAACCTTAATCCTAAGTTATTTGCAAAAGAGTGCGCTGTTTCCCGGGAAGGAGCGTTCCCCTTTCTTTTTCCTTTCTTTCGTTTCTTTCCGCGACAGGAACACGATAAATTGAACAGTTGCTCTAGTTAAATAGCTGGCTGGCGAGGCCCGAGAGAGCCAATTAGAGACTGCAGGTCAATTGGGGACGAAATAAAGTGTCTTAGCCACTCGAGCTTGTTAAAACGTTCGAATTTTCCGCTTAAAGTGCTTGGCCAATATCTGCTTCGCCGTTCTCAAGAGTCTTCGCTGATTTTTCGCTCGGTCACGGATCGCTGGAGTTGTTTTAATCTACTGCGCGGATGATATAGTGCGATTTTTAAGTGTTCTTCCGCTCGTCGGGATATTTCAAGTCCCGTAAGAATGACAGTCTTCAAGATGGATTCGTTGCATCGAATTTCTCCTATATTTTTACCTCTATGGGCAAACTTCTGTTCGATCATATCGAATCTTAAATTACAGGTCGAAAAATTATTAAATATTTGGAAAAAAATGTGCGTGCTGTAGTTAAGGAAATCGAGGAGAATTTCAGTATTCGCGTTCCGACCGTTCAAATACTTTCCTCGACCGAGAAACGTTACGATCGGCCACTTTTCTCGGCGAGAGACGATTCTTCGCATCCACAGACATTATTCGACGCGGAACAGCCAGTTCTCGTCCCGGTAATTTGCTTTTTTCTCCCGGCTGGCTCGTTCTCTCGTTCTCCGTTCGCGTTACTTTTCTTCTTGCTTGAAAATTTAATCGCGGAACCGCGATCCCGTCGCCTCTAATGCGATTCCTTGGCCCGTCTTCCTTCTTTCTACCAACGCTCGTCCCGTCGAAAGATCTTCGCGAGACGAAACGCGCTTTAAAAACATTGGTTTCGTTCCAATTTTTGCTTCTATACCGAACGAAGAACGTATATCTTTATAACAAGAGCGAGGAAACCTTGTTTATTGCGTTTCTTTCAAATGCTGAAAATCACTAAATCTGAGCTTTGAAAATTTGAGAGCTCGAACGTTTGAAAATTTAGGAGTCCAATTTGAGATTCGGAGAATTTGTGATCGTACGAAATCCTTTCTCTTTTGAGTCTACATGTGCGAGGTTTATTAGCAGGACAAAGAACAGAGAAGCGTAACGAAATATCCACGGTTTGTCGAGGAAGGTAGGTCAGTGTTTCCGTAATGAACGAGCCGGAGGAGAAACGAAACAGAGTAGAGACGCAGGGATTGTCGGCGATCGATATTCGATTAATTGGATTTAGTTAGCCGGTTGGTCGATTTTCTTTTTGTCCATCGTTCGCTCTAGTCGACACGCTTCCACCGTGAATCCCTTTCATCTTCAACGTTTCATCCTCGATTTGGTAATGTAGTTTGACGGTAGCTCTCGCACGAGGCTGTCATTGAATTTTAATCAAAATTCCGTCCCCGTACAATTTCTATGCCTGGCATCGACGAATTTTTTCCAATCGATACGATAAGACAAACAGTATCGATTCCGTCGAATTGAATCTACAATATTGATTCGAATCGTGAAACGCGCGTACACGGAAGACGAGGGCGATTCTCGTTACGCGATCGATTCGATTGGACGCGTATAATGTCCCCATGGTTGGATCGTAATTTTACCGGTAATAACGTTGATAGTAATGCCCGTTTCTATGTAAACGATAGTCGCTCGGTGGAATAATTATTAACACGCAGTATCGAACGTGTAGTTCGAATAGTCTGTACAGCGAATTGCTAGGCAAGGGATGTTCTATGCGTTTACGGCAACGACGTCGTTCTTTCTGATAAAAGTACGTCGGAAAACAACGCTCTTTTATGCTCGAAATATTCGTTTGACACAGACGCATCCTCCATCTTTTGCCACGCTTGCACGTTGTCGTAGCTTTACCTTGGAATCGCTTCCATCTATTCAATGAACTGTATGATTAAAAAAACGGTGTGAACCAATCGATGGGAAATTATCGAACGCGGTGAATTTGCAACGCGAACGAGCTGCTGCATTTTAACAAGCACGAGGTATTTTGTTACGTGCTAAAATTTAAACATTTTAACATACATAATACATTTTCGTTTAATTTTAAGCCTTTTAGAAACTTCAGCATCGAACATATTTTATTCGGGAACTCGTAAAATGTTAACGATTAACTCTTGAATATAATATTAACCTGGGAGGTATTCCTGCTGCTGTCAGATATCGAATTTAAAACATTTTAGTTTTAGCTTTGCTGAATTCTTTTAAAATTACTACTTCTCTATTATAACATACATCATAAGTACGATTTTATACGTGTACATGCTTTAAAAGGAAATTCTTCCCTAAATTCTGTCATCGAAGCAAACCGACAAGTCGCGAGTAAAAGAGGCAAGGGGTTTCCTATTTAACGGCAGGAAATCGTTTAGAGTCGTTTAACGAGCCGATGGTCCGTATTGGCAGCTACTTGGACGATCGCCTGCTTCGCTTCGCGTCGAACGATGCGAGTTATTACGTCGAACAACGAGCTCCTTCGCGAAATCTCGTTAGACCCGCGTTTTTTTTCTCCTTTTTCAAGAGAGTTGCCCGCTCTCTGCGAGCGACGTCGCAATCTGTATTATCGTGCATCGCGTTCTCCAGCTTCAATTAAGCCGTTTTCGTTCGCCATGGATGGACAGGAGATTAATTTAGCGCGGTTAATGGACCCCCGGAGAGTGTACCGCTTCTGAATTTCATTTCGCCCGTCGTTGATGCAACGGAACACGAACGTGCGCGGAATTTGTTTCATTTTGACAATCTCCGTGTCATGGCTGTGACGTGAATTATTAAAAACGTCAAGTTCTTGGCTGTCTGCCCGTTAACAATGAATTTTACGACATAAAACCACGATAACATAACGGTTATAATATATTAATTTAAAGGCAAAGGTTCCATCAAAATTATTGCGTAAACGTTTCATGTTTGCGTAATGCAAAATGGCTGATTATCGGATGAAGCGAGCAGATTTTTTTGATATGTTTTATCGCAAAGCAAATACAGAAACGAAAAGGTACAAGTTCAAACTGAACTGATGTAGGAAGTCAAAATGTTAATAGATGGAATATCAGAGGTGGAAAGATTGAAGCGTATTACCAACTTCTCGGTTTATTCTATTATCATAATTCATAGGTTTTTTCATTCCGATATTAAAGTAAAAAAGCGCTTACTAAACGTTGAAAGTTACACTAGGTCGAAGCGAAATCGCCGGACGTAAGACGTTGGAAACGCTCTTCTCTCTTTCGGTTTTAATATCTGCCTTACGGGGGAAGCTATTTAAAAATGCCGGTTAATTTTAAGGTCCACTAGGCGCGGCGGGAACTTAACTACCACCCTTCTATTTTCTCGGATCGTTCTCGTAATAACCCAGATTGGATTATTCTAATTTTCGGGATTAACGTTCGAACCCGTTTCCGAACGCTTCTTAATATCGTGCTTCGTTTTTCATACGTTTGCGGGAATTTCGCTTAATCGACCCGCGCGAGATATTCCAGGGTTCAGAAAGAATTTATTTTTCCAGCCGATCGAACAAAAAGAAAGAATCTTTAACGATGCACCACGTTCGCGGAATATAAAAGTTTCGGTGCTCCACGTTGAATTATAAAGCAAACTTGGTCAGACGGCTGAACTCCCATGAAATCTGGGTGAAGAGAGACAAATTGTTAGTCAATCCCGAAGAAAAATCTCTTCGACGATGACGGAGTTATTTCCAAGGATGTGCTGTGACAGATACTAGCTCGGGAAGTCCTCTGGATTCGATTTAACCGCGTTTTACAACCGAACGAGTCCCTGTCGAGGAAAAGAAAGCTCAACGAACTGATTCGACGTTCAAAAACGCGATTTTCCATGCGATTCGCGGTTTACGACTTTCGTCGATCGTCCTCGATTTTCGTACGCGATAACAAGTTCTGTGAGGAACGAGTGGATTCGGAATCTCCGAAATACTTTGTTTTTTTCTTCTCGTGATTCTGAAATCAATTTCTAGACGCTCGCACAAACACCCGTCTAGACAAATACTTTTTCAATTTCTCAGAACGCAGAAGAAATTTTATTATGCATGACATTTCTATCGTACGAGGTAGACTTTTATGGGAAATACGGCGAAGCGGAGGTTTCGGATTAGCAAGTTTCTAAATTCGGAAACGTTGGTATTCGAAAAACCGACGAGTCGCAGAATTCGGGTATTCGGGAATCGAGACATTTGAAATTCAATCGGATTTCGCCGAGGTCCATCGAGTTCAGGTGGCGGCGTCGTTTTCAAAATTCATTTCTGCATCTCTGGTAACCCATCTGGCGTCGCGCAATCAAACCGACGGGCTCGGTCAATTTACTACGTAGCCGAAATTGTTTCGTTTTGATTGACAAGCGAACCAGATCTGACCGCGTGCCAGCCGTCCGCCCGTTCAACTTCATCAAAAACGTTCGAGGAGATAGCGTTTCGCGCCCGGTACACCGGTATCCACGAATTATTTAGGCTTTCCGACACGTACCGGTTCGACCCTGTTGTCCCGCCACTGGAATTGGGTCGTCGCGAATTTGCACCTGAATCGACATTAGAATAAGACAGGCTGATTCGAGGCTGTCCCGTGATTGCGGGATTCGCGCGTTACCGCAAAATCGAACTCGATCGATCCCGTGGAACGACAGTCTAGACTCTATCTTCTCTTTCCTTCTGTCTGCCGCGAAACGCCTATTGTCTGCCGCTGATTGCGCGCGAATCGAGTCTGCAGACGCTACTGTTTGATACCGGAAGCTGGTTGTCCAAGTGGGAGACGTTGCATTTTAGTATTCTGGAAATTTAACCCTTTTGCCCCAAGAGATTCTAAGAGGAACGACGCTTACGAACTTCTACCTCTTTGCAGAAAATATTTAAACATTTAGTCTCTTAGAGAATATGTGAACGTTCAGTTCGTTTTTAAACTTTTGACTGCGGTGCACTTTCGCAAGGAAGCAGAGACATGTATATTGAAATTTTTGAGATTATAAAATATTCAAAGATCATTTGAGTTTCGAAACTTGTGCACTTTTGTCGAAGCGTGTAAATATGAAATTACTTACTCGTCGATAGAAAAGTCGGTTACGTAAAAAATGCACTTTGACGCTGATTCATGACGATGATTCGCAGCATCGCGACGCAATCGCGACCCCAGAGTAATACAGACGTTCTCGAAAAGCTTGTTTCGCGCGGAAAAAGCAATTACAACCGGCCATGGCTATCGAAATTGTTATGAACAGGGAAGAGAGAGGAGCGCTATGGTGGAACGAGGCTCGTTGATGGACACCGGTCACCCGGTTGTCCCCGTGCACCGAATCCCTGTCACGTTTTCCCTCGTTTCAGCCGGTTTTCCAGCCACTGGCTGCAATCACCGGAAGCCGGTATGTTCTGTAGCGCGATTCGAACAACGCGATCTATCGACCACTCTGTTGTACAAGGTGTCGTGAGACCGATGATGCAAGAAAAAAACTGATACGTTTCAAGTATTATTTTATACGGCGAAGTATTGTATCCTAATAGCTGTTTGTACAGAAATTGTTGTACAGAACTCTGTGCAGAAGTTTGCACAGAAGTTGCAGTAGATGAAAAGAATGTGGAGCTAAAAATTGAAAGTCAAGAGGGGAGCAAAGAATGTCTACGATTCGGAAATAGGGTAAATCGTCGTGTTTAGAGTGGAATGCACGGAGAGATTAATCGATGCGTCAAGCACGTTACACACGGTTATGAAACGGCCTGTATAATCCGCTGTATCCGAGTACGAATACGTTTTGACAAGCTGGAGAGCCTCTCGGCGTCCGTTCTCTGTTTTTATCGAGAGAGAACGTGCCGGGACAGTTTCGAACGGCGAAAGCCCGCGTTTCCCGGCCAACAAATAATTGGCTGACCGCCAAACTACACGTTATTTTGATTTGACGTGCAGAGCTGAGCCACCAGCTAGGTGCGACCTATTGTTACTAGCGCGTAATTCGTGAGCGAACGTTTCGAGCACGTTGACAGGCGAACGCGAAAACGCGCGGGTAAATGATATATCGTCGACGAGGCACAATCGCTTTCGAGAAATTCGCCGGCTAGATTTAGGCGATCAAGGTTGTCTATGCTGCGTTATGGATAGTTAGTGAATTTTCATTCCAATAATTTTTAGGTTAAAATACTACGTGTCTAAATCCACAAATCTTCGAATCCTCAAATCTCAAAATTCGTGAATCTTGTATAACATTCTTACGCGTTATATCGCCACTCCCTGTCGACCTATAGATAGCAGATCGAAAACGTGGAACAATCTTTCATCGTGAAAGGTTCTGTTCGATCAAGACGGGCGCCCACATGTTCTCGCTGTCAGAATCGCATCCGATGTACGTGATTGATATATCTCGCCGCAGATCGACAGCTTGATAGCTCGCGTCGGCCTTACCAGATAACAGAGGCAACAGTCACGTCGACTGCTAATGGAGAAATCCATAAAGTCGAAGATCAATGTGCACCCTATATCCACACTGTTCCATTCATTCTTCTCGCTCGTTTATCCTAACCATAACACTCATCCGGACCACCCATTTAATGGCTCAAGATTTGTCAAATCAGCGTCACGGACATTGACATATAGTAACATAATAAATATTATCTCAAGTTATCTCAAGGATAACTATTATCTTTATTCGATGCCGATATCTTAAGTGTCCGTAGCAGATATAAAATGTGCGACTATTATGAAATCGAGTTTGAACGGAAAAGAGCATACGGAAGCGTTTGCAGGTGTATCAAAGGGTTTATCGGACGCAAGTTTGCTTAGCAATTAGAACACCGTTTAAATCCCGCGAGCAGATCGGTTCGCGAGCTCGATTCTATTAGGAGAACGGAGCAAACAGAACGGGAGGCTAATCTTTCCTTTTACTTGGCGCGATTCAAGCGGAGTATCCCGAAGGACATCGATCGCAACGTAATCCGCGATCGGATTAAAGAATCAAACTACGCCGGAAGCGTTTCGATCCGGCTCCTCGAACAAGCGATATTCTCGCGGGCGGAGCATCCTTTATTAGCGTACGCTTCTGTCGGATACAGTGACGAGAATAAATTTCCATATTTGCATTTCCTCGAACGCTGCATCCCTTTTCTTTTGTTCTTAAAATCCTTTACCATCTTCTCACGGGGTTGCTCGTAATTCCAGCTGGAAAGAAAAACAGTCTCACCGGACGGGGCTTACGTTACCGAGTTACTAATCGAAGTAGATAGTTCCTCTTCTTCCTCTTCCCTTTTTATATCTCTCCTCCATTTTCCCCGCACTCTTCCCGCCATGGCGTACCGTTCGCTTTTATTTCCATCGCTCTATCGCGCTCCAACTGTTCGCGCTCTCCATCCCTTCTTCAACGAGTTTCATACCCTCTCGTCGTGTCTCTCCCTCCTGCTCGACTTCCAAGAGCACAGCCAGCACTCTCGTTGCTCCTTACTATTCCGGGATACCCTCGAAAGTGCAGCCGAGAACTCGCCTCGCATTGATAATGCTCCGGCTATATTCCGCCGATGGGCGAGCTGCAGGCGAGAGATGCTCCAGGGAGAATTTTACCGGATAGAGGACGAGACCCGAGGAAAAGAAGCCGAGGATCCTCTCTGCCGAAGAAAGAGAGAGACTTACATCTGCTTCGTAACAGAAGAAACGAGCACAACGGAGATGAATATTAACCAAGCTCCGCCACCAACATCCTCTGCTTTTGACTTACTGAACATTCCAGACCTCTCTGATTTGTCGACTTCTGTCAGCTTGCTCGATTCACGCCGAAACTCTGTTTTATCATAAAATATCTGACTAGTCGGATAGCTGGAGCTATTTAACGCGTAGATATCTGGACGTAGGAATTCAGCGCAGGATACTGCAACGCGTGAACGTCTGATGCGTAGAAATTTCACCCCATACAATATAACACAGCGTAGATTACTGACCCGTGGCGATATAACGTAGATGTTCGAGGAAGATGTGCACGTACCCGGATCACCGTTTTTGTATTCGAATCACTGACACTGATGGTACCGAAAGCAGTGCTGTATCGTTTTAAGTAGTCACAGAATGTTGAGCTTAAGGGTAAAGAGATTCGTGCCGCAAAAGGATCAGTCTCTCAGTAGAGAAAGTAATTTACTAATGGTTCTGCGCCCTGTATTCTTTTGCTCCCTCGAAACGACCCTCGATCCCATAGCTCTGTTTCGTCCACACATCAAGTTGCCAGTGATTCAGCAAAAAATTTGTAAAGCGCTATTGCAACTTTAATTAATTCTTCCAAGTGCCTTTTCGACCCTACTAAATCACACCGTTATCGTGACCTCCCAATTTCTGTAACAACCATAAAAGGGATCCTCAATTTCCAAGAGATAACTCGAACACGCAAACTCGAATTCTTCGAATGCTGCGTTAACGTTTCTTTTATCGCCGAATAAAGATATCGGCTGACCACCGTTCGCTGCCGCTTTGAGGATCGAGATCGACGTCGGTCATCAAATCTCGCTTGCAATCGCGAGGAGCAGCGCGTAAATCAGCCATGATCGCGATGAACCCTCGACCTTCTGGGGGATGAGTCAGCGAGCTCGTAAACGAACCACCCTCGTTGCATCGTTCGACCCTCGTCGAGGACGAGTCTGCTTTCGAGCATCCCATGAACCGAACTATCGAATTGCTTCATCGAGAACGGACCAAGAATCAGGTTGATTGGCGCAGCTGGGTCTTGTAGCTAGGATTTTGGTGATCGATGTGTCTTCGAGACGGGGAAGGGGGTGATTGGGGATGAACGCGTCTGTTAGTAGCTAATTTACACAGTGTTAGAGTATCTGGGTATTCGATAGAATTGTTACTGGTGATTTAGGTGCGTCGTTGTTAGTCACGTTATTTATTATTGAATAAATAGACACTGTAAACGGGCGATTACAGACTTTTCTGCAGCATCGAAATATAGGTGATACAACGATGGACGCATATTTTATAATGTTTATAATGTAGATGTGACCATTGATAGATGCTGGAACGATTAAAGCAAGGATGGGACCTATGGACCAAGGTGTCTTGGTCCATATATGAGAATTCTATTTCGCGAGGAATGTCAAGCCAGAGAATATGCACACGCGCGGAATCCATTTCCGATTAGGGGTGCGAGCACCCTCGAGCACTCCGTCGAGTAGGTCCTGGAATACGATTCTTACCGTTTCTTCATGCACATACATTTCTCTTAACTTCGTCCCCTGTTTGTATTTTAAAATGTTCGAAGCCTTCGGCTGCATATCGAGCCCCCGAGTTTCCGGGACATTTAATCCATCCATCGATTTCGTTTTACTCTTCTGCGTTGAAATTTGAAGAGACTGTGTTTCGTAATGTTTCGTGACGGAGAAATATTGGACAGTAATTCGACGAAAAGAGTGACGGAATGTTAAAGAGATTAAAGCGGATGCTAAGTTTATTTTGCGAATAAGACCGAGGGATAATATTATTGAAAAGCTCATCGGCGATGTACGCTCTGGGAATACCTCCGCAATTTGATTGCATGTAACGTAGAAGCGAAAGCTATTTCCTTCGTTTATGAAATTGTCGGTTCACTTGCCTGCTTCCTTCAGCGAACCCTTAAGCGCCATTAATCAATGGGGAATTCAGCAATTAACGCTCTGGTTTTATTAACGTGCCACTCTAAACCACGTCTCGGTTATCGAGCCAACATCGAATGGCCTTATATCGGGTGTCTCGAATTTCTTTCGATTGCGTTTTAAGATTAATTCGCGTAAAAATGAATAATTTTACAATTTCATAATGATGATTTGGTTAACGTTAAAGCGAACAATGTTACCCTCAATGAAAATCGATAATTGTACCTCATTAATTTTATGCGAAGTACATATAAAAGGATTAATTATGAAATGCAATGTACTTGGGAGTTGTGCATAACGATGTTTTGATTTATTTTTTATTTTAACTTAAAAATTTGACGCTCAACGCGCGAGAAAAACGCGTGTGTGCGGGAGCAAAGAGGCACTCGATCGCGAGTGCAATTATGCAGTCGATACGACGAGACAGCTCACACGGTCACGCTCATTTTATAGACGAAATTTCATCGAGTCGCCGCTGGTCGGTGTAGCTCGATGAAGCCTTGCATTTTCACGCTTTTTCTCCACTTTTTTCCACGGTTCGACCTCGATCAGCGTGGTCGCCTGGCCAGCCGCTGGACCGCAGATTCCTTTTTTCAATTTTAATCCTCTCGCCGATATCGGATTCGAAAAAAGAACGAACGAACCATTCCTCTGACGTGATCCCGCGATCCTGCACGGCGAACCACCGTAAAATTGTCCTCGTTAACTGGTCGCTGGAAAATTCCCCGCGTGTCTTATCTACTACAATCGGTCATCAAGTGGATCTCTCTATAATTACATTCTCTGCCTCTAATTGAGAAATTTGGAGAGTTAGGGAGTGAGGAAGTTAGAAATTTGGAAATCTGTGGAGAAATTTAGATATTTGAGAATTCGAGAAATAAGAAGTGAGTGTAAATAGAGATGCAGCAAAATAGAACGGATTCAATCCACAGCCGTCTCGTTTCTCTCAGTCAAATCCACAATTATCCACCTCACAATGTACTGCTGAAAACAATGTATCCTTGAAAGATACCATAAATGCATCAGCGTTTGTGTAAAACAAGGATGGAATCGTTGAACCATAATCGTATCAGAATGCGTCAGTAGGGGAACAAAGTGTCGGTCAGAGATCCCATTTCCGGTGACAGGGTAACGGCTTTGCCTTTTCAGCTGGAACAATCGGCCGGCTGTCCCCTTCTTGGCGACGAGCTGATACGGCAACGGGGGCCACATAAATGTCACGACTGGCGTGATTCACGTGAAAGATCACGAGTGACCCGATACAGCTGCGCGCCTCCAGCCTCGTAAATGTTATTGTTGCCGTTAGTCTTATTACGTTTCGTCGTTGGATGCTGCTATTATTCTTCTTGTTCGAGGACGATACGCTTTATGCTCCGAATGGCTCGATCGCACAGAAATGCACCCTCTTGCATTTTACTTTGATTAATCGCGTTCGCGTCTTTGCCATTTTATTCGCATCTCGCGGAGAATTGCTCTTTGATCGTTTGCTATGTTTAGAATGCCCGTGAGACTCCGTGGGCACTCGATAACTTTGAGAATAGGATAATCTTGACGGAAGATTTTCGTGTTCTTAAATGGAGGTTAATAGGCGTAGGTAGTTAAGCGCGAACGAGGGTTTAATAACAGGAATGAATAATCTGAGTTCCCTCTGCACCGGGAAAATTTCATCTTCCATTAAGTATGACTGAGAGATCGTAGGATAAGAGAATGTACCTGAGGAAACGTAAGAGATTTCTGGATGTTGCAACTTCTTTATTACAGCGTTTAATATAGTGTTGTTCCTGCGATCTTTCGTAACAAGCTGCAAACAAGCGATGTATCAGTTTGCAGGTTGGCTCAACGAGACTTCTCCGGCTTCGTTATCTCTTGGCTTCATAAATCGTCCCGGTTTATAATGTTCGCGATGACGGTCAAAATATCCCATTTCTTAATAACATTTTCTTCCGCGAAAGAATCATGATCGTCATTTTTTTATTCTCGCAGACGTTCTTCGCTTTCACAACAGGTAGAATTTTCGAAAATTTGTATCGATATATCGATTCCAGTCGGGCATTTACTTGTCGTTAAATAACGGTCGTTCGTTAACGACGAATTATCGGCAAGAATCGCGTATTATCCACTGCTCGTTAAACAACCCGATTATTTCGACACTGCATTTAAATTACCCACCATATTTCATTAACCATGCCAATAACACTGTATTTACTGCATTATCTTTCATCGATCCGCACGAATCTTGCAACGGGAACGTGCTTGGATAATCAGTACGCATCGGTGTAATTTGTTGGTTAATAACTTGCCTTTCATCAATATCGAACGTAAAAGTTGTGACAAACTTTTGGTAATCAGTTTCAAACGTCGAATAATTAACTTGTTAATTTAATCGAGAACAAGGTGTCTTCATAAAATGTATTTTATGATCACACGATGCAATAATAAATTTTGTTATAATGAAATCATAGGAATGATTAAGTTGATATCGATACTATGATTTGTTCGAAATGATATTTTTATCAAATACAGTGTTAATTATACATTTTATGGAAACACTATTCGAGGTAGAAGCGATGTTGTACTCACGATGTCCTCGTGGAGGAGATTCACCGGTAATGGAGGCGATACGGGGTGCATCTTCACTGATTTCGATGTCAGCCGACTTCCGGTAGACGTCTGCGATGGAGGCGGTGCAACGCAGGTGTAATCGGCCGTTTCTGAACATGTCGTTCGTCACCTTGAAGTCTATACTCGATTTCGATACTTCGGAGTTGTCGTCTTGGGGAATCGCGTAGTATCTGGTTCTGTATACCATACTGTAGTTTTGGACCTGTAAAGAAATTCGCAGATTTCAATCAATTAATTGCCTTTCAAAAATAGAATCTTTAATATGTTATTGATAAACCAAGAACAGGATAACGAGTGAAATGAAATATTCTCATAAATTTTTAAAAATATAAAGGAAAATCAGTGTGTTGGTAATGGAAACCGAAATGAATTATACAGTGTAATAATGTATTTGTGAAAATGTGATTGAAGTCGTGTTCAATTTACCATAATTGTAGAATTAAATTACACGTTGCACAAACGAGAGACCGTCTGCTTTCGAGCGAGGTATTTTTTCCGTTTTTTACCAAACTGAAAAACTTTTTATTCTTCGCCCATCGACTCTCTCGGGACATCTAATTACAAATTATTTCCACTGGCAACGGTGAGAATACTCGCGCGTTAACAATGCAAGAAAACAGGCGCGTACGTGAAATAAATATTTAACGAGCGGAAAATGAAACAGATTAATCCTGAAAAGCAATGATATGCACGTATACGTATATGTGCATACGTCGTCGGAGCGGCCATGAATTATTTCGCCGCGTTTACCCGGGAATCGTTTCTTGTTGAAAATTCAACGTTGATTTCGTACTCTGCCAAACTTGTTGCCGGTTAACACCGAAATTATACAATTTTATAACGGTACAGGCAAAACCCGTTCCAACCACCAAGCGCAATTAGCATATCTTAATGCAGGTCGACATAATTATTCTGTTATCTCGGCAAGTATTTAAGTATCGCAAAACAAACTCCGCCGCGGCAGTAAACAACTATCCGCCATAAAAGTCTCGCGAAACGATCCACAAAGCTAAATATCAAACGAGAGTAAAAGATAAATCGATACTGAAATCTTTGAGAGCTTCTTATTTTGTCCTTAACTTTGCCCGCGTAGATTTTTTGCCGAGACTCGCCCTAAGGATATTACTCGGTTTCGTAGCTCTTAAGGTAAATGAACGAGGGGGCACGGTATCCTTTTCTTCTTGCGTTCCAGTCAAGGGGAAAAGAAAGAACGACAGACGGTGGAGCAAAGAGGAATCCAGCTAAGGTAGAAGAGTTCGCTCGACGTTATTACTTCGGGGAACAAACGAGGCTATGCATTAAGTCGACGGACTCGCGATGACGCTGGGACTAGGCGCACCCTCTTCATGAAACATAATGCATAAAGCTTGCTCCGCTTTGCTCTCGTTCGCGCTTCTCGTATCAGCCAGGATTTGCAGCTACGTGATCCCGGGTCGTTATCGAAACCGATCGTAAGCTCAACCGTGTTTGTTTACCGATTTTTATTTAGATCGAACGACGCTGATAGGGTGTTCGATGAATTTTCACCTGATGCATTAAGCACACACGAACCTAACGAGTGACGTTTTTCCTACTATTTCGCTGGGATCATGTTTCTTCGTTTCCTCAGTCAAAAGCAGCGAAAATGACCGTAATAAGATCACAGGGAAAAAGTCGGTCGTGTACGTACGATGTAAAGTATCCTTTGTTCTCTGTCTGCTTAGGAACGTTCATTATGCGGTGTGGCAATGTTACGGAATCTCCTTATGATATTACGTTCATTAGTTGGTGTGGCCATGTTGCGAACTGTTCATAAACTCGCGCCACGTACAATCACACTCTAGTACGGAATCGATACGTTGCACATCGATTCCTCTTGTAAAATCCCGTTCAACAAGATCTAACGGAGTGTGAGGCTTCGAGGACTAGAAGAGCTTTGAATTTCAGGAAATCGCAAGATGTTCGTTGTTAAGGGTGTATGAATTTAAGCTTCTCGAGTGTCAGAAGCTGGATCTACAGATTTTGGTACACTAGTTTCGAAATTCTATAGAAATCAATTACTGTTCGAGCTTGTACGAGTTATTCCCTTGAAACGATTATAACGCGTTTCAGATTTGTAAGATCTTTAAAACGTGTAACTGCTTTTTCCTGAAAAGGGCAAACGATTATCTGCGTTGTTACTTCTGCGAACTTGTACCTTTTTGATAGAAAATAGATAGTGATCGCGTTTAATCTTCAGAGAGCTTAGCGATTATGACACAGCTCATTAATTTCCGCGGTCAAACATAATTAACCCGATAACCCAGGCTCGAGCTCTCATCAGCCAGTGTTCGACAGGGGATCGTTCAGAATTTATCGCGTGTATCGTCGAAGGTACGCAACGGCCATTATATCCAGCGAAATTTCACCGAACGGCGTGAAAAAAGTGAAGTACGAAGGAACCCGTTTGTCACGTTGTCGAGTTTATGAGCGTTTTGCGTCCCGGTGGTACGTTGCATCGCGTCGCTGTAAATTCTGCAAGTTTTACCGTTTTCTCAAAATTCCTGTCGCCATCGTTTATCTTCCGGTGTCGGCGCGTAACGTACCGCTTCATACGAAATTCCAGCTGCGAGTCTTCTGGACCGAATGTAGGTCGCGTTCTTCCCGCGAAGAGGGAAGCTGACGTATGTCGCTGTTCATTTTTTTTCTCCGCCAAGATATACCGTCAACGATCAAATTTCTCCTCCGAATTTTCTTCATCCTACAGCGAATTTGGGTTAATCGAGATTATCGGTAGATCCGAAATACAGAAGCATTCGCGATTGCTTTGCAACGCAAACACGTTTAGCGAGAAGAGAAACGGAGCTTCTCGGGAAGCAATAACTTTGAACCAGAAGAATACAATTAAGTTTCATTCGACACCACTTTCACGGAGTTTCCGAAAGCTTTCAAGTTCCAATATTGCCAGACTCAGACTGTGTACTCACGGATGCAAATACGCGGCCGCGTTTTTTGCAATATCCTTACAGACACGTGTGGAGAGACGCGTGACGAGGAAAAGAGAATCGATGAGAACGATTTTCTAAGGCAGACCGGTTGCAACGCCACGAGAATCTAACCACCGGTTGATAAGTCCGCATTTTCTCAACGAACGATCCGCCATCTTGATCCCCGAAGATGGGAAGTTTCGTCGTTCGCCCCATTTCGGTTTCCGCTCGTCATCCTTCTATTCGAGCTGACGCGCTTTCGATAACTTTTCGATATTCTTTCAGCTATCTACCCACGGCGCTGCCTGCGAGAAGATTTAAAACCGCATTAACGTCGTTTGGATGCTGGAATAAATTTTGTTCAGCCAAGTTCGATGCTTCAACAGATTCACGTACTTCCGCTAGTTTTAGCATTTGCTCTTTCAATATTTCAAATTTCATATTCTTCGGATGTTCGGCTTTAAATTCGCGGGACGAAACTGGAAAGTGTTATGAGATTTCCTAAATATGGATCGTGAGTCGATTTTGGGCGAAATAGCTTTGCGCGTTAAGGCAGGAAAATCTTTTAATTAATAGGAAATTGTGGGGTCTCTCGACCTTGAAACTTGAGAACCTTGGAACCCTTGACCTTTGGAATTTCAGAATTTCGGTATTTAGGAGTTTCGAAACTCTCCGGCTGCTGAATCTCGCAACCTTGAAACTTTGAAACGTGTAATATAACGCTTACCGGGTCAAAACACACATCCAGCATTAAAACGATTGCCAACATTCCCGAACAAAAGAGCTTCGAGAAGGTGGAGTTTCCAAGAAGGAAACGCAGAAAAAGGTTATCGAACTTGGGCAGTTTTGCAAATGAGCGTGGGTCCCAAGAGCCACCAGCGCGAACGTAAAAGCAAGAGTACCAGCGGAAGGTTGTCGACGATGGGCAGATTAGTCGTTGAGGAGAGGGTGACGCGTGTCAGCGTAACGGTAGGGGTCGAAAATGGCAGGGTGAAATTGTCGGGATTCGCCGGTGCACTTTCCCAGAACGGCTATTGTTATCCCGGGCTGGACCAGCGAATTTTCAGTTTCGCTCGAGACGACCGCTCCATTCCCATTCCGCTCATCGAGAAACTAAATCGCCACCGATTTCGGGCTCTCTTCGCCGGCCTGCGTTAATTATAACCGATCCGATCCCATAAAAGCGACCGAATTTATTTCCCGGCTGTCGAGCCCCGGAAAATTATTTCGTCAAATAAATCTGCCGGCCTGGCCGTTCACGGAGTTATCGACGTGCTCGGGGATCGAATATCGCGTTATACTCGCGTCATGGAACGTGGTACGATTTTATACTGGGTACAGACTTATACTACTTCTGTGGCTGATCGCTCACGGTGTTGTACTACTGTCCAATCATACAGCTGTAACTTACTTCGTCTATATGCATTTCTGATCTATCGTTGCTTATAGTTGAACACCTGTGATCTTATTACGGTCCCGTTCTACTGACTGTCTATGTCTGACCACGTACGATCTTGTGCTACTGTCTGCCAGCGACACGCTATACATTGACCTAAACTACTGCGTAGACACAGCAATTCCATTCTACCGTTTGGTCGGGCTGCCTGTGGTTCTGTTCTACTGTCCGACCACCTGTGGTCGTAATCTACTGTCTGGTTATGCAAGACCACTCTCTACTATTTTACTGCGTGGACAATGCGGTTTCTGCTGTTGTACAAGTTTAAACGTGTAATATATAATAATGAAAGTGATTCCACAACTTGGTGGATGAATTATTACATCAGGTAGATCATGGAAAGTTTGTAACGAGTAATAATGATTTTTAAACAGAGTTAGTCGTGTACAATCGCGAGGATCTTAAACTTTAGTCGGTGGAAGTGAAACGTTTTTTTGTTAAAAAAGCATTACATTGTCGGTAGATAGCGATGTAGAATGTTTCGAGCAGTGTATCTTTCAGAGTTTTCTAGCAACGGTGTTTCATTCGGCTTTGTTTTTCAATCAGCGCCCGCTCCTATAACTACCTGGTCATTTTGCGTTTCAACGGCAACACGAGACGAGCTTTCGTGTACACGATGCGGCGACGGGAATTAAATTTATCGAGATCCATCGAGATACATATCCGCCCAATCGGCAAGTGGACGAGGACGGAACGGCGGAACGAGGGGTGTTACGGTGCCTCGTATGCAAATAAATCGTTATTCCGCGGTATTTGTTAAATCAACCAAATTATTCCGTTAAATCGCAGTGTCGCCGCGGCCCGACGCGTTTAACCGGCTACGATGGCCGGGGGTGAGTTATATGTTTTCGATCGACGAAAACAGCCACGATCGAAGGAACATTAATCGTTCTCATTCAACACGCATCTCCCTTTTTATCCTCCTCTTTCGTGCTGATTGTTATTCCGAATGTATCGTAACAGAAATTCAAATATTGTTGTGAATATTTCAGCCAGTCGTTTTCACCAATCGACAAAATATCGTATTTTTCATTTACACTTTTACATTTTTTACCGTTTTTATATTTTAGTAACGGTGCAAACGTCGGACTTATAGAGCGCTGCTTTTATATAGTTGCCAAGTAGCTGCAATAAAATGTTCAATCTTTTTCTTTAAAGGAGAAGACGTACAACGTAGTTTTTCTTTCGGATAAGTTTCATTCAGGCTATCGTTCGCTCAAAGTGCTTCCACGGTCAGCTAGTTTTATCCCACTTCGTTCCGTTCGGGCAATATTTCTACCAAATTGGATTCGAGCTATCAAATTCCATTCGATTTAGACTTTCTCGGGCAAAGTTCCTCGAGATTTGTTTGGGGGATTTGTTGGCGAGACAAACGATGCCTATTAAAGTCCAGGACGAGCTGATTCGAGAGGTATATAAGAGGTGTAACAGGGAAAACGACATTCATTAGTCTGTCCTTGGTCCTCTCATTCCTTATCCTGCCGCTAGTGCATGTCCTTTCTAGGTGTCCAATTCGCATTTACCTTTTGGAACCTTATTTATTTGATATTCCATTTTATCTATTTGAAAGTTCACTGTTACTTACTGAAAATTTTCTAAAAATTTGTCAGACTTTTGAACAGTTTAATTATGTATTTCTAGTACGCCAAAGTAGTCTCATATTTGTATTGAACGATTTAAAAAATGGACGAACACGAGGGTTAAAAATGCTACCCCTCGCAATCCAAGTTTCCCAGCCACTCGGAATTTCATCTTGGCTTCTTCGAATCTTTCAAAATCCCTGGAAGAAATGGGACGAGGCATATTTCATCGAACCCTTCTTAACATCAGATTTCTCTGGCGCAAGATTTGCCAAGCGTAGCGCCAGAATCGTAGATTTACCGAGAAATGTGGAACATCTCGGCCGACGCCTTCCTTCAAAATTTACCCTCTCCACAAAGAAGGAACTGTTCGTCTGTCGCAACGGTCGGGTCTGATCGAACTCGATCAAGAATCGATTGTCGTTTTTGACGAACGACACGACGTGATTGCCGTTTGTCGAACAAACCACCGAATCGCGAACATTCGCGTGTTTGCACACTGGAATGACTCGTTCACGCGGACAAATTAATTACGAATTATAAGCGGAACATCAAATTGGTCTAATTAATTAATCCGTCACAATCGCGCTGAATATGTATTTGCTTCGTCGCTCTTATCCTTCCTCGATCACGGTATTGCCCGGCAATATTAATAATTCACTGGAAACAATCGCGGCCGTTATTATCGCGAATCGTCGCTGAAAATCAATGTTTACTTTTATCGAACAAATCGAACGCTATATTTATCAAAGACCACCCTGATAAGTTCGTCGAGAAACATAAACCTACAACTACGTGGCTTCAAATATTTTTTATTCGGAGATCTTTCAAATATTACATACTTTGCGCTTCACACACTCCAAAAATGTTCGACGCAAGGATCTACCTCTACCTCGAACACGCAATTTACACTCGAGAAAGCTTCCAACAGTTACCAACAATCTCGTTCAACTTTTACAAATAATCTTTCAAAGCAACCTTCTCATCGATAAACACTCAATCTTCTCGAAGAGCGCGAAACTACGTCCAGAGTGTGAGCGAGGGAAGAATTGAAACGTAAATGTAACAGAACGTTGCAAGGAGGTAAAGGCGAGACGAAGAGGTCGGTGGAAGTTTAATCATCCAGTAAGGTCACGTAGCTACGGGTCGAGGACGTACTCGTGGAACGGTGGGCGGCCAAGGCGAGTGCTAGCTACCGATATACTTACCAGATCTCCGTTCAGCTTCCACGTAATGGCGGAGGCGGGTCTGGAGTTGCCGGCTGTACAGTTTGCACGAAGCATCTCGCCCACTGCTATGCGATCCTTCTCGATGTCGATCGTCGGGTCCGTTTTTGGGGCGTCTAAAGCATAATAATTATGTCGTTTAGCACACGCGATCCGACCGTTGGCGCTGAGCCAAGCTCATCGGGTTGACAGGGTTTCCTGCCACCCAGACACCTGTACGAATTGCTTAGGTGACAGCTTTCTTAATTGCCGCATTTATATTTTTGTCATAAAACTATTCTCGCATGTCTACCCGTGTGAGAACTTGTCTACCCATACACTACTCCCTTTCTACTTGTCTGATCACTTCTAAAGTTACTATCACCTCTCAATTGTTTCTGACATTTTAGTACTTGCACACTCCTCTATTTTCTGACTCCACCTTCCACTTTTACGTCCTTCCACTTCTATTTTACTTTCTTATACGCTTCTCGAGATGTATAAATTTTTGCCTCGTCGAACTTACCTACTACTTCCATACTTGCTCTCTCGATCATCGTGTGAAACGAGGGATCTCCGGCAGATACTTCACATTTATATGTGCCCGTCAGCTTTCTCGACACGTCAACCAGGGTCACATCGTTTGTGTTCGATTTGGAAACCTGCGAACAGAAATTGTTTGGGTCTGTAAATATTTTGCAGAAGAGGAAATATATGATACACCATAATATTCTCGAGAAAATGTTCGTTGGATGCAGCGTTAGATAAGATCGAGGATAATTGAGAAACGACGGGGTAGAATTAATTGAAATCCGGGGAAGAGGAATATCGACGAACTGACGGAAGAAAACATTTTACCGGTGAAACAATTTCGAACGAAATGGTATCTGGAAGCGGAGAAGGAAGTTCTTCGTGGCTGCCGCTATCAGATTTCAAGCGGTTCGATCGCCAGTAAAAGCATCTCGCATTGGCGGTGTTTCAAGCGAGCAACTCGCCCTCGCTCCAAATTGACGCGCCGTTTCCGAAAGCGTCGGCGATGCTTTTCGGGTTTCCCACGTTTAACGATCGACCAACGAAACCGCGTCTGCGAATAAAAATCTCATCTCCCCTTCCGAGGAGTTCGGTTTCTAAAAGTTCGCCGAAAAGAGAAGGTTCTGGCAAATCTTTGCGGCGAATCGAACCATTTTATTTTACTCGCATTAATTGTTCGTCTGTACGGATGATGTTATCGAAGAGAAGCATATTCAACGTTTAATGCGATGTCAAGTTCTGTATCATAAACGAAGAAAGAAATTCTTGATTCAGCAGGTTTCGACAAATGTCCCAACAATCGTTCCACGTCGTGATTCAACGGAACCGAACAATTCACCGACGACGTTTCAAACCGACGAGTATTCGTCCGCGTATTTTCAATGTCAATAACGATGATACGGCAACTTTATAAACAAAAACCGTGCATCCATGACGAACCCTTTTGTCAGGATTCTCGGGGGACGCGTATAATTTCTCGGATCCTCCAATTTCCTTTCCTCCTTCGCTCCTCTCATTCCCTTTTCTTTATTTCCGGCTCGGTGCTACAGCCGTTCCTGGAATTACTTTGTATTCCACGCGACTATCGACCTTCTATCTAACTCTCTCCACGTCTAAATCTCGATCGGACTGTATTCCGCTTCTGCGTTTCATCCCCCTACCCGTTCGAGCCGTGCAATCATTTATATGCATCGCGGCGAGTTCGTCTGCCTGCTTTACAAACTACACCGGATCCGGGGACAAGTCCTTTTCACCGCTTCCGTCGACGACGGTGGAAGCGTCGCGACGCGATTCGCCGATCGAAACACTGCCGAGCAACCTCGAACGCTTCGTTTGAAAGTCACCCGAGTTACCCGGTAAAATTTCCTAGAGAACAACCAAGATTAATTCCACGAGATTTCCCGGTTATTTGCAAAGATTTTCGTGTTTACGCTGCTCTCCTTTCGTGTAATCCGATCGTCTGCTTTCTATCTACTTGTCCGATCACGCGACGTTTCCTATTTACTTTTCTGCTAAACTATTGGTCTATATCCACTTGTCTGACCACCTACTCGTTTCGCTACATTTACTTATTCTTCTGGTTCATATGTACTTATCCGTATCTACTTGTCTGACCAATTCCATATTACTTCTTTTTTCACTAACAGCGTTTGTATCTACTTGTCTGACCATATCGTCCCTTTATCTACTTATTCGATCACGCAATGTCCTCTATGTAATCGTTAACCGATTCTACTCTATTGTCTGACTACCTCCTTTCTACCTCCTTACCTACCTCGCATACTCGACAACTACTCACGCAACTATCGTTACATAATAGGTAAATGACTATAGTTTCCCACAAATTTTGTCCCGTCACCTCCAGAATTAGCAGCAAATAAATTCTTTATAGAGGCTCTAGCGTTATAGGCGGTACAGCGAAAGGGTTGAACCTTAGCATTATCCACCGTCCATTTTCTCTCGTTGTTAACGTTTTAAACGAGGACAAAGTACAAAAGAGTGGATAAAGTTGGGAAAGCGGCATAATGTAGCGTACAGTTTGTTCGGCTCGGTGTCGCGATAACGTGTAATGACCAATAAAAGAAGCTGCACTTAAGTGGCTATAAAAAGGTGGGATTATCGGCGCAGTTACGTCGAGACGTTTAGGTTCAGGCTTATCACCGCATTGGTCCGACATAATCTCACTCTTAACTGCGCTCGCATCATGAACGAACTATCTCGTCTTCTCTATACTTCTTTCCTGTAAATATTATACGATCCGCCGTCACTTTTCCGTCCACGAGTCTCCTGTATTCGAGGTAACAAAATTTAAAGCATTGCCTGAAATTTACGAGCGACTCGTCACAGCGTTGATGCATCTGGTCGTTTCGCTGCGTTATTTGATTCGGCAAGCTTTTACGAATACCTATTCTGTATCGATTGTTTATTTACTACTGTTTAATAATGTATCGGATTTAAATCGAATAAATTTCAATTCATGCTTTCTACAATACCTACTTCGTTGTCATATCGTGAATTTCAATAAAATTGTATAACCTCGTGTTCCTGCTCCCAACGAGAAAAATTGCAATGTCAATAAGACAAACCCGGGTAATCCTGTTTTGTAAACTACCTTAACATCAATCCTCCGAGACTGAACGTGTACCCGGTGCTTCCCGGAGCTACACGTTTCTACATTTATCTTTCGGAGCATCGAAACAGACAGGACGGTCTCGAAATCCTCGTCGATTTACCGGAGACAATCATTGGTGTCGTTGAAAGAAGTTCTGTTTTCTCTCCGGCCGGTTGTTACGACGCGGAAAAATGATACCGCCGGTTGAAAAGAGTTGCTCCCCACGGAAGTCGATTGGAAATTTTATTAAAGATCCCTATCGGCGAGCAGGCGGGCGCGTCGAATGAAAAATTTGTTTTCCACTGTCTCGGCTTGCGGAACGGTCGAGACGGAAACGAATCGACTGGTCGATTTCGAGTGAAACGGGAAGCCCCCCTTCGTATCTTGTCAGCATCGATTCTCAGCCACCACCTTTGGCAAATACCCGCCAGCCCTTCTATTTATCTGAAAGTATCGGGCTGCTCGATTCTTTCTTCTCGAGGACACTTTGAAGCTCACGGATTACGTTCTCGCCTTGTCCTTCTCGAATCTCTTTTACACCCTTTATTCGAATCGATTCGCCTAGCTTTGTACGAGTACCTGCCATCTTCCTTTCATTCATGAGCCTCGAATTGGCTGGAGAAACTGATTGTACGAGTATTTATTTGAGCTACGCGAATTAATTGCCAGCTATTTCTCTACGTCATGCAGGCTATTGCAAACGTTTATGCAGCGAGAACGAGACACGGTAATTTATTCGAAAATTATCGTGTTCTGTTGTTTGCTGTTACACGTTAAGTTTAATTAATGTACCCATGGCGACCGACGCTTCAAAAAAATGATAACACAGTAGACAGTCGATGCAACGAAAGTTTACCGCGGAATAATGAAAGAGAAGATAACAAAAGTAATTTAGCAAGCTAATTGTTCCTCGATTCATCCTGGTAATTGCCGTTAAACGTTGTTCTCGTATACTGTTTGTAACATAACGTTTTCCTCTTGTAATTTCCGTTATACGAGCAAAAATTTGATGCATGTTCGAACAAAGTAGACGAATAAAAAAATGTTGCCACGGACAGAACAACGAAGTTCGGAGAATTCAAACGGTCCCGTTGACCAATGTTTCAGTACATGTTTACGATTTACAGATACGAAAAATATCGCTTATATTTGTTCGAGCATTCCCCCTTTCGCATTTTGTTTGCCGTTTTCAATATTTTCATTCAAGCGGCGAATAAATTTGTACGATACGCCGAACAGTCTATATGATTTACCTTTTTTCTCGTATCGCGGGTAAATAGAACCGAAACGACATTTGTTTGCCTTTTATCGAATCGAAGTAACCCGATTGAATTTCGCTCGACATCACGCCCGGAACCACGGGTAATCACGAATGTATCGGACCACAAATCGACGGTTTAACTCAAATATTGTTCGTCCACTTTCTCGACGACGATAATACTCGAGATTTCGAGGCGGAACGAAAACGAATCGATTTTCGACGAACTTCAAAATCCCGTAGCACTCGCGATAAATATTTGACCGGAAGATCGGTAGAAGCGTGGACAGAGGGTGCGCAGAGGGGGTGGAATCGATAGAAGTAAAACACGGGAGTCGCTTGACCCAGGCTTGAAATTGAGTGGAAAGGGTAGTCGAAGGGGTCGTGTCGCGGTCGTAGCGCGAGTCATAAATCAGCCCTATCGATTCCTTTCGACCAGTCCACGTACATGCTTCACCTTTGCACCCTACGTGCGAAAGAGTGCCGTTCCCATCGGGCCAAAAGGAGGGTGGATGTCGACAAAAAGTTTCACCCCGCTGCCACGACGAGCTTCCAAGACTTTTATCGAGTCCACCTGCCGCCACTGTCTCCGACAAACTACACCCTGTTCCAACTAACTTTATCGGCTGAAATATTGACGCCACTTTTCGAATTCCACAAGTACTTTCTACACTGCTCGGCGTTATACGAGTATTTTGATTCTTTTTTACCGTCCCACTTGCATTTTTTTCTTACCCTCCGAGTGGAATTTCCAAAGTGGAAGGGGATTTTTTATTAGATTGGGCGATTCTGAAATTCGTGAATTTCTAAAAGTTCACTTATCAATGTTTTCGACGCAACCTGCACGTCCATCACTGTGAACAGTGAGTAAAAAGAACGAGTCCTCCAGATGGAGGGTAGAAAAATCGGGACGCCACTCGGCCTTATCTCGCCTCGCTTTCGAAACACAGACCAGAAACTGATAAATGGACGTCCTTGTATCGGCTCGCGAAAGAAAATTGCAACTTTTTCTGCCACATTCGCTTGGTTGGCTGATTTTGTGACCGATAATGTTCGTACTCTGAAATTTATCGACGAGACGAACTTTCCCGGTGGACTGGTTGATTTACCGAAATTCTCCAACGTTTTTTGCAATTGTAATACTTGCAGTAACAACCACATTCTGACGGATGAATAAACAATTTCACCGAATCGAGCTACCTTTATTAATTGCCGAATCGTTTCAAAGGTAATAGGTCTGTTTTGCAGCGACCGGACGTCAAATCCAACGAACGACTTAACGAGACTTGTTCCCGTGAACTTTTATTGAAGTGGTCATTAGGAGAAACGGAGTTTAATTGCGCGGGTTAATTGAGAAATCAGGACGTCTGGCTTTTGCGACAGACAACGAGCTATTTTTAATCTAATTAACATTTGACATCGACAAATGGACGATAAATAAATCAGTTTACCGTGAATTAAATAACATGTTTACAGACTAATGCACTATAAACGAGTAAACACAGTCTAATTACAATATGTTAATATCGACGAAATTTTAATTAACATATACAAATTTTGCATTTACAATTCAAAGTTCACTCTAAAATTGCTTTTAACCAAGGATAGTCGATGCTTCATACGATGCTTTATGGATGATAAATCTATTTTATTAATGTATGCGGTAATTTATCGACACAGAATGTTCTACTCACGTTTACACATATTCCATCCATGGGATAGATGGAGTACGGTGGCTCTCGCTCGGGCACGTATCGATAGAACTCTTTCTCTTCGAGGAACCATTGTATCGTGTACAATGGAACACCTTCTAGGTCGTAATGGCAGGATAGTGTCACTGTGTCACCCGATCGTACCACTGCTGGCACGTTGATTGTCAAATCTTTCAAGCCGGTTGCACCTACAAACAAATAATCATTCTCATTCTTCATTCGCGCGGATACAGCGAAAATAGCTTACAGAAGACATACACCCAGTATTTCATAAACTCAACCATTAGGAGTTCTAGCAAATAAAATTTGGATAGAAATTCAAGATTAACCCTTATGCAAATTCCAATAGTTGAAGATATTGATAAGATTAAAAATGTTACGAAATAGCTCTAGGTCTTCACAGTTCGTACAATTTCGTAGATTTACGTTTACAAGATAATTCGAAGGCTGCAGTCGAATATGCTTCGCCCTCGAATTTGTACCCAGACCAATTATTTAGCGCGCTAATTTGATAGTCCTACACGAAGAAGATGTCGGAATATACGACAATTAAGGGCTCGTTTCCAGCGCTAATCTAATCGCACGAGCTAGGTCCATTTAGACCGCCAAGTATCTCTTTAAACGGATAAGCGACCTTTGGGTATTACCCGTAGTCTGCGAAACGTCTAATCTTGACGCTCCGCAGTATCCACCTTTAGATCCAGCCCGTCGCTCCCTTCTCTCGTGTTAATGCAGCTTTCTGTCTTGTTTCGCGCGAATCCTTTCACAGAACCTGCTACAATACTGCCGAGAAATTTACAAGCTTGTTTCCAGACCGAAGATTAAGGAGAGATCCCTTTAACAAAAGGGAGGATTGTGGTTTAATCGAGCGAACAGACACTCGTTATTCATACAAACACGATGAATATCCCAAAAATATGGACTTCAAGATTTAAACCGGATCTTTCGAATATTTATCAAATATATTTCTATCGTCGTGATAAAGTACTCTCAAAGGACGAATTTGACGTTTGCGTGACAAGCGGGAAAAGCCTCGACGTCGAATTATGTTTCGAATACTTCATCGCGTTCAACATTCTCCGAACATCGAGATATTTCTGTTCGCCGGATTTCCTTGCGAGATGCTCTCGTGTTTAGTTTTATCAAGCCCTGTTTGGTCTTCCATTTCCCCGCGGATTTATTTGGTTTTCCCATAGGAGCACGTCGAGTCGAACAAACGCACGGTAATGCGATGCATTCCTTCGTCCGTCTCTTCTTTCTCGTCTAATTTCATCGTTTCTCCCCGAGTGGAAACACGACGCCGACACAATCCGAGATACACCGAGCACTCAGCGTGCATTACACTAAAAATACAGAAATTCCGCCGAAAGGAATCAACTTTTACGCCAGCGCCATTGTCTGTTTTATATAACAGTCACTTTTCGAAACACAAATAAAATACTACTTTACTCCGCGCGCGATTGTTTCTGTACGCTTCGTAAAAGTGTTCCTTTTGACCGGCGAGGTAAGAATTCTGGGGCGTCTTTGTGTGTAACAACCACTTCACGGTTCTTCAATTTATTTTATTGTTTGAATCTGGTCCGACAACAAACGGCCTGTTCTACTTGCTGGCTGTCGTACACCTTCGTTTTACATGCCTGACCTATTTCGCTCTTTTATACTATACTTCCTTCGGTAATTACCTATTTTGCTGTCTGATCGGTTACAGTCTTGTTCTACTCGCTTTCGCACGTGCAATTTATCGTTTCGATTCCTATTCGTGTAGCAACGAGCCAAAAAGCTTTCGCGTCTGGTTAAATATCGATTTTGAAGAAAAATGAAACTCGACGTCCACCGAGAGCGTTTTTACTTTACGTTGTGTCTCTGTAGAATCGCTTGAACAGTCCTCTGGCAAAGTGTCGGTTGGATGCTCGGTAAACGATACAGACTTATTCGGAGGAGAACGTTCCCACGGGAATACGATGGTCGTTTGTGCGGCATCGTGCTAGTGAACCGGATATGACTCGCGGCACGAGCGATATTGCCAATTCCACGCTACGGAACAATAACTCCGTTTGAAAAAGAATTATTCTCGCTTTCGTCTCTCTAATTCTTTCGTTCTCTTTTCCGGAGCACTGGGATATTCGCGTCTCTTAATTTTACGCCAAGATAAAAGGTTCGTTGACCATGCAAAAATACATGGCTCGAGATAACGTTGCTATTTATATTTTCATTTTTCATTCTAGTCCGGAAAAAACTACTCGACTGACCATATATTATTCGGTTGTCCGGTAATCGCGTAATTGTCTGACAAGTATTTATACACCGCTTGATTTGTAGGTGTCCACATACTATTTGACTGACATTATCTACTTGTCTGACTAGTGACCACAATCTACTTGCTCTCTAAACATGTGCATACTACTTTCTTTTACGAGTAGTCATTCACTACTTGTCTTACCAGTTTGCCACTTGTCTGCGCAAGTTCCTTATACGATCTGTCTGATGAGTTACCATGTACTACTTGTCTGATCAGTTATCTTGTACAGCCTGTCTTACCAGCTATTTTAGACTGTTTGATCAGACACGTTATACTGCTTGTCTTTTTAAGTAGCTAATATCGTTTGGTCCAATAATGAAACTTGTTTGGCCAGTGATAGTTGTTAGGTCTATAACTGATTTCCTTCTGTAAAATATCTTAAGATGTGGAATGGAGGTCTCGTTTTTCTCAGGTCGTATCGAACGTGTCGCGGCTGTACTCGAGCCATCTTCGAAGGCTCAGTAATCCGGATTAGACCGTCTCAGAGCCGTGGATCAGCGACACTCACGAATACGCAGCTATCGAGGTATTCGTGGTATTCGATCGATCGAGCTTCCGTCGTGCGAATCGCGTACAAATTAGTCGGCAATTTCGGAATGCGAGCGTTCAATGGAATCTCGTGATCATGATGAAAATTGGACGCGTTTATTCTGCAACTATATAACGGACGAGTCAATTAATCTGTGCAGTTTGAACGCGAATAATGTTCATTAAGCTCGACAAGTACTTCGAGGGTTCTTTGGAGAAACGTGATGAGTCAAATGAAGCAGAACACGGTATAGCATGTCGATAGCGCGATACAACTTTATTTGCTCGTTTGAAAATAATTAGTAAAGATAAATTGATCAAACTTATTAATCGAACATATACTTTTTCCGCGAAATGTTTTATGTTGGGAAGCGAGTAATGGAGAAAAACAAGCGTTTCGTCGACGCAATGCGCTGACTGCGAGATAACTCGTTTTATCGGCCATTATTCTGATCCCGGACAGAAGCTATGCAGTTTGGATAAACAACGCGAATTTCGACGCGATGCAACACAAACGTGGCACGCCTAGAGGGTGAATGCTCGTTGGGAACGTGCAAGTGGAACGTTAAAGTTTGCGCGAAAAGTTTGCAATCGCGAGTACAGCGAATTTCGGGTGCCGTTTTTCGTAGGATTACTTTGTCCATCAAGGGTTCGGCAAAAAAATACGAAACGTTCTACGGTAAATTAAATCACGGCGTATCGGTTGCGTTAATTGAACGAAAATATCACCTCGACTAATTTCTGCCCGTTTCCGTCCGACAGCGGAAATTGAACAGAACTAAGAGAGTGGGGGAATTTTGACGTGCGTTTAATTAACGCTGTCGAAACTTTCACCGGTTAAACGGAATTCGTTGATCGCTCGAATAAATAAATGTAGGAGTAGGATGATTTTAAACCAACCGCGGCCGTTAGGAGCGATCGGCAGTTAGACCGAGTAAACATCGGCATGCGTTTTTCGTGCGCTTACCTTCGACCGATGACACATGTTTTTGCCACCGATTCAAAATAAAACCAAATCGTGGGTGAACGACCTCAAGGCTGAGTGAGAGAGAGAGTGCTAGAAAGTAAGTGCGATAGATTATAAGGGCGACAACCTTTGCGTGCGTGAACGAGTGTGTGTGTATTGACGAAACCTAGTTATAAGCAGCAAAACAGGCCGAAAACGGCAGTTGTTATCGCGGAGTAAAGGAAAGAGAAAGAGAGGACTACGAATAAAGTACAGTTTTATAAATCATCGCAGAAAAAACAACACCCGATTTTCTTTTTCCCACATAAATATTAGTTCGATATCGAAACTCGCTACTAGTCTTCGATCAATTATTAGAGGAACTTCTCGAATGACGGATGATCCTGATTTTATAATGATAGAAAACATTCCGTCAAAAGAACGATCGCTACGTTTTGATCGTGATACGAATTCCGTGCACGAGAAGAAGTCAAATCGTGACCAAACGAACGTGGACTACGATATTGCTTCATTTCAGCGTTGCTGCTAAGTGAAATACAGGATGGACTCGAAATGGGTATGTTTGAGCCAGCCCCGGCCTAATTACGTGGATAATTATCGAGGCTGATTGGTAGGCGGCATCGGCGTAGCCCACTAATGAATATGGATAAATCGTGAGTGGGCCGATATTGGTTTTCGCCAAAACCGTCCACCGTGCAAAATCGTTCGTTTATGGAAACGTGTCACGAGCCTCGAATTCGCAAAGTATTTCGAGCATTGATGCCATTGTTTTATCTCCTATTCAACTTTCAAATTAACGTTTACATTATTGCCTCAAATTGCAAATTACAACTCCTGCACACATTATGAAATCAACATATCCGGAGATACATATGCACAGTATTTGATCATTCTATCGTGTCCATAGTCAAATTTTATTACTTGTCTGATCACGCTTCTCTCGCCACGTGTGCATACTACTCGTCTAGCTAGTGTCTTTATCTACTCGTCTGATCAGTGACATCGCTTACTCGTTCGCGTAAAGGCAATATCTCCTCGTTTGACACGTAAACAAGTGTTTAATCAGTAATCGTAGGAAGTTTCTCAGTCACCTACTTGTGATAATTTAGTTGTCCGATCAGTGGGTTGGCTATCCGATCAGTGACCTTATTATGTTGTTTAGTCAGTTATCGGCTATGCGACAGTGTTAACGGTTCGGAAAGGTGCAACGAACCACTTCAAAGTTCCAAATGTGCAGGAATTATGCAGCCATTTGTTGCTCCAAACTCGCAGATTACACGAGCGTTCGTTGAGCGAATTATGCAAGCGTTGGTAGTGCGATTCGTGGCGAAGTTCGCTGGCAAACATAAAAGCCAAGGCTGATAAACGCATTAGCGCCTAACCAATTCCCGTGTAATCAAACAAATCGAGCCACGGGGCAGCGTTACACTCGCCGCGGCCGCCTAAACGCGATATAATTACCTTCGGCCGCGATACTCGTTTCGAGTAGACCGATCGTTAGCACATAATCGGCCGGTATTAGTTCCAGTTTTATCGTACGCAAACTGCATCCCGC
This sequence comes from Megachile ligniseca, assembly GCA_945859555.1. Taxonomy (NCBI): domain Eukaryota; kingdom Metazoa; phylum Arthropoda; class Insecta; order Hymenoptera; family Megachilidae; genus Megachile; species Megachile ligniseca. Next base: position 9,945,650 of record OX243788.1, on the reverse strand, counting down.
GAACAATCACGCCATCGGGCGAAGAGGTGAATGATTGAACGGTCTCGATTAAACTCGCCCGATGTTATCCGCGATGCAATTCAAGATCCGCTACGAACAGATCGAACTGTCCTCCGGGAGTTGATCGGACGGTAATAGCGACGGTAACACGCGTATCATTTGTTGAACGCTTCGGGTGCATTGTTTCGATTGAACTCGATTAATTTACAGTCACTCGTTCTGTACCGTTTGTGGCTACGTTCGGTGATCGAGTCGATTATGTTCGATGGGAGCTGCTTCGGAGTTCATTCAAGTTTTGTATTCGTGTACTATCGAAAAGGGAAATTGCTAATCACTGGCGCCATCTACTTGTCTGATAATTTACCGCGGCTCACTTGTCCCATCACGGACTTCATCTACTTGTCTGACCACCCGTCACCGCGTACCGCTTGTCCGATTACTTGTCCGGCTACCGTTATCTACGTGTCTCGCCAGGAAAATCTACTTGTCGGGCTACTGGTCATACTTGTCTTATCATCGGATTTCGCTACTTGTCCAGCAGACAATACAGATCTGCTCGCAGACTGATTGTAACGTTTCCAACGTGGAAAATTCTATGCAATCTTGACTTTCGACATTCGACACGACGCAACACGATAGTGTTCGGGCGCACCGTCGAAGTATATCGGAAGTACGAAGCGTAGATCCGGTATCGAGGGTAATTAGGGCGTGCTGGAGGGCGCGATAAGAAGGAGGGTCGTGAACTGGGAAGTTAGCAGGTTGGAACCGATCGTGTTACGGCGGTATCGCGTGTAACGCGCCTTAAGGAGCTCCCTGATCGGCGTTCGAGCAGAAATTCGCAGTCTGAGCTAAGCCTCGAACCCGAGGGACAGAATTTCGGGCAAAACTATCGCAGGTGGCGGGGATTACAGCGTAAACTTCTCGTTTAAATCGCCTGTGCCGTGACTTCCGCAGAGACGCGGTGCCAGATATTCCCGCTCGACTTTCGTCTCGCGATTACAATTTCAGAGATTTATAAAAATTTTAACCCCTTGTGACACACTCGCACTTCAACCGTGACAAATCCCACCCGAATTTTTATCACGCTTCAGGTCCAATTATAATTTGCATAGTCAAGAATTGCTGAATGCAAAACTGACATAACAATTCTCTGTTTTAATATTAGTGATTAGTTAGTTATCACGCGCCTTAGAAATAAATTATAGGACAAGGGGTTAATAAGACACCTACGTAATTCTTTCTCGTCAGAAAAGGTGAACGTTTCGTCGAAGGGATAACGATAGATACGGCTAAATGTCTGTACCGTGTTTAATTTATCTTGTCGATTTAATATTCCTGCGAAGCGTGCAGCGACCGATTGGCACAAAGAATCGAGCGAACCTTTGCGCGACAGCGGATCCGCTTTCCAAAGGACGACAATCCGGACGTGCTCGTTCTTTTAGCGGAACAGCACGCAGGAGCTCGTAATAAATTTCCCAATGTTCTTACGGAAAAATCGTCCGGTACCTATTGGTCCGGGGAACAAAGAATAATTCCCTTTTTTCATCGGAGAGGAAAGTTTCGCGCCGGGATTTCGTTCGACAGAGGAAACGAACCTCGAATTCCTTCTCGATGACGGCGAAAAGAATCCGCCTGTTAAAGGCGAACAGGGGCTGGTCCGGAAATTCCAGAGCGGGGCACGTCCGATGCCAGAATCGATTGCTCTTTGGATCGAATGAAATTTCACCGTTGGCCGATCTACGACGCGAACGGAACCCGGCTAATTCCTTCGATTCTTTCTCCGTTCGATTCGATCGAGGAAACGGCTCGTATTCGTTCCAAAGAGTTCTGCCCGGTTATATACGTGTCCGTTCAGGATGTCTCGTTACGATAAGAAGGTAACAATTGTATTCGCTATCGTCGAATATCGATATCTTTTTCCTACGTTTTCACTCCTGTTAGCTTACGAATTCCAACGTGGAAATTGTTGCAAACGTCCTTACCTATCGAAATACTTGCAGAAATTTCGAATCGCATGGCACTCGCACCGTATTCGAAAACACCTTCCTTTTTCGTTGGGAAATACTTGAAAAAAGCTTCTCGCATAGCCTGTCAATATTCGAACCAACTCGCACGGTACTTGAAACCATCAGCGCCGACTATCCGCATCGAAAACTCATCCCGAAAGCTTCTGTTATTGTCAGTTTAAGGGAGAGTGCAATATCAACAGGAGAATCGAATTTCGCATGAAAAATCGTAACGAAAACCCATCTAAAGAGAAATAAAAATCTTGGTTTTTTTCGCGTACGAGCCTTTGTCTCCCGTGAAATCGATTTCTAAACCGTATTCGAACTCGATTCTCTGGAAAACGAAGGCAGGATTTGTTTCGTGTACGATTTTTATTTTTCTGCTTTGCGGAGGACCGTCTCTGTTTTCGTTATCGTATTTATTCTTCGTTGCCTGTCGTAAAATCGCTTTGTACGCTTGCATAAAGCCGCGTTTTCACGAGCCACTCGACGACACGACGATTCGCGAATCCGTTCCGCGTACTGTTGATCTCTTGATTGCCTTATCGGCGTCGTTCGCGAACGGGACGCGGCAAGAAATTGCCGTTTTTACGACGTTTCCAGAACACCGACAGTCGGCTGCCTTTGTTCCTTGGCGAACGTCATTATTGTTGCTATTGTCGCGGCTATTGTGCCTCCAGCCGTCGCTTAGAACGCCATTATCCTCCAATGTCGTGGATTGATTTATCCTGTCGTCGTGGATGTAAAAGCTGCTTCATTGTTTTCCTACGACGCGGATTTTCTCAATTACCTATTTTTTACCGCCCCCCGTTATTTCACGGTACAGATAACGTTCTACGTTGTTACGTCGCGTCGACGAATTTCGAATGCTTTTTGTCCCCGCATCGAATGATTTGCACGGTTTTGCGAACGTTCGCAAAATTTCCCTCGGTGCCATTAAGTTCCTTTACAGATCGTCCTGGTATCTTACGCCGCTTCTCATCATTTCTTATCGCGGACGTCCGCGTTCGCGATAACACGAAAATAATCCCCACGGTTCGCGATATTTTAACGACGATGCATCGCTTTTTGCGCGACCACATTCATCTTCCCCGAATTTCGACCGCGAAACTAGAGCCTCGTTCACAGTATTCTATCTCCTATAATCTTTTGCTAGAACTTGAATCAATTTGAAACTGTCCAGATTCTAAGATAAATTGAGAAATATATGAAGATGCAAAAATGAATTTTTAACATTCATACCTCGTTAATGCAGCTAGAAAATGTGGAACTGAAATGTGAACAAGTACATGTAGAAAATGTGGAATTTGAATATGAACGAGAATATGTAAGAAACATTGGAGTTACGAACGTGTACGAAGCCTAAAAGCTCGAGCGTTCGAAAGTGGAAGCACTCGAGAAAACTGTTCTTCGCGATACATAAATGCTGGTTTACAATGGCCGTGTCGTTTTAAATATCCCGTTGAGTAGAGCCATCAGTCATATTTTCCGGGCTCATCCTCGAGGCACCGTTTCCGACGCTTCAACCGAATAATCTCTCGCCCAGAGTTTCGTAGTCGCGAGGCGCGATATCGCCTTAAGCTTACCTTAATTGCGCGTTTCTAATTACACGTACGACTGTGCCGGATACGTTAGAGCGTCACGGATAATCTGCATTTAGATGCGTTTACGGGTAACTTCGTTCGCGCTGTTTCAACTTGGCTAAATCGCTCACGAATAATGTTGAAAATGATTGTGAAAATAGTTGCAAATAATCGCAACTTTCGAACGTTGTCCCACGTTAATTTATTTCGAATCGATACGATCGGTAATGAGAGAAAAATGGCCGTCAGATAATTAACGGGGAAACGATAAATCAACCGATGACAATTTGATCCGACGACTGGTAACGAGACAAGATTAACGACGTACGGAACAGCGATAGCAAAGTCAACAGAGCAATTCCACCGACAGTTCTCATCGAGGATTCCGAGTTGCTCTCTGGAACCGAGCAACCAACCGCATCCTGTGCGTCTTCTCTAAGGGCAAACTTTCATCGAGTATCCGCTCTTTTCATCCCCCGGCCTCTTATAACTGGCTGTTTCGCTTGTGTCGAGAGAGTGGTACACCTCCCCGTACCACCCGAACGAACAACCGGGACTCGGCGTCGTTCCCCTTGTTTCCCTTCTGATACAGTCTAGCCCGTCTCGTTCGCAGCGACAATAAACGTCGTTTAATCAGGTTAAGAGGAAGCCCTGGAGGCTTGCCAACCATACAACGGGTGTATCGAAACGGCGTGTGTGCGTCGATGTGCGCGAAACTTCCAAACTTCTTCCCTCGTGGATATCCGTTCCTCGATTCTGTACTTTCGAGGGAACGGTTTAAGGACGACTTTGAAAAATGCCGTTTCTTGCGCGCCTCGATCAGGGGAGCTTGTGTCTCTCCCGACGAGAGCTGGATCAGGCTCGAGGGGCAAAAACGTTTGATGGAAGGTGTTTCGGATGAACGATTGCTCTTGCAATCCTACGGGAAACTTTCTGTTGGGAAAGAATCGAGACTGTGGATGTTCACGACATGTCGAAGTCTACAAAATATCGGAGTAGACTGTGGGTATAGTACTCATGGATTTCATAGATCAAATTTGCAGATAAATGCATCTCCACGTATTGTGGTAATCCTGCACTTGAACTCGGATCATTTGTCAGCTGTCGGTTATTGATCAATATTACCAATGTTAATTGATACACGTTTATGAATCACGCTATAGAACCTCGTGGCGAACGCGTGCGCGGTCGAGAGCAATCTCGGCAAGATATTAACGGGTCTCGAGGCCAGCTAAAGAGAGAGTAGAGGGCTGGAAATCCTCGAAGAGGCACGATCGCTGATAAGCCTTCTATCCGCTTGTCCGGAGGTTACTCCAGCCTCTTCTGTCACGGCTTCTTGCCCCTTCACAATCGATATCGCGACTGCAATCGACCAGCAACGATGTAACGCTCGAGATGCTTGCTATTGGCAGACAACCACCTGCATCTTCGACGTGTGCCATTTCTTGCGACGACTGTTCACGCCTGCATTTATATTTTCTTTCGTGTCGATTCTTCAATTGGCCCTTTACAAATTTTCAAATTCGTTCGTTCCTAAATTCCTCAATTTCCATATCTCAATATCTTTGAATATCCCTAAGCTCTGAAATTCCTCGAAATTCTCAGCTTTCGAAATTTTCCAATTCCCAAATTAAGTGCTTCAATCACACTTGGAAGTCTCTAGATTCAAACCAAGGAGGACTCACGTCGATGCACTTGAGCAAAGCTTCGTCCTCGTTTTTTATCGAGGGTGGAAGCGTGACGGGGCAGATCTCAGGTTCCGAAGCAGGTTCGATTCAGTCGCCACTGATTAGCTCCTTTTTCTCGAACGACCGTAATATCTCTAGAAAGAGCCTCTTCCTCCGACTGTCTATTACCTAGAGCTGTTCAGCCTCGGTATAGAGAGAATGAACGTAACGCGAGGGTAGCGACTTCCGTCCCCGAGGACTACCCGGAAGATTCCATCAATTTTTACTGCGAATATCGAATCGTGTGCTGCAATTGTAAACTGGAGCAGTTTTAATCAATCCATATTCCAAGAAGTAATTATCTAAGAACGATCAGTTTCATTTCTGATAAATTGATTTTTATATTTGGTAATCGTCGGAAAATGAGGGCTTTTTTCAACCAGGAATATTAACAATTATGTGGTCGGTGATAAAAAAGGAAATTATTTAGAATGTTACATTCGTGATACATCGGTCTGCAAAATAAATTAGCGGAGATCTCGAGTGCATCAATATTCTGGTTATGTTTGTCGCCGTGATTATGACAAAGTAGAATTAATCTGTCGGCGAGTGAAACGTGATAAGAGATATTCGCTCATGGTGCAGGTTGGATTGAACGTATTCTCGGCGTCACGCAAGAAAGTAGCAGGCTCGCAAAGAACGCGTTATGGAAGCATGGAAACGATCTTAACGCACCACGAGGCACGCGAAGAAAATGAAGGTGGAAAAGAGCCGGTTCGATCCTCCGGGGCAAATTCCACGCGGGTATTGCAACGTTCAAATCCGTTTGCCTCGCCGTGAATTCCACGAGCACAGGGGGAGAAAATAACACGAGGAGACCGAGAAGGGAACAGTATCCTCCGTCGCGAAAGGGATTTCTGAGGATAAAGAAGGACCTGGAGCGCGAATCAAGACGCTGGCGAACGATACGGAAAAGCGCTACGTCGTTTCCCATTTTCTCGAGAAAATCTCGGTTTCTCTTTCGTACCATCCATTCGGATCTTGCCCGACAGAGATATTTTAATTTCACCGGGAGAAATTACTTTCGACGCTTTCGGTCTCGTTATCCCGGAATAACCGGCAACGATTTATTTCCTGTCGATCGACGGCTCGATCTTAATTAATTATTTCCTTCATCTTGCGCGTTACAGGGTTGTCAGCTGTCGGCAACGAAAATGAGAACGTTCGTTAAGAACCGAACTAATTACTCCTTACGCGTCGTTTGCATTTTTACTGCAATTCTTATACACAGGTTCATGCTTTGCGGAACTGGTTGACGTTAATTTAATTGTTTTTGTCGTCTTATTCTTCGTTTTCTTTCTACGCTGTCTGAGCGTAGTCAATTTCAAGATGTGGAAAGTCCGACACGATTTGATGATACAAAAATGGCAGGTTCTTGGTCGAAACGAGCGCACGGCGTTAAACGCTACGGAGTGAACAGCAAATAGAGCAAAACCGTATTCTCAAGGGTAGATACACTTGCAGTCTTTCTTGCAGCAGCACGGCGAAACGTACGCGATTTTCAAGAAATCATCTCACGTTCTCTTCTCTTAACCTGACACGAAACGTTCAGTAAAAAAAGAAGAGCCGAACAGAATAATTCTACATCTGACACTCGTATCTCGACGATCTCGAGGATATACTCGTACTTTTGGAACGTGCCCTTGTTTCCAGCACAGCATCACGATAGAAATGGATCGTTCGTGAGTGAATTCAACGATTAACAGAGCGAAAACTAAGCTCATCCCGCGAGATTGTCGCTGGAGAATACGGGAAAGGAACAAGACTGTTTAGAGACAAAGCCGAGTCACAGCCGGCGACAACGAGATGGTACAATGGGGAAAACAAAGTTGGTCTTGCGTGCGTGAGATGACTGCGTGACCCACAACCGCCATCGCTGTTCTCACGATTCCTTTTGACAAGTTTACCAGAGAATTGAAAGATGAGACAGCTGCGGAAACCACTTCATTATCTATTTACGGTTAATCAGTTATTTAATACGTGGGATATTCAGCACGTTGAGATACGGAACGTAAATAATTCGTAACGTCACTATGCGCAGAAAAATCGATGCGGAGGAAATTCGACGCATAGTGAATTCAGCACATAGGGAATTCGACACGTAGGAAATTCGACGCATAGAGAATTCGATACATAGGAAATTCTACGTGTAGGAAATTGATACGTAGAGAATTCGACACATGGTATACAACGCATCGTTAATTCGCATAGATTAGCAGATTGCGTGAGTATACAACAGGCGGCAATACACCTCGCGGAAATGTGCAGTTGTATGTTCGCGGCATAAACCTTGACAAATATTTCGAAAAGCACGAGTATGTCAGAGTAAGCATTTGGCGTAATGTATGCCGTCGAGGTTCGTTTGAATCCTCGAGGAGAATTATTCAAGTTGCAGTACCTGAACGAACGAGTCCACGGTAAGTTATCGCGAAACTTGCTACATACTAGGAAGAAATATAGTTCGCGAGTGTAATACGTGCTTGAATTATTGACTGCCGGCTGGACGGCTTTCGTGGAAAACTTTCGGTATAAACAGTGGTTGGTGGAGAATTTTTGGAACTTTCCACTGTGGCCAGTCTCCGTTACGAGTACTGTATTTCAATGTTTCAACAAGTGACTTTGTCGATTGAAATGGAAATGATTCGCGAAATATTCCGCAGCTCTGTTTTACTCGGCACGGCTATAACACCAGTGAACGAATGTGCATAATAGTTACTTTGATTAAATCTAAACACGGTCATATCAAAATTTCTCATTTCCCCAATAATTCTGCATAATTGAATGCTCGTCTGTTCACAGTCAGAGTAATTCTCTAATGAAATATTTCAGTAATAAAATATCCAACTGGACAGACCACAACTGATTAATTATCCGTGTCTACAATATGGATTATACGAACCAGTTTCCCGAAAGCCGATTTCTTCCCATTAAATTATTCAATCGCTTCTCCTGTTCGGCTTAAAGTGTTCATAATTAAAATTTCGCTTCCCGCTAAATATTCTATCGGCGTATCAATGGTATTACAGCATAAAATTCTCAAGTAGAACGAAGTTTGCTTTCCCCCGTGAATCTCGGTCAAGGATTATGTTCCTACGTCGACAAGTCCATCCCTTTTGTTCTCTTGTTTTAACATAAATTAGCAAGTTTCCGCGCAGTCGAGTCTGTTTATACCGATCGTTTCGTCTGTATGCATCCGAATAAGGATAATCGGGTTGCTCGCGACGGAGCTCGGACAGTCGGCCGCGTAAAACGGAGACCGTTGCTTTAACGAGAAAAGTTTGCCTCGTCAGCTTCTGGTTCCCTTATATTCCGTCGTTGAAGATTCAGATTAAATCTGGAGTGCTTTGGCCACGTGCTGGTCCCCCGGGACCCTGTCGAATCCTATTTTCCTCCGGCGACAACTTAATAAACAATTTGCGGCTCAACTCCGAGATTCTCGGCTGGAAAGCTTGGCCGAACGCTTATTATCCCCGTATAATTATTTATCGGCGCGAAGGGAGGACAGCTTAACGGTTGAAACTAATGCAAGGATCTAAATATTGTTCCGATAGAAGCCTCCTCGGCTTAAGAACCCTTCTTTCGCGCCACTTCGCCAACTTTATTGAGACAAAATCGAACTATAACCTCTCGAGAGGGTTTCGCGAGTGCGATCCAATGGAGTTATGTACTTTCCGGAGACCGGGTTTGTCTCGCGCGATCGAGTACTTTGCTGGGTAATCTTTTTATTGCAATATTAACTCTTTGGCTTATAGCAAGTCAGACTCGTGACGCGTGTTCCAGAATGTGACACATCTAAATTTGCGTAAAGATAATAACCCAACAATGCAGGTCCACCAATTTAGTTGAAACTTTGTGTACATTCTGTTGCCCTGTTTGTATGCATTATCAATCAGGTACTCGATACAGAACCTGGAGTAAACAGGAGAAAATCTGTAAGCAAAACTTCGATTAAATCGAAGTCGTAGATTTCGTAAGACTGCAAAAGAACGCCTCACGCATGAAAATGAAGCAAACGATAGATCACGAGGTACAAAAAGCATGCAGAAGAAATTTAACCGGTGTTCGGTGGAAAAGTACAGAAACATCGCGTCATTCCGCAACCATAAATCGAGCGCAAGTGGAGCACAATTCTCCGTTGGTTGCAAACACTCTCCACAAATTCCCGGTCGGTATAGCGTGACAGGGGCCGACACGCATAATGTATCACCGAAACATACGAGCCATCTTGACCGACCGTCACCGGCAAAGGAACGTGAATTAGTCGGGATGCCATTTTACCTCGTTCACGAGTGCCAACTACCAGCCTCGAGGGCCAGGGGTTCGTCTCTCGTCTGTCGTTGACGTTTCCACCGAGCTGAACACAGTGCGGGTCAAATGTTATAATTATGCTGGCTGAGAAGGTGAGGCGTTTTCAACGGTTTAGGATCGGGACGGACAAAGGCACGTTCCATTAGCTCGCCGCGACGATTGCAAGGAACAGCTAAGTGATCCGGGTCTTGACGTTTTATGGAAACTGAAGGAGCTCCAGAGAACTCGTGAACGACCAAATCGATCGGGAATTATTGTTGTACGCTCGCCGATGAATCTCGAGAGCTTCCAAGGACCTGGAATAATTGTATTCGATTTTGCATAATATCATTTTGGTAATTGTACTCGTATGACGTGCAACCTTCGCGCGAAAGTGGAATAGCAAGATTTATTTTTAATTTCTATAGATTTATGACCTTTAATGAGTCTGTTTGGGACCTTGGAGATAGTCCAGACATTCGCGGTTCATCCGTTTATTTAGAAATCGAATTAGGAGGGTAAGACGCAACCCCATTGTCCAGGGAATGCCGGCAACCCCTCGTCGCCGCGATAAAGCCTATCGATGCACCGTGTATCGGTGATTGGTTCGGCAACGATACAATGTCGCTTCGATTATCGATAATCCGAGCGATAAGAAGTAGAATGGATAATTCGTAGAAGCTGGATAATCCGGAAATCCCCGACAAGGCAACGCCATGCTTTATTACCGTTATAAGTGGTCGGCCCTCTTAAAGTTTCAAGTTTAATTCGGAAGCTGGTATAATCCGTTCGCGGATAATTGAGTAGTTTGCCGTGACTTCGAAACGCTATGGCCCCGTGTAATAGAATCGCGAACGAAAAGGCAAATTGGGGCTGGTTATTGGTCCATGAAGTTGCTCGCTTCATCCTGCCGAGAGAACCTATAGAGAAAATGAAATTCCCAATGGTTATTGGGCTCTTTCGATATTCGTGTTATAAAAACGAATAGTAAAATTTATTCCGGCTATCTTTTCTACGACTCGTACCGAATCGGTCTTCGGTGATAGTTATTAGTGATTTAGCATTAGTTATGGAAAATATTATTGAGTTCGGGGTAATTATTCGAATTACTGATCGGATTGTAGCGTGAAATATTATTCGTTTTATATTAATTAAAAAATCGATGTGTTATATAGCAGAAGAGGAAATTTGCATTCACGTTTTGCAGTGGAAAATTCGAGGAATATTCGATGCGAGGGGGTGTTTATCGGTTATCGTAATCTTCTTTTTCCGTGGAAAATATTCAACGAACCGAGGCTCCTGTTTTGTCGGTTATCGATAATAACCGAAAGCGTCCACTCTTTCGCGAAAGAGCCAACGAAGAAACATCAAAATTTCTATTGGCCATTGTTGGCCCGGGGTTGGTCCGCCCGCTTTTCACGAAAAATCCGGGGCAACTCTTATGCAAAGGCACAAGGGCGATATTACGCGAACGCACAATAGAAAGCACGTAAACTGTTTGCGCAAATATTCCGAAACTCGGGGTATATTTTATGCCCTGTGCACCGTTTGATATTCATAATTCCATTCAGCTTCGAAACGCCGAGAATAAGCTGAAGAAATTTCTTTTCTACAGCTGCCGGCTCTTTTCTCTTCCTGTCTGTCTCTTGTTAACTGTTGTTCGCATCGTTCTCCGTGAAAAGTGTGGAATCGCTCGGATTGGTATTGCAGAAAAATTTCGCGATAAAAGGAAACGCTTTGAACAATGAATCCGACGGGCAGCTGAATAGCGCGAAACATTTTTAATTGAGAAAGAAAGCGGTAAAACGCTCTGGAATATCGGGTTATTATAACGCCAAGGGAAAATGGGACGAAATAAAAAGTACCTCTATTATTAGATTAAGCACAAAATTTGCTGGACACAAGGTAAACATTTTTTATTCCTGTTGAGTAATCGTTTACTTCTAATCGATCTCCAATATTAGTTACATATTTCTTCCCAAGCATAAATTGGCAAATGAAACTATGATTATTTGTTGTACAGAAAGAGTATTCTGAACGTAACAAATTTTGTAGAATATTGGAATCTGATTAGGAGACGTTTCAGACTCGATCATTAAACGCACGAATGTCAAATCGAGTGCAGAGAGCAAAAATAACCGTGTGACGTTTCCCGTCCGATGTCTGAGCGAATAAAAAAAGCGCGGGTCAATTAATCACGTCCACAGTCCCAGATCTGTCTCAACGGTACGAGTTACTTTATTGCTACGTAAACTGCGTTTTCATCACGGGCCAGAGCTTAATGCACAATCGATACGATCGCCGAGAATTTCAGCGGAGGAAAAAGTAGCTGGAGGAAAGTTGTAAAATTTCTGACGTTGCTTTCGCTCGGTTGCCTTGATCAACTTGCTACTTCCCGGTCAACACGCTTCTTAAATTTAATACCGCTTTAACGAGTTTCTTTGGGCACAATTTTAAATTTTAAATTATTATTTGAAGTTAAGGTGTTTGTTAGATTCTTCGGGTCATTTTTTATTTATTAAATAGAGCGATAGTTATATTCAAGAGTTGCAAGTCTATTAGGATAAATTAATAAAATGTAACGAGTTACATTCAAAACGCGGAATAATTCAAAAGAGTCGAAGTAGGATACACAGTAACGCGGTTAAAATTCGAATCATAACGCGTCAAAATTGAACGCGTGCAAATGTAACGAGTAGTCAGATAACAGTGATATGAATTCGGAATGATGTGAACGAAAGTGAAGTTCTGCTTCGAACGTATAAATTAATATAGTGTTCGGAAAAGCGAGCGCATACAAGTGATGCAAATGTCGGTTTTGCGGTAATCGAGTGCACCGCAGTCTGAGTAGATGCACCTCGCCGAAGTTTCCCATTTCGATCTTGCCTCCGACGATTACTTTGATCATCTAATTAGGCGCAATGTCTGTAGGCAATTCTACCGTTCCAGCTGCTACCCCTCTCTGAAATCTCGTTTCAGTTTGCAGATACAGAAGAGCAATATCGATACGAGATGATTTTCAGATCGCAATACCTTTGTGTTCCGATATGTCGCTTACTGTTTATCCGAATTAACCCCTTAAACGTTCAGATTTTTAAATTGCAACTTTTTGCGATCGCGGTTCTTATAACCATAATTCTCTTTACAGCTTACTTCATTTATTTTACGAAAGAAACGTTCGGAAGTTGAATTTTTTGTTGCCGGAGCAGTTGAAAGTTGGTAACGAACGCTTTCGTAGGTTTGCTTACTTTACCTGAAAGCCGGCATTGTCAGGAAATGGCGTTTTAAGAAAACAATTACCAATAATCCCGTCCGGAGCAGCAATTATCGAACAAGACTCCGCCATTCGCTGTCGCAGCGGAGAGTGCAATTTTCGCGATTTAATTCGTCGCTTTATAACGATGTTCGGATAAATGCGTTTCTCTAGGGAGCAAGCGAACTCGAATCACTTTATGCCCGTTCGAAAGAAAGCTTTCCGTTGTCATCGAAGAAAACTTGGCAGTTGCTATTCAACGGAAACTCCGCTCCGTTTTTAACCTTTAATTACGGAACTGGTCAATCTCTCCTCGGGAGTCTCGACGGGAGCACGTTCGCCGTCGAGAAAAAAGGGGCAAGTTTACAAAAGAATTGGAAATCGAATCGACGAGACTATTGTTACGCTTTTGCTCCTTCTTGGAACCCTAAACACCTTGTTAAAATCAATAGGTTACACCCCTCTTTGATTCTCGGTGCTGCCATGCTTACAACCTCTTCTCTAAATTATGGATTCGACGAAAGTTTTCAATGTCCTGCTTGTACGATGCGTATAAGAACTAAGTCCGTACTTTGACCCAGGTCAAAGTGGTCCTAATAAAATTATCAGCAAGCCTACCTCTTAGGTTCTAAGTATAATTGAACAGAAGGGCCAACTAGAGATGCAAATTAATTTCGAATTGTTCGAAGCATCGACGTACATTCGGAGGGATTTTTATTCCGGTTCGTGTTAATTTTTGCAAGCCTCTTGGCGCGTGTACGTGCCTCTTGCATCGTCGGAATAAGAGAACGACAGTTTTGAAGCATCCCGCGGGGGAAATCCAGTTATCGCGAGTGGACCGGGACTCGACGCCATTCATTCGAGCCTCGCGGCGACTGGACGATAATTGCTTTAGGAATCGCCGTCTCCGGCGTCGCTGCGTATCCCGGAAATCCTGGACCCATCAAATTGGATTTCGTATCCCTGCTACGACTTCGCTCCGTGTCACCGATCGACCTACTCCACCCCTTCTTCTTTCGCTTCACTTTTTCGATAGCTTCCCTTTAAGGTTCGATACTTAAGTCTGATCTTACAGAACTCCGTATTCGTTGATTGATCGTTGATATTCTTTTTTTGACGCTAGAACACGTAGAATCTGTTAAATATTTCACCAGTATTTTACTCGCAAGAAATATAAAATAACGAGAGTTGTATCCCATGACTCGTATTTAAATCTTATTTAGTTCTTTGTTACACAGATTTATTTTATCGATAAATTTCTCTCCATTGTTTACAACGATACGGAATGATATTTCATTCGAAAGTTGTACGTACGGTACAAAAGACGATAAATGTATATTAGTACGAATGCATTTTTCAAACAGTCAAAAGGTTACAAAGAATACTTCATAACGAGAATTGGTTTTAATCTATTATTCTTCGCACAAAAGCGTTAAGTTTATTGAACCTCGACTACGCTGTATAAAGAACCATTTTATGCACAATTTCGCGTGCACTTTCACCACTGTTTCCCGGTAACAGCCACTTAATTAACAAGTCAATCAACGCTCGGTTACACCTCATTCGAACGGCGATCCCCGGTCACCGTGATAAATTTAACTATGCGGAACGTTTCATTTAACTTGATCGTTCTAAACACCTGCTGATCACGAATCGAGTGCACAATCGTCAATCGTAAGGTAATTAAATTAACCTCTGTACCACAGAACTGTTAAACAATTATCGAATGCCTTCTCAAAATAATATACGATTCATCTTGGATACCCACATAATGGACACGAATATTAACTATCGTTAATATTTTAATGCAGTTTATACCTGTACTCGGTTACTGCAATTATCGGAAAAATTATGTTGAAAGCACCCGTATCGAAAGCACTTGTGTTACCGAGAATCTTACACAATAATAATATATAATGCAAATTAATCTACACCGCTCTCGATATGAATGCATGCGAGTCACAAGGGTGCTCAATGAAAATTACGTAGAAGATAATTGCTAATTTACGAGGGTTAATTGCCAGTAAAGTTTCGCTCCGTGAAAATTCTGCTCCCTTAGGAGCAATAAGTTGTAGTTAAGTGTGCATCGTAGTCTATTAATTACCGCTAACATTTTGCATTTACTTTTAAACAATGTTCACCGACACTTCCGCGACTGTAACGGTCTCTTCGCGTTAACTTTAAGCGAAGTTATCTCTTTGCCGGGATGTATTGACGTATCGAGTTTTCGTAGGATCGCAAAGCGGGCAACGAAAGGAGATCCGGTCGATCTTCAATTAAACGGAATCGGTCGATCGTCTTCCGGTAAAGTAGCGGGGCCAACGGGAAAGAGAGACTTTTATCACGGTTACCGACACGTTCGTTCTTTTTCAAGCTCTCGGAAAATACCCTTTGCCGCTTCTTAAACATCGATACCGTGTCCCATAGGTCGAGAGAGATATTGGAATCGCGGAACGACAGAGTAATACCGTTGATTCTTATTCAACATTTACCTTCGACGACGCGGCAGACGAGATGGCAGCCGCTTTTCACGGAAATACGAGACAGACGGGAAATAATAAACGTTCTGCAGGCGATACGCTCTCTTCTCGTGAATACATAAAGTGTTCGATGACAATGATCGACGTTCGTTCATTTTTATTCACCTTTCGATCTTGTATACCTTCCCATCAAATTCTACGTAATGCCTCTATTACGTGTCATTCTTTTCTATCGTCATTTAATTGCACATCGCAGTTTCGATACGAACACTTGTTCATTTTTACCGTGATATTAAATTGCTGCACAATAGAGAGTGTGACGCTTAGACAGTAACACAGATCATCGAAGAAACTGTAGCTGTTCGTTACAAGCCATTGACAAACATCCGCGCTTTTAAATTACGTTAATTACCTTTGCACGGTGCAAACAACCACGAGCTAATGCGGAACATCGTCGAAACTGCGAATTAATCTTTGCGGGACGTTTCGAACGAATTAAGCAAAATTAATCGCGTCGATGACATTACTCTCGTGGCGAAGTTAACGCGGGGAATCGAGAGGAAAAGTATAAACCGTTTCGCTGGTTCGCAAGAAACGCAGCGAAGAAAGAGAATGAAGATTTCCGAGGTGGGGTGAGTTTCGTGTAAGTAATCCACGGGATACCCTCGATTAAATGGTCGTTCCCTCGTTACAACCCCTTCCACTTAGCCAGGCTTTGCACTTACACGCCGCTGCTGAATAATGCAGCTAGACGCCGGTATCCAGGAACAACCGGCGCGGTAATTACCGTCGTTCCATTGAAAAGAACTTGGCTTGATCATAATTTCGCCATTAGCCACTGGCCGAGGGGTTGGGGCGACCAGGGATGGCTCGAGTCGGGACGTTACCGACGTAAAAACGGCACGGAGGAAATGGACAGTACCGAGAAGAAAAAGAACGCGAAAAAGGAGACTGGAAAGTTGGCGAAAAAGGAGAAAATGTTTCGTGAATAAAGACGGGAACGATACAAGAAGTAAACCCGCGATTGGTTGCTACATAGTCTTTTGTATAACAAAGAGCCCCTACTTTTGATTTTAGAGAACTCTAGGGAAAACTTGAGAAACTAGAAACAGCCTGGGGCTCTAAGATACTGCGATTCATTGCTATCGAACTTGTCAGGTTCGAGAACTTATAGTTCTATTAACTGTTCCTAGATGTTGGTGTACCTGCAGCATAAAGTTCTTAGATTCCAACACCTGCGACTACTAGACTTAGGTTCTTAGACGAGTTCTTAGATTCTACGACTCGTAGGGGGATTACTAAACGTTGGATTTAGAGTACCAAGGTTCTACGTATTCCTAAGATGCGCTAAAATATAAATTTCAAGATGGTACATGCATCGAAGTAAAATTTGAAATGTAAAATGTAAGACAGAAGCAGCGTCGCGATAGAGGGTAAAAAATTGAAATACACTTTATAAATTATAATGAAAGCAAAGAAACGTGCAGCAGAGATAGAATTAAAAAAGAGTAGGGAAAAAGTAGAACGATGGTTGGATGTTTGAAAAGGAGAAACGGTAGAAGTAATTCGCACAGGCACCGCCTGCAGATATTGCATTTTTATAAGGCGCACCTCCAGCTTCTATCTCGTTTCTCGTTCTCTCCGTTCGTTTCTTTCATCCCGTTCGCTTCCTCTTTGCGTGGCTCGCTTTTGTTCCGGCACAACCCGCAAAGACGCCGGTTAAACTTGTCCGTGTACCGGCTAACGACCGCGCGATTCCACTCGCTGTTTAGAATAATTCACTCGGCGTTATCCGCGTCTTTCAATTTGCGAACGAGTTGACGCGTCCTTTCCGAGATCCCTAACGACTTTACCGACCGAGAGACACTAATTTCTCTCGTTACGAATTCTTTGGCGATCGATTACGCGAACAAGGTTTCTTCCCGTCTTTTCGCAATATGGAAACGAAGGGAAACCAGGACGTTATTTTCAACTTGACTGAACACTTTCATTACAACAGCGGCCTTTATTTCTCTTCTCGCGAGGAATATTGCCGATAGGATTTGTTGAAAAACCACCGTCAATTTTTCGAGACAGTTCCACCCTCTGTCGTATAAGAATGTACAGCTCGAAATTCACCATATAAATCCCCCCATGTTTTCCTTCCTTTCGACCAATTTCCTTGCCAAAGTGGCTCGTTTGCGCGGAGAAAAATGATGGTCTTGATTCCTGCTACATTATGTTTTCCTGAAGCTTCGCGTTTTTTCGAGAACGCTGATTCTTCGGGATCCTGCCCCAATTTCCAGATACTGCTCTTTTTCTTTTCACTGTCTTGCGTCTCGTTACGGGCATAAATTACGTAACCGCGGACATATTTTTCGAACAGGAAAGTATTATTAATGCCTCGTTCTTCGTATTACTAACGTGTTATCTTTGATCTCTTATTTTAAGAGAGACAGTTAAGCGCTTTATTTCAATACTTTATTTAATGCTTAATAAAACACTTTGATTGGCGAAGTTATCGAACGATATATTTCATCCCTCATCGTTCAGCGTCGAACGGGATCGCGTTAAATCATCCTTGAAAGATCGTTCGAATTCGTCTTGTAGGACGTCTTTCCCCTCGAAAAAGGGGGTAATATCCCCTCGATACATTAAATCTGCTTCGTTCCGCGTTCGAGTCGAAAAATCCGATTAGTCTCCTTAGCAATCTTCTTAAGAACTTTGGATTCTCTTCGAAACGTTTTCTCGTTCCGGTCCCCTGGGAGTCAGAGGATGGACGATCGATTTCACGGGATATAAGTTGTTCGTAACCAATCGCTGCGGGTTTCAATCCCTTTCATCCCTGCGATTTGTTTCGCGAACTACTCGCGGTCGAGAGCTTTGCGACACGCGATCAACGTGCTTGGAAATGTCTTCGACTTGTCTGGCAGTGTTCCCATTAGCCGGAACTTTCGTTAAGTCGAAACTTCGCCACCGTCACGGCTACACGCTCGCCAATTCGAGAGCTCGCAATTGTTTACGTACATATTGCCCGATAAACTTCTCTCCGGAAAGAAACGCCTCGGAAACGTTACATTCGGAGCACGAATTTGTATTTCGAACGGGAGTTTGTTTAAACATGGAGGGTAATCTGTGGGAAATTTTAGACTTCTGCATTTAACAAGTTGGAATTGAGAAATTTCTTCGATGATATTTCGAGGATTCGAACAAAAGAGTTATTTTGAGAGACAATTAACCGCGAGAAGTATGATCATTCGCAGGAAAGCAAGAAGGCTGGCGTTGAATCAGCAACAGGTTTAGAACTCGATAATTATTTCCCTCGGCAGGGTTTCCAGAGATAATCGAATGGGTTTTCAGAGAATTCGCATTGTGTTCGGCTCGCATTTCGCTGAACGTATCGTGTGCTCGGAGACGGGTCATTCGACTGCACTTCTCTCGCTATAATTGCCTATGAAGTTGCACGAAGCTGCCGCCAGTCGACTAATTATCCAAGGGAATCGTGTTTCGTCGTGTTTCGTGTCGTCGAGTAACTGAAACGCGTATCTAAATTCATCGGGAAGCTCGATAATTGCTGATTAATTTGACCGGCTCGCATACTTCCTAGTCGGGAACTCCCTGTTCGAGATATCAGCCACCGTTTTAATTCGATTCCGTCCCTCGCCGACCATGCTGCGCCGTTCGTTGTTGTCGAAAGGCTGCCGACTTGGCGTTAATCGAGTTTCTTTCGGCTTGAATCATTCGGTTTACCGTGTTCACCGAGTTGTTCGCCGAGTTACCTAAAGCAATTACGCGTCCTCGATGTTTTGTCGACGTCGAACAGACTCCTCGATATTTCGCGTTGCTGTAAAAACTATAAATACGATGATAATTGGTCGAATCTTATTCGGTCATGATTGAGGCGAAGCATTTGTAGGATTGCATTGTTTAGAAAACGTTGATTGAATGTTGCCTAGATCGACATACTATCGTTAATCCTTCAACACCCAAATCGAAATCCTTCAACACCCAAAAAGCTTGTTACTCGATCGTTAACGATGTCCACAAGAACGATCATCTATATCGCTTACCGAATTTGCAGCAAAGTTAAACAGGCCGGGATCATTTAACACGGAGACACGGTTCATCAGGAAGCTTCATAGCCCAGCCGATGTTCTCCAAAGAAGCAAGAAAGTCGGCAAAGAAAATCAACGTTCCCGTCAACTCCATCCCCGGCGTCGAATTATTAATCACCGCGGTGGATGAAAGGATCCTGTTAAACGATGCCCGGGATACGATTAATTGCCGCGCAATTATCGCGTGTCCGCTAATGAAGCCCAAAGAAGTCGAGGGTCCAGGGTGATACGCGTTTGCCCCGGGTCCTTCGAACGCTCGCGAGCAATCCCCGATGGAGAACTTAATCAAAACACGAGCGGCTAATTACGTCTGCTCTCCTTACGAGAGACTCGGAGGTCGCCTCGAGTGTGGCTGATGTCGGGAAACGTGGAAACACCGTGGCGGAGAGGGCCCGTTGGCTGGAAGGAGACGGAAAGCGGGTAAAAGAAGGGAAACGAGGGCACCCGGGCTAACCGGGAACGAGAAAGACCAGGAGTAGACGTAATTGGAGCCGTGGACGCGGAAGAAGGTTCGTTTTCGCCTCGTACCGCGCACCAAGGCGAAACAGAAACGACCGCTGCTCGAAATTAACCCTTTCTCTGCGCTCGACGTATATGTACGTCGCGGAGAACCGCTACGCCAGTTACCGGGTTAACGTATACAGGGTACTTTCAAACACTGGAACATTATCTTTGAAGCGTCTACCTCGTCATTAAATCCTACTTTCTAATGTTTGCGTTCGTGATCATCGAATTTGATGTCTGTCGGAATCAGTCGTCGTAACAACGAAAAAGTTTGTTACACTTTGTCAGAGATCTACCTGGTGTTGTCAGAATCTCAACTTCCAAGAGAAACGTACGCAAGCTTCACCCGCATTCGTCTCGCAGTTGGCGAACGTTACTTTGGTTAAATTTCATCCTTATTCGACATTCGTTTCACGTCCACTGCCATAACATTCGAAATTACGCTGGAAACTTTTACACCGGCCGGTTTTAAACTTCCGCCGGTGGCCATTAACTCGGCGAAGTTTACGGCCATGGAGAATGTTACGGAAACTCGAGGAAGAAACCGTGTAACGCGTCAACGCTTTATTTTCCTGTCCGTCGAGTCAATTATCCTGGAGGCAGCCTCTGCCTCTGCCGTGATTGGACGTGTTTGCGTCTTCAATTAAGCGACTCGCGAAGACGCGTCAACGTCGACGGAGCGACGCGCGAAACGAAACAAACAGTCTAACGAGCTTCTCTTGATTCTGTCTGTTCGTTGTCGCAACGGCTCCTCTACGGATTCCGTTTTCTCACCACGGATTCGACGACGAAGAAAAACGCGACGACGCGTTTCCTCCGTGCCCGACCAGCGTCGTTGCAAACTTTTAATTAACGTCTGGCGATCCTGCGTTTCCGTAGCTACCGCGTTAATTGAACCGAACGACGGAATCGAAGTTTCTTTGAACAATCTGATTCTGCCGATCGATTCGATCGACGTAACGCAAAAAACTAATAAATGTTTCTCGTCAACATTTTCTTCCGTGAACCGTACAAATGTTCACCGACGTTTACCGCACTCCGGCGGACTGTCCGATGGAAATTCTACAATATCGGAAAAATCGAGGACGGTGTGAAAATTCAATATTGTTCGTCCGAAATCTTCCGTTGGTATAACGTGTGCAAATTTTCAGATACCGCGTTGCGAATGAATTGTTTCGTACATCGCTTATACTACTTGGAACAGTGGAAATTTTGATACTTTCGTAACATTCCCGAATCACTCTCAGAAGTACGTTTACCACAGAATCACTTTCCTTCACTGCAACAGATTTGCGGATAACGAGGGTGAAAAGAGTAACGTTTGTTTCCCAACATCGAGAACGCAGTCACCTTATCAGGTCGTTCGTCCACGATATGCTGGTCGGTCATAGAATGCTTTTATACGGCGTCCTCCCTCGATGGTCGCGCGTCCATTTCCACGGGAACGACAGTTCTGTCCAAGTTCCCGGACGTGCAGGCTGATTTTTCTTCGGGATAAGTGCATGGCCTTATCGGGCCGAGGCCCGACAGCGACTCCGACGCTACTATCGCTCGTCTGACGGGATACGAATGATCCAGGGAGACCTGATATCGTTTCGCTGCTTTTCTTCTTCGTCGAAGATACCGGCTTATCCCCTCGAGTCCTCGATATTCTCCGTTTACTCCTCCGGGAATATTTTCGAACGTTTTTGCGGTGATACAGGATAACGTTTTACGAAACAATCGACTGTTTACCTATTCGTTGATATGTACTACTTAAAACGCCTTACACTCGTGCTTTCTTGTAAAGTAGTACAGGCAAATATGTCACGAAATGTTGTATCTGCCACTACCATAGAAAGCAGCATACTTTTCGCCATCGTTCTCTTTGTTCCGCCATCCGCGAGAAAAGGGGAAGAATTATAAGAAAAATATTCGTCGTTGGCAAACGAAGCGCACCTTTCGGTTCATCTCGATCGCTTTATCCGAGTGCACGCAGTTGAGCTTCTGAAAAGCTTCTCTCCCGTTGCAATTTCACGCGTCAACAGGCTCGTTCGACTCGCTGTCAACGTACGCACCTAAAAATACGAGCTCACCCCTCAGGGCTTTCCGGTTCCACGGGGTCGATATTCAGCGGGACCGGAATTTCCCTCGAAGATAAACTGTTCCACCCCTTTGGGAGTTCCTCGCGAAATTTCTCGATTTGTGCTCGAACTTGTGCCAATCACGATTCGTCCCCTCGTTGGATGTGGATTTCTCTGACACGCGAAATACGGGGCGTCTTTGCCTCCGTAAAACTTGCTCAAAATAATATCAGAATTCGTTCGGACTCGGTATTTCTTCTTATCGAATCTTTCCGTCGTCCAAGATATCGAGATTCGAAAAGAGAGGTTCGTTGAACTAAAATCGCTTTAAAAAACTGATGAATCGAAGGGACGAAAGAGGAGAAAGAATATCTGTAGCGCAAGAGATGTTATCGGGTGTTATCGAGTTTTCGAGGGTTCTTTCGGTGGCAAGCAAATTTCCATCGAGTTATCCACGCGGGATTTTGTTTTTTCCCCGGAATTCTTTCGCGGTTCTCGCGGGAAATCGCACGCAAAAAAAATCAGCAAGCGGGAATTCGAGCGTTGCCTGGGAAAAATGAAATTGCCCTCGTTCGAGATAGTTTGTCTGTGCCGCGTATAATTACTCACGGAATAAAACAAAACGGAACAAAAAGAAAAGGACGAAAAATAAAAAAAAAAGACAAAAATGGCTGGGGAAAAAGAGAAAAATATTTGCGCCCACTTTGGCACTCGTTGTTGCGCGAATTATTTATAAAAACGTTGGTCGGTTGGCGAACGGATCCGAGAATTTTCCGATTGACGCTTGTACCGGGAAAGCTGACGTTAAATAGACGGAGTAATTTGCGCGGGATAAAATTGCGTCAATCGATGCATTGTGCCGGCATCGTTCCGCTCGTTTACGGAAAATTTTCATTCAACTCAATGGCTGGGCAATCGAACGTTGTTAGGGAGGCTTTTTGATTCGTGTCGGCGTGTTAATTGCCTCGATAGAGTTCATTTTTTCCACCAATTAATGTTTCCGCGAGGTCTACTTGTGGCTTTAATCATTGCCTCCGCTGTTAATCTTCCATTAACTGTTTCGCTCGAACACGCTGCTCGATGCAATCGTGAAATGGCCGGGATTTGCTTCTCGTTAAAAACGTTGTGCAACGTCCAAAGTTTGATAAACCACCCGGGGATTACGTCAATGTAGGTACAGCTTAAACATAATAACCAAAGTGCTCACCCAGTTCATAAGATGTCAAATGCATCTCACTGTTTATTGTTGAAGCAAATTATGTATTCTAACTATAATCAAAAGTTACGACTCGGTGTTGTAAGCGTTATAGAAGCCGTGATAAATGTAACGTATCGAAATATTTTCTGGCGAAATTCGTCGGAGACGAGATTTAAACACCGTATCCCTTTATAAATTCGGTTCGATCGCGTTACAAATGTTGGCCATGATGCACGGCGCGTGTACCGAGGTAGATAAACACGAACAGGTTTCTGTTCAGAGGGTGTCAGGACTATCTGAGAGTCCACTCGGACGGAGTAGCTCGTAAATTTTGTCGAACACGTAGGGGTTGAAAAATCTCGAAAAGTCGTAACCTATGGTGGACCTGTGGGAGGTTTAGTCTCGATGGGTGGTCGAAGGTGACGGATCGAAGGGGTGGCTCGACTTGAAAGGAACAGGAGTTACGGGACACGTTTTGCTGACAGGTTTAAGCTCGCCTGATAGGTTAGCTGCTGAAATTCTTGGAAAATTCCTAGTCCATCGGATCTTCTAATATTAATCTCCGGTAAATTACGATGTGCATCTTACGCGATTAAAACTCACCGCGGAAAGATTTTCACAATCGAGATTTCACGCAATTTAGAATAAAATCAATTTCACGAATGTTCCGATTTGACGCGGTATTATTCGAAGGTGGAAGTTTGCGAAAATCTTGAAGGGAATCGCGAAAGACCCGGCTCAACGAGTAAGAGCCTCGAAGACTTTAGAAAGTTTTCAACGCGTTGAAAGTGCTGTAAATCTTCGTATCTTTGAACTTTTCAAGAATTAGTTTTAGCTTTTCAATTTTGCGAGGATCGCGAATTCAGACACGTTTAAAGCGAAACAATTTCAAGTTTCGAGCTTGTTCCCTAACGTTAAGATCTCGTAGAAACTCTGTTACACTATCAATTTAATTATCAACAAGTATTCGAATCGGTGCGATTATTGAAATCACTTGAAAATAATCATGTTAAGAATACCAATATCTTCCTGTTGGAAAAGTAAGTAAATTACAGATAACGTAACATTGAATTTTCATCGAGGAAAATTTTGACGACTCGACGTTTCCCGAAAGACTCTTTCAATTTGAAAGATTCCATCGTGCAACCCTTTCCCTCAATTTCTGTCAGTGTCTGATGCCACCCCGTAGAATACCCGTGGAAAAGCGTTGTTATCGGTTTTTCTGGCAGCGAACAGAATCGTACGTGCCTCGACAAACGTTTTCGCCCGATGCTGTATGGCCGAACCGTGTTACCCTTTGTCCGTCGTTTGTCTCGATTCTCTCGATTCGAACTGGCATGGCGTGTGCGCGCGTTCGATACACGTTTGCCAGTCGACCGATAGTCGAAGAAAGGCGACGGTCGAACACGTTGCTGCTGTTTTCCACGCCCTTATCTGCCTCGTTGTTCGCCTTCTCCGCGATAACTGCTCCCTTGCCGCTTGTCTTTTCGAACGAGCAACATTGCCATGGGAGTTGCGATCGCCGCTTCGATCTCCTGCCTTATCGACCTTAATTTTGCCTTATTTTCACCTGTCTGTGTTTCGAGACGATTGCGAACTTTATTTATCGGGGATTCTTACTAATGGCGTTAATATCGAAGAAAGTGAAAAACGAGGAACGATTCGTTGAGAATCAAATCCTTTTTTCCTCCCACCTGCAATCGACATTCTTTCCACGGGTAAAGATCAAACAATGTACTACATTTATTTCCTCCGAAACCGTAACAGATGATACAATTTCTCTTTTTAATTCGAAGGAGGTAGACTTTAACGTGGAGAAATGAAGGTTCCTACGAACGATTTCGAAACTGCGTGGAAAAAGGTAGCTCACGCAAAAGTCCCGGTAGCGTGTTCACGGTTCATACGTAACTGTAAATAACGCTTCAGTGCTGTTCGCGAGTTTTATCTCGAGGCGTTTCCGCTGAAAGCGTCGCGGCAATTCCCGAGCTGAGGCTCTATGCGAAAAGTTTCGACGTTCAAGCACGGCCACTCGCTTCGTTTCCCGTGCCTTATCTTCATTACGGCAGCTGAATATTAGGCGGCGAACTTCAGACCCGGATAAATAAAGCATAAAGACGAGGGGGGAACGCGTTGCGAGGCCTGATAAAAAATATACGCGTTCGCATCCCGACGAAAATCCCTCGTGAATTATGAACGCTTGTTACTCGAGCCTGAAAAACGATTTTAATCATCGTTCATCACGAAAATTTCATTTATCCGATGAGCACCCACTTAACGATTTCTTGTACTTTATCCGGGAAAACTGAGGGGGATCTTTCTGCGATTATTCATCATTCTCGTATCTTTGTCGGGGGATAAATAATCGGTTGATCCACTACTTAAATGGAAAGAAGGTCGCGTAGAGAATTTATTTGTTCGAAGAAATGTATAGAAATTCCGTAATAATTCGTTGGACAAAATTCGTAGTATTTCATTTTATGCGCAGGCCCAATTTACTTGTGTAAATATTTGAGCGAGACTCGTGATTTATCGAATTTGACGAACAGCGGAGAAAAACGGTGTGCATTTGTTCGTCGAAAAACGGCGCTCGCGAATCAGGAGAAGAAAGGAGCAGTTAAATGGGTAAAAATCGAGTCTCGAAGGGTATAATGAGGAAAGATGAGCAAACGTCGATGGAGGAGGTCTTGGTGGAAGTTTAATCGAGTCGAGAAACGGACGAGCAAATTTGTTCGAGTCGATTTCACGGATTCGATGAGCGATCACGAGCTTCTTCGCGGCGGTGGGTCCCGACGCTACGAAAGAAATAGAGTAAACTCGAACGGCGGAGAAGCGACGAGCTATTAATAAAAAATTAAGAAACTCTCGGACGAGCGGAGATGGGAAGTTTCATCGATGAGTTAATGGCGGTCAACGCCGTACTGACGCCCCTTATCTTGGAAATTATTGGAAAACTGAAGGGAAGTTCGAGTGGCTGCTCTATTGGGAAAATGGGTGACGAATGGCAAAGAAAAAGATGTCGGAGAAATAGGTCAGGAGAGTCCATTCTTCGTGTATTGTTGCATAATTGATCGCTAGATCCTTGCAGAAGAAATTCATGCACTCGAATTAGCATTTTTAACCATGGATCAGATTACAGATATTTGTAAGGAATAATTGCAGTCAGGTGTGCATCCGTGATTCGCAATTTGCACAAGTTAATACTTCATAGAAAATGACAAGAATTCGATACGACTACATTTTCGTTCGAAAGTTGTTTCGGTACGAAATTGTTGATTTATGTGGCAGTAATAATTTAATCCCGCAGCGTATTTAATAATCCAGTCATTAATGGATTGAATTTGAAGCTTGCTACTCCCATATCCCGTGCGATCAATGCGCTTTTGATAAATTGACTGTTTAATTAAAAAGGAAAACGAAAAAGAGAATTCCGCCAGATAGTTTGCCTGCTCGAATGTCTGATTACGCAAGCAGTTTTGCATACCTGGAACTGCATTGCAGTGTAATTTGCTGGACACTCTTATTAAATTCGTTGAAACTCAGCGAAACAAAATTTCTCCGGTCATAATTGTTACTCGTGCAAATTGTGAGCACACTCTTCCTCGGGGAAAAAAGGAGCGAGTGCAGCACGTAAGGGAATCCCGTGCAACGCTTGAAAAGTACTCTCTAATACCGTAGGATTAGTAACGCTCGCCATAAAGCGCATTAATAAACTAAAACTAAAACACGGTTCAGAGTGTCTGGCACGGTGGCTGTTAGCCTCCAAACTTGGATTCGAATCCTGCGTTAATTCCAACAATTAATTACCTTCGAGCATACGTTCTCCAACCTTGACAGTAATTAAACCGTGGAATTACAGGTATCGCGAGTAAATTTGTTTCGGTGAGCCAGGAAAATTCTGCCAACGACCCCGAAACGCTTCGCGATACGAGGAACAGATTCATGCAAATAAAAAGATCTATACAAACAGCTAATACAAGCGGGCTAGGTGGATATTCAACCCCCCTCGAAGTTTCCGGAAAATGGCAGGAAATAACTTCCCTCGCATCTACCGAAACGAGGTTTTCCCGGTACGTTTCCCATTCGAAATGCTCCGAGGGACGTTGACGAATCCTTGAATCACTTGACCCCTCGTATGTGGAGCGGGAGGACCGTTATAACCCGTGAGTGGTTACTTCGTCCCGTAACATTTATATGGAAATGGGGGAGTTAAGCTCGGGATGAGCTATCGAATGGTTCGAGGAAAAAGAACTCGAGGGATATTCTAAGTAATATTAATATTGTATTACACTGGGAATACGAGAATGTTGGGATATACGTATGGAGATGTAGAGATATAGAAATACAGGGTATATCTAAGATCTAAGGATCTATAGATACAATAGTATTGGGATCTAACGACCTGTAAATGCAGCAGTAGAAAGATCTAAGGATCTAGAGATCCGGGAAGAAATTGATTTATGGATATAGGAATATATGGAACTAGAGATATAGGGGTTTGGGAATACAGGAATATCGGTATTAATCATATAGGTGAAAAGCTCCGGCAATTATATAAACTAGACGATATTACTTGGACGAAGCGATCGTCATCGGTAGCGATTAATCCCGATTTAATGCAACGTTTATTGGTTAGCTTAATCATCGAGCGAGTATTCCGTCATCCGTTAATAAGTAATAATATCGATGTATGCCCGGTGCGACATGCACAAATCACGGGTCACGGTGTACATTCGCGTTAACGAATTTTGCTGCAACAGTTCCGCGACGAATTCAGCGCGAGAGTGACCGAGAGAGATAAAGAGAGAAAGAGAATGAGAGAGAGAGAGAGAAATGCAAGCCGGATCTCCGGTTACGCTCATAAGTTATTTACGGCATTCGGAATTAGATCCCGTAAACTTTGCCCGGGTAATTTAGCTCGGAATGGAAGCGCCAGCGTCCCGTTTTTATCGCCAAATTTCCCACAGAATTCCTGCCTGGTCCGCTTTCCCTCTTAAGAACGCTGCAGAAACGCAAAGAAGTTGTTTACGCGGGAAAAAAGCGGGAGTCCTTTTCGGGAAAAGAAAGGGGCCACTTTCTCTTGGTAATTTGATCGTTCGCTCCTCTTCATCGCGTTAATAAGACCAGTAGGAGAAAAACGTTTCCCGGGAACTTCGACAGACTTTATTTAAGACTTCTATGTGTGTCTTGAAATCTTTCCGAAAGATTTCTGACCAACTTCGTTAAAACTCCCTCGCAAGACAAACACCAATCAAATCGTTCCAGATATTCTTCGGGAATATCTGCACTTTCTTTTTAACGCGCACCGATTGAAATTTCTCGCTGATACTGCCGTACACTTTATCATCGTAATATCCGAATTGTCTCGTTCCAGATTATTCGAGCGAATTTTATACGATTTGTCGAGCGAACTTCTGTCCCGAGATCTTAGTGTGCTAATTTTATCTGACATTTCTATTAAACAGAAACTTTAGTATTAAATAGAAAGTACTTCGCGACAATATTTCGATTTAAAATGAAAAGTTAGCCGTAAATAAATCGGTGGCAGATAAAGAAGTTGCATGAATTTTGGTAGTTCGTTTCCGATTGTCCCACGACTCGACAAAAGCCCGAAGAAAATTGAAAAGAATCGACAAGAATGGACTCGTTAAATATTTCCGTCCGGTTCGATTATGCACAGAAAGAATCGTGGGAGCATCCCCGGGGGAGGGGAGTGTTCGGCATCGATCTAGCCACTTTGAAAATATTGAAATTCAAATGGATTCCCGTGGCATACCGTTCCCCCTCGGTACACAGAACGCTTCTTCATTCTCCGAGAGCCGGGAACATGTCATGAGGAGTATGCTTAATAACATCTCCGGCAGAATTTTAAGTAGCCGTCCCACCCTAGCAGCGAGACCGTACGACGAAATTGCTACCCCAAAATGAAACTCTTCACGGACTCAACCCCCGGAAAAGTGACGGCGGTTCTCGGTCGTTCTTCTCCTCGCTGTTGGAAAAGATTCGAAGTTCGAAACACTGCATGTTCGGCTGCAACCGATCGATACGATCTTTCAGGGGAATCCGCCAGCCTCGCAACCCCCTATTGAACGTTACTCTCGCTCCACCCACTCTTTCCCTCGACCCACCCCCTCACCCTCGCTAAATCCTGTTATCGCCGTGTCATGGCGCGTTATCGGAGCGATTGTGCAGGCCGAAACCTCCCCCCTCTCGCGATAGATTACTATGGCTCGTAGCTGCCTAACGTCCGGCCCGAGCCACCATGAATCACGGCTTATGGTATGGTGGATCCAATTTCCAAAGCGTCGCGGGAACGAGTGCAGCTTATAGAAATAATGACGGGGCCTGGATGACCGTGAATCGTACAATACGACCGATTACGTTCAGGATATTGATTTTCCAGGATAACAGGCTTTCTAGTATTCTCAGGATTTGCGAGAGGTACACGGAGATTCTAGGGTCACGCGATCAAAAACTCGCGTCGTTCCGGATTGGCCCTTCGCTATCGATATTGCCTTCGGTATCGATAGAGCTCGAGAGATTTTATGACGATTCTTGCTGCAGAACGGGAGGCGGAAAATTTTGATTCGTATTATTTGAACTCGGTGAAGAATGGATGGGAACATTTTGTAGGGGGTGAAATTTGGAGGATATTAATTTCGCGATGTATTTATTGCAGCGGAGGCACGGTTTTGATATATTGCCGTCGAGTGACGCACGGTGAGATTATTCGTGGTAATATAATGCATTATGATGTCGGGTGGCGATTCAACGTGCCACAGTTCTATGCGCTAAAGTACCATGCGCCACAATACCTCATATTCCAATACCGAATTTGTATGTATCATGCGTTCAAATACCACGTGCCTTAGTACCACCCGTTTAAATACCGCACACCTTATTATCACGCGTATGAGTACCACATATGCCGCATATACCACGCGTGACGACAAAGCGCACCCAGTACTTCGCGCTTCTGTATTTCGCGTTCCTGTACTACACATTCCGATACTACATGTTCCAATACCTCACGACCTTGTACCACATATGCTGATACTACATGCTCCAATATCTCATGTCATAATACCACGCATTCCTATACCATATGTCGCAGTAGTGTACATCCCGATACCACACGTCCCGATACTACGAGATCCAAAAACCACATTCCGTAATAGTGTCCACACATAACACGATCAAGTACCGTATACTAATTGTTAGAGCAAATATGCTAATTCGTACATATCCTCAATACGAATATATCATCTTTTCTGGTTATCCAAACGGAAGGTCCTCTATTTCAACTTTCGAGCGCAGAAAGTATGCAGACATATTGATCCCTCAATTTTGCAAATTTCGAGAATCAGAGTCATCAGGGAGTTAGGTTATCGCGGTGGCATTTCATTGTCGATGAATACAATACGAGATACGTCGCAGCTGCCATCAGTTGAAGTATCCTGATCTATTATTGGTTTATCAGTAGAATCCTCGCTACGTGTCTAGCCGTTACAGTCGATTATCGTAAATCGTTACAATACGTCAGTCACGTTGCGACAGCGCGACGGACAATAATTCTCGGTCGACAATCTAATCCCGGATAGCAAACCGATGCGGATGTAATTTAATGGCGAAACAAGTCGACCGTATGTCAACTGCTGATTGAGAAGGAGCTGGAAGATAACGGTGACACCGTCGAATCGCATCGTCCTGACGTTTCAACCATTTCCACTCGTCGATATCAACCTACCCTTTTCGATTGATTATCGACAAAATATCATTTACGCTCAAAAATGTATCTCTCGCGCACAAGATATACATACGAATTTATATGAATATGAATACCCACATAAATCTCTAATTTATCATTCAATTTCAACACCCCCATTAAAAAAGAATGATTCCGAAGGTGAAGAGACAGTCCCATAAGAGGTATTCAAAGAGACACGTATTCCAAGGTAGCAAACGATATCTCAGGAGTGTCTCCGTGGCGAGCGGCGCGTTAACGCGAAGAAGAAAGACGCCGAAGAAATGGAAACCGTCGACGAAAGGGAGAAGAGTAGGGTGTGGGTAAGTCGTAGAAAACTGGATGTACGGGGTGTTGTACGAGAAAGCGGTTCGGTTGAAATGTCGGAGACGATGGCAGTTGAACGTGAAACTTTTCAACGAGTTTCGCGGGCGCAGTCGCCGAGCGTGCTTTAACACGGGAACGAGCTCGCAGACACGGCCGAAATGTTTTCTCTCGTGGAAACGCGCCCCGTAAGAATCGTCCGTCGCGTCAAAGCGATCCACCCGCCGCGAAACCGGGAGTCACTTTTCGAACGCAGCCTTTTCCACCAACTTTCGAGACTCCTCGAGGTAAACTTCCGGATAGGAGGAAACGTGACCACTTAACGTCACGACGCTTGGATTTTTGTAGCGGGGATTCTTCACGGGGAGGGTTAAGTCACCGGGTACAGCTCCGAAGGGGTACGAATCGGTTCGATTCGTTTCCACGGAACTTTTAATGGAATTCGAATGGAAGAGGCTTAATCTAGTTTCGTATAAAATGAAATTTCGAGTTCGCGTAAATTGAAATAGGAGGAAGAAACTTTGTCTTGCTCGATGTTCACGCGTTCGTCGCGAATTGCGAGGGGATTAGGGGATTAACGCTCGAACTAAGTAAATTTACTCTTCTCTTCGTTTTTCTTGCACCTTCTTTATAAACGTTTCATACGATAAGAGCGTATGCCGATAAGTAATTAATAATTTATACGTAATAATGTCGCCTAGAAAGCTTAAATCGAATCGACCTAGCAAACATAATTTTCGATCCCATTTTATTCCTGCCGATGAAGTCTCGGATTCTGCAGCTTAGCGTTATGTGGAGCAGAGATTAGACGGAACAGGCACAAATCGGAGTAACGGATGATTGCAATAATGGAAGCACCCTAACTACTTGTATCGGATTACATCAAGATTCACCGATGGATCAGGAGTGATCGATGTCCGATCCCTTCGCTCAGCCCTCCAAAATAATCGATCTAATTTTCTCCCAACAGGACACAGATGGGTTTCGAACGAAACGAGATTGTCCAACTGCAGATCACTCGTACAGTTTACAAGATTACTCGCTACGAGTTGAATCGACGGTTCTTTGTTCGCCGGACTAATTTCGCCAGGACTTCTGAGATTTTCCTTTGAAACTTCGACAAGTTTCAATTGGTTAAGTAGGAAAGGAATTTATCGAGAGACATAAGGTTATCCGAGTTTACCGTTCTACCTTAAAAACAAATTGTTTTTAATTAAAATGATATGAATCGAATGATCAACAAGCTTATATTCGCGCAACAAGCTAATAATCTACCCGTCCAATCTTCTCAATTCGATGAAAGTTTAAGCTTCCTGTCGACAGTGTCGCTTCTAACAAGACAAATCTTCTTTCCGATAAATCGACATCATTGAAGAATCTTCCACGAATTGTTGGTGGCAACTGCGAATCGTGAAAATCGAACGTTGCGCAAATTGGACTTTGCCCAAAATCCCAAGAATATCTGCTGATCGTGTTTCATTTATTTCCGAAACGTAACGTCGCTGTGAATTCGATGTTTATTGTATTACAATTCATCGCTAGTCCGATTTCATTTATTTCATAGTCGACAGATATTGCATTACGCATCAATAACCGGCGTATCGAATTCGGTTCGAATCGTAATTATTTTCTGATCGTAATTAGAACAATTATTTGACGGGGTATACGCTTGTTATATGACACAAACGAGGGTTTCAAAAATTTTTAGAAGTCCACGGTACTAATATTACAAGCAACCAACGTCCTTCATAATTATAATAATGACAAGCTTCCAGGGTAATTTGTAGCGCGTTAGTCGTCGAACCATGTATAAAGTAACGTGTCTTGCAAAATTACCCCTATGGTCTCTTTGTAAGGGTAGTTCCGCGAAGGCGATGAAAGGTCACCATCGTAGGAACACCGATAATAAGTTCGTCAAATCGAAGTATTTCCGTTTCTATGCGAGGCACGAATAAGAAAAAGAATTTGTTTTTGCAAAGAAATTGGTGAGTATCAAGGGACGCGTTACACTGGATGGAATTTTCAGGTCATATTTCCTTCCCGGGAACGGTATCTTTTATTCACAGCAACGGGGCTCGATTCCGGTATAGTAATTGAGGATTATTCGAGTTACAACGGGTCGCGGATTAATGTTTCTCGTAGAGAAACGCGTTACAACGGTTACAGGATGGCCGAATGGGAATAAAAGAGTCGTGCAATTTTGTTATCGGGAAACGGGTGGAAATAAAAACGGTTTCGGGTTGCAGTCGAATATTGTCCTCCTTCATATTCTACGGGACATCCGGAATATTCGCATATGGATGATAAACAGGATCAGTTTTTGATTTTTCGAAGCTTCACTTTTCGATTAGAGTAACAATAGAATGCACCGATGAATTGGGCTGATAGAACAATGAGATAATATGGAGCTGATTCGTATCCACGTAATGAACTATCCACGCGTTGCAAATTGTGTATGCGAGTTGAAGTGATTTCAGACAAAACGATACAGCGGTAAATACACGTATTCGGTGTACAACATTGATGTTAACCGTTATTTATATTTGCGTTATCGTTTCCATTCAATGGCGTATAGTGATTTCACGATAAACCATTCGCATTAAATTTTGAACGTACCGAAACTATGTTAGCAAATATTGATCGGTACCATAACTGCATATACGGTAGCAGGAAGCGAGTAATAGTCCCAAATACAATTTACAGTTCATTTACGAGCAGAAACAAAATGGCTGATTCTCGATTTTTGAACCGAGATTACTTCGTCAAGCGACGACGTGTCAATTTACCGTACACGGTGTTATCGCAACACGAATCATAAAACAAAGGGTTCAGAGAGGTCGAACTCGTCGGACAGTTTGGTAAATCGTGCGAACGGTCTCCGTTAACCGCTGGCAATCAGCCGGAGACGAGATCGTGTGCACAGAGAGACCAGTGTTTCTGTCTCTGACTTCTCCCAATTATTTTCAATAACCACGACACGGACACAAGGAACAGAGAGATAGAGAGCAGTCGGGGAACGTTGAGTAATCTTCTCACGTTTCGGACGGGCTGCACCGATGCCGGAAATAAATGACTGCGCGACACGATGTAACCGCGGCCATTGTTTCCGCTGGAACACCGGCGACCAAATGGGCTAGCTAGAGCGGTTCCCGGGTTTGTCGGATGCCGGTGAATGGAACGATAAACAGGGAGATGGGTAGTTGGCTGGCGAACACTTGAGGACTTTGGATTCCGTTGATCCGCCGTTTGCGATACACACCCTGTCCTCGGACTGATATTGCACCTTCCTCATCAACACGCCACGATAAATTTCGATTACGGAATCCTAATTGTTTGCTACGTACAACTTGATTTCAATTTAGAAATTGGATCTTCGAAATTGAAATACTGGAAGACATGGAAATTAAAAAATTAAAAAATTGAACAATGAGTAATTGCTCGGTACGTCCGTCAGTGGAATTCAACCGCGTTGAATTCATCGGATTATTCGTTATCCCGTGGCTGGTGAAAAGGGATTCGTCAGAATTAACGTTCCGTCGCGTGAAATTGTCCGCGGCGGATGTTTTCGACAAACAAACGCTTTGAATGCGGCCGAGGTCGAGGAGTCGAGCGGAAGAAATCAAAAGCGGATACCAGAATCAAGAGATAAATGGATAAACGGAGGAGCAGGCTGTGCAAAGGCGCGGCGAAGAGAAAAGCGAGGTACACGGGACGATTTTGCTACGTCAAAGGCTGCGGAACGTTTCAATGGAGACGGAGCGAAGAATAGCGACTAGAAGCGGAGAAACGACGCGCGTCCTTTTCCCTCGTCGCGTTTTAACGTCGTCGTTTCTCGCGAGACGAATTCGCGAAACACAATAACCGGTTTCTCTATGTTCCTCGCAACGATTGAACCTCGCAACGTCGTTTCTGATAATTCATACGAAATCGTTTTTTGCGAATGTTATTGCAATTATTTAATAAACAATCATATAAGTCGTTTAACACACAAATTAATAATACAACAAGTGTCCATCGAGAAATCTATTTGAATGTTTATCGATTTACCCAGAAAAGCAGGTCGAACCATCGATGTCTGACCATTAAAATCCGAATAGAAGCTCGATAGAAAAACACTTATCGGCCACTCGACTACTAGACGTTCAGAACGAGCCAAAGAAGGCGGGAAACCGTTTCGTCGAACGTTCCTATCCACGTTATATTTTATTCGACGTTCGATAAAGGTCCATCAAGCTCGTCGCTCTCCGAGACCTTCGAGACGGACGATTTCTAGCGATTCAATCGGCCAATCGAGTTCGACGATCGAGTAACCTGGGAATCTAACGTTCATTCCATTCCGAGATTGCTTTCGACCAACGGAGAAACGCGCAATTGTTACATTAAAGACTATTAAGCGAGCAACATAATGGTGTACAAATTTTAAATATTTATATTTTACAGCCGAACAACTTTCCTATCGTTTAATGTTTCATGGATGACAGCGTAACTCGAAGATTATGAACTTATCGCTGAGATCAGTCAAGATCTCAAATTCGTTTCAGAAGGTTCAGATTCTTTTGAGGGATGAGGGTAGTTGCAACGTCCCGATGACCATAAATTTGAATAAAAAAGCAACGAAACAAATCGTTGATCGTTGGAAGTGAAAAAGGAAGGGTGAGCGGGTAGAAAATGGTATCTATTTGTCAGCGTAATGAATGCACGGGGAGGTCTGACCAGATACGAGACTCTTCCACTAGCGAGCGACCAACCGAGCGCGGCTTTATTCCATTTACGGACGGCCGGACAGATACGATCCCATTCTCCTTAAAACGATTCCAGATAATGTGATTTCGTGGTGTGCACACTGCGACAGAGACGGCAACAGAGGTGAGGGTTCTGACCAAACACGAATTTATTCTACTCGCAGAATACCTCTCTGCCAGTGGTTCTACCTTATTTGCAGAATGTAATCAAACGCGGCCAGACGTCTCGTATCAAACGTACATCTTCTATCATTACGAGAAGCTTACCTATTCATCGTGATGAGAACAAACGCAAATTGCGAAGCGGCAATTTCGAGAGAGTTCTGCGGCAGTACTTTCGCGCTTGGAAGGTCGCTCACAATTCGGTTTCGTACAACTATTCGAAATAGGTTCTTAACAAAATTTTATAGCGTTGTGTAGACGTTCGATGGCCACTTATTCTTAAATTGAAACTGACAGAATGATTTATCTATTTATTTTGACGGGTAAATCTAGTGTTAATAGCAGAGAAATAACTTGGAAAGAATTCGTCAAACTTGAAGCAGAAAGTTTCAGAGTTGCGATCAGCAAAAGTACCTTCGATCGCAAAGGTTTGAACATTTCACGGTGAATTCTGTGATCATACGTGCAAAGAATATCTTCTAATTCAAGTTTCCCAGCACTTCGCGATACATTGAGCAAATTTGTAACGTTCGAACGGTGCTGTCGAAAGTGTTACCATTCGAAAGACGAATACGAGTATCTTCCAAAGTTTATCGCGACGCTTTAAAGGTATCAAGCAATTCGGAAGTTAACGGTTTCCGGCAGTTCGATTCCGAAACACGCAATAAACCTTCCCAACGATTTATCCGCGTCCGTTTAATTTCCCGAAGGGTGTAAAGGGAGGAAAAACAAGGGAGGAACGTGCCGCGCGACGTCCTCCGCGATCGAATCTCGGCTTACCGAACTCGTTGCCCGATAATTCGCCCCTTCCGCTTAATTTGCCGGCGACTTATTGGCCTCTGCAAAAAGCTGTTCCACGCTGCGAACCAACTATCTCGCTTAGCTCTTTCTCCCTCGGTCTGGCTTGCTTCGTTTAATAGGATTCAACCACGGCGATACGTACAGTGGAATTATTCCGGTCGGTCGAGTTTATCAGACGGCGAAGACGAAATCCGATTGGCGGGACGGGAGTCTCGGCGCATCTATTTCCGCTAGGCGAACCGAAATTTCAAAACCGATCTGCAATTTTCACCGTCGGCTGCACCGCGATAAGTATCGAGCTTAAATATTCTTGAAACTACCCCGAAATCCTCGAGAATATTTACGAAATTGTCCGCAAGTCAAGGGAAATTACTTCGATGAGAAATTGAACAAGGGTTCAAGAATGCGTAAATTCGTGCAACGAAGGGTTAACAGAGAGTATCGCCGATTTCTCCCAAAACTGATCGCGATACTGGAATGCTAACAAGCCATAAAAGATTTCGTAGCCTCTCGATTCACAAAGGACTCGTAATTTCTTATTCACGGCATTTCCACGCACAGCCGGTCGAGCGACAGAGAAAGCAAGGGACGCGTTATTGCGGAAAAAAAAGGAGTTCGAAGCGGCGCCGATAGATTTGCGGTTTCCTCTGCGAGACATTCAAAGGAACCGGCATTGACTGACGTTCGTTCCTTCTTCGATCCGGCATGGCGGCTAAACAAAAAGCGGCGCAAGAATACCTTTCCCCGTTGGCCGGCGTTTTTTTTTATTGCTCGACTTCCGCCGCATTCACGTCCACGTGAATACGTAAACTTCCTCTGCCAACGCTCTTTTTATTTCTCCCCCTCGATCGAGGAATATTAATTCCTTGGTGCGTTCGAATTAACACGAGGAACAAGTTTGATCCTCCTCTACCGCCTTTCGCATTCGAGAGTTCCCTTTTTTCTATGATTCAATTGGTAGGATTAATTGATTCGAAGGCACACTTTAATTCACATAATACGGCCGTTTATCGATCGATTGCATATAACGGGAGACGTTTGGTTTTGCGACATTCCGTAAACGGTACTTGTATGAAAGTTCGAACCGCGACAACATTTAGCAAGTTGAATTTCTCTTTTTTGCCCGGACAAGTATCGCCGTGGAAATGTGTTCGGTCCGATTGAATCTGAGTCGCGGATCAAAGGCAGAAAGTGTGGCACGATTTCATTCGTTTGCCAGTGTCAAACGAACCGCGTATAATCCAGTGGACGGGCGTTTCGAGCGAAATAACAGCAAGCGATTCGACAATTCCAACCGAAAACCGAAGTTTTAACTCGACAACGCAAATATTTTCTTGTCCGCGGGCTTTGCGTTTTCGAAAATATGTCTTGTCGAAACGGTTTCAAATTTATTTAGTTAAACGTCTCGTGAGGAATGTAGATTTTGCTGTTGGAAATGAAAGAACGAAGAGGAAGGATAAAAAGCGAGTGCTGTTTGCGGCTACGTTAAATCATTATGCGATCCCCAGGGAAGATTTTCGAGGCGAAGCTTCGTGGATTCACGCAGCGATTTAAAATTAATTCGCCGCGATGCGATTGCGCGTGACAACGGGATGATTAATCGATCCCGGAATACTTGAAGGCTGTAGAATTGGAAAGTAAATATGGAACGGTATCGGAAATTTATACGGTAGAGAAAAAAATGTATTGTCTACGCATCGGTCATATTTTACCTGTAATTGCATTTATATTTTGTGGCGTTTGTGATTAATACGTTGCGAACTTTTATGCAAATATTTCGTTTCCAGATTGTGCTGTTTTTCATTGTCAGAAATATTGATTGAGAGTTACGGATACCCTGCATAAATTATTAATGCGTTTAACAATACGCAGCGAAATAATTAATTAATATCGACAGTGCGAGCGTCAAAATTGCATGGTAACTATCTAGTTATTGTCAACTCACACGATTCGTATCGATGTTATACGTTAACAACAATATTTCGATTGAAATTAAATTCTGTATGTCAACGATCAGCGCGCGAACATATTCTGAAAACTTGTTCCATTATGCCCGAGGTTACACAAATTCGATTCAATTAAGTATCGTGTCGTATAAATTCCTGCGTAAAAACATCGGTCGAAGCAGATCGAGAATCGAGATTCGACGGTGTAACGACTAATTAACTAAATGCACGGGGACAGCTCATTATCGCTCGTTTAATAAAGTCCACCGCGTAACTTTGTCGCTTTTGTTCTCCGTCTATTGTTCCGCCGCTTCCCTTCCCACTCTCGCGATTTCAATTTCTCTCGTTCTATTCGTCCCGCTGAATTTACCGTGGGATCCATAGATCCTTAAGCCCTCCGGCAAGAAACGATCAAGGGAACATCGGTTCGCATGAATCGGCGAATTAATTTACTCCCGGGACTCGATCAACGACGAATCGTTCACAAAGAAGGCAGTTTAACGAGATCAACGACGAATTTGTAATCGTTCCCGCGTGAAATCTGTTCGATTGTTCTTGCGGTAACCACCTGTAGGGATTTATAGCGTGGAAATGCAACGTGTAGGGATTTAGCGCTGGGAAATACGCTACATGAGAATCTCTTGCGTTCGACGCGTAAAGATCCAGCGTGTCGACTCGTGGTTACGCATTTTAAAAATTACTTGAACGTTACTCTCCAAATTGAACTACTTTCACCATAACTTGTTATAAGCACAAAACTCTATTCCCAGTTCGTAAATTTCTATCGAAAAGAGAAGCCATCGTTCATACATCGTTTCAAAACGAACAAACTTATGGATCCAGAAAAATTTACGAGCGGAATAGTCTCAGTTTGACCCAGTTGCGGTTCTCGCTCGTGTTTTCGCAAATTCGGCGACACGTTCGAAAAGAGATGAACCGAAGAACCACCTGTTCCTCGAAAAAAACCCGTAGCTCGCGATGCAATTCGGTTTAACGCGATTAGAGGTTCGCGTGTTATAGTCATTTTAGCATTACCCCTGACATATTTCAAGATGCTTCAGCAGCCTATCGCTAAATTTTAATAAAATCGCGCCACGTGTTAATAGAATTATTCTTCCCCGTCTGAAAATAACAAAATACGAATGAAAACAACGATTATCTTGTCCCCTAGGAGCTTTTATCAAGTGTTATGTGCTATTTAAGCGACTCCTGAGAACTCGTCGCGCACACACTCCTGTTTCGGCCTTTGTTTCCGGACCGTTTGTCTTCCGGCTCATTCCCGTTGCCGCGACTAACGCTCAGCTAACTCTAAGTAATGGCTCGACGGTGTGTTAATCGCGGTGCGCGTAACTTAATTAGTCGAAACTTGTAATCGCGGCGCAACGTCGGCGTAGATAAAAAGGGATGGCCCACGCGGACGGACGTGGAATTCCGACGACGAGGCATCCCCCGGTGGCTACGGCCGAGTAACTAGCCAATTTCGTCGACCTTCCCGAGACAGGATCTCCAGCTGTTTTTGTGTTTCGGTCTGATAACACCCGAAACGCATCCCAGTTCCTCCGTGATGTTGGAACGTTTACAGAATATATTTAACCCTTAACTAAAATTAAGCTAAAATGTGTTTGATGAATTTCAATATTCAAAAATTGAACCATTATGTTCTCACTCTACCATTTCATGTTCCCATTACCCCTTTTAGTTCAACATCCCCGCACGTTCCAGCCAGATCCTACATCTTGGGGGACTCTTTTTTCGTGGCTAGCACTTTCTTCGGCTTCGCTCCAAATCCACCGACGTCATTCTTCCTCTCCTTTTTTCTTCTCCGCCATGGAAAGGTTCTAATTAATCAGCGGGCTTTCGTCGCCCTGGATCGTCGAGCAAATTCACCGGAGTGGTTCAACCTGACGAAGGGTTAAGGGTTGGGGAAGATCGCTTTGCGGTTGAAAGGTGAAG
This sequence comes from Megachile ligniseca, assembly GCA_945859555.1. Taxonomy (NCBI): domain Eukaryota; kingdom Metazoa; phylum Arthropoda; class Insecta; order Hymenoptera; family Megachilidae; genus Megachile; species Megachile ligniseca. The sequence goes on along the minus strand of OX243788.1, from coordinate 9,904,786 downwards.
ATCGACGCGGATGCACTCGATATTCCGTACCACGTCCCATCCTCCTGAAGGGAAGTGGCCCTGTTTCGTTCTGACCTGATTTTCACCGGAGAATCGAGCATGTTCGAACTAGATTCAAACAGACTTCCTCCCAGAAACTACGTGAATCGCGTTAGGAATGCGCCTTGAAACCGTCGGTTAATTGTATCGAGAGTTAGGCTGATAGGTGAATCGGTGCGATAGTCGAGAAAATTAAACGTTCTCGAACGTTGTAATTATTTAGGGACTTGAGCCATTTTCAGGTAAAACATGATCATTAAGCTACAAATAATCGTGCTACACGTACGTCTTAGACCAGCCTTGGAGACGTACAAGTTTAGCAAAAAGTTGTGACGCAATGATTTCCGTAAGAGGAGAAACTCGTGTTTTGTTGTTTTGCCGTCTGGTAGCGGAGTAGAGGTGCGAGCTAAAAGCGAAAACATAATAATTATGTTTCCTAACAAGTAGAAGAAGAGTGGAACGAGGAATTACATTATAAACAGCGCGAACGCGAAACAGAAACGTTTCGTTCTGGGTGGAAATTCAGCTCGGTACGTCACGGTCTGATTCTTCGAATTAAACGGGGAATTATTAACACCGTGACGCGATATTATTTTCACGGGAAAGCCGTCTTGTTGTTGGCGCGATGTTTTCGTAGGACCTTTGAATTTCGAATTCGGTGCTGTTGCGTTCCCGTCGTCGAGCACCTCTTCCGAGGATACACCGTAATATTACAAAATAATTACGAGCCCGTACTCTCGTTTGTTCAAACCTAGCAAGGTGCCAACCGTGTTTATACGAGTTTATTACTCTGGTTTGTTAACGTCGGACGTAAAAGAGCCTTATCCTTTCTGTTGGTTCTGTCTCCTTAAAACACTCCTGTCTGAAGTACAATGTAACGCATAATTTTGCCGTTCAAATGCGCTTGTATGAGCTCCACTTTATTGGCTACATATTCATATCGTTTTTATGAACGATGAACATTATCCGTACACCATTAAAGATGAATGAGACAAAGATCCATCGATGTCTCTACGAGATAGTCGGGAGGTTATCCAGTTGGCTTCGAGTTAGATGCCGAGGTAGCAGTTATGGTTAGCTCAAAGGGTCTCCGAGAAACCTCGAAATGAACACCGTTCCGAGAAAACTAGAAAGCAGTGTTCCCAAAACGTTCGGCCCTCAAGGGCCGCGAGAGTAGTTTCCATCTTGGTCGAGTTTCGCCAGCTAATTCCCGAACTTTCGAAGTCTGGCTGGCTGTGTGTCAATGCGGCGAGCCGTGTCAAAGCGACGGAAAATTGACCGTGAATAATTAACTAACTCTCCCAACGTCTCTTCGTTTCGAGTCTCCCTACGCTCTCCTCTTTCCGTTGTATCGTTCCGTACTCTCTTACCTTTCGCGTTTGCAACCGTGTACTCGGATTACTTACAAAGGAACAACCTTTTTTTTACAATTAGCTACTTATTAAACGACGCGTCGTTTGGCAAAGAGGGGTGGCAGAAAAGCATCTCGCGAAATGAAATTTCGCCTCTTAATTTTGCTCGGCATCCGCGACCGAGTGGTCTCGCTGTTGATTATTTACGTCCAACCAACGGGATTTACTGGAACCCTCTCTTTTTATTCCCGGCTGCTGAAAGCTTTCAAACGCGCCGAAAAAACGGAACAGGGAAATTAAAAGTAACGAAACAAATATCGATTGCTGGCATAGCAATGCAAGCGGAATTCCTGTTAAATTGATTGTATCCATCGATTTGGCGAAAAGTTCGGTGCGTAGTGATTCGACGTATCGAAAGGTGGGATTAGGTACGTAGAAATTTGGATGAAGTGATTCGACGCGTAGGAAGTCGATTTGTAGGAATTCGATCAGTAGGGATTTGATGAAGAGGGATTTGGTCTATTGGAATTTGATGAGTTTGAAATTCGATCCTTAGTAATTCGGTCTATAGGAATCCGATCTATATGAACTCGGCGCGTTTGAAATTTGATCCATAGGAATTCGACACATTTCAAATTCGATCCATAAGAATTCTACACATATAAATTCGATCCGTAGGAATTCTATGCGTAGGAACTCGGCGCGAAGGAATTCACCGTATGTGAATCCAACGTATAACCATATACGAATTTGAACAGGTTGATCCCTCTCAAAATTCACCCTCATAATTAGCATAAAAGCTCCATTCCTAATAAATTAATCGAAACCTTCCATCTTCAAGTAGCTACTAAGCGCAAAAGAGTTAGGGGTGGTTAAACTGCATCGTCAAATTCAGTCGGTAACAATAAATGTTATCGCCACTCAGGGCGAGGGTGCAGCTGCAGGAGAAACCAGCTGTTTCGGTTCGCGACGATAAACAGTGCGATTCCTTTCAACCCTCGAAAGAAGGGGATATCCTAGTGAATTTATTCCGGATTGCGTTGGCAGCTAGAACTCTTAACAAAATAATGCTCTTAAGCCCCCCTAGGGGTAACAAATTCTCGAGGGTAACAGCGTGGCTGCCGTTGTTGGGGATGATACGTGGTGAATTGGTGTCGTGAAAGACGGGCTAGCCACCCTTACCGAAGGGGTGGCAACGTCTCCACCAATACCAGCGGCGGCTGCATTTAAAAGTATAATTTTAAAATGGCGCCAGAGAACACACGAAGTGGCTCATAAGCATAATTTATGCGCTCGTTTCACCCTGTTCCGCCCTTCCTCTCTCTTTCTGTCCCTGTTTATCCTGGACAGCTTTTAATAAAGGTTTTTCACGGAGACGAGTTATTGGGGTGGTTTTTTTTCTCTTCCATCCCTTAGCGTAATTTTTGGGTGTCTTTCCCAGAACGATTACAGGTTTCAAAAATTGACTATCAACTTTTTTGGATAATTCGAAGGTTTCTGTTTAAGCACATAACACTCTTTTCTTCCATTTACCGCTCCGTGGAAAATCCACGATGACAATGTAGAAAAAGTGCAATGTACCTTTCCTTTCTCGGTGCAGACAATGGCCAGTACACAAGAAACGTTTTAAACTCTCCTTTCTTGCTCGATTAAAATACCACAGGAGGAAAAAACCAGCAGCCGCATTACGCGTAACGCCACTTTCGAGCGTTTCAACAAATTCACGGTGATCCGCTTAAATTTTCCACTTGGTAGCTTATGCGACCCATAAACAGCGTGGTAAACGTTTCAGAAACTCCACCTTGAAAACGGAATCCGATGTTCTTTGTCCGAATTACGTTGCCTCCGAGCCAGCGTTTTCGGAACTTTCGAAAAAGCAGCCACGCGATTTCCCCGCTTCGATAATCTCGATTCGCGATTTACATCGACAGCGAGGAAAATTCACGTCGTTCGCGAGGCGTCCGAGCGTGTAAACAGAAGACGAAGATCTTCTTCTAATCGGTTCGAAGGTGAATAGATTTTTAAGTCGCGAAACGGCCGGTAAAAGTTTCGCAAGAAAGGGACGGTTTAGTGGACGGGGGGTGGTTTTATGGGTCGTGGAAAGAAATAGGGGTAGAACGCGGTAGAAGAAGTATGTGATCCACGATAATGGCCAAACGCCTCCGAGTTCTTTGAAAAACTTTCGACTACGAAGGTGAGTCTCTCTGTTTCTCTTGACCCCATTCGTCCACGACCTCTCGTTTTTCCAACCGTCTCTTCTCTCTTCGATCTACTTATGGTCCGTCGGTCTATCGCTTTTTACTATCGCCGTTATTCGGAGGCTTAACGGCTTTCCTATCGCCTCGGACTCCCGGCACTTCGAGAAGAAGCACAGGTTATCCACATTTTATCTCCATCGTCACCGAATTAGCTGCTTCCGATTACCCTTCGACGCCGAGTGTACCTATGTTCACCTAATTGGTTTAAAATAAATCCGAGATAAACACGAACAATTGGAAGAAACACAGGAACATACTGTTGAACGTCATGTAAAATGAGATTGAAAATACGAGTATATACTCGAGCTACAGTGTGCGTCACGAGTGTGTATTGTAACACAAGGGGTTAATAGATATGTAATTCTCCATGGTCATATAGAAGTTCTAATTTTACTGCGTCCTCGCGTATAATCCACCTTAAAGTCCTCTCGCAATTTGAAAATCCCACACGGTGGACGATTTCCTGGAGCATCTTCCGCAGCAACAAGTCTTTCTTTTTCTTCTCGCGCTATTCTCCGAGACCCCCTAAACCAAGCGAAGCTTCTCCCCGGTTCGTTGTTCCCTCTCAATCTTCCTCGGTCGTCGCTTCCACCACCTTCCCCGCCCACCAATTGTTTCTTTTCCTCCCGAAGGCTTAACGGCTCTTTTATCGTCGGCCTTTCTTCGCCGCGTTGGGTGCAACCGTTATAAAAGCTCGGTTGCAATGTAAGAAACGCGCGCGATCTCCGCGCGTTCCCGGACGGAACAATGGAAAATGGAGCCAGCCAACAATCCACCCACCCTTTCTCGCGGCCTCCTCTTATATTGCTGCAGATAGCAACGGCAGATTCTTCGTTCAGATTATTGTAAACATCCTGCGTGCTGGTCGTCGCTTCGTTCGCCATTGTCGCCACGGAAAATCAAGCAGGAGATCGAATCACCTGGGATTGCTAAACGTGCATCCGCTGTCAACGATTTCTAAACGGTGACTATTTTTAAACGTTCGAGATACGCTGGTATTTTCTGCACAGGAGATGATGCAGTCTGGTGAGAAATTATGAGTCACGTTGGGGAATTTTATCATTGTATACGCTCGTATAACTTTCAGACAACGTACTAAATTTGTGTAGCTAATAGAAAATTTTTCAATCGGAAACCTTTTACGGTGGGTATTATAGTAATTTATTGGCGTTATAACTAATCGATGTAGAAATACGATCTACCCTTGAGGGCACTCAACCATTTGTTTTCGTAAACGTAGAAAGTTAGATTTATAGTGGCTGAAGTATTGGTTTTGCAATATTTTCTTACGTCGAACTAAAGTAATCGAAATTACCGTGATATTTTATTGACACCTTCTCTGTTTTACTATACGTTAATGTATTGACGATACATGTATGAGTGAAATGACAAGCGGGAATCGTTGATCGATTCTACTTATATAACGGCAACGTCGGTGAACGTTAAACGTATTCTACGATCGAATGATTCTGCAGGAATATACCGCAACAGCGGTTCCGATTTCTCGGATAAAAGTTGCGGAAAACAAGCCAGCGATCTCCTAAGTTCGCGGGAATTTCTGGAACACGAATGCAACCCATTCGATAACTTTCCAACTTCTCTAATATCCAGGGAACATTCAAAGAAGGCTATAGCCGTGTGTTCCAGAGAGAGAGAGAGAAAGACTCTGTCTAAAGAAAGAGTTTTTACGTTCGAATAGAACGGGCAGCCATTTAACGTTCTACCATCGAACGAAAAGTTACTTGTTCTTGTATACTCGGTGCAGCGTAGAATTTCAGACAGGAACGCTTTCAAATTTGTTCGCCTCTTAAATTATCAAATTTCCTTAAACCCCAAATTTCTAAATAGACAAACTTCCAACTTGTTAAATCTTCAAGTTCGTAAATTGAAAAAATGTTAGGTTCGCAATTCCTAAAATGTAAAGTACACGTTGCAGGCATGTCAGTTGCATATCGAGAGCTTTTCCGGAATGCTTAGGTTGTAGAATAATTTTAAGCGTGCGTCTCGACGCGTGACAAAAACACGAGCGTTTACACAAAGCGTCGAAGCGCTTTCAGCAGGTTGAACAGTTGCTCAGAGTGAAAAGATGTCGGCAACGAAAGACGGGTACACAAACGAGGCTCGTCAGCGAGTCGATTCACGGGTCACGCCTCGCTCGTTCCCTCCAATCAGCCTGTTCGCGATTAAATCAGCGCCGAGCGGAGCGGTGCGGAGGCGTCCCACGCGGGACTAACGAAGAATAAACGACGAGGCTCGAAGGAACGGGAGCAATTTAGCATAGCGTCGAACAGACGGAGAAAACGAGAGGGATCTTTAATCGAGTCCCTCGCCTGCCCTGATGAAATTATTGTCCGTGGGCCGAACGGAGATGGATAAAGAACCGTACGCGGCCATTTTCTGGCTCTGTGAACCGCAGGAAAAAAGTCCACCACCACCGTACGCGGTCCGGTCCGTCACGCTCGGTTCAGCGGAACCGAAACCGGAACCTATTTCCAGAATTACATCCGCAACCGTTTCCCGTTTCCACCGCTGCCTCACCGCCTTATTTATGTCCGAGCTTTTCGACCCTTCTCCACTTTCTTTCTGCCAATCGATACTACATGCCAACGATACTACTTTTCCTTCGGGGGATGTCCTTGAATGGACACGAGGTTTATCATCCGCTAAGGCTTAGAGGACTTACAGGAGGGTCGTGTAAATCCAACACGAATTTGTACGAGTAGTTTGTAATTTTCCCAACTTCTCACTTCCCCAATTTCCAAAGTTCTTAATTTCTCATATCCTATTTTATGACTTCACAATTTCTTACATCCTCATTAAACATCCCATGTAAGTTTCCCATTTTCCATGTTCCCTACATTAATTTCCCTGATTTCCGTCGACTTCCCTACGACAGAAGTACAAACAACAGTGATTAAAACATCAAAGAGCACTCCTGATATTTGAAAATTATTCCAACTGCAGTGAAGTATTCGTACAATAATGTTTCAGCGGGTTCCACTTTCCCTTTGTCGAGCTTTTTCAAACGCTCCATACGATCGTAATTAAAGGCAGCATAATGGTAGAATATCCCACAGGATGAGCCCGGCTTACAAAAATATCATATCCGTCCGCTTTTATCTTCCGTCACAAACATTAACTTTTCACGTATCCTCGCGAACTTAGCAGAATTTCTGCTTTTCGAAAAGATGGCTGCAAAAAGGATATATATGTACGTCGATAAATTCTTTCTCTCTAACACCCTTTACCCGATCCATCTTTCATCTCGTCTCTCTATTTTCTCCGCTTGAAATTTGCATGCATTCTACCTTTCGATCCTTTCGCTGCTTGAATATGGATCCTCGCACGACGTATGCTATCTATGATTCAATTGTGCCACCGTAATTCGAGCTTTCTTACGTCGCCGACGGACTCGGAAGCACTTAAGCGAATGAAAAAACTTGCCGAACGTCTGGGACCCTTTAACTCTCGAGTTCGACGACGATTCTCCGTCTCTTTTTCTCAATTAAGAGCAGAAATAAGGCTGCCCGTGATACCGGAGCGCGGTATAATGCAAGGATAATGCTCACCGTGAATCAGGTTCTCCGTTTCATAGCGGAATTCAACGCGTTTCTGGAATTCCAACATAATTGTAGAA